>CM060912.1:1028522631-1029772631 GCA_030737875.1 Allium sativum
ATTATGGTATTGCATAATCCTACTATTTGGTCTCTCATTAATTATTTTATCGATTTCCATTATATTCATTGCATTTTCAAAAATAAAGGAGGGTTGTCTCTTAAAATTACTTTTATTTATGCATCTAATTTTGAGGTTGACAGGAACTCTTTATGGAATTGCATTGAGCAATTTAATATTGCTATTGATAGTCCCTGGATTTTAATGGGGGATTTCAACACTATGTTTCACAATTTTGAGAAAAAGGTGGTAATCCTATTCCTTTTAAAAAGATGGAAAAGGTTAACAAATTTATATTAAAAATTAGACTAATAGAACCCCCTATTCAGGGTAATAAATACACCTGGAAATCAGGGGAATGCAGAAATATCCACTGCAAGCTAGACAGGGTTTTATTTAACTAGATTTTTGTTAATCTTTTCCCTAATGTGCAGTGTTGTACTCTACCCCAAAATTCTAGTGACCGTACCCCTATTCTGGTTTCCTTTTTCATTTTCTATAAGAGGTATCAAGAATACCCCTTCTAGATTTGTTAATGGATGGGTTCATGAGGACAATTATAAGGAAACTATTAGTAATAGTTTTATTAATAATTTGTATGGTACTGCACAATACAAATTTAATAAAACATTACAAATAGTTAAGGTCAAGCTTAAGGCTTGGAATAATAATAGAAATAAGAGTGATATTAAAAATATTAGAAGTGAATGTGAGAAGCTTCAAAATGATCTTGATAATTACTGCTCAGACATTCAGATAGTAGAATCATTTTATAATGCTCAGACCAATCTAGTTAAAGCTCTGCACATTAACTCAATTAATCTTAAGCAAAAGGCCAAGGTTGATTGGTTAACTAATGGGGATGAAGCAAGTAAATTTTTATATACTAAAATGTCAAATAGGAAAAATAGGAATGATATTGGGAAAATTATTGATTGTGAAGGTAAAGTAATTAATGAAGCTTTCCATATTGAAAAGGAGGCTATAAATTACTTTTGTTCTTTATATAATACCACACAGTATCACAATAATTTTCCCAATATTGTTTTTAAATGTATTGTTAATTCTAACAGTGCTGACATTTTACTAGCCCCTGTTAGAGTGGAGGATGTCAAAAATGTCATTTTTAATGCCAGTAATGACAAGAGCCCAGGGCCAGATGGGTTTGGAGCCATGTTTTATAAAACATGTTGGTCTGAGATGCAAAATATGTTATGTGATTCCATTGCAGAATTTTTTAATTCTGGGATATTGTTGAAAAACACTAATTACACTTTTATTATATTAATTCCTAAGGTGGATTCTCCCCTAGGTCTGGATGATTACAGGCCAATTGCATGTTGCAATTTCATTTATAAGATCATTTCCACTATTCTTTGTAATAGGTTAAAGTGTTTTCTTAAGTTTTTAGTTTCTGAGAATCAGAGTGCTTTTACCCCTGGGAGGCTTATTTCTGAAAATACTTTACTTGCTCATGAGCTAATCAGGGATTTTAATAAGAGGAACAAGAACCTTATGTGTATCAAAATTGATTTACGTAAGGCTTTTGATAAAATTAATAGAAATTTCATTATTTATATGCTCATTCAAATGGGTTTCAATGAGAAATTTCGTGCTTTAATTAAAGAGTGTATTTCTAGTGTAACATATTCTGTTATGATTAATGGATCCCCAAAAGGTTTTATTCATAGCAATAGAGGTATTAGGCAAGGGGACCCATTTTCCCCTTACCTTTTCTCAATTGTTATGGAGTATTTTTCATTACAAATGGAAACATAATTGATTAGGGGAAACATTAATCCTATTAACAAAAAAAACCACACATCACTCATTTACTTTATGCTGATGATATGTTACTCTTTTTGAAAGCTGATAGGATTAATGCTATCACTATTAAGAGAATACTTTACAATATGGAGATGTATGCTGGCCTCTCTATAAATACTGATAAAAGTAAAATTTATTTTAGCAAAGAGGCCAGGCTTAAGGATGACATTCTTAAAATTCTGAATTTTAAAGAAGATTTTCTTCCTGTTAAATATGTTGGCCTTCCACTTAGTATAAATCAAGTTAAAGATAGGGACTGTACTAGACTGATAGTCATTGTTCATAATAAACTAGAAGGGTGGTCCAGTAAATTCCTCTCTTTAGTTGGAAGATTGGAACTTACACACACAGTCATTACTGCAGTAATTATGTACTGGGTTCAAACACACAATATTCCCAATAGTGTTATTCCTAAAATTGAAAAGTTATGTTCTAATTTCATTTGGAGAGGTAAGCATCATAAAATTGCATGGGATAAAGTGTGTAAACCCAAAATATATGGTGGTTTAGGTCTCAGAAATATTAAATATTTTTCAGAAGTTTGTAAGTTCAAGCCTTTTTGGAAATTTTTAGATGGTTAATCTTTATGGGCCAGGTGGGTGAAAGCTAAATATCTTAATAATGAAATTTCTGGATTATCAGGAAAGAAAACCACCATTCTTGTGTGTGGAAAAATATTCTTGATTGCAGAAATAAAGGTAAAAGTTTTATTGAGAGAAAATTGAAAGATGGCAATCAAACCAGTTTATGGTTTGACCTATGGATTTATAGTAACTAAGTTATTGATTTACTTGGCTGGAATAATTTATTTCTTTTAGGTGGGGTTTCTGATAAGGTTCAAAATATTATTTCAAATAATTGTTGGAGCTTTCAAAACTATTCTGCAGCTATTATTTTCAAAAATGTTATACAGAATATTTTTAGTGATCATAATGGTTCCAGGGATTCATGGGAATGGAAACTGTGCTCAAATGGTAAATTTTCATTCAAAAAAACATGGGAGTTTCTTAGAGGGGATGAAACAGAAGTTGATTAGCACAATGTAATCTGGTGCAAATCAAATCGTCTCAAAATGGCCCAAAGTGCCTTTTTTGCTTTGCAAAATAAGCTTCCACCTAGAGACAGGTGTTGCAAATGTAATCCTAGCTCTGATAAATTTTGTTTCTTTTGAAAATTTGAAACTGAAAGCTCCAATCATTTATTTTTTGATTGTCCTTCCTCCCATACATTTGGTTTAATATCAAATGTACTTTAGGGTTCAATCACTCTATTCCTACTCTTGATATCAGGAGTAGCATTGATTATATTTTAAAATTCTTTAAGCCATAGTCTTTCTTATTTAAGAAAGCTTGCATTTTTTTAACTGCTATTATCTTTTATATTAGGAAAGAGAGGAATCAAAGGCTGCATACTGATAAAATTACTAGTTGTTTCCAGCTTTTGAAATGTATTCTAACTGATTGTCAGATTATTATAAGGAAAGCTAAAATGCCTAATTATGATAGCACTCACAATCAGTCTGTATTTAATAAAGATGCTAGCTTATATAATCAAGTTGAAGATTTCATACTCAATAGCAAGCTCAACTCCAAAGGGCATGTCTTTCATGATATTGGTAGCAGAAAGCAAGCTGGGTCCATTGGCATCCTTCTTAGAGGCAGCACCCCTTATCTCTACAATGGTTTAAACAGCAAGGGAAGTAAACAGAATTACTGCTCTAATAACATTTTATCTAATTCTAATTGGAATAGTAATTTGGGCTATTTACCTATTGTAGATATCAGAGGTTTCCAACCATCCAACAGTGATCCAGAAAAACTAATGGGGGTTGATAGCATATATACTATTAAACCTCAAGGTTTTTTAGACACAAACTATGATTATAGAGATATTGATGAGTATTCTGGCGTCCTTCCTGGTGGTTATAACCCCCAATCTTTGCAACAATCTGATGATAAAGGGAAGTAAGCAGGATAGTAATAAAAATAGTGTGTTTTCTGTTAATAAAAAGGGAACTAATGTCAACTTCTTACATGCTACAGAGAAGAGGATTCACAACCATCCCAGCAGTGATCCAGATCTATCAGCATCTCTAAAAAACAAAGAAGGAAATAACTTGCATCAGTTTTTACTAAGAGTAGGCAGAAAACATTACAAAAGCGAGATAAATGGTCAGATCTATCACCTATCTTGCTGGAGTAATGGAGAAAGCAGTGGATCTAGAGAAGCAGAAGAAGCTCGAAGCTCAAAGAGACATAGAATTGGCTACAAAAGCTCAATAATCTCTAGGGACCTCAGATCTGACGATTCAATGGTGATTGGAGTTGAAACTAGGGTTAGAAATGACTCCTCGAACCCTAGCATTCCTGAGGTGACTAATAAGAGTGAAGATTACGTCTGGAATCCACCATGAAGTGTTGCTTTGTCAAAAAAGCTGGATGTTTCTCCTTCTTGTCCGCCATTTTTAGGAGATTTTGGTTTTCTGTTTGGCGGCTAGGTTTGTGATGTTAGAAGATTATCGTTGTGTGTAGTCATTTGTATTGATGGAGTTTTGTTTACCCATGTCTTATGTTACCCTATTAGGTATTGGGCTTTAGGCTGATTGTTTTTTATCTTCTTTCAAAAAAATGATATATGCTCTAGAAGTAACATACGACTTAGAAGTTTGTGGAATAAGTAAAAGGGGAAAACTTGGCCATATAAAGACAACTACTCCAGGTTTGTTAGCATCATAATTTGGCTATAAAAGAGTTCTGTAGAGAAATAAAATGAAAAAGTAAATCGAAAATAAGGATAATTGCAATAGAAGCAAAGTAGGTAAAGACATAGAAGTTTGTAATGATTTGACACGGTTGTGCCTATATCAACTTGGAAGGTTTTGAATATTTTATTGTTGTTATTAAAACTTCAAAATCTCAGATTGGTATGAATCAAAAGTAGCAAACATGTAGTCAAAAAGTTCAACTTCTATCTAATATAGCTAGTATTCATAGATGTAGATAGTTGAAAATATTCGTGAGAAATCGGAGAGACATTGTATAACTAGATTAGAGCCGGGCCAAACTATATTCTCCCTAAGATCGATCCCTTGGGCCATACATTCCTTCACCTCTCCCTGAAGTGCCTCTCAAGTTTCGTTGGTAGTTGAAGAGGTACGAAGTATTGTTGGTTGAACTTGAACTTTTTATCGATTTGTCTTGGAGTTATACCGGTCTCTCGCTTTAAGTTAGGCCGATCCCCCACTTAGTGAGCTCTTGGACGATGTTCTGCTAAGCCTGCTTGATCATCATCTCACGGTGTAATCCGAGATTGATATATGGATCCCCAGACAATTTCACAGGGTTGTTTGCTTAAATAATCGTTAAGTCACATCAATCTGAACTACTGGATATGGTAGGAAACAAAGGTCGGGTAACATTTAACCCCCGCAAAGCAGGTCACGCGTGAACATAACATGTTTTAAATCGAGATTAGTCGTAGCTGTTGAAATGGAGTCCATAGTGCTCTTTGTGAATGGTCGTTATCCCACGATCGAGTTATATACTAAAAAGGATGTTTCTTCTCCGAACGGTACTGGTGCTTGGTCAAACTTTAATGGTATAAGTGTTGACAGCAAAAATTGTCGTAAACACCAAAGATTCCAATTACTAGGAATAATTAACTTGGTCGTGTAGACAAGGACGGAAAGCAGTAAGTAACACAAGAGATTTATAGTGGTTCGGCCTTGTGAGGGGCCTAGTCCACTTTGAAGCATTGTTGGAATATTATTGATCACAAAAAGTTACAAGGTTGAGACCATTTCATGACATCTCATTGCATTAGCTAAGATATATGATGTCATCATTCTCATATATGATGTCATAAGTGACATTTATTGCAAAATGTAGGAAAAAGACACTTTTTCCCTTCTTCTTCCTCAAAGTGGAGATGCTATTAATGGATCTCTCATGAAGTCTTTAGGTCTCAAAATCCAACCCCTTTGAAGTATGATGTTGTGGGGTATTTATAGGAAAGGGATTAGGTAGGAGTAGGTAGGTAGGAGTAGTAGGGGTGGGGGGCCACACCCAGAAATTCACGCTTGGTACCTGCACATGCCATAAATTCGCACCCAGCCCTGGGGTGCGAATTTCGGACCTATTGGGTACGGATTTTGCACCCCTGGTGGGTGCGAATTTCATACCCCTACAGGGTGCGAAATTCGCATCCCGAGGGGTACGAAGGTAGCCTCTTGGGGGGGGGGGTGCGAAGGCCATGGGTATAGGTGTCTTGATTGCCCGTGGCTTGGGTTCCCGGCTTGGACTGCGAGGTCTTTGTTGGGGCGATCCCTCTTCGACCTATTTCCTTCGACCCTAGATGTCCTCCTTGGCCTTGACTCCGTGCGATGGGTTTCCTGTGTACTTTTGGGAACTTAACCAAAAGGCCGGTTAACATTTACCCCCCAAAGTACATACTGTCTCGACATGATTTGCTTTGGATTGATTAAGATAGTAGTGGGTTGTTGAATTGACCTGTAGGTTAAAGAAAAATAGATGTTAGTTGTCGGGCTCGTTCGCTGCGGAATCACGAACGAGCTGTTGTTGGTGCCGTGACGTGCTCACGTTGCTAAGCATTCGCAATGCGTCACCTCAACGTGCTTGCGGTGGTCGGTATATGCATGGAATACATGTGTATGAGCGCGTGGTGAGGTGCTTTGAGCCAAGGGGTACGAGGCAAAAAAATTCTTCACCTTTTTTTTCTTTTTTTTTTGTGGCTGCGAATTTCTACGCCCAAATTGCTAAATTTTGAACCCTAGGGGTTCAAAATTCAGAACCACCGAGGTTCAAAATTTCGACCCCTGGGGGTTGCAAATTTCGAACCCTGTAGGTTCAAAATTCTGAGACCTGAGGGTTCGAAATTCCGAGCTCTGGGGGTTCGAAATCTCGAACCCTAGAGGTTCAAAATCTCGAACCCTAGGGGTTCTAAATTTCGAACTTTCGAGATCCTTCGGTTCGAAATTTTGACCCCTGGAGGTTCGAAATTCCGAGCCCTAGGGGTTCGAAATTTCAAGCCCTGGGGGTTCGAAATCTCGAACCCTAGAGGTTCAAAATTTCGAACCCTAGATGTTCAAAATTTCGAACCCCATGGTTCGAAATTTCGAGGCCCATGGGTTCGAAATTTCGAACCCACGGGTTTGGGGAATACCAAGGGATTTTTCCATTTTTATTACAAATAGCCCTCCCCCCTCATTTCCTTCCTTCCATTATTTTCTTCCTTGACCGCCATTGTTGTGAACGCTTCAGAACTTAACACTTAAGTAAGGAACGGGGTTGAAGAAAAAAAGGAGGAGGGAGGTCGAGGGGCCAAGACGTGGAGGAGTCTCGAAAATTCGAACCCATCAGAGGCTCGAGTTTTCGAACCCTCAGGAGGGTTCGAATTTTCAAACCCTGAAGGGGTTCTAATATTCGAACCTCCAGGGTTCGAATTTCCATACCCAGAAGTGGTTCGAATTTTTGAACCTTAAGGGGGTTCCAATTTCCGAGCTCTATGGGGGTTCGAATATCCGAACTTTGGGGTTCGAATTTTCAAACCTCGAAGGAGGTTCGAGATTTCGAACCCTGAGATGGGCTCGGTCCTTCTGCTAGAGCTGGTTGGCATGGCGGCTTCACGTCGCGCCTTGGGGGTGTTGCTTCCCTTTTACAGAACTTCGATCTCTTGACTGCCAACTGTGACGACCCGAACTTCCCCGGTAAGGAAAGCCCGGATAGAATTGAGTACAAGACGAATCAGAACGTAGACGGAAGAACATTTCATTGTTATTACAACAATTCCATCAGATACAAGAATATACAGAGTATGAATAAATATTACACATTCGATAAATATCAGAGATTACAATAAATTACAAAGCAGCGGAAAAATATACAAAACACAACTGAAAGTAATACGCGGATACAGAGCTTTCCGAGCATCGTTCCAGTTGTAAATCAGGATCCTGTGAATATAAATCTGCAAAACCAAAACTACTAGCTGCCCGTCTAGAAAATAGGGGCACCCAGAGTTTAGGTTAAAACAATAAAGTCCAGGTTAGTCATGTAACTGGTGTGAGAACTAAAACAGTTATTAATATTGGTTTTAAAGTTTGGTAAATCAAGGGACCACGCCGTATAACACGGAACGGGTTTCCTCCCAAGAATACCAGTGCATAAAACAAATAGCGCAATGCTAAATAAAGAAAAATGAAGCTATTATAAGACCCAGGTCTCATCACACAATGCAACGCAAGACGGAGGATATGGTTTTTACCTAATAATAGCCAAAGCATGCTTGATACGTAAAAACACATTATTTGATACTATTATAAGTGTATAGTGTCAAAACAATTTCTATCATAAATATCAATCATAGACGGCATAAGTGCCCCATCCCATTATGTCGCCATACTAGGCTCTACAAATAAAACTGCAATATCACGTATTGGAAATTGGATTTCCGTCATGAGTCGAGGCAAGGGGAAAGCTCCTCTCCGATTCGAGACACTCTAGCAAATGTCTCAGGACCCCACTATGATCCTTGAATCTTCAGGGCCGGTCCTCACCTAACTTTGGAGGATTAGTTATTCATGAGCACACGTTTCCCAGTCCTTACAGACCTATATCCGAGGCGCCTCGCATTCCAACAACCACACAGGTGAAAAGTATATAAATGTCAGGGCTGGTAGGTCACTGACACCACCATAGCTAGAAAGAAACGTCGTGCTCTCCCTGCAGTCACTATCCCGTTTTTGACTCATACCGAGGTGTGAGGCTCGCGAATTCACGTTATACACAAAGCTACGTCACACAGACCATGCTTTGATCATCAACCACAAGACTTTGCTTTTCAACAGAAGCCTTGATCAATTGCCACTTACGCGTGCCACATTGGCAATTCACTCCATGCGACTGATGTCCATCGATATACAACCTCTGAGCTCGTACGTCTCAGAGAAGGGCGTTAAGCAAGAGAATAAATTCTCCGCCGCCAAACAGATGTATATTTAATAGAGATCAATCAACACAGAATAAAATCCAATGTCAGACACACAGTCCATTTACAAGTTCGTTCTGGGTCTGAACGAAACCGGAGGCACTTTCCTCGCATATCCATCCATCTCCAAGTACGTCTGGACGATCACCAACTGTTTCCCTCATCTTGGGTGTACAGCCCAATCAAGATCATCAGTAATCACTCAAACGATGTGAAGACTTCCGGTCTTCAACCACCGTCTTCATCTTCGGCTTATCGTCGAATCAGTTATTCAGAATGGGTATAAACCCGGCCTTTCCGAATAACCCGCGTATATAATAAACACGTGTTACACAAACAAAACATATGCCTCATTCCAATTCAGAATATTCTTTTATTCAAAATTTCACATTCTTAGGGAAAGGTTCCCATTAATTTTATCAAAGATAAATTCTTCTAAATTTATTCTTTAATTTTCCTTTGGATATCATTTCAAACTAGTCGGGATTAGCGAACCACACCGAAGTAATTATTTATTTTATTTCCCAATCCCAACCTATTCATCCCCTGGAGCAAAACTGGTAGTACTCCATATCTAACACCACGTTATTATCGGTAAAATTAATTACTATTTCACGTTCAAATCTAATTAAAGATTTAACTATCGCTTTGGAGCAAAACTGGTGGTACTCCATTCTCGATCACCTTTCAGATTTGATAATTTAAATTATCAATTCACATTTCAATCTAATTAAAGATTCATTAAAACTCCACTTAGTTTTAATCTTTTCAAAAATCAACATCCTGTCTTTAACTGGGTTAAAGAACCAATGCCATCTAAAACACGATTCACGATAAACCCAAAATCACACTCTATTGTTAATCGGGTTAAAGAACAGGTGTTGTTCAAAACACCGCTCACGATAAACCCAAAAACCAATTCAAATTCAATTCCAATTAAATATTTTTTAATTGATACACTTCATTAAATCTAAATAGAAAGATTTAATCTTTTTCTCTATTGGGCTTAAGAACAGTGTTAATGAAGACACTATTCACGACAAACCCAAATCACATTTGATATTAAATACAAGGCTCTGAATAGAAAATATACCAGCTTATATTCAATATCAAATCCTGAAACCAACAAATATTGTATTGGAAATAACGATATAAAATATATCTTTCAAATTCCCATAACAATATCTGTATAGTCCCGAAATTCAACATCGAAATATTCCGAAGATAATTTCGATTAAACTCCAGTCCAATTCACGTATTGGGAATATTGATTATTTTTAAAATCACTTTCAAATTCAATTTATTTATTTCAAAAATAAATTGATTTTAATTCTAGTTCAAAACTAGTTCATTACGATAAAAATCTATTTTTATCTTTTCAAATGTGGAATTTTCATCCCAGTTCTTTCTAATTCACATATTATGATTTTACACAAATTATTAATATTT
This sequence comes from Allium sativum, assembly GCA_030737875.1. NCBI lineage: Eukaryota > Viridiplantae > Streptophyta > Magnoliopsida > Asparagales > Amaryllidaceae > Allium > Allium sativum. The sequence continues at coordinate 1,028,532,913 of CM060912.1, forward strand.
TTAATAATTTTATCAAGGCCCGTACAGTCGATTTCCATCAACGGCCATCGAACTGCACTTACAGCGACCTTTTTCAAATTTGATTTGGAAATAATTCCAAATACAACCGTTAGATTTCAAATTTCTAATATTCATTGGAAAGCTCTTTTCGATACGAACCCAACGGTTCCGGTTTTAGGAGAATCCGACGGTCGGATCTCCCGCAACGTCAATTCGAAGTCAATGGTCGAAATTTGCGAACTGCCGCGGCGCGGCGCGTTCTATTCAGGCCATTATATATAATATATATATATTTCGTCGATTTCCTTTTAAAACATATTTTATAAATCGTTTTAAATTCGTTTTCAAAACCATTTCAACTCTATATTCAATTTCAAATCAAAATTGAATATTTCATATCATTACTATATAAATGATAATATTTTCAAAACGTTATATTTTGAAATCACTACCTTTTCTATATTCGTTATAAAAACGAATATAATCGATATAAATATCGTTTACTTCAAAATAGCGCAACTCTAATCAACACGGCTTTATATATTCCAATAAATTCGTTATTCTATTCAACAAATGAATATTTATTCTATTCAACACATGAATCTATATTTCTTTCAACACACGACCAATCTTAACACATGAGTACTGTCAACACACGACTATTTTTGTTATGTAATATATTTTATAAAATTATGGTAGCTATCGTTTGATTTTTAATCAAACTCCAACTGTAAAGTGGTGTCTAATCTTAAATATGATAAAGATGTAAATTTTATTGTTAAAATATTTTACTCAACACATGAATAGTTTCAACACATGAATGTCGTCAACACATGACTATTTTTATATTCAACACATGAATTTTCTTTTATAATATTTATTATTTTCCCAATTGGAATGAGGCCCCATCAATTACCATATAACGTTAATTAAATGGGTTCCATACAACACATGTATATAATAGCAACGACAGATAATCAACCATCATCCAAAGTGCACCACACAACTGCATAAGCATTAAATATAAATAATTAGCACTTACACAACCTGTCAATCAAACGATCGACATACAACTAATTATTGGGAATAGTGTATGCCATAGTTCATCCCAATACCCGTGTGGGGTTTCAAACCAACAAACACAAATTTTTATTTGTGCAGTTGGGCGATGTGTAAAATTTATCGTCCCAATCAATATCAGTCAAATTAGTGTATATAAACAAATCGGCTGATTTGTTTATAAATATTTATTTATTCCCATTCACGTTAAAAATTATATTTTTAACCATAATTAATTTGTTTCAACCATCTACATTTTATTATCAATTTCACATTAACATCACAAACAAATTTCACAACACATCAAACAAGCATACAAGCCGTCCATGGTCTGTGGACGAGGGGTGTTGGGTGCTACTAAGCACCGTCTGCATCCTAGTATATATATATAACTAGAAAAAGAAATTTAGAGTGAGGAGTTCTCACCGAAGCTATCCCAACTCCACGACACTTCAAATGTAGAAGTCTTCGCCGTTCTCGCCTTTTGTCACTTTCATTGCCCGAAGCCACTACATATATAAAAATCGAATTTTCATTTCGCTATTCAATATATAAAAATCGAATTTTTACTTCGCTACTATATAGATAAAAATTCCATTTTTACATCGCTACTATATAGATAAAAACTCTATTTTTATAATGGTGTTCATATAATAAAGATTATATTTTTATCACGCTATTCCCTACATAAAGATTTCGCCTTTTCAAATAAAAAGATTTTGCCTTTACAATTATAAAGATTTTGCCTTTAATATCCATATAATATAAAAATCGTATTTTTATAATTCAACTTTATAAAAATTACATTTTTATTCTTTCTATAGTATAAAAATTATATTTTTATCCTTTCCTAAACAAAAATCATAGCTCTTCGCTTTTACACTATAAAAATCATACCTTTATAAAATATAAACTTTTTAATGCTATATAAAAACTGATTTATTTATATAAAAAAAACTAATTACTTTATATAAATAAAAGTAAATAAATACAAACAAAAACTTACAGGAGGAGGGGAGGGGAAGGGCTCGCTGCAGCACCCGAGTGCGGTCGAAAGCGGGTGGAGATGGTGGCAGGGCAGCTTCAGGCGAAAAAGGGGGGGTTCGATTTAGGTGCGTCGGGTTTTGGGGTTGGAGCGGGAAGAAGAGAGAACGGAGGAGGGCGAAGTGGTAAGAGGGGGCCACCGGCGATCGATTGGGGCGGGGGCGGTCTTCTCCGATGTTGCGGTGGTGGGTTACGAGGGTAGGCGTCGATCGATTAGGGCTTCCGCCCTTTCTCTTTTCTTTTTTTTTGGTTCTGAACTAATGGGGGAAAAGGAGAGAGATAAGGGGAGGGCCACCTAATTTATATATTATATAATATTATTATTTTAATTTTAAAAAGCAACTTTTTATTTTTAACTCGAAATTGAACCCACCGACTGTCGTCCCTAGCTAATTACCCTCATTCCGAACACAATGGGATATGTATCGAAGGCCAATTCGATTTTTACGATCAGTTTTCGTCAAAATCAACATATAACTCTACGTATTGAATTTGAACGCACATTTCAATTTACCGGGGTCACTACTAACTCGAAAAATTCCAGAAAAATATTTTCTAGCTTCGTATTGACGATACTGTTCTAATAAAACTAGTTTCGTCAAATTCTGAGACCGTTGGAAAAATGGCCATTTTCCAGTCGATTAAAATCAATTGAAACTGATCAAACGCGTTTTCCTATACCACGCTCACATATTGATTCAAAAAATTATGTAATTTGAAACCTAGCAATAACTTTACATCCCGGATCCAAAAAAAGTGGTTTCGTCGAAATCCGAGGTCGTTTGCAAAATTTCCATTTTTTAAGGGCCTGAATTCCATAGCGACTATTCAAAATTTTCTACTGGACATATCTTTTGATTCCCGCTATGAAATTTCAATTTTTCGGATTCGTTGGAAAGATATTCTCAATTAGATCCTAATATTTTTGGTTTCGCTAAAATCTAGTTTATTTTGCACCCGGTACATTCAATTGAAGTTTGAAATCGAATTATCGAACTACCGCGCCATTTTCAATTCCTTTTATAATTATATATTATTATTTATATTCTAACGACGACGTATATAAATATATACATTATATTCTATTCAAAATAAATTTCTGTCGATATTATTTAAAATAATTCATTTTAAATATTCAAAATTCGCTAAAATTGCCAAAATAAAAATTTTAAACTGGCTCGCATTTTCCGGGTTGTTACGATCTCCCCCACTTAAAACTTTTCGCCCCCGAAAAGGAACGAAGCCGGAAGTTGTTTTAGAAATCAACTCAACTTCCATTATTTTCGTTACGGCTTAAGTTCATCAACTTTTCAGTTTCTAAGAACTTTTCAAATTTTTCAAAAATTTGGCTAACACCCTAAATTTTCAGAAAATTTCGCCATAACCTCCCCTGCACCGGGAGCACCGGAAAAATCCCAAAATTGCCATATAGGCCCTCTGACCTCAAAAAGAAAAAGAAAAAGCCAAGCGGCTAGCCAATCGGCTCATAAAATCATCATCACCCAAACAAAACAGTAAATTATAGTAAATATGTGCCTATTTGTTGGGCAAACAAATTTTATTCTTCTGCTCTAGCCTCCTTGCTATGACCAGTTCAATGTAAGTACATGTATATGCATACAATTGCGACTAATTTTCAACACAATTCACTATTTTTTACAATTAGGCATAATGGTTCAAAATTATCAAACAAATAGACAAACAACACAACCATCAATCAATTAGTGGATTAACGTTTCAAATTCATAAGTTTGATATATATACAAAAATCATGTTTTTGATGCCAATTTACAACAATGTATTCTAGTTATATTTTGGTTCTCACACCAGCCTAATGGAAATATATAGATATCACACCTTCGAAACACGAACACAAATACTGATAATGCGGCTGCATTACCAGAATTATCTCTGGGCGACTAGAGTGTGATTCTATATCTATCCAGTATATTAAAACTTCGAATATACGTTCATGACGCGTATATGCAAAATCTTTATATATTGGATTGTCCAAATTCAATATAAATAAATATTCAAATACGTATAAAATGATTTAAATTTTCAAAACAATATTGTTTTCATTTGAAAAATATACTCTTCACACTCGCTCTAGGATACTACTGATCCTATCTCTAACGAGTCATTCTAATTGGATATTACTAATCCAATATCTGATGAATTATTTCGTATGGTTCTAATGTGTCTTGTTCTCGAGCTCTGTAAACCAAAGCTCTGATACCAACTGTAACGGTAAGGAATTTTGCTCGATCCGAATCGATCGTTAAACCGACCAAGACCGTTCGGAACCCCTGATCGTTTGAAAACAGGACGAATCAGAACTCAGACCATGGACGGTGCTTAGCAGCACCCGACATCCGTCGTCCACAGACCATGGACGGCTTGTATGCTTGTTTTATGTGTTGTGAAAATTGTTTGTGATGTTGGTGTGAAATTGATACTAAAATATTAATGTGTTGAAATAAATTGACTATCGTTAAAAATATATAATTTTTAACGTGAATATGAGTATAGTGAATGTGAATAAATAAATATTTATAAACAAATCGGCCGATTTGTTTATATACACTGATTTGACTGATATAGATTGGGACGATAAATTCTACACATCGCCCAACTGCACAAATAAAAATCTGTGTTTGTTGATTTGAAACCCCACACGGGTGTTGGGATGATATTTGAGTACACTAATCCCAATTATTTAATTGTATGTCGATCGATTGGTCGACAGACTGTGTAAGCATTAATTATTTATATTTGATGCTTATGCAGTTGTGTGGTGCAATTTGGATGATGGTTGATTGTTTATCGTTGCTATTATATACATGTGTTGTATGGAATCCATATAATTAACGTTATATGGTAATTGATTGGGCCTCATTCCAGTTGGGAAAATAATGAATATTATAAAAGAAAATTCATGTGTTGAATATAAAAATAGTCATGTGTTGACGATGTTCATGTGTTGAAACTATTTATGTCTTGAGTAAAATATTTTAACAATATAATGTACATCTTTATCATATTTAAGATTAGAACCACTTTACAGTCGGAGTCTGATTTAAAAATCAAACGATAGATACCATAATTTTATAAAATATATTACATAACAAAAATAGTCGTGTGTTGACAGTACTCATGTGTTGAGATTATTCATGCGTTGAAAGAAATATAGATTCATGTGTTGAATAGAATAAATATTCATTTGTTGAATAGAATAACGAATTTATTGAAATATATAAAGCCGTGTTGATTAAAAATGAGCCATTTTGACGTGAGCGATATTTATATCGATTATATTCGTTTTTATAATGAATATAGAAAAGGTAGTGGTTTCAAAATATAACGTTTTGAAAATATTATCATTTATATAGTAGTGATATGAAATATTCAATTTTGATTTGAAATTGAATATAGAGTTGAAATGGTTTTGAAAACGAATTTAAAACGATTTATAAAATATGTTTTAAAAGGAAATCGAATAAATATATAATATATAATATATATAATGTATATATATATATATTATATAATGGCCTGAATAGAATGCGCCGCGCCGCGGCAGTTCGTGAATTTCGACCATTGACTTCGAATTGACATTACGGGAGATCCAACCGTCGGATTCTCCTAAAACCGAAACCGTTGGTTCGCATCGAAAAGAGCTTTCCAATGAATATTAGAAGATTTAAATCTAACGGTTGGATTTGGAATTATGTCCAAATCAAATTTGGAAAAGGACGCTGTAAGTGCAGTTCGATGGCTGTTGATGGAAATCGACTGTACGGGCCTTGATAAAATTATTAAAAATAACAATAATTTGTGTAAAATCATAATATGTGAATTGGAAAGAACTAGGATGAAAAATTCTACATTTGAAAAGATAAAAATAGATTTTTATCGAAATGAACTAGTTTTGAACTAGAATTAAAATCAATTTATTTTTGAAATAAATAAATTGAATTTGAAAGTGGTTTTAAAAATAATCAGGATTTCCAATACGAGAATTGGAATGGATTTGAATCGAAATTGTCTTCGGAATATTTCGATGTTGGATTTTTTGATTATACAGATATGGTTGTGGAAATTTGAAAGTTATATTCATATCGTTATTTCCAATACGATATTTATTGGTTTCAGAATTTGATATTGAATATAAGCCGATATATTTTCTATTCAGAGCCTTGTATTTAATATCAAATATGATTAGGGTTTATCGTGAATCGTGTTTTAGATGGCATTGGTTCTTTAACCCAGTTAAAGGCAGGATGTTGATTTTTGAAAAGATTAAAACTAAGTGGAGTTCTAATGAATCTTTAATTAGATTGAAATGGGAATTGATAATTTAAATTATCAAATTTGAAAGGTGTAACACCCCACGCCCGCTATGGTCACTCTCTAAGGGAATGCCATAGCATCGGTGGAGTATTTTAGTGAATATAGAACAGAAAAATTACAACAAGACAGATATAAATCGTACTTGAAATTTAAAACATCATCTCATAACAGCGGACGTAAACATGTCTGGTTACATCATAAAACCACAATAAAAGTCAAGTACAATATCCATCAAAATAAAGAAGTACATAATCCCACTCTCTCATACAATAGCCAGGACAAAAGAAAAGATAACTGGGTAACTGGAGCTTTACATCTATCCAAGCTCCGAAAGACTGGAACAGCAATCCGATCAAGCTCCACTACTGCTAGGATCCACCGTAGGACCCGAGGGTTGGGAAAAAGATAAAAACAACGGGGTTAGACATAAGTCTGAGCGAGTCCTATAACTTTAACAATACAATCATTAAAGTAACCAGAGCAGACATAAACTTGACCTACGGTAATGTCTGGGGATGAATGGCTACACTAAGCAGCTTGGTAGACTTAGGATAAACTAAGATAACTGTAAAGACGTATCTACCCACCCAAGGATAATTACTAACTGCACCACACCAGTCATTCCTACTCAAAGATTGATCCCACCCAAGGACTTAAAAGAAAGATATAACTAGTAGTTTCATGTACCCCTAGCTGACCACATAGGTGCCGTCTGCCCCTATCTCCACTAGGTGTACCCCACTACTCCCCAAGCGATCGGCTCCCTAACGTAGATACTCGTGCTGGTCCCACAGTGGGGTGTATCACTCCCCTAAAGTGGCAACCCAATATCAACGGTGCACGGCTTTATATCTACACGATGCAACAACGGCTTATCTACCAGCCCGGGCCCACACACGCATATGAAACCCGTTGGACTTGCGTTGCCACCGCTAACCCGTTTGGCCTCTTATAATCAAGCCCAGTACGCGTGTCCCGTCCTCGACATGGGTCGAGCCCAATAAGATACATATGGGTTACTGGTTGAAATGGGCCCCCACAAGCTACCCACCTAAGCTTGTCACTTATCTAGTGTACCCCACTTAACCCTTTAATCATGTTTAATTACATGTTTCACTTGGTTAAGTATTCTAATCGTATTTTCTATTGCCACCCAAGGCAACCCACTAGATTCCACATACCACCCAAGGCAACCACTAAATTTCCACATGCCACCCAAGGCACCCACTTAACCCCTCATGTCCCACTACATGCTAATATGGTTAAGTGTTTCTTAATTAATTAAGACCGTGATCTCCCATAAAGACCTCCCACATTAGACTGGCTGTTATGACCGCCTGGTTAAGCCGGTAGGGTCCGGGCAGTCTTATGTCATAACAGAGTCTAACCTCGTGTCTTTACTTTAATCACGTATTTAATTTATGGCTAAGACCTCTCACATTGGGCTGACATTTGTTGCAACTGGTTAAGCCGGTAGGGTCCGGGCAGTTTTACACTACAAATGAGTCCAACCTCGTGTCTTAGTCGATTAATTACACCTAATTAATCACCCCCATATTAATTATCCCTAATTAATATCAAGTTTTTCATAACATGGGTAGACCTAACTCAATAGGTAAATTCCCATGGGGTAGACCTAACTCAATAGGTAAATTCCCATGGGGTAGACCTAACTCAATAGGTAAATTCCCACTTATGTTAATTTATTTTTATGGTATGCTTAATCATACCCAATCATACTTTTATTAACATATTTACCAACCCCATCGTTCCCCACGTAAATCGTTCTCATTTCATGACATAATAAAAGGGAAGATCCATCACAAATATCATGGGTTTAGCATATAACTTTGTCATGGGTTAAGAGGATGTCAACTTGCATTTATGAGCATATATTAACCCAACTACATTTAATCCAAACTTGCATATTATCATACATATGACTTGCATAACATGTTGCATATGAACTTGCATATTATCATACACATATCTTGCATAACATGTTGAACTTGCATATAAGCATTCTCATAACTTGCATAACATGTTAAACTTGCATTTAAGCATACACATAACTTGCATAAGCATTCACATTCTTGCATAAGCATTCACATACTTGCATAAGCATTCACATACTTGCATAAGCATTCACATACTTGCATAACTCACTTTGTTAAACATGCATAAACCAACTTATTAAGCATGCATAAACCCACTTATTAAATATGCATAAACATAGGAAAACATAGAGTAGCATATCATTACAAATGATTCAAACTCACTAATCCGCATTTAAGACCATAAGTCTCATTACACCCAATCTACTTACTTTAGCAATTGATGTTAAAGTGATAGAAACTCACCAAAACCAAGATTAGCAAACTTATGAAGTAGAACTAGTTGCTAAATATGAAGAAGATGATGATTAGAGGTTGATTAGCTTGCAACTTCCTTCATAAACTAGTGGAGGCTCCTCTCAAGTTTGATTTTGGCGGCATGAGGCCATCATTTCTATTTTTAGTATGGATTAGGCTTGCATTAGGGTGTATTTATAGGATTAGGGTGTGTTTTAGACCATAGGATTAACCCTAGGTTAGATTAGGTCCGTTAGATTTAGGAAATCTCTAGAACCCAGCCCAGCCCTAGCCAGAAAACCAGATCTGGTGCACCCAAGCCCTCTGGTTCGACACGCCGTGTCGACAGGCAAGTCGACCCCCCTATCGACAGGCCTGTCGACAGCCCTGTCGACATGGTTAGGGCGGGAATTTTCCCGCCTGGCCCCGCTGGTTCTATTTTGAAATCTGAATTTGAATTTTTAAATCTGTTTTTAGCTTTAAATTCTCTGCAAACTTCTTTGGGCCATAACTGGGCCATACGGACTCCGATTTACAAAATTTCGGACACTATTCTGCGTATTTTTCCGAGATGAACGCAATGACGCAGCCCGTTTCCCCCAATTCTCACATCTGAGATTATTTATTCTATCATTAGTGAATTTTAGCATTAACTGAAATACAGGGTGTTACATTCTCCCCTCCTTAAAGGATTTCGTCCCCGAAATCTCTAAGCTAAGGAGAATGCATATCCTACCATCCAAACAATCATCTACTCAGTCCATCAAACACGGGCATCCATTGTCGTTAAAACAATTTCTAATGATGTATGAGCATATGCAAAAAGTGTGTGTGTATGTTCCCTATCTAATGTATGAACATATGCAAACCATGATAGTGCCATGCATCCATTATGCATGCGAGAGAACCCTATCGACACATACAATATCTACATGAGTGCACAATCATTCACCAAAATGCATCATCCATATGATAACACAATCATTATACATCCATAAATATAGCTTCCTACACACAATTTTATGCAATATGCAATATGAAGTGACTGAGCCGATCTAGTGCCTAGAGTGTGTGTAGATGCATCCACGAGCAACCACTAGCAAACACTTGCATCCACTTGCATCCATCAACCATAACATGTCTCAAACACATGTTTCAACCATAGGTTTTCCCTATCTAAAGGTCAAAGGTACAAATGAGAGGACATACTAAAGATAAGATAAGTACTAGACAACGATAGAGGAGAAAGTAAAGACGTACCCTAAAAAAGAAATGGGTACAATGAACGCATCTTCGCCTCCGTTTCCCAAGTTGCGTTGCTCTCGTCTTCTCCCCATTGTACTTTGACTAGTTGAACCTCTCGATTCCTCAATTTCCTAGTCTCTGACCCAAGGATGCGAGTAGGAGCTCGTCGAATAGTCGCATCACGCTCTACTTCCACTTCTTTAAGCAAGCTCGGCTCTACCACCTCTGCGGTCTCATGTAAGCACTTCCTCAAATGGGACACATGGAATACATCAGGTACACCACTAAGTCTATCGGGCAACTCCACTCTATATGCCATCCGTCCAATTCTTTCCTTAATAGGAAATGGCCCTACGAACCTTGGTGCTAACTTCCCAACAGATCCAAAGCGAACCACATTTCGTAACGGAGACACTTTGACAAAGACCATGTCCCCAACTTCAAACTCAAGATCCGTCCTTCTCTTGTCCGCATAAGATTTTTGCCTATCCTGCGCTGCTTTCATCCTTCTTCGAATGAAGTCAATCTTCTCAGAAGTCTCCCTAACCATATCAGGCCCAAGCAAGATCTTATCCGTAGATTCCCACCAACATGTAGGTGATCGACAAGGCCTTCCATAGAGAGATTCGAAAGGAGCCATACCAATACTGGACTGAAAGCTGTTATTATATGTGAACTCCACCAATGGAAGATGCTCTTCCCATGTACCTCCAAAATCTAAGATACAAAGCCTCAAAAGGTCTTCTAGAACACGATTCACCCTCTCAGTCTGGCCGTCTGTCTGAGGATGATACGCGGTGCTCAGACACAATTGAGTCCCCACTGCTTCTTGCAAACTTCTCCAGAACTCGCTAGTGAAGATATGATCCCGATCACTCACTATGCTAGAGGGTACCCCATGCAATCGAACTATCTCTCGAAGATATACTGAAGCTAGCCATGGAGCAGTCCTCTTGCTTTTCACAGGTATGAAATGGGCGCTTTTAGTAAGTCTGTCTACCACAACCCAAATTCCCGTATTACCCTTTCTTGATCTGGGTAACCCGTCAATAAAATCCATCGAGACGCTATCCCACTTCCATTGCGGAACTTCCAATGGGTGAAGCAACCCACCAGGTTTCTTTTGCTCCGCCTTCACTTGTTGGCACACTAAGCATCGAGCGACATATTCGGCCACATCTTTCTTCATACCGGCCCAGAAGAAAACCCTCTTCATGTCTTGGTACATCTTGTCCCCACCGGGATGAATGGTCATCCTAGAACGGTGTGCATCATCAAGAATAACCTTCCTCAAACCCTCGTCTTGCGGTACACAAAGTCTACCGTCTCTACGCAAGCACCCCCTATCGTCTAGGGTGTACCTACTCAAATGGCTGGACGACTCCCCCCTTATGAGCTTCTCCACCAACTCAACCAACTGTGGGTCGTCCTTCTGTGCTTCTCCAATCCGCCCCAAAAGAGTAGGTCTAACCTCCAAGGATGCTAGCAAACCGGGTACATAATCAATGGAAGGTCTGAAATCAAACATCGAGATAAATTCCAAGCTTCGTTGTTCCACGAACAATGGACTCAAGGACAACCTCTTTCTGCTCAAGGCGTCCGCCACCACGTTACCCTTGCCAGGGGTATACGCTATCTCGAAATCATAGGATGCTAAGAACTCCATCCACCTTTGCTGTCTCAAATTCAAATCCTTCTGAGAAAACAAGTATTTCAATGATTTGTGGTCAGTGAACAATTCGAATCTCTCACCAAGAAGATAATGGCGCCAAATCTTAAGCGCAAAAACAATAGCGGCCAACTCTAAATCATGGGTAGGGTAATTTTTCTCATGCACTCTCAACTGCCTTCCACCATAGGCTATCACCCTTCCCTCTTGCATTAAGACTGCGCCAAGTCCTGTCCCACAAGCATCGGTATAAACAACAAATGGCTTGCTCCCATCTGGCAACACTAAAACTGGAGCAGTGGTTAAAGCTCTCTTTAACCGTCGGAACGCATCATCACAATCTACGTCCCATGCGAAAACAAGATTCTTCTTCGTTAAGCGGGTTAATGAGGCTGATATCTTCGCGAAGTCTTTGATAAACTTCCTATAGTAACCCGCCAACCCCAAGAAACTTCTTACTTCGGTAGCATTCTTCGGAACCTTCCAATCCTGAATTGATACTACCTTCGCGGGATCCACAGCTATCCCTTCCTTGGAGACCACGTGCCCCAAGAACCGCACCTCCTTCCTCCAGAAGTGACATTTAGAGAATTTAGCCTTAAGGCTATGTGCTCGAAGAGTCTTCAATACCTCCCCAAGATGTAGGGCATGCTCTTCTTCACTCTTAGAAAATACTAAGATATCATCCACAAAGACCACCACGAATTTATTAAGGAACTCCCTGAACACCCTACTCATCAAATCAACAAAGTATGCAGGGGCGTTCGTCAACCCAAATGGCATCACCAGCCACTCATAGAAACCATCCGGAGTCCTAAAGGCAGTCTTGTCTATGCTATCCTCAGCCACCCTCAACTGATGAAACCCCGTGGCTAAGTCCAACTGAGAAAACACTGAAGCGCCAACCAACTGATCGAAAAGATCATCAATCCTCGGCAATGGGTGTCTATTCTTCTTTGTGAGCTTGTTGAGTTCTCTATAGTCTACACAAAGTCTGAGGGACCCATCCGCCTTCGTAGCAAATACTACTGGAGCACCCCACTCCGATATACTCCGTCTTATGAACCCCTTCTCAAGCAACTCCCCTACTTGCTTATGGAGTTTCCTCCTCTCACGAGGAGCCATGTGGCGAACTGGTAAAGATACAGGTTTAGCATTATCCACCAAATATATTCGGAAGTCAATCTCCCGCTTCGGAGGTAAGCCCTTCACCTCCTCAAACACATCCGAATATTCCCGGACCACTCTAACAGATTGCAAACTCTCGACCGAAGCGTCAAGCGATTCAAGATAACTTAGCATAACAGAATCCATGGGATTACAAGAAATCTTGAGAGTGTTACCCAAGCGGGTCATGAGCCTAACAACTCTCCTTTCGCAATCAAGAACGACACCATTACTGGATAACCAGTCCATGCCCAAAATCAACCCATAGCCCGTGAAGCCCAACACAAAAGCATCACATCTAAACTCAATGCTAAGTATAGAAATCTTCAAACCCAAACATATCATGGAAAAATAAGTGGAGCCCCCAATTGGGTTTGAAACAACCAAGGGATCATCTACCAGACTGGTGTCTAAGTGCAGTGACTCAACTAATGATGATGAGATAAACGAATGCGATGCGCCTGAATCAAACAATGTACGGACAGGATGATCAAATAGAAAAACCAGACTTTCAACGGAAATAGTTCTACCTCTCTCCTGAATCGGTGGGACCGCGAGAGCCTGTACTTGCCCCCTAGCCTGACCCGGTTCCATAAGAGCTTGCACCTGTCCTCCTGAGGTAGATCCCGTCCTTTGCCCCTTCTTAGGACAGTCTTTCACTAGATGCCCTGCTTCGCCACAGTGGAAGCAACCAGTCTTCTTCTTCTTGCGACAATCCTTGCTTAGGTGGCCAGGTGTCCCACAATTGAAACACTTCTTCTTCTTGCCCTTGCCACCGTTGCCTTTCCCACCTTTATTTTGCTGTTGTTGCTGAGGCCTCTTTTGATCTCCCTTTTTCTCGGGTGCCTTATTAGCATTGGGACCCTTCTCTTCTTCATGCATGAGCGCCATGTCAACTAGCTTCTCAAAGGTGGCCCCCATAGGGATATGAGTCATAGCCAACCCATGCATTGGTTCATTCAAGCCTTTCACGAACCTCAAAGCCTTCTTCTCCGGTGTATTCACCATGTCTAGGCCAAACCTTGCCAATTGATTAAACTTGTTGACATATTCCTTCACTGAGAGATTTCCTTGCTTTAGAGTCAAGAATCTTTCCATATACAAGTTTTCCTCCGCCCTTGAGAGAAACTTTGCCACAAATCTTTGCCTAAAATCCACCCAAGAGTCAACGGGGCGTTCTCCATTAGTGACCTCCCACCAGAATGAGGCCTCTCCCTTCATTAACCAAGCAGCTAACTTGACTTTCTTTCCTTCTTCCATCTCAAAGATATCTATCAACTCTTCCACCTCCTTAAGCCAATCTCTAGCCTCCACAAAAGTTTCAGATCCTTGAAAAGGTTTCCCTCCGATAGCTTTAAATTCCTTGCAAGTCTTAGCAAAAGTATCCATGCGACGAGGAGGGGAAGGAGGAAGATCGGGTGCTACGGTTGGTGGAGGAACATTTGCTGGACCCGCAGTGGTGGCCCTAGCCTCTATCAATCTCCTATACCATACTGGTACCGTCACACCCTCCGGAAAATTAAGATCCTCAGCCATGCTGAAACGAAAAAGGAAAGATTCAAAACGGAGAATTCGAAGGATATAGATATGGCTATTGAGGATTATGCTTTTCTTTCAAAAACTTTTCTCTTAAAAGACATGTTTTTGAAAATATCTCTTCCAAAAATGTTTTAGAAAAAATAGTTTTCTAAAAATTTTATCTGTTCCGGTAACCTTTGCTCTGATACCACGTGTAACACCCCACGCCCGCTATGGTCACTCTCTAAGGGAATGCCATAGCATCGGTGGAGTATTTTTGTGAATATAGAACAGAAAAATTACAACAAGACAGATATAAATAGTACTTGAAATTTAAAACATCATCTCATAACAGCGGAAGTAAACATGTCTGGTTACATCATAAAACCACAATAAAAGTCAAGTACAATATCCATCAAAATAAAGAAGTACATAATCCCACTCTCTCATACAATAGCCAGGACAAAAGAAAAGATAACTGGGTAACTGGAGCTTTACATCTATCCAAGCTCCGAAAGACTGGAACAGCAATCCGATCAAGCTCCACTACAGCTAGGATCCACCGTAGGACCTGAGGGTTGGGAAAAAGATAAAAACAACGGGGTCAGACATAAGTCTGAGCGAGTCCTATAACTTTAACAATACAATCATTAAAGTAACCAGAGCAGACATAAACTTGACCTACGGTAATGTCTGGGGATGAATGGCTACACTAAGCAGCTTGGTAGACTTAGGATAAACTAAGATAACTGTAAAGACGTATCTACCCACCCAAGGATAATTACTAACTGCACCACACCAGTCATTCCTACTCAAAGATTGATCCCACCCAAGGACTTAAAAGAAAGATATAACTAGTAGTTTCATGTACCCCTAGCTGACCACATAGGTGCCGTCTGCCCCTATCTCCAATAGGTGTACCCCACTACTCCCCAAGCGATCGACTCCCTAACGTAGATACCCATGTTGGTCCCACAGTGGGGTGTATCACTCCCCTAAAGTGGCAACCCAATATCAAGGTGCACGGCTTTATATCTACACGATGCAACAACGGCTTATCTACCAGCCCGGGCCCACACACGCATATGAAACCCGTTGGACTTGCGTTGCCACCGCTAACCCGTTTGGCCTCTTATAATCAAGCCCAGTACGCGTGTCCCGTCCTCGACATGGGTCGAGCCCAATAAGATACATATGGGTTACTGGTTGAAATGGGCCCCCACAAGCTACCCACCTAAGCTTGTCACTTATCTAGTGTACCCCACTTAACCCTTTAATCATGTTTAATTACATGTTTCACTTGGTTAAGTATTCTAATCGTATTTTCTATTGCCACCCAAGGCAACCCACTAGATTCCACATGCCACCCAAGGCAACCACTAAATTTCCACATGCCACCCAAGGCACCCACTTAACCCCTCATGTCCCACTACATGCTAATATGGTTAAGTGTTTCTTAATTAATTAAGACCGTGATCTCCCATAAAGACCTCCCACATTAGACTGGCTGTTATGACCGCCTGGTTAAGCCGGTAGGGTCTGGGCAGTCTTACGTCATAACAGAGTCTAACCTCGTGTCTTTACTTTAATCGCGTATTTAATTTATGGCTAAGACCTCTCACATTGGGCTGACATTTGTAGCAACTGGTTAAGCCGGTAGGGTCCGGGCAGTTTTACACTACAAATGAGTCCAACCTCGTGTCTTAGTCGATTAATTACACCTAATTAATCACCCCCATATTAATTATCCCTAATTAATATCAAGTTTTTCATAACATGGGTAGACCTAACTCAATAGGTAAATTCCCATGGGGTAGACCTAACTCAATAGGTAAATTCCCACTTATGTTAATTTATTTTTATGGTATGCTTAATCATACCCAATCATACTTTTATTAACATATTTACCAACCCGATCGTTCCCTACGTAAATCGTTCTCATTTCATGACATAATAAAGGGGAAGATCCATCACAAATATCATGGGTTTAGCATATAAATTTGTCATGGGTTAAGAGGATGTCAACTTGCATTTATGAGCATATATTAACCCAACTACATTTAACCCAAACTTGCATATTATCATACATATGACTTGCATAACATGTTGCATATGAACTTGCATATTATCATACACATATCTTGCATAACATGTTGAACTTGCATATAAGCATTCTCATAACTTGCATAACATGTTAAACATGCATTTAAGCATACACATAACTTGCATAAGCATTCACATTCTAGCATAAGCATTCACATACTTGCATAAGCATTCACATACTTGCATAAGCATTCACATACTTGCATAACTCACTTTGTTAAACATGCATAAACCAACTTATTAAGCATGCATAAACCCACTTATTAAATATGCATAAACATAGGAAAACATAGAGTAGCATATCATTACAAATGATTCAAACTCACTAATCCGCATTTAAGACCATAAGTCTCATTACACCCAATCTACTTACTTTAGCAATTGATGTTAAAGTGATAGAAACTCACCAAAACCAAGATTAGCAAACTTATGAAGTAGAACTAGTTGCTAAATATGAAGAAGATGATGATTAGAGGTTGATTAGCTTGCAACTTCCTTCATAAACTAGTGGAGGCTCCTCTCAAGTTTGATTTTGGCGGCATGAGGCCATCATTTCTATTTTTAGTATGGATTAGGCTTGCATTAGGGTGTATTTATAGGATTAGGGTGTGTTTTAGACCATAGGATTAACCCTAGGTTAGATTAGGTCCGTTAGATTTAGGAAATCTCTAGAACCCAGCCCAGCGCTAGCCAGAAAACCAGATCTGGTGCACCCAAGCCCTCTGGTTCGACACGCCGTGTCGACAGGCAAGTCGACCCCCCTATCGACAGGCCTGTCGACAGCCCTGTCGACATGGTTAGGGCGGGAATTTTCCCGCCTGGCCCCGCTGGTTCTATTTTGAAATCTGAATTTGAATTTTTAAATCTGTTTTTAGCTTTAAATTCTCTGCAAACTTCTTTGGGCCATGACTGGGCCATACGGACTCCGATTTACAAAATTTCGGACTCTATTCTACGTATTTTTCCGAGACGAACGCAATGACGCAGCCCGTTTCCCCCAATTCTCACATCTGAGATTATTTATTCTGTCATTAGTGAATTTTAGCATTAACTGAAATACGGGGTGTTACAAAAGGTGATCGAGAATGGAGTACCACCAGTTTTGCTCCAAAGCGATAGTTAAATCTTTAATTAGATTTGAACGTGAAATGGTAATTAATTTTACCGATAATACCGTGGTGTTAGATATGGAGTACTACCAGTTTTGCTCTAGGGGATGAATAGGTTGCGATTGGGAAATAAAATAAATAATTACTTCGGTGTGGTTCGCTAATCCCGACTAGTTTGAAATGATATCCAAAGGAAGATTAAAGAATAAATTTAGAAGAATTTATCTTTGATAAAATTAATGGGAACCTTTCCCTAAGAATGTGAAATATTGAATAAAAGAATATTCTGAATTGGAATGAGGCATATGTTGTGTTTGTGTAACCCGTGTTTATTATATACGCGGGTTATTCGGAAAGGCCGGGTTTATACCCATTCTGAATAACCGATTCGACGATAAGTCGAAGATGAAGATGGTGGTTGAAGACCGGAAGTCTTCACATCGTTTGGGTGATTACTGATGATCTTGATTGGGCTGTACACCCAAGATGAGGGAAACAGTTGGTGATCGTCCAGACGTACTTGGAGATGGATGGATATGCGAGGAAAGTGCCTCCGGTTTCGTTCAGACCCAGAACGAACTTGTAAATGGACTGTGTGTCTGACATTGGATTTTATTCTGTGTTGATTGATCTCTATTAAATATACATCTGTTTGGCGGTGGAGAATTTATTCTCTTGCTTAACGCCCTTCTCTGAGACGTACGAGCTCAGAGGTTGCATATCGATGGACATCAGTCGCATGGAGTGAATTGCCAGTGTGACACGCGTAAATGGCAATGGATCAAGGCTTCTGTTGAAAAGCAAAGTCTTGTGGTTGATGATCAAAGCATGGTCTGTGTGACGTAGCTTTGTGTATAACGTGAATTCGCGAGCCTCACACCCCGTTATGAGTCAAAAAGGGGATATTGACTGCAGGGAGAGCACGACGTTTCTTTCTAGCTATGGTGGTGTCAGTGACCTACCAGCCCTGACATTTATATACTTTTCACCTGTGTGGTTGTTGGATACGAGGCGCCTCGGATATAGGTCTGTTAGGACCGGGAAACGTGTGCTCAGGAATAACTAATCCTCCAAAGTTAGGTGAGGACCGGCCCTGAAGATCCAAGGATCATAGTGGGGTCCTGAGACATTTGCTAGAGTGTCTCGAATCAGAGAGGAGCTTGCCCCTTGCCTCGACTCATAATGGAAATCCAATTTCCAATACGTGGTATTGTGGTTTTAATTGTAGAACTAGTATGGCGACATGATATATGGTACCCATGCCGCCTATGATTGATATTTATGATTGAAAATGTTTTGACACTATGCACTTATAATAGTATCAAATGATTTGTTTTAAACGTATCAAGCATTATTTGTCTATTATAAGGGAAAACCCTATCTTCCGGCTTGCATTGCATTGTGTGATGGGACCTGGGTCTTATAATAGCTTCATTTTTCCAAAGAGCATTGCGCTGTTTTGTTATATGCACTAGTATTCTTGGGAGGAAACCTGTTCCATGTTATACGGCGTGGTCCCTTGAATTACTATATTTTAAAGTAAAGTTTTAAATAAATGTTTTAGTTCTCACTCCAGTCACATGACTGACCTGGAGTTTATTGTTTCAACCTAAACTCTGGGTGCCCTTGGTTTTATGTACCACTTATTCTCTTGCATGATTGCGCCTAGTGCACACACATTTAGTTGTGTGGATAGGGGTTCAGACCTTTCACATATGGTAGCGCATATACTTGAACTATGACCGAAGTTTGGACTGTTTAAATTTTCTCTCTACGTCTTGATTTTGCATGACATCGCACGCACTTGTTAGTTTTCACCAACACGAGGGGTACAGGTTATTCCACTGCGATGTCTAATACTAGTGTACTAAAGTATTGCTAGCGATGCAAGCAAGATAAAAAACTGGGAAGATCTTGGAGGCCGAGGCTTCCTCCTCATCATCACATACATCTGATTCTGCCAACAACGGTAGCTCGAATGGCAGTGAGCTTGAGAATACTGAATGATCGATTCCTTCCCAAATAGTCAGTTCGCTCGGAGTGTCCGAACACGGGGAACAAACTTTGAGATTACATTCTCCGGTCATATATGCGGAGGTTTAGAACGTGGATATTATTAGCGGAGATGTGCCGGCAGCTTCGGTAGCCCCGAATATGTTGCTCGATGTCGTTATCTTGGAAAATCCGACAGATTCGGTACCGTCGCACATGAATGCTACAGCAGTTAGGAAAATGGTGCAGCGGTTCAATATTCCAGTGGGTGACGTCCACGCACCGGGAGAGGGTGGCAGAGCACACGTACCGCCCGAGGGTTTGGCTGCTTGGAATAGGCAAGCTTGTTTTGTGGGATGCGTGCCCATAGCCCACGACTTCATCCAAGACATGCTATCCTATTTCTGCCTCGCACCTTCGCAACTGCACTTGAATGCGTATTCTTCGCTCTTAGGCACTTCTGTTCTTTACCGTGAATATCTGAATTTGGAGCCTATCGGAGATGATATCTGGTATTTCTTCCGTCTTGGGAGAACGAGTAACATGTCACCCTCCCAATGGTTCCTAGAAGCTTCCCATGCCACAAAATTATTCATTGGCAAGTGGCCTAGGCCATCTATGTTCAAGCACGAGTGGTTCTTCGTGCGCTTCCCTCCTGGGTTTGCAAGGAGGTGGATAGAAGGAAGTGAGTACTTTTGAGCTTCGCTTCTTGAGTTTCTCGCATTTTCTGTTTCTCTCCTGATCGTATTTTAATGTTGACAGGGAATCCTAAGGCGCCCACCGGTGACGAGTATCGTCACCGCCTTGATGCTCTACGGGCGATTCCTATTGAGTTTTGCAAAACTGAGACCATGATAAGCCAAGAGCGCCTTCGTGATGTGGGGTTGCGTCCTGATGATCGGGCTATAATTAGGCCCGCAGTGGCGAGCAGTGTGCCAAAAAAGGTAGTGGAGAAAGGCCCTATGACTCCTAGTCAGAAAAGAAAGTTGCCCTCTGCCGGGCCTAAGACGAAGAAGGTCGTTAAGTTCCAGGGGGATGTCGGTGGAGATGGGGCTTGGGGTGAGGAAACCGTGGCTGGAGACGAGGGCCCGTTGAGTGCTCATCTCCCGCCTCTAGTAGGTGAGGTGAGGGCAGGGGCGTCACTTAAGCCACAGTCTCCAGTGACTTCTCCTAGAACCGCCACCCCGCTTGAGGAAGATCGCCAGTTTGATGGCTTAAATAAACTTGACCCAAAAGTATCCCCGTGGCCGACTCCGGCTAGCATGGACGAATTAGCCCTTGCTGCAGAGGGGTTAACTCCTTCCAGTGGACCACAATCTGGTTTGTTGAGATAACACTTAGGGCATTCACCCACTACAAGAAAATGTATATTTGGTTACATTTATTAGCAGCGTTTATAGTGTAAGAGCAACCAATACTATTTTTAATTCATTTTTTATTTGTATTCGTTTAACGTAAACTAAAGTAATGCTTAAGCCAAACTTACCCTGTTACATTTGTTGTTCTCTTATACACCAAAAAACCCCTCTTCCTGAAAAATCCCCTCCCCCCCCCAAATTTTCTTCCTTCGCATACGCTTACCCCCAAAATTCCCTCCTTCTGAAGATTTTCCCCTCAAAATTTGCTTCTGCTTCACATATGATTTCATCTCGCCCTCCAATCGCGGTTTCGGGATTGATTCATCTCGCCCCCCAACCGCCATTGCCCTCAAAGTTTGTTCACCTTTCCATTGCGGTTTTTGGTCAAAGCATTAATTTGGGTCATTTCAGATCTAGAGGTTGTCGTTCAAATTGAGGTATGATTCATTGCCATAATATGAAATCGATTCATTGCCGTAATTTGGGTCAGATTGAGGTTAGAAGCCCTAATTTGGGATCAATTCATTGCCTCGATGTTTTATGATATTAAGTGTGTCATTTCGTTTCCTTGTTTGTATATAAACAACACAACATATCTTTGCCAAAAATGATGCATATGTGCTTTGATACCTTGGGTTGTATGTTTTGTTTTTGTTAACAGATACCGATAAATCTTGCAATTAGTTAATGTAAGCTTTTTGATAGTTTCTTAGGTTTTTCCGTACTATTGCATCTAAATCCAGTTCTTCTGTTCTGATTTTTTCCTTGATTTATTTTGTTTCATACTACTTAGGAATCTATTTTTTGAAAATTTACAGAGTAGTGGTTAGGTATTGTTTCAGTCTGATCTCAAATCTTTTATCATAGAAAAGTTTAAAATTTATTTTAAATTATTAGAAAAATGAGTGAATTTTTTTGCATTTAATTTCAATTTACTTTTTTATATTTGTTACGGTATGAAGAATCCTTTAACTTACTTTCATACTCATTTGATGGGTTATGATATGACATTTTTCTTCTTCTAAATTTATGGTATGAAGAATCACAACTAACTTGATGTTGGTAGCTGAAATTTTGACACTGTTAGAATACGTAGTTTACTTGAATTGGTTATATCTTGCTAATGAATTGTGTTGTTACATGCACAGGTGCTTGAAAAGGTGTAGTTAAGTGAAGCAACTTTGAATTGGATCTGACCGGTCATGCAAATTAGCAGCCTAAGCCTCGACAACTTTACAGGCATGAGATTTTGGCAGTTGAAAAAAAAACTTAAAAACCTTAAGTATCTTATGTAAGCACTATATTTTTTTCTTATGAAATAGTATTTCCTTACCATTGTCAGGTGATAGAACCCATATTGTCTTAATTTTCATTAAGAGCATTTGTACTAGGAGGATATCGTATGATCATACTCAAAGATGTGTACTCATTTTAATAGATTTAACCTCAGTGTAAACTCAGTTTATTAAAACTGGATAAATGTGGTTAGGTAGAAACCGAGTGAACTCAGTTTTCAAATTGAGCAGAAATCAGTTAATAAAAATAGGTTTGATTTAACCTGCTGCAAAGCAGCAGTTTGTAGCAGCACTTGCTACTGTTGTTCTGGTGACACTTTTGGTTCTATCCATTTAGGCTTAAGTCGAATGATGGCCTAGCTAAGTTTAAAAAAAGAGTAGCAAGAGCTGCTGCAAAAGCTAAGTTAAAAAAGGAGTAGCAAGAGCTAAGTTTAAAATTGTATCTCCATGCCAGCTTCCGATTTCAAGGACCTTTTTGAGGATCGTGGATAAATATCTTAGATGGGTTAGGTACTTTTTTTGGGTTTATCTTAGTAGCCAGTATTGATAACGTGGCTTGAGTATGTGTTTGCCTTGTTCTTGATGCTGGTATGTTGTGTTAGATTCGACTCTAATGGATTCTACCCATACCGATTTCCTTTGATTGACTGTATGTCAGTGACCCAAAGCCCATGGCCTCGTATCGTTTCACTCCCATCAATTCAACACTTCAGGGATTGCTAAGCGCAGCAAGATTTGTTGTTCCCTGATATTGAATGTCTTTTGTTCAATGGACAGGGTTATGGAAGATGGAAATGCGTTAATTGTTGAAGGACTTATCAATGAATGGGGAGCCAATGCGCTCATCACAACACTTCCTCTTCCATAATTTGAAAAAATGAGAAGTAGGTCAAAAGTTCCACTGCTCTCTCTTCTTACAACTCAACCCCTTCCTTTACTTTCGAGTCCGTATATTTTTCAATTACCTCCTACTACTTCAGAATTCACATAATGCTTAGCTGATACAAGCAAGCTGTTCAAGTGGAAGCAAGTAATACTCATATTCAAAGAGGAAGACGAATATGATAGAACATCTTCTAGCATTATTCCTCTTCTAAATGATGAGTTGTTAGCCATTGGATCAGAGATATCCATCTATGAAATTTTCCCTCCTTTGAACTCAGTTTCAAATCCTAAGGCTTTGATAAACCAAGAGTTAAAAAAAACTAAATTCAACAATGTGTAAAGTGTTCATCAAAGTCAAATGGTCATCTTCTTTTCTTGCTACCGATCTCTTTGAAGAAGCCACAACATTGGGAATGATGGAAAAAGGAAACGTCTGGATATCAGGAGATGATATCACCTCACATTTTGGCTCGTCTTTCACACCCTCGTTTGTTTCATCATACATGAAAGGATTTATTGGAATAAGGCCCTACTTGCATGAGTCTGGACTAAACTATCTTGGCTTTAATGTGAAATTTCAACAAAGGCTTAGGTTTAAACCAGGTATGCGTGCACTAAATTAAGGCATATGATACGGCTCATGCAATCTCTAGTGCTGGTAAAATTGAAGGGAGGTGTCTTCTTGAAGGAATGAAATTGGTTGATTTTATTGGATTAAGCGTTCAAATTCAATTCAAAACAAATAAGAAATTTTCAATTTACCAAGTCATCAATATTATCAGGCAAAGTTACGGAGAAATAGGCCTCTGGTAAAAAAGAAGAGGGTTTTACAAAAGAGGAAAATATATACAAATTGACAATTTACATTTATTTGGAACAATATATCGGCTTGGAGGAGAAGCATAGAAAACCCTAGGAGGTTGGAGAAAGCTAAGAGTTGGGATACCTGCAAGAGTGGCAGTTAGAAACTTTGTAAACATTGAATATGATCACGAAGGTCAACTAAAGAGCGTTATTGGGTTTTCTATTCACATTTTTCGAAAAGCAAGAGAATTGTTGAGCTATGAGCTGCCTTATGAGTTTATCCCTTTTAATGGAACTTATGATGAACTCATCGCTAGCATTCCTGAGAAATTTGATTTGGCATGCGTGGATTTTACAATTTTAAGTAAGAGAATGGAAAATTCTACGTTCACCGAACCCTATCTCCCATGTACGGTATCAAGGATAGTTCTGTGAAGCATAGAAGCAAGAAGTGGGTGCTTACTGAATCATTTAGCAGAAATGTTTGGTTGCTAATTTCCCTAAGCTACATATACACTTGTGCAGCAGTTGGCTATCTTGAACGCTAGAATAACTCTTAGTTCCGGCATCTTTCTTGGGGGCATCAACTTGGGGACACACTCTTGTTGATTTTTTATACTATTTTCTTTTTAGATGGAAAATTATGAAGCTACTATGCCAAAATAGTAATAGCAGCCTGGCTCTTTGTTTTGTTGATTCTCACTAAAACGTTTGCCACTACGCTCAGCACTATTCTCATTAAGGAGAATATTGCACGAATAGTAAATGACCAGAAAATTGGATGCAATGGAGCTTCTTTTATCATTAACTACCTAGAAGACGAACTTGGTTACAATGGTCATCAAATTGTGAAAACTGCAATAGAAAACTATGATATTGCATTTCAGTGTGAAGAGATCACAACAGCTTACCTCATAGCACCACATGTGAAAGTGTTCTTATCTCAGTTCGAGAATAGTCACACTCGGTACATTGTGCATGAAGATACTCTTCGCTCAGGAGGCCTTGGCTTTCCGTTTGTGAAGAATTCACCATTGGCTCATGAGTTCTCTAGAGCTATTATCCAGTTAACAGAAGATGGAACGCTAAACAATCTGGAGCAGAAATGGTTCTCGCAGTCTTTAGGCAAATGCCTAAACACATGCGCAGAAATGACAAGAGACAATATAGACGTTGATAGCCTTTGGGTTTTTATTTTTGTTGACTGGAGCCGCATCAACCATTGTGCTCATACTGTAAAAAATTCGACGAGTGGCAAGCAATAGTTTCAGAACCATGTCATGGTCATGTGTACAGTTAAAGAGTTTGAGGAGAATGAGAGTGAAGAGTTTGAAAAGAAGAAGAGTCGATATGGCACATACTTCCTATATAACTTCTGAGCCTGTTGATGATAATCTGGAAGATGACAACTTGCCCAATCATTAAAACAATGCCTTGGTATGCCTTATTCTTTCACTATGGCTTATTTGCTTTCTTGCATTGTGATCCGAGAGTGAGCACGAATATATTGACATATATATATTTCTTCTTCGTTAATATAGGGCTGCGCAATGTAATGGCTTATGTGACATAAATTTGTATGCTACTCTACGCGTGTTTGTGACGTACTTGTTCATGGTGTGAATTGAGTATTTCACTCTATTTTTTTAAAGTAAAAAAAAAGATTGTGAGATAGAGAGAGAAGAATAGAAGCAGAACCTTAATGTGATGTCCTATAAGTACATCAGGGTCCTGTATTTGGGATTATAGAGTCTAGACCAATGTTTCGAATCTCGCAAATATCGCTGGAGGTCTCCTCTGAGATTTCGTTTTAGGCTCCTTCCAAAACGAAATAAAAAATATCACTCTAAATCTCCTTTCGAATATATCGCCCGAGATACTGCAATATCAACCGATATATCGACCGAGACGAAATACCGGAATATCGTCCGAGATCTTAGTTTTTTTAGTTAAAACTTAAATTTGTCCCTGAACTAGAACTATAATTAAAAAACTCAAATCTAGCCATAACAATCTTTTGTTATTTTACATTTTGCATGTTAAATGACTATATTGTATGTTTGTATATGTTTTACAATGCTTATGATTTTCATATTCGTCTTTTTACATACATGTTACTTATGAAATTATGTATTTTATGGTCTGTTTATGCTGAATTTTTTAATGTTTTGAATCATTTTAATGTTTTCTGTCTAACTATATTTTTGTTTTAAGCATATTACGATTTAGAGTATGAACGATCTTTTGCAAAATAAAGAATAATAAAGTTATTTTGCATTTTATGTTTAAGTTACTATGTTTTTAATAGCATTCATAAAAAGCATTTTGTTAAAATATCATTTTTAGCATATCATGTACCCCGAGATTGTTCCGGTATGAACTTTCAGACCCGGGATGAAAATCCGAGATGAACTCCCGAGTTAGGCTTATCTCGTCCAAGATCTCCCTCGATATGAGACCGGGTCTGTAAAATCCCCGAGACGAAACGCGACTGATATCCGAGATTTAAAACCTTGGTCTAGACACTTAAGTAGGTTATAATTATGTATAAAATCTTCTCAAATACATGAAGTTTCAGTTTATTAGAAATATGGAAGTGCAGCAGGTTAATGAATGTTTGAGTATGGTGTTTGCTTGTGTCGATGTTGTTTGTGTGGCCCAGTCCTGATGCATGTCGCGCCACATTATAAGAATGAACATGGGTTCTATAACGTTTGATTACAGCTCATCCATCATCGTTGTTGCCAAGTGCTAACTGCTAACATTGTTCCTACTATTATTGTTCATTGCTAAGTTATTTAGCTTATTTAATTTGAAATACAATTAAATATTGTAACCTGTTATCTAATTTGAAATGCCATTTTATGCAGGGGCCGATGATTTGAAGGAGATATATGAAGATTCAATGATAGAGGAGACGAATGAGCTTATCATGCTCGTTTGGGTGATTTTGGTGGCAACAAGGCTGCTGCTCCATCTGAATATCAACCTGGGTTCAGGGTAAGTTCGTTCTTTACACTTGGGATTTATTATTTGATTTTATGTAAAGTTTGTTGTAAACCGTGAATTCCGATTTGCCATCAAATTGGATATGAGTATTATTTCCATTTTCAATAATATATTAATATGTAACTACCTTTATGAAACATACGCATATCACAGCATCTGTAATTGTCATAAAATTTGGTTTCTACGAATGCAATTCGTGGCATCTGGAACGTTTCTGTTGTATAATCATTTTTTTTATCAATATGCAAATTTATTATATGCACATTGGGGAGAGAGGGAATAGGGAGCACATGTTAAAAGAGTACTTTCCCCAGCTTCATATAGTTATAAGTCTTTTGCACTAAGTTCATAAGTATGTCGAATGCCGTGAGATGATGAAAATCAATTTTTTAATTATTGCATACCTGACAACATCAACAATGTTGCTCATTTTACCAACCCTTGTGCAGACTCCAACTTTTGGCAAAATAAACAGATGATAACCCGAGCTCTACTACCACCCTCCGTCCACCACTCCCCCAGATATCATAACTGTGCCTCATCCTCCCTAAGTTTCTCAGTCTCTAGTCGATGAGGTCGCCTAAAATCATGCAAAAACCAATATTTGGTCATCTCAAAATTTTCATTCAACAGCAGTATGAAAAATACAAGAGATTAAGATAAACATCTTTTAGCTGGTGGTTTGATCAAATATCAAGCAGAATTTGAGAAATTGATTTTTGAATTTTGGGGAACAAATGTTTTCATTTTTTTAACACAAAACAGAGGACAAAAATCAAAGCCTATAGTTGATTATTTTGTATTCACGGTAAATGTATTTTATTTCTAATCAGTGCTAGTGAGCTAATCCATGCACGAAGACCTTCCAAATTAATTTAAGGCAGTATATATACTTACATATAAATGAAGTGACATTTTTTTCCTGTTGCATGAATACATAAATGTATATATATTTGAATTCATTTTTATCCGTTATGCTCGGGATCTGCTGTAGAGGATTACTGACCGAATGGTTGTATCCCTTCAAGTTTTTTTTTTCAGTTTCAGCAAAATTGGAACAATGTGTATGCAACTATTTGAAATCGAGAAAGATCATCCAGAGATCTAACAAAAGGTATAATTATGACCCCATTACTAATTATTGGTATCCACGATACATTCACATTAATTACATATTGATATTTTGCTTACACTCAACATGCTTTATAGGTGTTTTTTTGCGTATCATCTATTGCATGATCTACACTCTATTTCTGTCAGGTTCATCTTCAAATCTTTTCTTTCATTTGCATTTTTTCCCTATTAGTAAATGATAGATACTTGAAAAACTACATTTAATCTTAAAAGACTTTGCAGTATTTACATTTTTTGATGGGTACGAATTTAATATTATTTGCTAAAAGCTTTTATAATTTAAATTTTGTTCTGTGCATAATAGATGATTAAATGTACTACTGGTGAATTGAAACTCAACTGACTTTTAAGGCCTAAAGCAGCTAGAAGTCAATTGCATGCATTTATACTTGTGATCAACTTTATTTTAGTTAGTCCTTTTTTTAAAAGAAAAAAATTCCGTTCTTCTAACCAGTGTATATTATCATCTGTAACCTACTTATATAAGTAATAAGAATTAGTGCTTTTGAGGACTTATTTGAATCTTTCTTCTAGGATAGTACCGGATGGGTAGTACCTACTACTTTGAAGAAGTCTGCCAAGCCTCCTGGTTGCGTCTGGCCCATTTGGTGATTTCCCAAAATCTGTGTTATTTATGTAGCTAACCTTTTACTTTGGTGCATGCTTAAGTACCTCTCCGTTATTCATAGGTTCTTGCTGACATGTATGGTTATGTTTAATTTGGTGAGCATGATTGCAGTATTCAGGTATTATTACTACATAAATACATATATATTCAAGCCTGGATGTTCTTAATCAATTAATTCATTAGCACATCGAAATCTGTTTTAGCAGTCATCTACGAATGTATTAAGTGTCGCCTCCTTCACTCTTACAAAATGTTAACTGTTTGTGAAACATTCTTTTCACAATGAAAAATGAAATTATTGAATCCTTTCTCATCCATCATTCATTAGGTGGAACAAGTTCCTTGCAACATTGTTCTCAAAATACATGCCCATTGTCATCAACATCCGATTCTGATTATGCAAATGGAGAATATACTCTACAAACGAAGAATATACCGACTTTTGCAAAAAGAATAGTTTCTTTTTTAATTAAAATATAAAAGTGGGAAAACTTGATGTTATTAAGTGTAGACTGTTTTCTATGCTTCATCTTTGTACTCTGTATTTCACATATACACCTTTTATATTTTCCTGAACGTAAGAGAATTATCAAACCCAGGTTTCTTTGATTTGATATTTGTTACCTAGTGCGGTTTCTCTGATGCTATCAACACTATAGGGAAGCAATTGGATTTAGTCACATCATCACTTGCAGTAAGCTTTAGATCTTTATTTTTTGCAATAATTCATTCTGTTTGAAAATAGTAGTGTGTTTCAGACTTCTGCTTATATGTTGGTTCAAGTTATGCGAAAACAGATTTTTTTTCCTTGTATGTGCATGATTTGGGGATATTTCATGTTATGAATTGTTGAAGAAATCATGACTTCTTGTAGATATAGGCATCAGTTAAAAATATTGTCATGCAAGACATACAGACCTAGTCTATTTTTTTTAAAAATATTTTTAACTACATTATGCTTAAGTGTGCTTGACTGTTTTTATCGTCTCTTCTACGTAACACTTAGTGGCCCTATATGTAATTTTGAGTAATCCATCATTAAATTTTTATTCAGTAGAACCATTTTGAATGGTACACAATGTGTAAACGGTGACTATGTGTACTTGTGTGCAGTGTTTATGATATGTTCGCATTATGTTTTTTTACAATGCTAATTAGCATTCATCTTACTTCTCCAAATGGCATACCAATAACTGACTTACGTATTTACAAAAAAACATAAGTGGAAAATTAATTTAGCAAAATTTGTTATGTTGAAATGTTTCTTTTAATAAGAGCCTTTTGATTTCAAAAAACAATATGTTGAAAATTAATTTGGCAAAATTTGTTATGTTGAAATGTTTCTTTCCATTAGCATCAGAAAGTAATATAAAAAAGGAGTTTCTTTTTCATGTTTTAATTGGCTTATTTTATTTTCTTTTAAAGGCCCTAAAAATAAGAAAAAGGCAATAGCTATTTGGTCTGCATTTGAAAAGTTGTCAGTTAATCATGTTTGGCTAATACCTGGCATGTTTATTGGTGTTTTACAGGTTTTGCATACACGAAAGATTGTATCTACTTCAAGTTTTCAGGTATTTTTTATTTTTTATTCACCTTTTGTATTTAATTACCCTGTATCATACAAAGCATGCACCATTGTTGTAACAACCCGCACCTCCGTTCACGCAAGATATTGTCCCCAACTTAGCCACCGTATAAGTGTGGGGTTTTGTTCCTCAAAAGGCCTCAGCGTTAGTATGAGACAGACTCTACTATATAAGTACCCACTTCACACAGGTTTTCGTGAATGGTGTCTTAAATAACACTGTTCTTGAACCCCATGTGAAAAGAATAAATCTTTTAATTAAGATTATTAGAGTTTCCAATTATATTTAGTAATTGGAAAAAAGTGAAATGTGAATTGGGTTTATCGTGAACTGTGTTTTAAACGACATTTGTTCTTTAACCCAATTAACAGTGAAGACATAATTTGAAATTTATAAATCTTTTTACTAAGATTTAACGAAAATTTTCAAAAATAAAATTTTCCAATTTAATATATTAAATTTGAATTGAATGGAATTCGATTTGGTAATAATCGAGATGAGCTTCTGTAAAAGAAGACCGTTATTATATATGGATTAACAAGGCTTAGCTATTATTCCATTTATATTATTAGTCTGATACGAAAATTTATATCGATTATATATTGATTTGATTTCTGTGAAAAATCCATGTTTAATGGAAGATGATTTTGGGTTTATCGTGAACTGTGTTTTAAATGACATTGGTTCTTTAACCTAGTTAAAGACAAGATTAATTTCTTAAATTTGAATAATCATAAAATAATGACTTTAGATATTAAAACCAAATTGAAATTTTAATGAATCTTTTAAAAAGGAGATTGAAGAATAAATTTAAAAGAAATTATCTTTGATAAAATTACTGGGAACCTTTCCCTAATAATGTAAATATTTTATTAAAGGAATATTCTAAATTGGAATGAGGCGGTTGATGTGTTGTATGCCCAAAGTTAGTGTATTCGGAGATTTTCTATGAGGGGAATTTTTGGGTCATTACAATTGTTATGCCTTCAAATATATTTGTAAGCACGGGTAGCTTTTACTGCAAAACCAATGTGCCAGGTCAAAAAACAAATCCAATCACTGATACTTTCGAAGGTATACCAATTTTAAGAAAAATCTTATGGTACTACTTTCTATGATGTTTCATTTTGAGTTTTGTTAGGTTGAATGTCTAAGATTATAATAAAGTTATTATTTCATATTTTTGAAACTAATTTGCAATGAATTTTGAAGATTTTCTGTCAATTATAATAAGTTAGAAACGTTAGATTTATATGAATGGAAATGGAATCTGGAATGATGCATTTACATTTTTTAAACCTTAGATACAAGAAAATGATCTTTATTGATCATATGTATATGCTCGATCTAGGAATTTAATGCCTCAAACACAATAAGAAGAGCAAGTTCTTCAACAAAACCTTCAAATGAAATCCCATCAATTAAAGAATCAAGCACTACCAATTCTGCTTCTAGTTCAAATGGGTCCGGATGGTTCAATGGTCTTTTAAGAGCTCGTAACACCGCTAGCTGATCGGTTATTCTATCAATAGTTGTGTGCTGATTTCATGATTTTTAAATTTAGAGTAATCTACTTTTTTTTTGTCATATAAAAATGTCATCATTTACAGTTAAATTTCGTATCACTAAGATATAAATTTTAGCTTAAATTATTCATAATGGCTACCCTTCACCATTACGAAACCTCACTATCCATATCTTCTCACTTATATTAGATCTTGTTATTTTTCCTTGATCATTTTTTCTACTAAATTTCGGAGGAAAAATGACATAATTATAGGAAAATGCAAACCACCTAACAAGTACAAAAGTTTATTATTGATGTTAATACTAACTAGTAAGCAATATGTTGATACCCTGTTTGATATAACTCACAATAGCAAGGGTAAAATGCAGTTGTTTTGCAAATGCCGCTAATAAGACCTGAATCCTTTGCAACTGAAATATTGAAAAAGGTTTGCATTGAAGTTATAAGATATTTGGATGACCAGAAAAATCAGTTTTGACAAGGCTTTAGTATAAAATAGAACTGCCAATCAATATGTTTTCTTCAATTTATGCATGCAAATAAAACCTATTTGACCACCTGTCAGCATATATAATTTATGCATTTTGCACATTTATGTAATTCTGACTGTTGACCATTATTCTTGTATGTAATTCTTACCGTTGATCGTTATACTTATGTACAGGTAATTGGATTTCTGAAGTGAAGAACAACCGCATAAAAGAACCGGTGGTAGTTAAGCTATCAATAAGACTTTAACTATTACTTTGTTTGTACTAGTCGAGTAGACTTGTTTGTAAGCAGTTGTGGTATGTGGATTCACTTATTTTGTCGAAATACTACTATTGAGATGCTTAAGGATGTTATATTTGATATTGCGAGTAATGTGTTTTTTTAGTAATTAAATAAAGTGTTATTGATTTTAATTTGAAAACAATACTCATATGATTATTTGTTTTAATAATTTATTATATATAAGTAATTGATGGAAATGTTACAAGCCATTAACAGTAAATAACCGCAATTAAAATGTGGTGTACATCAGTAAGTTTTAGTAGCATTGAAAAAGTGCTACGAAAGTAATTTACAAAAGATATTGTAGCTGAAATGAAACGCAACAAAAAACATATTGTAGGATAGAAAAACCGCTACAAAAAATTGGAAAATGATACAAGTATCAATTTAGTAGCATTTTTGAGCCGTAGCCAAAAAAAAACCTTCTGTAGAATTTTAAAAATGCTACAATATTTTCATTTCTGGTTGCGTTTATTAAAACACAACAAAATCTTTTGGACTTTTAGTTGCATGTCGTATAGCAGCATTTATCGAAACGTTGGTACAAGTTATTGTAGCATTTTTACAACACTACGAAAGGCATTTTCTTGTGTAGTGACCCATAAACACTGCATACCTTAGAGCCTTATCTGAGCGAGCGACTCGACTGACTTTGCTCCATTTCTTTAATAGGTGATATAACTAAGGGATGTGAAGGACGAGGCTATGGACGCGGAGACCGCCGACGCCCTGCGAGTGCTTTTCTTGGTGCTTTTAAGAGAGGGGCCAGTTTGTATGGTGATGCCCCACCTCCACAGGATCGCAGTAGCGGGAGCCGTCGACCCAGTAGACCCCAATTGCCTTTGTCTCCTCCTCCCCCTCCTCCAATTTGAGTGTCCATGGCAGATTCCTGACTCGACTTAGGGGTATCGAGGCGCTTGTCATCTACAACTCCTCCTTGTACTGCACCCTTGGCTCCCGTTCAAACTACCGAGGGGATGTAGCCACTGCTTGGCCAACCAAGATCGGATAGGGCAACTTTGACGGGAGCACAAGATCATACGGAACCTCAGGTGCAAGAGCTTTCTACGGAGGAGCAGCGGGAGTATATGAATGTAATGACCCGCATTTTCAACGTTATAATAATTAATTTATTTAATTTTTTAAATAGTGAATTAAAGGATTTAATGGTCTTGGAATTAAATAATAATGAATATTTAATTAAAATAATAAATTAGGTAATATATTTAATTCTGAAATAATCAGAATTGGCTGAAATGGCGATATGGTGTGAACTGGATCATCTGTGAAATTTAATTCAGCTTGGAATTGAATTTGAATAACGAATATATTATATAAACGACAGTTTGAACATAGAGTAATAATATAATTAAAATCGAGCTCGAAATGGCGCTGCAGTTATTAAATTGGCGATTCGAACTTCAACTGAATGTACATGATTCGTTTTAAGCCGGATTTCTGTGAAACAAGAAACGTGTGGAGCTGGTGGAGTATATCTTTCTAGTGGAAGAGAAAAATCGGGATTTTGTCGTGTAGATTTTGATTTACGTCCAAATCAAATTTTAGAAAAGTCGTTGTAGAATTCTTTTATAATTTATAAAGGAATTATTTATATTTTAAAAAGGAATTATTTTTTAAATTGAATATCGATTTAATCGGGATTTGAAATATCAAGTTATAAATCCCAGTAGAGCTGTATGGTATTCCACTGTGAGTATATACGATAATGTAAATTTATGCATATTTAATTTAATTATATTTAAATATATTTATATATTTAAATTGGTCATTCAGTGTTGCAAAAATAGCCAATTTTGCAAATGACGTCAGAATTCGACGAAACTAATTTTGTTGGATCCGCAATATTAAATTATTGTTAGATTTCAATTTTCGTGATTTTTAGAGTCAGCATGTGGTCGTGGGCGATTTTAATGTGAAAAACAGTCGATATTTTGACAGTTAAAAATACGCTGTGTGAGCATACGAAGTCGGAATTCGACAAAACCAATTTCATTGGGACCATAATGTCGAACTCTAGCTGCATGTCAATTTTCATAATTTTTAGGTATCGTGTGTGTTCGTAGGGATTTTTAGAGTGCTGAACCAAATATAAATAAAATAAGTAAAATATCCTAACTAATTTTCTTGATCAAAATAAAGGCCACCCAACCATCGTTTACAGCCACACAAAGTGTATTGTCCCTTATATAACTTCTTTTGTGCCGTCACTACGTTTTTTTCATCACAGCAAATGAAAACGTATTCGATCCTCAAAAAGGAAAATCCAAACAAACAAATTAGAATCCCTAAAATCAATATACTTGTATATTGTAGATAGTCATTCAATTCTCTTTACATTCGTATAAGAAGTGTTGAGTTCGACGTGATTCTCTGTTATGCGGAAAGGGTATAATACATCTTTACTGAACTAGGGTTGCGATTTTTGTCGAGTGGAGGTATTGATGATTAAATTGGGGTTTGTAATGGTGTTTAGTAGGTGGAAGGCTTTGATTTGGGCGAGTTTGGATGGTTTCCGACTTGGTTGATGTCGCGAGTTGGTCTGGGTTCATGGGAAACTGGCTGACGACGGGAATTGGTGGAGTGGTTCAAAGTGGGTGGTGATGGCATGAGGTTGGTAAGTTGTCGAAGGGGAGTTCATTGGTGTAAGAAGTATGGAAGTTCGTGAGCTGATGGGTGGACGGTTTGAGGATGAAGTTCGGCTAATAGTGTGTTTATTCAGAGCAGGAGGTTACGACAAAAATGTGGGATTGGGGAAGAAAGACATCGGGTCTGGGCTTTTGAAATTGTTGATGGGCCGGGAAATGTTGAGTAAGAGGCCCGAGTTTTTTTTAATTAAAGTTAAATTTATTTAAGCGCTAGTTCAAATTTGATAATGCGATATTTCATTCATACTGTACCAGAATTTTGAACGGTCAGATCTGTTGGGATCGTAGGGACGGACACTACCCAATGGAACTAACGGGGAGTGGAGTGGAGCTCGTTTGAATTTACGAGGAATTTAATTGTTTGATTCAAATCAAACAAACAGTTTATCGTTCTTTAATGATGAACTGCCAATGTGAGTAAATCTCACTAACTCTGAACAGTTTATAATTTCATGTTGTAATTTTAGAACTGTTAAATATTGGCTGATTGACTGTGTGTTGACTGTTTGATTGAACTGCTAGTCAGTTAGTTGAATTTCTATATTGATTCTGTTTAACAGAATATATCA
Organism: Allium sativum; assembly: GCA_030737875.1. NCBI lineage: Eukaryota > Viridiplantae > Streptophyta > Magnoliopsida > Asparagales > Amaryllidaceae > Allium > Allium sativum. The sequence continues at coordinate 1,028,568,759 of CM060912.1, forward strand.
TATGGAACTGAAAATGATGTTGATTTTATTGTGTAACATCTGTGGATGCAGGGAAACAGGTTGGAGGAATCCGACTGGATTCCTCATTAGCTATTTTATTATTTTCATATATTGTGATATATGATGTGAATTATAACCTGTTGTTGATTGTTGTGTGTATGGACGATATTGGACATCGTAATTTGATATGTTAAACACCATAACATACCGGGATTTGGAAAAAAGGGGAATTTGTCAAAGTGAATACTGAAAAGAGAATATTTATAAAACCAGAGGATTTTATAAAAGAGAATATTTATAAATAGAATATTTATAAATAGGAATATTTATAAATAGGAAATACGTTTAAGTGGGAATTATAAATGAAGGAAATCATTATAAATAGAATATTTATAAAGTGGATTACTTACTTAGAAAATAAATAGGACAAGATAATGAGATATTTATTTGTTAAATAAATAAGATACGATTAATGAATTATTTATTTGTTAAAGTAATAGGTTAAGATAAAAAGATATTAGCTTAGAAATATACTAACTTAAACAAAGGATATTAACTTAGGAATTGAATAAGTTAAACAAGGATATTGACTTAGGAAATTGAATAAGTTTTAAATAAGATATTTTTAGAGGAAATACTTAGAATAAATAAATAAGATAATAAAGGAAACACTTAGAACTAAGTCATTAAAGAAGATATTTATTAAAGAATAATTAAGAGACTATAAAGGGAATATTTGCAAACTATTCGCAAATAAAATAAAAAGGGAAATATTTGTTCAAGAAAACAAATAGGGTTATAAAGGAAATATTTGTTTAGAAAACAAATAGATTATAAAGAAAATATTTATCCTTGGATAAACAGATATATATAAGTCTGAACTTGTATATGAAGAAGTAAACTGATTAAAGGAGCAGATTGATTTATAAATGAGATCTATAAATTAAGTTAAATATTATCATTTGGATAAATGGAATATATAAGTCAGGACTCATATAAAGGAATAAGAATCGATTTCAACATCGATGTTTGAAACTGAATAAGGATTAAGAGTTAACCGGTTAGGTTAAACCATTTGAGTTAACTAGTTAGGTTAAAACCATTCGAGTTAACCAGTTAGGTTAAACCATTAGAGTTAACTAGTTAGGGTTATCCAGTTAGAGGCAATCAGTTAGAATTAATCAGTCGAGTTAATCGTGTTAGAGTTAGTCGAGTATTAGTTATCGTATATTAGTTTATTCGAAGAAGTGAGTTAATCGAATCAGAAATATTCGAGATGAGTTAATCGATTTGAGTTAATCGAAGGAGTTAATCGAATAATAGATATTCGAAGTGAGATAATCGAATAATAGATATTCGAAGTGAGATAATCGAATAATAGATATTCGAAGTGAGATAATAGAATAGTAGATATTCGAAGTAAGTTAATCAAATACAAGTTATTCGAATAAGTTATTCGAATAAGAGTTAATCCAGTAAGAGTTAAATATAATAAAAGTTCATCGAATAAGAGTTATAGCTCAGAATTAACCAAATAGGAGTTAATAAATTAGTTGATCGTTATATTATTCGAGTTAGGAAATAAAAGTTAGATTTAAGTTATTATATTTTTAGAAACAGGAAATTATAACACCACGGTTAAAATCAATTGATTATGTAAAGGAGTTGGATTCGTAAGTTGGATCCGTAAGTTCCGTAAGGAAGTGTTAAAGAGTTAAAAAGGTGAATCTTATCTATTTCGAGATTTGAAAGATGGTTCAGTTAAGGTCTGAGAGGTAGCTATACCCCAACTTGATTGACTGCGTTTTTTGTTAAGAAATGGTTACGGTTCGAGTGTGAAGTGGTTAAGTAGATTTAGTAATTTAGTATAGTGGTTTGAGTCGTCATCGTAATATAGTTTTAAACACCTGTTTAAATCCCAATTAAGAAGTTTTGGAAATGTTTTCCAAACGAGAATCAGAAACGTTTTCTGATAATAGAAAATAAGAATTTAGAATATATGGAAACAGGAGATAAGTAAATTAATGAAATAAAGAGATAAATGTTGAATGATGATTGATCGATATAATTTCCTCTTGGAAATAATATCGTTGTTTGCACACTTGTTTTCCTTTGATGGTTAAATCACAGACTATCGAAGTTTTGACCATTTTAACGTTGTTAATATGGAGAGACTGTTGGATTATTATCCAAAGAACCACTCTGTATTGGCATAAGCGTTGCGAATCATATATGCCAAAGATAATTGAAGATGGAGTAAAATGCAAGGGCTATTGTATAAGTCTTAGATAACAGTGCTTAAGATAGATGTACTGAATAGTGCCTGCAGTTCATCCTGTTCCTGGATGACTTGTATGGATGAATGTTTGATAGAGTATTTCCAGAAAGGTCACGTACATTGATTTCTTCAACCGTACCGAGAGTGTAAGCGAAGAAGGAAACTTCTTTAGCTAACACGTAATGTACTTTTGTAGACGCCAATTAGTGATTTTTGGTGGATCTGACAATGTGGCATTCAAAGTGAATACGATGTGATGATAAAGCGTAACCTTAAGCCTCATCAACCGGTAAATAACAGAAATCGGGCAGGTAGCATGGCTATGTAGGTCGCACCTATTAGGGTGTATAATCACCCGATCTAGAGTTTCATTTACATCAAAAAATCTATTGCTGATGCTGTCCCATTCGGGAAACGGTTGCTGATCCCAACCATTGGTGATATACATTCGATACACTCAAGCGAAATGAGTAGTCAGACATGTGTGGCCGGGTTGCAAGATGTTCTTGTAGAACCCAGTGTATTCCTCTCTAGAAGTACACTAGCGAAAGGTGGTTCCATACATTGTTATAGTTGGAAATCCATTACCCAATACGTGTTTGCGGTTTTGATTATATACAATATATGTAGAACGTGAGATGAAAGCGTTTCTGCTAGATGATTATTATATTGTGGTTGATAGACATTATTATGATATCAAAAGGCTTTTGATATAAAGATATTTTGGATTCTCATAAGGGAAAAACCCGTTTCGTTGTACGGCGTGGTCTTATGAGATATCGTTTAATGGCTCAAACTGTTTTATACTACTCATACCAGTCCCATGACTGACCCGGAGACTATTTTGTTTTGTTTTCCCTAAAATCTTGGGTGCCCAATTTTGTACGGGCAGTCAAGTAGTCGGGATTTGCAGATACTTGAAGAGCTGGAGCAGGAGGCTTCAGGATCATATAGCTATAGTTTATTTTCGCTGTGTTGTAAGTGCTGTACTTGATGATGATATAGATATTCAAGTACAATCTTTTATTTCAAAGATATGTTATCTATTATATGTTATTCGTTCCGCTATGAGGTTCGTGTTACTCTGAAGTCGTGTTCTTCTTCTTCTTCTTCTATTCTAAGTTTCTATCTTATCTATTCTCACCCTCTAATTTCTTTCATTAACCATCTGGTATTTTCGACTCTTGGTGTTCGATATGTGTTGTATTTCGGATAAGCAAGATCGCAAAATTTCGGGTCGTTACAATGAAGCTGCCTTTTCCTCTCCATTATTTTGATGAGCTGACGTCTCTGCCCGATCTCCGTCCGACTTCTGCTAGGGAATTTGGGGAGATATGGATGCATGTGCAGGCCACGTATCATCAAGCTAACGTGCTTACCAAGAATTCCTTCCACCTTTCGGAATTGATCAAGAAGAAAAATCTGGAGCTTATGAATCGACAACTGACCATTGACTGTGAGAAGACCACCGCTGGTAATTTGGAAAAAGAGATAGGTAGGTCTATCTATTGTGCATTGGTTGTTTAATCTTTAGCCTTTATGTTCCAAAATTCTAGCTTGTAACCATGTTGTTGCAGCGGAGATGAAGAAGGCTTATGAGACACTGAAGAGGGAGTCAGAGCATGCCCTCTGAAACTTCAAAGATACTGTTGCCGACTTGTCCACCAAGAACACAGCTTTAAAGAAGGAAAACGCTGACCTGGTGCAAGCATGTGCTGACTTGGAAAAGGATAATGAGAGAGTCGGTCGGATCCAAGATGATAACAATGCTCTGAGAGCGGAGAATGACAGCCTGAAGAGGCAGCATGAGGATAGGAGGAAGGCCAAGGAGGACGCGGAGGCCAGTAATCGGGATGTGTTGGGCACTATGGATGGATTGAGAGCAGCACATCTGAGAGAGGTGGAACAACTAAGAGAGCAGCTGGATGACACAAAATTTCGTGTACAATCATCCGTGGAGGAAGATATTAGAAATATATATATATATATATATATCAAAGTTATAAGATTTCTTGGGCTTCTGTGGGTCGAATGTTACTCTCGCGAACTAGCTCGAACCTGGGAGAGGTTGGTTCCGCATGAGGCTTATTTGCGCCAAGTGGATGTTGGTCCTTGGTGTTAGGGACTGCGGAGTGGATCGTTCAGGCAAAGCAAACACTAGAGGGAGGGGGTGAATAGTGTTTGTAAGAATTTAAACAAAACTAAAAACTAGAGAGAACTATGGGATGAATCAAACACAACAAACACAATCACAGACACAGAATCAAACACAGATGCAAAATAAACAGAAATAAAAGTGCAGAAAAGGAAAGAACACATCAGATTTTATACTGGTTCGGATCACTCCTATGTCCAGTCCCACACAACGCTGGGTTGTGCAGAGTTTTATTACTCTTTCAATAGTCAAATACACCATCCTTGATTTCATGGCTCAACGAGGAGACATCGATTCCTACTTTCTTGATTTCACGGCTCACAAGAACACACCGACTCCTACTTCCTTGATTACACAGCACACAAGGACACACTGACTCCTCTTTGACTCACAACAAGGTTTATTCAACCCAACTGATTACAAAACAGCCCTATAACTCTTTAATAACACTTGATTCAGAGAGTAGAGAGTGTAGAGAGAAGAAGTTTGATCAATCCAGAAGTGAATTCGATAGAGTATAAGTGTAAAAACCATAAAAATGTTTAAGAATAATGGTAGGATGAACAGAGATGAAGATGGAGAAGAAGAGATGTTATAAAATTCGGTTTTAACCTCTTTCTATTGGGTATGATGGGTTGCAACGGTTCTGAAGTGTTTCAAATAGGGAAAAGTCACTTCCCTTCAAATTTAGAAAAATAGCTGTTATAAGTCGACATACATATTTTTCTATGTCGACATAGCCATGTGTAAATTTTATTTTCAAAGCACTTTTCAAGTATTTTGTTATAAAATTAATTCTCGAAATTCTTGGATAAAATTCTAATGTTGTAAATCAATATTATATAAAAGAAAAACATAAAAAAAATATTTTAAAACTATATAAATATATTTATAAAATTATAAGTTTTTAAACTATATAAAATATAAATAAAGTATATATAAAAAACTTAAGTTTGAAAAACAAAAAAGAATAAAAATAGAGTTAAATAGAAAAAAATAGATAAGATTGAGGATAAAAAGAAAAACAAAAATAGAGAGGATTGAGGAAAGAATTGAAACATCAGAATTTGAATTTGAATTTGAATTTGGATTTGAACCTGGAATGCTATTTGGAGTCTTAAAAAATCTAAACTTTATAAATATATTATTCTTGAACTCTTGAAATCTTGATTACTCATGAGTCTTGAATCTACTCTAAATTCTGAATCTCTAAAAGCTCTTAAACTGTACAGTCTTTAGTATTAATTCCTGTATACATATCCTGCATATGTGTGTATATATATATGTTCTAAATAAAGATGTTAGTATATATTTTATAATCAATGATAATTGAAATAAGGTTGTTGTCATCAAAACTTCATTCTCCAAAAACCTCCCCCTTTTTGATGATGACAACCTTAGTTTATAAAATATCATACCTATATATATCTGTTTGATGATGATCTTCTTACACTCCCATGTCTATAAGAATTCTATAAAACTATGCCTATATTTTATAATTTCTCCCCTTTGGCATTATCAAAAAGAAAGATTAAAGATACTCCCCCTATGTTAAACAACTGTAAAATCTAAGTAATATTCCTAAAAATACTTCCCCTCAATTGTATAATTCCCTGATTATAACATAAATTACTCCCCCTTAATTTATTAACTATTTCTAAGTAGAACACCCTTTTAATCTATTAAACTAAAGAGAATAATACTTTATATGATGATTAAATACACACCAATCCAAGTATTATTGCATATGTTTGTCAAATATATACAAACCAATCCAAACTAAATCATACCATATGTCTTAATATATACAAGTTTCAAACAATATAATCTAATTCACACCACATCATATGAAAACAAATCAATCAAATCGTACCAAATAACTAAACGTCTCTTGGAACTTCAACCCAACCATCTTCTCCAAAGATAGGATCCTTCTTAATTGCTTCCCAATCTTCATCTTCTTTGGTTGGTGGAGCCTTTGCAAGATTATTTTCTTCATCTCTGGAAAGAGAAGAGATTAGCCATCTCATTGCGTCAAAGTGTTTTTCTTGTTGTTCGAGCATCTTTATTTGACTCAATTCAAGATGACGCTGATTTTGTAGAATGATAGAGAGACTGTTTTTGAACGAATTGAGAGTTTCTTCTAGATTTTCACTTAGATTATGGATAGGATTTGCCATGGATTTGATGAAAAATGATTAAGGAAGAAGGAGTAATGGAATATCAAAGTTTTCTAGAAGAAATGTACTTAAATAGGGTCAGGAATTCGTTGGATTCTGAACAGACATGAGTAGTTATTTAAAGAGTTGGATTGTTGTAATTTCCGGAACGGGTGAGTGATGGTGTGTTGAAGGTGGAGGTTAACGATTCTTGTTTTTGGACGAAAGAAATGGGTTTTGAAATCCATTGGAGCACCATCTTCGAAGATATCGTGATAGGTTTCCAAATCGGTTTCATCTATAGAGAAAGTTGAAAAATCTGTGCCCTCTCTTCTACAATTTAGAATTTCTGCTAAAAGATCGGCGTCGAGAACAATTTGAGTTCCCTTGACACTACTCCAAATTTGATTTTCGTTGCCTTGATAAAATCCGCGGTTGAGATTTGCATAGAATATCTTCACGAGTTTGGGATAACATACTTCGTCGTTGTCAAAGAGTCAATTAGACTCAAGATTTCGTTGTGCTGGAAGAGGAAGACGAGATCATAAGATGGAAAGTCGCTAAAGACGGCGAAAGCACCCATGTTAACTTTATCATTTGCTAAATAGTCACCATCGGTTTTAATGGCCTCTTTGTCATTGTAAAAATAACCTTTTATGGTTTTGGTATCTTCAATTTCTGAGATGAACTTGAGGAAGCCATTGATATGATAGTTCTGAGGAGGATAGATATGAAGAAAGTTGTTTTGAGTTGTGAATGAGAGGTAGAAAGGATGGATATATACAGAAATGAATAGATATGAATTAAATGAATATGAATTGAATAGGCACAACTTTTTAGATTAAAAAGGACACCTTTTCAGACCTTGGGAGTTGGTGAAAAGATTGGAGGGAAGTTTGAAAGTTTAAACTTTTGAAACTCAAAATTTCAAATCTGTTTGATATGTCGACATGTATATTTCTGTATGTCAACATATAAGGCTTCTTTCAAAAGAAAATTGGATTTTCAAGTTTTAAATTAAATTATCGATTTATATTTCAGGTTTAACAATTTCTTGAAATACTTCTAATCCTAATGAACATACAAAAAATTTATTTTATTAATTTATTAGTTATTTAATATTATATTATTATTTTGAATTTCAAAATTCAAATTTCGAATTTGAATTTCAAATTTCAAATAGTTTATTAAATTTTAAATTTAAGCCAAAGCAAATAAACAAAGCAACCATTCAGCCAAATAAAATTAAAATGTAAATAATGTGTACTCGGATTTTTGATCCTTTTCTCCATGATCTTCCGAACTCTGAATTGATGTAAAGCATATATTTGTATTTCCGGTTTCTGGTTCTTCATCATTTGATGATGAATCTGAATCATCTAACGTTGCTGCATATGCTTTCTTTCTTTTCTTTGATGGGTTTGAGTTATCCGGTTGTTGAGTAGATTTGTCTGGATATGGAACACATTCTCTTTATATGACCTAAATTATTGTAGTTAAAACATCGTCCATCATTTAATTTTGCTTGATTAAAACCCTTCCTTCTATACTTTAGAAATTTTCTAAAATGATTCGAAATGAGTGTTGTTTCTTCATCATCTTCACTACTTGAGTCAGAATCATTTGTTGTTGCTTTCAGTGCAATAGATTTCTTTTCAGTCGATATATTTTCTTTTCTTTTCTGTAATTGAACTTCATACGACATTAAACTCCCAATTAACTCTTCAATCTTCATTTCATTGACATCGTTGGCTTCTTCTATAGCCAAAGACTTCTGATCCCATTCTTGAGTTAATGAATTTAATATTTTTCTATTTTGATCTGCTTTGGAATAAATTTTTCCAAGTGTTGCTAGTGAATGCGCTATCTCTTGCAGGAATACATATCGGAAATGGACTCATTCTAATTCATTTTAAATAATTCAAATTGATTGACTAGCATTCCTATCTTATTATGTTTTACTTTACTAGTTCCTTCGTGAGTAACTTGTAAAGTTATCTAGATTTCATAAGCAGTCTTACAAATGGATACTCTATTGAACTCATTTCTATATAATGAACAAAATAACATATTCATGGCTTTCGAATTGCTCTATGCAGCAGCCTTTTGTTCATTTGTCCATTGTGCAAATGCTATTGTGGGTTCAACATAATTATTTTGTGTACTATTCCATGTGTCTAATCCTATAGACTATAAATAAATTTTCATTCTACATGACCAATATGAATAATTACTACCATTAAATAGTGGTGGTCTAACAGTAGATTGACCCTCTATAAAAGAACTATTATTGCTACCAGTGCTAGTTGCCATTTTATTAAATTTTCAAAAATCAGATTATGAACTTTTTGAATGACCTTGCTCTGATACCAATTTGTAGGGACTGCAGAATGGATCATTCATGCAAAGAAAACAATAGAGGGGGTGAATATTGTTTGTAAGAATTTAAACAAAACTAGAGAGAATTATGGGATGAATCAAACACCAAAAACACAACCACAAACACAGATTCAAACACAAATGAAAAATAAACAGAAGTAAAAGTGCAGAAAAGGAAATAACACACTGTATTTTATACTGGTTTGGATCACCCCTACGTCCAGTCCCACACAAAGCTGGGTTGTGCAGAGTTATTACTCTTTCAATAGTCAATTACACCCTCTTGATTTCACGGCTCAACAAGGAGACACCAATTTATACTTTCTTGATTTCACGGCTCACAAGAACACACTGACTCTTATTTCCTTGATTTCACGGACCATAAGGACACACCGACTCCTCTTTGACTCACAACAAGGTTTATTCAACCCAACTGGTTACAAAACAACCTATAACTCTTCGATAGCACTTGATTCAGAGAGTAGAGATTAGAGAGTGTAGAGAGAAGAAGTTTGATCAATTTAGAAGTGAATTCGACAGAGTATAAGTGTAAAAACCATAAAAATGTTTAAGAATAATGGTAGGATGAAAGGAGATGAAGATGGGAAGAAGAGATGTTAGAAAATTCGGTTTTAACCTCTTTTTATTGGGTATGAAGGGTTGCAACGGTTCTGAAGCATTTCAAATAGTGAAAAGACACTTCCCTACAAATTTAGAAAAATAGCTATTATATGTCGACATATATATTTTGCTATGTCGACATAGCCATGCGTAAATTTTATTTTCAAAGCATTTTTCAAGTATTTTGATATAAAATTAGTTCTCGAAATTCTTGGATAAAATTCTAATGTTGTAAATCAATATTATATGATAGAAAAACATATGAAAATATATTTTTAAACTATATAAATATATTTATAAAATTATAAGGTTTTAAACTATATAAAATATAAGTAAAGTATGTATAAAAAACTTAAGTTTGAAAAACAAAAAAGAATAAAAATAGAGTTAAATAGAAAAACAAAATAGATAAGATTAAGAATAAAAATAAAAATAAAAATAAAAATAGAGAGGATTGAGGAAAAAATTTAAAAATCAGATTTGAATTTAGATTTGAACCTGCAGTGCTATATGGAGTCCTACAAAATGTAGACTCTATAAATATATTATTCTTGAACTTTTGAAATCTTTATTACTCATGAGTCTTGAATCTACTCTTAATTTTGAATCTCTAAAAGCTCTTAAATTGTACATTCTTCAGTATTAATTCTTGCATACAAATCCTGCGTATGTACATATATATATATATATATATATATTCTAAATAATGATGTTAGTATATATTTTATAATCAATGATAATTGAAATAAGGTTGTTGTCATCAAAACTTCATTCCCCACCATTTGGATGAGCGACAGCTCATGATCGATCTCTTGACCACTGAAGAGCGCGAGAAGATGGAGGAGGGCAAGAGGTTGTTGCTTGAGGATGCCAAGAAAGAGTGGCTGGAGAGGGTCACTTCCGAGAAAGGAAAGTCTGTCGTAACCGAGAGTGGTAGTAGCAGACACATTTGGAGTAGGAATCTCTTATCGGCAACTGAGCCCCGAATCTGCTATGGTGAGTGATCCTACTACTTCGGTTGGGGTTTCAACTGAGTATGACCCTGAATACCCAGGGCTAGGGGAGACCGGGTTTACCCTATCGACCACAATGAACATGCCTTCTACCTTTCCTACATGATCCCTAGCCGGGGGTAAACGCCCATTGCCTTGTATCCCTAAGGATGTCATTTTTACTGAATTCTCATACTAAAAGTTGTATTTTTTACTATGCATCTCTTCCTGGATTGGTCATGACATCAGCCTCTGCCCCTGTGGTCCCATAAGTGACCGAATTCGGGCCAGGTCCTACGGGGAGGTAGTGTGGAGAAGGTGGCGACCAGCTGGACACCTTCTCGGATATATGAATAACTCCCAGCCTTGTTGAAAGCCTTATGGAGGAAGCAGAGGTGGTTGATGGGCGAAGTGCCGCTGTTAGGGGCCCCTTTTAGGCTGCCTTCCTTCGATGGCGGTCATGGTGGAAGCTCAGAAAGCCAAGATGGTGGCTAAAAGTGAGGAAGTGGAGGAGAAGCGTAACTAAGATGAGGCTGCCAGGTAGGAGTTCCTAATGAAGACCAAATGGGATGTTGAGGCGAGAGCATTGAAATGGTCGTGTAAAGGAGGGCCAATGAGGAAGCAGAGAAGAAGAGGGATGCTGATGAGGCCCGGAAGAAAATGGAGGATAAGGAAGCCCAGTAGAGGGCCACCGAGTCCCTTGAGAAAACCAAGGCTGGTGCTGTAACGCCACATAAGTCCCAGAAGCTTGCTGAGCGACATGCCACCGTAGAGGTCAAGGAAAGGGCTAAGCGAGAGGGCAAGGAGATATCGGAGAAGAGTGACTCTATAGTAGGCCTTACTGCTAGAAGTTCCCCCATGCCTACGCCGCATACCGCCCTTGTTGATATCACCGAGATCTCTAGCGGCGATGGTACAGATGAGAAGCGTCTTTCGGCTTCTCATGAATTGACCACTTCCCAGAAGAGCCGAAGTGGAAGAAGCAGATCTGGTAAGAAGAGGCTTAGCGCGAAGGACGAACCGTCGAGTGCCGAATCTACAAAGAAGAAACACGGTTAGTGTTAGCAACTTTGGTAGAAGTTACCGTTCATTTTGGTAGTGTAGTATGTTTTAATGTGTTTGCGTGGAAATTGAATATAAATTAGTAAATATCACCATTTGTGTCAAGTGTTCGGATGTTCTTCTTATGTTTTCCAACGTCATGTTCTTGCATAAGCTTGCTTATCGTTTCACTTAACAAAAAAACGATCGGGGGTCCGCGCTCTGGGTTGATTATTCTAGAGGGGCATGATTAAGCACAGGCTTCTTGTAAGTTTCCCTCAGCTCAGGAAACCCGTAGTTTGCGAAGCCAGGATGAGCGCCTGCTGTTTTGGGTTGCTCGGGGTTAATCCGAAGTGTGGCGAAGGCGTATGGCATCACGTTATGCGGTCCGTCCAGTGTGTGGCTCTCCCATCGTTCATCGGGTTGAGGCGAGCCGCAGACGTCGTTTATTCGTCTAAGAGGAGAAGCTCGGATCATCAACTCGTAGGGTTCGATCGTGGCCATGGGCTACCCTTAACCTTGAGAGCTTTGGGGAAGAAATGATTAAGGTCGGTCTCGGTGCTGCGCCAAGATTCGACCGACACCCGTAGCTAGGGGAGAAATATACATTACTCCTGGCTGGCTGTTGGGTGGCCCCAAGTCGCTTGGGACATGGGCACATAACGATTTATCCTCGGCCTCGGCACGGGGCCAGGGTTCATGTTCGTGGTTGTTTATACTCGGTCGTTCCCGTGCTCAGGGTTTCCATCTTAGCCAGTGTAGTCTGACCTCGAGGTTTGTATGGTGGTTCCGGTCCCCACACTCGGGGAGCCGAGACAACGATCGATTGTTCACATACAAGCTAGTCGTCAGGATTAATCAAACGTGTCATGCACGGAGTAAACATAAGAAAGAGATAGAAAGTTGAACATCATTTCTACTAATAACTTTGGCAGTAAGAGGCTTTACAATGCCTTGAATTGTTAGAAGACAAAACATCGTTGGAAAGCATAGATAACTGTGCATTAAGTTGTGCAAAGCAGCGACGAAGATGTTCATTGTTCCATGCCCTTGGGAGTTCGGCTCCGTCCACGGTTGCGAGTTTGAAAGTTCCATCGCTGAGCCTTCGTTGTATGGAGTAGGAGCCTTCCCAGCGAGGAGCGAGACCTGCTGGTGGTGGGAACACCTATTTCAAGACTAGGTCGTCGATGTTGAGGTCCTTACGGCGGACCCTGGAATTGAAGTGTCGGACGACTCCTTGCCGTTGGGCGGCGACTCTAAGGTTAGCTTCATTCCTTCTCACTTCTAGCAAGTCGATTTATCGCAAAAGTAAATCTTGGTTTGTTTTTGGGTTGAAATAACTGGCTCGATGAGATGGAATCTTGAGCTCAATGGGATGAAGGCTTCGGACCCTAGGCAGGGGCGAAAGGAGTGTGTCCGGTTGCTGTCTTGTGGGTGGTTCGATAGGGACATAGGGCTAGAGGAAGTTCGTCCGCCCATATTACCCCAGCCTTTTCCAAACATTTCTTGATAATGGTTTGATGACCTTATTAACCGCCTCGACTTGCCCGTTGGCTTGGGTATGAGACACCACCGAAAATCTTTTTTCGATGTTGTGTCGCTAACAGAAAGCTTTGAATTCAGCGCTCTCGAACTGAGTGCCGTTGTCAAAGATAATAGCTTAAGGGACCCCATATCGAGTAATGATGTTGTGTACAATGAAGTTGATCATCTTCTTGGTGGTGATTGTGGCGAGGGCTTCGGCCTTTGCCCATTTGGTAAAATAACGAACTACGACGATGGCATATCGTGCCCCACCTCTGGCCATTGGGAGAGTTCCACTAATGTCAATTCTCCACATGGCGAACGGTTATGGGTTGATCATTTGTGTCAATTCTATAGGAGGGGCCCTTGGGATCTTTGAGAAGCGCTGGCACTTATCACACTTGCGAGTATAGTCTGCGGCATCTTGATCGAGCGTGGGCCAATAATAACCATGTCTAAAGATTTTTTTGGCTAGGGTTTGTCCTCCAGTATGGTCACCGCACTCATCCTTATGTATATTAGTGGGCACTCGGGTGGCATCCTGATGGGCTACGCATATGAGCAGTGGGACAGAGAAACCCCTACGGTAGAGCACCCTATCTATAAGAAGATAGCGGGCCGATTGGCGGGTGAGCAATTGCATTTCCCTTTAGCTTCCCAGAAGGGTCCCATGCTACAGGTAATTCTTGATCAGTGTCATCTAGGATTCAGGTTCAGATTCGGCCTTCATGGCCACCTCAGTCTGTATTTGCTTGATACTTAAGGAGTTGAGTACTTTGACAGGGGCGAAACCCATGAGTTGCGAGTCCTCAGAGCTTGCTAGCTTGGCAAATGAATCTGCTTTTTCATTATATTCTGGAGGAATGTGTAAGATGACAAAGTGGTCGAAGTGAGTGAGTAATTTCTGAACCTAGGTTAAATATAGGGCGAATCATCCCTCCTTCGCTTGATATTCTCCTAGCACTTGACGCATGATGAGTTGTGAATCGGAGAAAATTTAGATCGTCCATAGTTTTAATTCGATCACGATTCTAAGCCCGACTACCAAGGCCTCATATTCGGCGTCATTGTTGGTAGCAAGGAAATTTAATTTTAGTGCGTAGCATATCAAACGTTCTTCGGGGGTGATGAACACAACTCTAGCCCCGGAACATTTGCTGTTGGAGGAGCCATCCACGAACAATTTCCGCTGATTTTTGGGAGCCTCAGAATTCTCTAACAGAGCCTCCTCAGGGGTCGTGAACTCTACTATGAAATCAGCGAGAGCTTTGCTGAGAATGGCTTGGCGGAGGATGAACATTAACTCGAATTGGCTTTGCTCCATTCCTCACTTCAATAGCCGCCCTGATGCTTCAGGTCGCCGTAGGACTGGGTGTAATGGCTGGTTGGTGAAAAACTTTATGGGATGGGATTGGAAGTATAGTCGATGTTTCCGAGAGGAAACCAATAAACAAAATGCCAGCTTTTCCAACTTCGGGTAATTCTTTTCTGCTCCCGTCAATCGTTTTCTTATGTAGTATACGGGTCGTTGGACGCGGTTCTCAATGCGTACAAGCGCCGATCTGATTTCCTGTACAAAAACAACCAAATAAACATATAAGTCCTCTTGATCCATGGTCTTAGATAAGATAAGTGGTCTTTCAAAGTGATTCAGGAGATCTCCGAACGTGGAAACGCGTTCTTGGGTCCACTTAAAGTTGCGTTTCCCTTTTCTAAGTAAATATAAGAAAGGAATGCACTTGTCGATGGCTTTAGAGATGAACCGACTTAAAGCGGCGACCTTTCCGTTTAGATTTTGGACATCCTCGATGTTCTTAGGGATTTGGATGTCCCGAATAACTTGCATTTTTTCTGGATTGGCTTCGATTCTCCGGGAATTGACGATGAAACCCAAGAATTTCTCTAAAGCGACTCGGAAGGAGCACTTCAGGGGATTGAGTTTCATGTTGTACTGGAGAAGGGTATCGAACATTTCAGAGAGGTCATGGACGTGGTCGCTTGATCCTTTTGATTTTACGAACATTTCATCCACGTACACCTCCATGGACCTCCTAATTTGGTTTTTAAAGAGCCGATTAACCATTCACTGATAAGTGGCGCCGACATACTTGAGGCTGAAGGGCATGACGCGATAGCAGTAAATCCCAAGGTCTATTATAAAAGAGGTGTGATCCTGGTCGTGAAGATTCATCGGGGTTTGATTGTAGCCTTAGTAAGCGTCCATGTAAGATAGAAGCTGGTATCCGGCGGTTGAATCGACTAGTTGATCGATCTTTGGGGGCAGGAAGCTATCTTTGGGACTTGCCTTGTTTAAATCGGAGAAGTCAACCCATGTTCGCCATTTACCATTAGCTTTTTTGACCAGGACTATATTGGAGATCCATTCGGGGTAGTCGGCTTCACGAATGAAATTATTGTAGACTAGACGGTCTACCTCTTCCTCGAGTGCTTTGGACT
This sequence comes from Allium sativum, assembly GCA_030737875.1. Classification (NCBI taxonomy): domain Eukaryota; kingdom Viridiplantae; phylum Streptophyta; class Magnoliopsida; order Asparagales; family Amaryllidaceae; genus Allium; species Allium sativum. The sequence continues at coordinate 1,028,584,365 of CM060912.1, forward strand.
TCTCGGGTCCTAGGAAGCGGCACTTCTACTTGATTGGAGCCATTGTGGGATCGATACTGAGGCAATGGCAAGTGACTGCGGGATTTATGCCTTTCATATTGGAGTGAGTCCATGCGAACACATCCAAAATTTCCTTTAAGAAATCTACAAGGTCCTCTCTGATTGCGGGATGGAGTTGCGACCCTATCTTCAACACCCTTAATTGATCATCGGGGATAACTGGAATATCTACTGTGGGTTCAACTGGAGTAGCCCTCTCGTATTCGGGCTCTTCGTCCTTCCGCGGGTTGAGATCATCGGAAAGACGACAATGGCGCCTGAGCCAAGGCCCGGATGCCGCAGATTGCTATCCCGAGATAGTCTTGGTGCAAGAAGGTGTGGACATGGTTTTGCCCTTGTCCTTATTGTGCGTATTCTTCCATTCTATTGCATAATGTTCTGCGGCGTTTTCTTGGTGGCCTCTAACTATCCCAATCCCAATCTCTATCGGAAATTTCATTAGAAGAGACAATGGAGACATGCAGACCCGAAACTCAGTGAGGAAAGGGCGTCTAAGGTAAGAGTTGTAAGGGGAATCAATGTTTATAACCACGAAAGTGAGAATTCAGACCCGACTCTGATCCACATCACATAGTTCTATGGGCAAATCGATCATTCCCACCGGGCAACTAGAAGCCCTATTGAAACCGCGGATCTTGGCGCGGCATGGCTTTAGGTCCTTTGTTTCCAATTTCGTCTGATTGTAAGCACTCTTGAAAATAATGTTGACCAAGCTTCCTGAGTCAATTAATATTTTTCGGACAGAAGTAGCGCCAATTTGAGTTGTGGCAACTAGTGGATCAGTGGTGGGGATCTCAACCCCCATAGAATCTCTTTCGCGGAAAACAATATCATCCTGCATGGTTTTTTGGAGCTTGGATGGGGTGGATTCGTTGGTAGTGGAGCAAGCCTCATAAGCAGCGTGCTTTATGGAACTTACATACTCTTCCATTTTTCGGAAGCTGTCATTTGTAGGGTAAGGTCCGCCACATATAGTGTTGATCACGATCCCTCGACTTGGGTTAGTTGGACCCGCAGCCGTCTTGGCGGACGCCTGAGGTGCTGGCGCTAGAGGCTTTGGATTTGTCTCGGGAGGAAAGGCTCTCAAACTTGTTGCTCGAGTCATTTCTCATGGGTAAGCTTCTCGATGGCATCTCTAAGCTAGTGGAATTCATTGGTATCGTTCCCGTACACGTCATGGTATCGACAGTACCTCCTAGGGTTTTTCTTGCGACCAGTTGATTCTCTGGTGCACCGCTTCTTATATGGCAACGTGTTGCATGTTTCCAAGTAGATTGTTTCTAAGTCTTTGTTTAGCAAGGTGTACGTCTCGAAGGCCCGGTAAGGACCGGGTTTCCTCGGTTCGGTTGAGGCCTGACCATTGTTTGGCCCCCTTGACTACCATTGTTCGGCCTTTGCCTGTTAGTACCTGTCCCTTGTTCTGATCAAACGGCTTTACGACTTGTTTTCCCCTAAGGCTGTTATTTGCAGTGTCTGCTTGGGGGTCCTTAGGGCAACTTGTGGCGGAGAGCCGGATCCGTCTTGCCTTCTCTTGGCACAAGTACTGATCTGCCTTCTCATAGAAAGATTCAAGGCTTTTTAGCTGCTTCTGATCGATCCATACCCCGAATTCGGAAGTAGGAAGGACACCTTTGGCTAACTACAAGAGTATGGTGCTAAAGTCAAGATCCTCAACCTCGGCGAAGGCGATGTTGAATCGGGAGAGGTGGCTTTTGAGCAACTTGGCTGGTCCTTGGTATAGGTTGGACAAAGTAAGGGCAATTTTCAGAGTCGGGATATGCATCCTGAATTGCTTGACTAGTTCTATCATTAGCTGGCCGAAGTTTTTAATGGAATCAAGTGGGAGGTGAGAGAACCAAAGTAAAGCAGTCCTTGGTAGGAAGACTAGGAAGCACTTGCATTTGACTGGATTGTTGCCTCGGCTTGAATCCATTTTCCATTCATATCGGTTCAAGAAGGTACAAGGATAAGTAGAGCCATCGTAGAGTGGCATTTGTGGCATGCTGAAGCATTGCGGCCACTCATCTTCGTTTACTCTTCTTGTGAAGGGGTTGCGCCTAATGTGCGCCTCCCATGAATCATGCAGATTTCCTCGCATTTTCCTCATGATTCTTCAGACTATGTCGGGAAGATAAGTTGCATGAGGATCCGCCATTGGGACCCACGGATTTTGGCAAGGTTCTGAAGTTCTGTTGCAAGGGCGTCTTCTATGATGGATGTCCGGGTCATCTTCTTCCATGTCCTCGATATCTATAATCGGATCCTGGCGAGGAGCAGGTTGGTGCAGATCCTGTTCTGGAAAAGCATGGGCTGCTGGCATAGTAGGTCCATTGTCTCGATGGGATGCTGTTGGGTTTTGTCGAGGAAGGGGTTGGTTGGTCGGATCAGGTCCGTCATAGATGATCAAGCGTGAGCGATCTTGGTATTGTGCTCCTTCGTTATATATGACTGTAGTTCATTCGTCGTTGCCGTTCCCATCGCCGTTGGCATGGCCATTGTCATTGCTGTTACCATTGTCGAGAGCGTTGGTGTGGATGGCGATGTTGATGATGAGGCTAAAACTCCTTCTTTGATGCGGGCCCCTTGACTCGGAGAAAGAAGATTCTGAGATAGTTGGTCAAGGCTGAGCGTTGTTCCGGGTTAGTTAAAGTCGAGCGACGACGCGCTGACATTCTTGAAGTTGTCGCATAGCTCGACTGCTGTATTCTCATATTTCTCACTAAGCCCGCGAATCTGAGCTTGTGTTGCGGGTGCTTCGGGGTCCACAGTAGGAGGGACATTTTCATTAGTGGTCGGGATATTCGCGGGCTGAAGCTGTTGAGATGTTCTGGCTTCGGCTGTGGCTGAAGAGCCGATCATTGCGTTCTTTGGTCGCTTTGCCATTGTAAGCAGACTCGGCGGTAGGTTGACCTGAAAGCTAGTCGGAGGTCGAGGTGGCAATGTGCGACAAAGGCGCAAAAATCCGAGTGTTCTCAGTGGAAGCACCAAATGTTGACGGAAAAAATGTCGTAAACACCAAAGATTCCAATTACTAGGAATAATTAACTTGGTCGTGTAGACAAGAATGAAAAGCAGTAAATAACACAAGAGATTTATGGTGGTTCGGCCTTGTGAGGGGCCTACATCCACTTTGAAGCATTGTTGGAATATTATTGATCACAAAAAGTAACAAGGTTAAGACCATTTCATGACATCTCATTACATTAGCTAAGCTATATGATGTCATCATTGTCATATATGAAGTCATAATTGACATATATTGCAAAATATAGGAAAAAGACACTTTTGCCCTTTTTCTTCCTCAAAGTGGAGATGCCATTAATGGAGCTCTCATGAAGTCTCAAGGTCTCAAAATCCAACCCCTTTGAAGTATGATGTTGTGGGGTATTTATTGTAAATGGATTAGGTAGGAGTAGGTAAAAATAGGGGGCCACACCCAGAAATTCGCGCCCGGTACCTGCACATGCCAGAAATTCGCACCTAGCCCTGGGGTGCGAATTTCGCACCTCTCGGGGTGCGAAATTCATACCTCCCGAGGTGTGAAATTCGCACCCCAGGGTACGAATTTCACCCCCAGCTGGGTGCGGATTTCGCACCCTGCTGGATGCGGATTTCGCACCCCTGCTTGGTGCGAAATTCATACTCTTGCGGGTTGCAAAATTCGCACCCCGAGGGGTACGAAGGTCATCTCTTGGGGGGTGCGAAGGCCATGGGTATAGGTATCTTGGCGGCCCGTGCTCGGGTTCCCGGCTTGGACTGCGAGGTCTTTGTTGGTGTGATCCCTCTTTGACCTGTTTCCTTCGCACCTAGATGTCATCCTTGGCCTTGACTCCCTGCGATTGGTTGAGTTGAGCATGTCCTGTGTACTTTTAGGAACCAGACCAAAAGGCCAGTTAACAATAAGCATATGCTTCCAACTTTATTAATGGTTCAATTAATTTGTTAGATTTCAACGGTCTGATTGGATTTTGTCTAGAATTAATATGTAAACATCTAACTTCTATCGAACCAAGAAGCTAGTTGTTAGTAATTAGCTCCTACGTACACTTAAGTGCATAGGTCATTCCATCAGGAGTCGTATGGATACTCACACATATATGTATATATAAGTATGTGTTAGTATATGCAACATATTGGTGTCCATAATGTATTATATCCAGATGTCACACACGCACAATCATGTACGCATAGGTTTAGCATGTATATGCACCTTTAGGTGTATATATCCAGATAAGTTCATATTATTTAGTTTTTTTAAGGAGATGCATATGGGATCGATAGCAATCCCTTTTGATGTAGCGATATCGATCCCTCACTTGTTAATTATTTTTAACTTATTATGAGTTGTAGCTTCTTTCGTTCCTATACATAAATTGGTACAAACTAGCTTGTGATCTACTCCAATGCTACAAAGAAACCCGATATCTACGCCTATCACCCCGACCTCCCCGCCTTCGCCACGTTCTTCGCCTTACCAAAGTAACACCTCGTCTAACCTTCCAGTTATTCTCGAATTCAACATACTAAGATTTAGGTAAGCCTACTATGCCAGGATGAGTGATGAGATACAATATTAGCCTTGAATGGTGCCAACAAATGAAGTTGAGGATGGATATGAGGAGAGGATGAGCTTGCGGACATGGATAGTGATTGATGCTTTAGATTTTGACTGAATCGGAGAGATAAGGGAAAGGAAGGAGTAAAGTTGAGTAGAGGGAGATGATACAAACGGATAGGGTCAGGTTGTGTAGCTTAGGTAAGGTTGTGAATGATATGGGATTGAATTGGACTAGCTAAGCATATGGGTCAGGTCGGTGTTATAATGAGTTAGGTGGGAAAAGTTTATGTTAAGGGATGATTACGATCCCTAATTTGGCGACTTGTCACCTTCTCATCGTCGAGTCGCCAACCCAAATATCGCTTACTTGAACACGATTCTTAGACTTGAATTAATATGAGACTTTAGACAAGCACATAGGATAAGATGGACATATGACGGAACAATTAAAATTGAACACTGATTTCCAATCAAAAGTTCGATGGAACTCCACGATTACCGATCCAGAAAGTGGTGTGGTAGTGGGGATGAAGGTCGCTTCAGTCGTAAACAGAATCGTGTCACCAATACCGTAAAATTTGATTGAGTTGCACATATTGAAACAACCACCCTACACTTTAGACATTTAAAACTTGAAAAGTGCGCCGCTGTAGTGTTCGGACAATGTTAGGCGACCATTTATGTAGGAAATAACTAGAACTACACATAACCTGTCGTGTATCTCATATCGTATGGAATACAATATAATAGTAAAACATACTGAAATAAAACATGTAAGGAAATAAAGAACTGAAATGAATCCAAAAAATCAGAGTAGAAGATCCAAAAAAAATAAACCATAATGTCATGGAGTTATACAGAAGAAATAACTCTAATAGAAATTGTCTAAAAAAAATGATAAAGGTATTATTGAGCCGCATTGCAGCGAACAGGGAAAAGAGATGGAGTACATATAAATAATATGTGGATGGAATCTTTCTCGTCTCCTGATCATCTACTCGTACCCACTCCAAACCTGCCTCTAGTCTGCTCACGTGAGAGCACCTAGAGTAATAAGAAGCGTAGCACAAAACTCTAGATCAGACAAAGTCTGGTGTAAGCGATAAAATCTCAAGTACAAAAATAAGCGGAATATATGGTATTGTAAACCATACATAAACTGTCCCTACATCTAAAGAGTTAGCACATAGAAGTATATGCTACTCAAATAAAATCAGAAAGATAAGTGTACCCTACATATGAAAAATGTGGTGTCAAAATATCTACATCATCACAATCTAAGTATGTGTTAATGATATCTATATCTAATAACACATCCCTAGGGTGGTAAACAAACATGGGAAACATCATCCATCCTCAAATTTGCTCGCTTAATGCAATAGACATATAATATGTTTGGTCCCATGGTTACTATACTCCGTCTGAGCTGAAATAACCTACATTAGACCGATAATCTCTGTCTGGTTGAGAATGAGTGTAAATGAATGTCATGAGTCCCTCATGGATTGACAACATGTGGTCTGGTTAAGTATCCAACTGGCAGCCTTTGAACTGTCTTACAACCAACATCTGGTCGATTAAAGACTCAATAAACGCATAAGTCTCAGCTCTCTAAGTACCCACCCAAACCTGCATACTAACGATCCTTTTTCGCATATGTACCCTCCCACAATATTGTCATTTTGGAACTGTCTTCATATTCCATCTGAAGTCTCCTAATCGAGTTATACCTAGGCAACTACATTTGTCATCCAACTCTACTTCTTGACCCTCTCTTGACAACCCTCATACTATCCCATAGTCTATTGCTTTACACGTAGGAGTTTAATTGGTCCTTGTTAGAGTCACACTCTTCAAGTCTGAATGGATTTAGAGTTACAAAAATGAAAAGTCTTCATATCGATGTTGCTGTGAATTAAGCCTTGTTAGATAAGTCGCTTCAAAGGAGTGTGTCGCTCACTTAGGATCATATGTCCCTAAAACCTTTCGACTCGGATTGGTATATATCCCTAAATTGGGATCGATACTAAACCAATCCAATCCAGACCGATGTATCTACACTGATGCGGTTCGACATACCCGGATTGGTATATGTCATACCGACTAGGTTCAGCATATCTTCATCGATGTAGTTACACCAATCCGATTCAGCCACTAGTACTTGGTCGATCCGAATCCCCCAACACCAAACTGTTGGGGATGCGGACTAAGGATCTTAAGGCAAACTAAACACTAGAGGGGGTGAATAATGTTTTATGAATTTTATTAATTTCTTGAAATCATTTTTAAGTTTATCAAAAGGTTATGCAAATCATAAATATCAGCAATCACATAATCTATCGCAGATGCAGAAAATAAACATAAAAAGCAGCAAAAGAAAAGTAGACATATAGATTTTAAACTGGTTCGGAGTTACCCTATATTCAGTCCTACATAATATTGTGTAATGTAGCTTTCTTTTCGACTAATATCCAATATTACAATCCTTGATTTCAGGGCTACAAGGGTACACGCCAACTAATTTCCAGTGTACAGTGAGACTCAACTAATTTCCAAGCCATAACTACACCTACCTAATTTCCAGGACACAATCACACCCAGTCGATTTATTCGAGACACGAACACACATTTCCCAGTTGGAGAATTGACTTGATATAACTTGATCTTTCATTACAGAAATTCAAAAATTCTTGAGTAGCACTTGAATTCCAGAGAGAGTTTGATAAGAATTGAAATAGAAATAGTTTGATATAATTCTCTTTGAAAATTGACAGATTATAACTATGCAATTTAAGAAATTAAGAAGAATAATGGAGAGAAGAGTAAGAAAGAAGATAATGAAAAGCTAATTAAATAATCGAATTTAGAAGCCTATTTATAGTCTTCCAATAGTCAAATCCTTCCAGAATAATTTTGAATTCAAAAGACATAACTTTTCAAAAATTGAATTTGAAAACAGACGGTACTTATGACGACACATATGTCGACATGCCTTAGAAAAACTTCAAAAATACAAAATTTGAATTAAAGCAAATGATGGTTAAATAAATTATGATGATTCTTGAGTTAAATAAAACTATATTCTTTCATATTAAAATGGAGTTTTTTCAAGTAAAAATATATATTAAAAACACATATTTAGCTGATTTAAAAATGATTAAAAACTATATATAAAATGATATATTAGTATATATATGTATAAAATTATGAATATAAGAATTATATTAGAACTTAATAAATATAACTAAGGAAATTAAAATAATAAGTAACTATAATGAAATTGCTATTATTAATATAAGGAAGAAATATTTGAATTAGAAGTTAAAATATATTATAAAAATAAAATATATGAAACACCCCAACTCCGTTAAGGTCACTCACAAAGGGAATGCCTTAATTTTGGTGGAGGTTTATAAGTAAAAGACATAGATAAAATACAAGACAGATATAAACACATATAAATAAGCAGCGGAAAAACCAACAGACTTTTATTATCATAAATACGTGTTCATACAGAACATTTCCAACATTGTCTCAAAACATACTTCCAATTATTACAACCATAATACTGTCTTGATTTTAAAAGTTAAAGAAGCATGAAACATAAATAAAGCTGCATAATCCCCATAAATGATATCCAAAGCCATGGTACAAATGAAAGAAATCCAAGCAATACATTCTCTCTCTTCAAGATGGATGAAAAACTGACTAAGCTGCGGTGTTTCCTCCCTGTGGACCTGGGGGGGGGGGGACGGAAGAAAAGAAGACGAAAGGAAAATGGGTCAGACATAAGTCTAGTAAGTCTAGCTATATTCCTAGAATGTTAATAATAAAAAGATCATGACTTGCATAAAGTGAGAACAACCTCTCAGTCTAGTAAGTCTAGCTATATTCCTCCCTGTGCACCAACCGCCGTCGCTTTTGACCGCTTACAATCAGCCCAGTAATCGTGCCCCACCCTGCCTAGTTCAGGGTACCATGATATCTAATTGGGTTACTGCTGAAACGGGTCCCCGTTACTAGGTTTTCTAGTCAAACATGTTAAGTGGTTAAGTGTCTGAATGAACCTAACCCCCACCCATCCAAATTATTTAACATGTTGAATTTGGTTAAGTATTTATTAAATTGACTTAACCCTATCAGTCCTAACTCAGCTCTAATTGCCTTATTAGAGCACCAACCTCTCAGATTAGACAGATATTGTTGTGGCTGCCTGTATGCCAGTTGAGTCCGGGCAGTCTTACGCCACAACTCAGTTTAACCTCGGGTCTTTATTGGGCCCTATGCCTTAACCTCTCACATTGGATAGCTATTGTTGTGACAACTGGACAGCCGGGCGGGTCCGGGCAAGTTTACGTCACAACTCAATCCAACCTCGGGTTAAGCGCGTTCGTATTTTCTAATTTACATTTTAATTATGTAAATTATTCAAATTCAAATTACTGTCACATTCATTTCCAATTAATCTCATTAATTAAGGTAATTAATTCCTTTTTATGCCATAAATCACTTATGTGATTAATGACCAATTTATGGAAAGTTTTCCTAAAATTATCATTTTAACCCAACGTTACCCCGTCCAATATTAGGCTAACCATCTCAGCCTAATTTACGTTCGCATGATTTTTGGTGTAAAGTATTAGGCTAAAAACTTAGCCTAATTTAATATACGCAAATTGGCATAAATTAGCATAAACATGACGAGGGTATAACTTTGGTATTGATGGCATAATCAATATGAACATAATAGGGTGTACTTGCAAAATAACTAACATGAACATTTTAGGGGTGAACTTGCAAAATAACTAACATGAACATTATAATGTCATAGGTACAAACTTGCAAAAAGACTAACATAAAAATTATAATGTCATAGGTATGAACTTGCACCTATAGGCTAACTCAACATATATGTGTTTTTTACATAGGCCATATTAACAACATACATGAGAATTAGCAATATGAACTAATCCATATACATATGTTAATTTGCAACATAGGCAAATCAACAAACGTATATGTGAGTTAGCAACATAGGCTAATCAACATACACATGTGTTAATTAGTAACATAGATTTAAACATACTTGCAAATTAATCCCATCATATGATAAGTGTGAACATGACATAAGTTTTGCATAAACATGAACATATAGATTTGACAATTGGCCGCATAACTTCACTACATAAACTTGCATAATAAACTACACAATTCTCATAAGATGTTACAATCCAGGTCCATGCTTATACAAATAATCTAATCCAATAATCCCAAATTTAACATGATAATAGAATCAAGTCACTGGCATAGATTAATATTATAAAACATAATAAGCATCATACTTAATAATTCTCAATTCAACATGATAATAGAATCAAATCACAAACGTATATTAATAACATAACAAGTATCGTACTATTATCATTTCATCGCAACACATGATATTCATATTAATTCACATTTTAAAAATGTAGCTAAACTTACAATCGTAGACGGTCTTGTTTTCTGAGTTCTGAAATTCTGAATTTGCAAAGCTTTCCTTTGGGAAGACGTTGCTTTGATTCTAATTTTTTGTTGCTTTTTTAATCTTTTAGTTTGTATTCACTATGTTGTTCGTCTCTTTCAAGTGGAGGCTCCCTCTAGTTCTCAGCAGACAGCATGGTGGCTCCAATTCTTATTCTTTTTTTTGTGAATTTTTAGTTTGAGACCTAGGGTCTTTTTATAGAGTTGCAAGTTAATTTGAGCCGTCGATGAAGCTAGGGTTAACCAGAGCCGTCCGTTGTAAAGAGAAGCCAATTATGTTCACCATTTCTTTCTTAATGTACATTTACTATTATTTGTCTATCCATATAAATACGTACGCATTAGATACATCTCCCCTTTACACATTTATTATTATTTTTGTATGCACATTAGATACATCTCCCCTTTACACATTTATTATTATTCTTGTATGCACATTAGATACATCTCCCCTTTACACATTTATTATAATTCTTGTATGCACATTAGATACATCTCCCCTTTACACATTTGTTATTTTTGTATTAGCAACTTTAGTATTAACAGAAATACGGGGTGTTACATTCTCCCCTCCTTAAAGGATTTCGTCCCCGAAATCTCCAAGTCTAGGAGAACATATATCCTACCATCCAAATGTCCATCTACTCAATCATCAAACACGAGCATCCATTGTCCTTAAAAGACTTCTAATGCTTCATGATCATATGCATCGTGTGTGTACATGTCCTTATCTAATGCAAAAATCAGGCGGTCTACTGATTCAGTTGACCTCCTTAATTCAAATTATGTAAGTGTCATGAATCCATTATGTATGCAAACTTTTTCCTATTCATAATTCTACTTGAGTGCGCAATCATTCAAACAAATGCGGCATCCATATGACAACATATTAAGCTTCAACCATATACAAACATAAACACATATATGCATATGCAATATGAAGTGACTGAGCCGATCTAAAACCCTAGATTGTGTGTGTATATGCATCCACGAGCAACCACTAGCAAACATTTGCAACCACTTGCAACCATCATCCATAACATGTTTCAATTGCATGTTTACATCCAAAGGGGTTTCCACCTAAGGATAAAAGGGTAAGGTCGGGGAGTTATACCCTAAAAGATAGATACTAACATGACATTAAGGAAAAAGAGAGATCAAAAATGTACCCTCAAAAAGAAAAGGGTAGGCTGCGCGTATTATATCCTCAGTTTCCCAAGTCGTGTCTTCCTCGGCGTCGCTCCACTGAACTTTGGCGAGTTTGACTTCGCGGTTGCGTAGCTTTTTCACTTCAGTTTCTAAGATGCGAGTTGGAACTTTCCTCACAGTTGCTTCGCGTTCTACTACAGCTTCTTCTAGAATGTTTGGCTCTACCACTTCCGCTGACTCATGTAGATACTTCCGGAGGTGAGAAACATGAAAGACGTTGTGAACTCCGGCCAGTCTCTCGGGTAACTCTAACCTGTAGGCCATCTTCTCAATCTTCTCGATGATAGGAAACGACCCTACAAATCTTGGTGCTAGCTTCCCTGTGGATCCAAAGCGAACGACGTTCCTTATAGGAGATACCATAAGGAAAACCCTGTCCCCAACCTCAAATTCAAGGTCGGTCCTTCTCTTGTCTGCGTAGGATTTTTGTCTGTCTTGGGCTGTCTTCATTCTTCTCCGTATTAAGTCTACTTTCTCTGAAGTCTCTCGGATCATATCTGGTCCAAGTATGAGCTTGTCAGTAGACTCCCACCAACAAGTAGGCGATCCGCACGGTCTTCCATATAAAGCTTCGAAGGGTGCCATCCCGATGGTGGCTTGGTAGCTGTTGTTGTAGGCAAATTCCACCAAAGGAAGACGGTCCTCCCAAGTCCCTCCGAAGTTAAGGACGCAAAGTCTCAAAAGGTCTTCCAAAATCTTGTTCACCCCTTCCGTCTGACCATCGGTTTGGGGGTGATAGGCCGTGCTCAAACATAACTGTGTGCCTACAGCTTCTTGTAGACTCCACCAAAACTCGCTTGTGAAGATAGGATCTCTGTCGCTAATAATGCTGGAAGGTATTCCATGGAGTCGAACTATCTCCTTAAGATAAAGAGATGCTAGAGATGAGGCAGTCCTTCTACTCTTGACAGGTAAAAAGTGGGCGCTTTTAGTAAGCCTATCCACTATTACCCAAATGCTAGTGTTGTCTCTTCTAGACCTAGGAAGCCCATCAATGAAGTCCATTGAAATGCTATCCCACTTCCACTGTGGGACCTCTAGAGGATGGAGCAGACCGCCAGGCTTCTTCTACTCCGCCTTGACTTGTTGGCAAATTATGCACTTAGAAACAAAATCTGCCACGTCCTTCTTCATGCCACTCCAAAAGAAAACTCTCTTTAAGTCCTTGTACATTTTGTCCCCGCCTGGATGTATTGTCATCTCGGAATGATGTGCCTCCTCAAGAACTTTCTTCACCAACTCCTTTGCCTGTGGGACGCATAGTCTTCCATCCCGTCTTAACAACCCTTTATCGTCGATGGTGTATCTATCGAGGTGACTAGAAGTCTCACCCCTAACGAGCTTATCAACCACTTCTACAAGTTGAGGGTTTTCTCGTTGTGCGGTCCCTATTGAGTCTAAGAGAGTGGGCCACACTTCTAGCGATGCTAACAGACCGGGTACAAAATTAGAGGAGGGCCTAAAGTCAAAACTGGCTATAAACTCTAGGCTTCGCCTTTCAACAAATAGCGGGCTCAACGTTAGCTTCTTTCTACTCAAGGCATCTGCGACTACGTTGCCCTTGCCAAGAGTGTAGGAAATCTCGAAATCATACGAGGCAAGAAACTCCATCCACCTTTGTTGCCTTAAGTTAAGGTCCTTCCGCGAGAAGAGATACTTCAAAGATTTATGGTCAGTATACAGTTCAAAATTTTCACCTAGGAGATAGTGGCGCCAAGACTTAAGCGCAAAGACGATGGCGGCCAACTCAAGGTCGTGGGTTGGGTAGTTCCTTTCATGAACTTTCAACTGTCTTCCGCCATAAGCTACTACCCTTCCTTCTTGCATTAGGATAGCGCCTAGTCCCGTCCCGCATGCATCCGTGTATACTGTAAACATTTTGCTTCCATTCGGCAAGGTCAGAAATGGGGCTATTGTAAGAGACCTTTTTAAGCGTTGGAAAGCAAACTCGTAATCCAAATCCCAAGAGAAAACTAGATTCTTCATTGTTAGACTTGTAAGAGGAGCTGAGATTTTTGCAAAATCTCTGATGAACTTCCGATAAAAGCCTGCAAGCTCGAGGAAGCTTCGGACCCCGGTTGCATTCCTTGGTGCCTTCCAATCTTGCACCGCTACTACTTTTGCAGGGTCTACAGCTAACCCCTCTTTGGACACTATATGCCCAAGAAATCTCACTTCTTCTCTCCAAAAGTGGCACTTGGAGAATTTAGCTTTTAACTGATGTGTTATAAGAGTCTTCATGATTGCCTTTAGGTGCTGAGCATGCTCTTCCTCATTTTTTGAGAAGATCAAAATATTGTCTACGAAGACCACCACGAATTTATTGAGGAAATCTATGAACACCCTACTCATTAGGTCCACGAAGTAAGAGGGTGCGTCTGTCAAGCCAAAAGGCATAACAAGCCACTCAAAGAATCCGTCTGGGGTTCTGAAAGCTGTCTTATCGATGCTATCATCAGCTACCCTTAGCTGATGAAATCCGGTCGCCAAATCAAGTTGGGAGAAAACCGACGCTCCTACAAGCTGGTCAAACAAATCGTCAATTCTGGGGAGAGGGTGCCTATTCTTTTTAGTCAGCTTGTTTAGCTCCCTATAGTCAACACATAGACGGAGTGAACCATCCGCCTTTGTAGCGAACACCACTGGAGCGCCCCATTATGAAATGCTCCGCCTAATGAACCAATTTTTCTAAAAGCTCTTTAATCTGCTTCCTGATCTCTTTCCTTTCCCTAGGAGCCATGTGCCTAACAGGCAAAGCAACGGGCTTCGTATTGTCAACAAGATAGATGCGGAAGTCTATTTCCCATTTCGGAGGTAAGCCCTTCACCTCATCAAAGACAACCGAATATTCTCGGACCACCTTAACTGACTGCAAATTCTCAATAGAAGCGTCAAGCAATTCAAGATAACTAAGCATAACCACATTCGAGGGATTACAAGTAATTTCCAGAGTGTTACCGAGTTGGGTTAAGAGCCTAACCACTCTTTTCTCACAATCAAGGATGGCACCATTACTGGATAGCCAGTCCATGCCCAAAATCAATCCATACCCCGAGAAGCCCAAAACAAAGGTACTACATCTAAATTCTACACTTAGAATAGAGATTTTCAAATTCATACAGATCATTGACAAATAAGCTGGCCCTCCAATTGGATTAGAGACAACCAAGGGATCCTCTACTATACTAGTTTCTAGGTGCAGAGGTTCTACTAAAGAAGATGAAATAAAGGAGTGTGATGCACCAGAATCAAATAAAGTGCGAACTGGGTGATCATAAAGATAAACTACACTTTCTACAGAAGTATTTCTATCTCGCTGTTGCAGAGGAGGTGCCTCCAGTGCATGAACTTGTCCACCCGAAGTGGATGCAGCTTTCTGCGCCTGCCCTCGCCTCTTAGGGAAGTCCTTAGCTATGTGTCCTGTTTCTCCACAATGAAAGCAACCACCACTCATCTTTGCCTTCTTCTTCCTGCAGTCTTTCACCACATGTCCAACCACACCACAGAAATTACACTTTCTTGTTTCGCGAGCTTTGTTGTTTTTCCCGCCCTTCTTAAAGTCTGTTTTCTTAGGCTGTAAAGGTTCTTTCTTTCCCTAAGACCCTTCCGCCTTTGTCTCCTTCTTGCCTTTATCCTCCTCATGTAGTAACGCCATATGTACCAGCCTTTCATATGTAGCTCCCATAGGTATATGGGTCATGGCCAGGCTATGAAGCGGCTCATTTAGTCCCTTGACAAAGCAGAGAGTCTTCTTGTGTTGGGTGTTGACTAGGTCCAGTCCGAACCTAGCCAGCTGATCAAACTGGTTGACGTACTCTTTGACGGTCATACTTCCTTGCTTAAGGGATAGGAACCTCTCCATTTGAAGACTTCTCTTAGCTTCTGAAAGGAACTTCAGCTCAAATGTAAATCTGAAATCTTCCCACGTTTCTACTGGTCTTTCCGCATTGGTGACTTCCCACCAGTAGGAAGCCTCTCCTTTGAGCAACCACACTGCCAATCTTACCTTTTGCCTGTCTTCCACCTCAAAGATAACGAAAAGATCTTCGGTCTCTTTCAGCCAGTTCCTGGCTGCTACGAAGGACTCGGTTCCATGAAAGTCTTTCCCACCCATAGCTTTAAAATCTCTACAAGTCTTGGCACAAGCATTTCCTCTCGGAGGAGGAGGAGGGGGAATTTCAGCAACTAGGGGTGGAGGAGGAGGAATTGTTGCAGCTGGGGGAGGATGATTCGCTGGGCCCGCCTCATTGGCCCTAGCTTCCAAGTACCTTCTAAACCAACCAGGTACAGTCACACCTTATGGAAGGTTAAATTCTCCCGACATGCTGAAACGAAAAAGGAAAAATTCAAAACGAAGGATAGATAATTCACATGGCTTTGGGGGATTATGCCTTTCTAAAACAATTCTTTTTCTTGAAAAATGCTTCTTTAAATTTTAATTTGAATATAGTTTCAAAAACTTTTTATCTGGTCTGGTAAACCTATGCTCTGATACCAAGTGAAACACCCCACCTCCGTTAAGGTCACTCACAAAGGGAATGCCTTAATTTTGGTGGAGGTTTATAAGTAAAAGACACAGATAAAACACAAGAAAGATATAAACACATATAAATAAGCAGCGGAAAAACCAACAGACTTTTATTATCATAAATACGTGTTCATACAGAACATTTCCAACATTATTTCAAAACAAACTTCCAATTATTACAACCATAATACTGTCTTGATTTTAAAAGTTAAAGAAGCATGAAACATAAATAAAGCTGCACAATCCCCATAAATGATATCCAAAGCCATGGTCCAAATGAAAGAAATCCAAGCAATACATTCTCTCTCTTCAAGCTGGATGAAAAACTGACTAAGCTGCGGTGTTTCCTCCCTATGGACCTGGGGGGTGGGGGGGGGGGGGACAGAAGAAAAGAAGACTAAAGGAAAATGGGTCAGACATAAGTCTGGTAAGTCTAGCTATATTCCTAAAATGTTAATAATAAAAAGATCATGAGATATCAGGATAATAGGCTATCCTAGAACCAGATAAGGTGTCATAAAACGAACATCCCTTCGCACCGTATTTTAAATCTCTATCTCTGCACCTACTAATTCTTATACCAACAGGCACCCCGTGATTGGGGTGAAGTGATCCCTTTCTCTTTCTTTAAAAGATCGGCTCCTACTCGTATATTCACATGTGTCCTATGGCCCTATATGGTAGATACCTATGCTGGTCCAACCATGGGGTGTATCAAGTCCCATGGTGGCGGCCCCGACACAATTCTAGCATGCATAGGGTATACTACTGATGCTCCAGTGCCCTAACTTGTCTGCTTCAGAGTGTGTGCACTCCCGCACTCTGTTAGAACCCACACTGTGCACCAACCGCCGTCGCTTTTGACTGCTTACAATCAGCCCAGTAATCGTGCCCCACCCTGCCTAGTTCAGGGTACCATGATACCTAATTGGGTTACTGCTGAAACGGGACCCCGTTACTAGGTTTTCTAGTCAGACATGTTAAGTGGTTAAGTGTCTGAATGAACCTAACCCCCACCCATCCAAATTATTTAACATGTTGAATTTGGTTAAGTATTTATTAAATTGACTTAACCCTATCAGTCCTAACTCAGCTCTAATTGTCTTATTAGAGCACCAACCTCTCAGATTAGACAGATATTGTTGTGGCTGCCA
Source organism: Allium sativum (assembly GCA_030737875.1). Lineage (NCBI taxonomy): Eukaryota > Viridiplantae > Streptophyta > Magnoliopsida > Asparagales > Amaryllidaceae > Allium > Allium sativum. Next base: position 1,028,601,397 of record CM060912.1, read on the forward strand.
GTATGCCGGTCGGGTCCGGCCAGTCATACGCTACAATCAGTTTTACCTCGGGTCTTTATTGGGCCCCAAGCCTTAACCTCTCACATTGGATAGCTATTGTTGTGACAACTGGACAGCCGGGCGGGTCCGGGCAGATTTACGTCACAACTCAATCCAACCTTGGGTTAAGCGCGTTAGTATTTTCTAATTTACATTTTAATTATGTAAATTATTCAAATTTAAATTACTGTCACATTCATTTCCAATTAATCTCATTAATTAAGGTAATTAATGCCTTTTTATGCCATAAATCACTTATGTGATTAATGACCAATTTATGGCAAGTTTTCCTAAAATTATCATTTTAACCCAACGTTACCCCGTCCAATATTAGGCTAACCATCTCAGCCTAATTTACGTTCGCATGATTTTTGGTGTAAAGTATTAGGCTAAAAACTTAGCCTAATTGAATATACGCAAATTGGCATAAATTAGCATAAAAATGACAGGGGTATAACTTTGGTATTGATGGCATAATTAATATGAACATAATAGGGTGTACTTGCAAAATAACTAACATGAACATTTTAGGGGTGAACTTGCAAAATAACTAACATGAACATTATAATGTCATAGGTACAAACTTGCAAAAAGACTAACATAAACATTATAATGTCATAGGTATGAACTTGCACTTATAGGCTAACTCAACATATATGTGTTTTTAACATAGGCCATATTAACAACATACATGAGAATTAGCAATATGAACTAATCCATATACATATGTTAATTTGCAACATAGGCAAATCAACATATGTATATGTGAGTTAGCAACATAGGCTAATCAACATACACATGTGTTAATTAGTAACATAGATTTAAACATACTTGCAAATTAATCCCAACATATGATAAGTGTGAACATGGCATAAGTTTTGCATAAACATGAACATATAGATTTGACAATTGGCCGCATAACTTCACTACATAAACTTGCATAATAAACTACACAATTCATAAGATGTTACAATCCAGGTCCATGCTTATACAAATAATCTAATCCAATAATCCCAAATTTAACATGATAATAGAATCAAGTCACTGGCATAGATTAATATTGTAAAACATAATAAACATCATACTTAATAATTCTCAATTCAACATGATAATAGAATCAAATCACAAACGTATATTAATAACATAACGAGTATCATACTATTATCATTTCATCGCAACACATGATATTCATATTAATTCGCATTCTAAAAATGTAGCTAAACTTACAATCGTAGACGATCTTGTTTTCTGAGTTCTGAATTTGCAAAGCTTTCCTTTGGGAAGACGTTGCTTTGATTCTAATTTGTTGTTGCTTTTTTAATCTTTTAGTTTGTATTCGCTATGTTGTTCGTCTCTTTCAAGTGGAGGCTCCCTCTAGTTCTCAGCAGACAGCATGGTGGCTCCAATTCTTATTCTTTTTTTGTGAATTTTTAGTTTGAGACCTAGGGTCTTTTTATAGAGTTGCAAGTTAATTTGAGCCGTCGATGAAGCTAGGGTTAACCAGAGTCGTCCGTTGTAAAGAGAAGACAATTATGTTCACCATTTCTTTCTTAATGTACATTTACTATTATTTGTCAATCCATATAAATACGTACGCATTAGATACATCTCCCCTTTACACATTTATTATTATTTTTGTATGCACATTAGATACATCTCCCCTTTACACATTTATTATTATTATTGTATGCACATTAGATACATCTCCCCTTTACACGTTTATTATTATTCTTGTATGCACATTAGATACATCTCCCCTTTACACATTTATTATTTTTGTATTAGCAACTTTATTGTTAACAGAAATACGGGGTGTTACAATATATTTAAAGACAAAATTTAAAATAAATTTTAGAACAAAAGAAATATAGAATTAAATTAAGGAAGTAATTTTGAAATCATTTTGAAAATAAATTTAAGATAAGGTAGTAATTTGTAAATCATTTGAAAGTAGATTAAGAAAATTATTTTGAAATCATTTTAAAGTAGTGAGAAAAAGTTTGAAATAAGAATTCAGTGCTAACCAAAGTTTTGACAAAATATCTAGACATAATTATTTTATATTTCTTGAACTCTTGAATTGTTGTTACCCACGACTCTTGTGTCTTGAACTCTTCTTCTTTGAAATCTTGATTCTTTAAATTATGAAGTCTTCAATAACCATACCTACCTAAATTTCCTGTATGTATATATATATATTCTAGAGAATAGTACTTATATATATATCTTATAACAATAATAATTAAAACACGGCTGTTCTCATCCAAATCATCATCAACATCTCAATCCCTATTGATCTCCCCTTTTTTAATGATGACAACCTTGGTTTATAAAATTTTCATATCTGATGTCTTCATTCCGCAATTACTCCCCCTTACTCCAATAACACTTTCTAAAACTACTAACACCCCCTTAGTCTAAGCCCAATTTTGTAATTCTCCCACTTTGTCATCAACAAAACTATATATTCCTAACTTAGACTACTATATAGTAACAGCCTGGAATTTTGGAACCAATTTAAAATTTATTTTTAATTGATTTTAATGGAAATTATGATCTATTTTGAGAATAAACGACTTAGAATTTATTTAAAACGAAGTTTAAGCGTATAAATTTATAGTTTCATTAAAAAGAGCTCGTAATGGCGTGGTAGTTTGGAAACTTAGTTTTAAACTTTAAATGAATGTACAATGTTCATTATAAATCAAAATTTGATGAAACAAGAAACGTTAGGATCTAATTAATCATATCTTTCTAACGAATGTAAGAAATTGAGATTTCACTTTACAAAATGTATGTTACATCCAAATTAAAATTTCAAATACTCGCTACGGAATTTATTAATATTTCAGTATTATATTAAAGCCCTTAAAAATAGTCATTTTGCAGACGATCTCCATTTTCAATGAAACCATTTTTATTGGATCTAGAATGTAAAATTATTCTCAGGTTTAAAATTTCATGTTATTTGGATTTAATATTTAAGCGTGGTAAATTCAAACGCGTGTCCACTATTAGTTATAAATTTAATAAGCCGGTTATAAGGCCATTTTTCAAACGGTTTCCAAATTGATGGAACTATTTTTGGTGGAACTGTATTTGAAAACATAGCAAGATTCCTAATTTCGTAATTTTTGGAGCTAATATGTGGTCGTGCGAAATAAATTGTGAATCGATAAGTCATTTGAGCCTGAAATAGAGCTTTTTGAGCAAATGGATTCGGAATTCGATGAAACTAGTTTTGTTAGGACCGTATCGTCAAAACATAGATGTGTGTCAATTTTCATCGCCACTAGAGTTCGTGTATGATCGGGGCATCGATAAAAGTATATTAAAGAGAGTGTGAACTAAAGAATTAATAAAATAAGAATCTAAAACCCTTCCCCTATAAAATAACTTTTCCCATAATCTTATTATTCCATCTTCTCCACCGAAAATGGCAACTCCTTTCCTCCTCAAAATATTTTGCAAAAAATCCACTCACCACTAAATAATTTATAGGGTGCGTTTAGCACAGGTCCCTATTAAGTTTCAAAATTAGGCTCAGGTCCGGTTCAAAACTTATTATAAATTAGATCCCGATTTTTTGAAATTCATTAAAAAAATAAGTAAATTCATATTTAATAAAACATGTAAAGGTAAAAAAATTCATCCCAAAAAACAACCGAAAAAAGTACCAAAAGCACCAAAAACAGGAAAGAACGAAAAATAACAAAACTGCAGTTAGTTGCATCAACGAATGCATATATTTGAAATTCTTGCATTCATCTGTGTAACTATTTCAGTTATACATCTGCGTTGGGTTTTTCGCATACACGCATGCAAGCAATACAGAATTCTTGCTTACAAGTATGCTATAATTTATAGGCATGCAAATCAGTTCATATTAACCGGCATACATGCATGCAAGTATTCAGAATAAATGCACGCATGTATCCAACAATCCACAGACATGAATATCAGTTCATTTTTACTTGCATACATGCATGTAAGAAAACATAATACTTGCATATATGCATGCAAATATTCACGTAGATTTTTTAAAGTGAAACCTTCATGAATTATTTGCATACATGTACGCATGCATTTAGAATACTTGCATACATGTATGCAGGAACTCATGCATATTTCCAGTGTAAACTGCTTCAGGAATACTTGCATACATGTATTCAACTATTATGTATACTTGCATACATGTATGCATGTTTTTTTCCATGGTTTTCTGGAAATATTTACATATTTTAGATTTTTTTTATTTGTCAGCGCTTCTTTTTAAGAAAACACGTAACATAGGGACCGGTTTACTTTTAAAAGATGTGAGGGATGTCATTTGTATTATGAAAGTTTTTAGGGATATGTGGCTTATTTTCACTAATTTATATCTCTTAAACTGTAAGGAGTTAGGCCATGAAATTTATTGGGTTTTTAGATCATGCAGAGAGCTACCCACGCCCAAATTTTGGGGGTCATTGGAGGTCGGGGTCAAGAGTCATGGCAGTTGAAAGGAAATTGTCCACCTTCGGTTTTTGGCTTGCTGCGGGGTCGTCGTCGAGATTTAGGCCGAGCAGTTTTAGGGGAAGGTAGAGGGGGAGCATATGGTTCTTTTGGCAGTGGTGGCATGATCTGAGGTGGTCGGAATGTTGAGTCGATCGGAGGGGTGCTTGAAAACGATACAGTCACGAAAATTAGCAATTTCCCGCCAATCTGTGCATTTTCAAGCGAAGTGTCCAAAAGAAAAGTTGTTTCGTAGGTTGAGACCAAACTAAACGAGACGTAAACTTTTATGTTAATATCTTTTTGCAATGAACTTAGAATCGCGCTAAACGGGATCCGTTTCGATCGTCGGGTCGAGAACTTTAAAACAAAACTAATTTGGTCAAATTTGGAGCTAGTTGAAAATTTGGGTTAAATTAAATCCGCCATTAATTTAATTCAAAAGCGATTGTCATTATAACAATCAAAAATCTCGGTGAGAACTCTCTCACTAAAATATTTTTTACAGTTATTTATTTTTATAACAAAAAACATACTAATTGCCTATGTGGATTTTAATCTGTTACGTGCGATATCCCTTGAGTTCAATATACGAACTATTCACCAAGTTCATTTGTTATTAGAAGCGTTATTTGAACATACGACGCTTGTATTTCAAACAATATGGATGGACACTTTGGGGAGCCTTAAATGGCATTAGATGATTATTTATGTTATGATTTGAATATGAATTTGAAATAATTGTCATGTTAAAAATGATGTTAAATTATTGTGGTAGTTGAAATTGGATTTAAAATCCATTTACAAGTCGAACGGCTTGTTTATGTTCACCCATTTAAAAAATATCGATTAGATGGAATGAATAATTTATTAATTAATTATGGGTTGAAAATCTGACATAGGTATTGGATGTGAATTGGATGTTTAATAGTTGTTTATAACTATTGTTGAATACATGTGATGTGTGAAATCCATATAACTGAAATTATGCGGTATTTGGTTGAATATCATTTCAATCCAGAATAAAATGAATATTTTAATATAATATTCAATCAACAGTTGAAGTTTGATTTCGATGTCCGATTTTGGAAGACACAAAAATATTAAAATTGACTGGATAGTGATATGTGCAAATTTAAAGATCAACGACTGAAATGAGTTTTCAAAGATGATTATATGTATTTTATATAATTTATAAAAATGGTTTTGAAACATTTCAAATTATAATTAAAATTTATAAATTGGATTGGGCTTGAATTAAACGCGTCCCCCAACAATAGTTCACTAACATCAACCCGTAACTTTGAATTGACGTACCAGGAGATCCAACCGTCAGGTTCCCCTGAAATTAGAACAGTTGGAACTATAATAAAATGAGATTTTCAATAAAATAAGAACTTTTGAAATCTAACAGTTAGATTTTAATTTAAGTCTAAATTAGTTTTGGAAAAAGTCGCTATGGATGCAGTTCTATGGTCGATATTGGAAATTGACTGTAAGGGCCTTAATAAAATTATTAAAAATATGAATAAAATATGTAAAATCATAATAAATGATTTGGAAAGGTTTTGGATGAAATATTCCATATTTAAAAGGATAAAAGATATTTTTATCTGAATGAACTAGCTAATAACAAGAATAATAATCCAATGATTTTTAGAAATAATAAATTGGATAATGGTTTTTAATATAATCAAAATTTACAAAAAATATTTTGGAATGGATTTGAATGAAAATTTTCTTCAGATATTTTATATTTTTGGATTCCATGATTATACGGATATCGTTTAGGAATTCGGAAGATATTGATATCGTTATTCCAAAATGATATCTGTTGGTTTCAGGATTTGATATTGAATGAAAGTCCATATGATTTCCAATTAAGACCTTATATTTAATATCAAACGGGACTTTGGGTTTGTTGTGAATGGTTTCTTTAATGACACTATTCTTAAACCATGTTGAAATGAAAGTAGTAGAATAAATCTTTTAAGTAAGATTTAATGAAGTTTTTCAATTTAATAAATTAAATTGGAATTAAATGGAAAAGGGATTTTCGATTTGTCGTGAATGGTATCTTCAATAATGCTGTCTTCGAACCCATTTGTGAATGGAATAAATCTTTTAATGTAGGTGTAGGGAAGTTTTACAACCTATTTAATTAAATTGGAATTGAATGGAATTCGAATTAATAATTATCAAAATGATCTTTTGTAAAGGAAGGTCTTTACTATTTATGGAATTTAAAAGGCTTCGCCGCTATTCCTCTTATAGTATTAATCTGCTAAGAAACTTTATATCGATTATAAATTTTTCAGATTTCTATGAAGATTCCATATTAAATGGAAGATGATTTTGGGTTTATCATGAATAATGTTTTTACATCACATTTGTTCTTTAACCCAAGTAAAGACAAGAATAATTTCCAAAGGTTGAATAATCATTAAATAATGATTTTTGAGATTAAAATTGAACTAGAGTTTTAATGAATCTTTAATTAGATTGAAACGTAAAAAGAGGTAATTAAACATACCGAATTCGGGAAGTGTTCAAGAATGGAGTACCACCAGTTTTACTCCATGCGATAGTTAAATCTTTAATTAGATTTGAAACGTTAAGTGGTAATTAAATTTACCAATAACATGATGGGCGTTAGATATGAAGTAATACCGTCTTTTCTCCATGGAATGAATTGGTTGGGATTAGGATAATAAAATAAATGATTACTTCGGTAAGGCTCGATAATCCTGACTAGTTTTATAAGCCTTAATTTGGTTTAAGTTTGTGAAAAGATGTTAGAAAATCTTTTGAAATGTTTCCAAGAATGGATTAAACAACAAGTTTAAATGAAATACATCTTTGAGAAGAATTGTGAGAATAATCCCCAAAGTAAAGAATATTTGAATAAAAGAATATTCTGGATTGGAATGTGGTGTATGATATGTTTATATATCACATGATTTTAAAGTAAGTGCAAGTTATTCGGAAAGACCGGGTCTAACCCATTCCGAATAGGGGATTTTCACTTAAAGGGCTTATTTGTTTAGGGTAATAAGTTTTAAGGAAAACACTTCAGAAAAATTAGTTTTAAGGACAATTCTGCATGAAAAAGATAAAAGTGGTTATCTTTTTACATTATAACTTAAAACAATAATTTCTTTTATCTTTTTTCTGTATAACTTAAAAAGATAACAGCTTTTATCTTTTTCGTCCAAAATTGTCCATAAAACTAATTTTTTAGAAGTGTTGTCCTTAAAACTTACTATCCTACAAAAAGAAGCTCTTGAACCTAATTTCCACTTCTAAATAACTGTTATGACGATTAAAAGTCGAAGATTTGAAGATGGTAGTTGAAGATCTGAGATCTTCACATCATTTGGGCGATTACTGATACCATGATTGGGCTGGTCCACAAGACAAGGTAATAAGTGGTGGTCATCCAAACGTACTTGGAGATCGATCGGTTATGCGAGGGCCTCTCTCCTGTATTTGACATATGGGATTCAGACCTAAAATGAACTTGCAAATGGATTGTGTGTTTGATATCGGAGTTTTGCTATATCCACTACTACAAAAGTGGGAAAATTCGACACAAGTTTTATGTGGCCTTAGATTAAAAAAGCATTGCTTTTTCCCCTTTTTTCAAATAGGCAACACCGGAAGGGCATGGCATCCACGGCCATTGCCTTAGCTCTCTAAGGCAACGCTTTAACCCATCTGCTGCCACAGAAAGAAAGTGTTGTCTTATAGACGTAATGCAACACTGCTTGCACGTAATGCAACAATATTCATCGTTGCTTGAAATTAGTTAGATCCTGAATACTAGGTCAGGATAGCGGGGGCCACGTCAGCTTTCCATGTCAACTGCCTACGTATCACATGACACATCATCTCTCTACGTCAGCTGCACACGTGTCACATACCACATCAGCTGTGGCGTCTACGTGTCATGTGGAATTACTACTATTTTATGTAATGTAACACCACTGTATTATGGAATACAACACCATTATCTTGAAATACAACATTAGGAAAAAAATGCAATAGTAAAAGAAAACAAATGCAACCTTTAATTATAAATTTTGCAATACCAGTTTTGTACATATATGAAACACATCCGTTACATTCATCATCACATTCAAACCATCCAAAATATTCTACATACCATACCAATTCTTCAAATATAACACATACGATCAAATACATAATTTAAAAGTACAATTCAAATATTCTACATACCACAAGTGCCAACACATACCACCTTTAATACAAGTGCCAACAAATACGATCAGTGTGCATTCTACAAAGTAGCAATTCCAGAACCAGAAACTGTATCTCTCCATGTCATTTCAGGTCCTCCACTTGCCGCCTGTATCTTCCCTCGTCATTTCAGATCCTGCAATTTGATTTTACAAGTTATTTGATAAGTGCATCTGTGCATGTATATCCTATAAATATATCATAGCAATTAACCATTTGGCCATCTTAACTTATAAATCTTATGCAAACAATTATAACAATTGACCATTCGCCATTGGTCACTCATGCCACCTCAGAATTGAGTATGCTTCGTCTTCTATGCAAACGCTTCCAATTTGCATATTTATCTGACACCATCTAGTGGGTCCCTAGCATATCCTTCCAAGCTTCAGAACATCATCATCTCCATATCCCCTAAACCCCAATCTTCAAAAGTTAAAAAAGAAAATTTCAATAGAGGACTCGTCGCTGTACATCACTGCTACTGTTCTTAAGGGACATTGGAATGTTGAAGCTGTGCATCACACGCTTCAGGTGACTTTGAATCATAATTTGTGGCATATGCGGGTAATACCCAATAAATCTTTTCTTGTATCATCCCCATCTTACAGTAAGCGTGATCATGTGCTAATGTTGAAAGTTTTTACAAAACCTGTGATGCTATTTACCTTCAACCATGGCTTGATGAAGAATTTGAGTGTAATGACCCAGATATTTCATCGGTTAATTTTAAATATTTAATATGGATTTAAATATTGAGTCGATAATATAAACGAATTTTTATATTGAGTTATCGATTTAATAATCGATTTCGATTTAATATCGAGCATATTGGATAATCGTAATACGAAAACTAATCTAGTTTAATTCATATTTAAAACTGAATCAAAACAGTTTAGATGATCAATACAAACTCCTGTTTAAATTAAAATAATATTATTAAATTATTATCAAAGAATTTAATGGTTTGAAATTTAATTTATATCGGTTTAAATTAATATCTTCTCAAGATGATCGAATTGAGCTTCGGAACCTGTCCCAGTGTGTTCAGAATAGTGGTTTAACCCTAGGAAGGCCTGTTGTTGGACTCAAATAGGAGTTGAAAAAAACGTGGTAATTTAAATTAAAGGATACCGGTTTAAATAAAATATAATATAAATTATTATTAAATTTATTTATTTCATTCTTAAGCAAATAAAGTACACTGCTAACTCTTCCTCTACGTGTAACAATACAGACCAAATTTCTTACCAAATGAAGTATTCTCCAGTTATAAATACACGACTACCCCCTCCCTTTTTCTTTTTCATTTCGATCTGTAAATCCATCCTCTTCAAAAATCAAAGCTTCAAATAAGAGGAATAAAAATGGCCGCACTTCCTTTCGAAAACCATGACTATTCCTTTTTCCCTTATCAGTAAATCAGAAGCCTCAAAACAAATTAAATGGCCGTGATCCCAATTCAAAATCAAATCACGATTTCACTTAAAGCTGCGAGGTCTCCTGTTGTGTTGTTCGATTATTAGGGCATGAATTTTTCTATGGTTGAATTCACGACAGTCGAGAGGCAAGGAAGAGAGGGGTGCGCGATGGAGTTTAGAAGCAGCGTTGGTGAATTGGTTGGGGATCGCAATCGCCAGTTCTAAGAGCTCGATGAGGAGGAGCTCGACTTTCATCATAAGGAAATTGGCGATGGGGTTTTGTCAATGCTGAAATATTTGGAGAGTACATTCTCTGTTTTGAGTCGATGTAAAATCTCAGGTCACCACTTTTATGGGTATGCGACAGTTAAACTCGAGATGGTGGTAAAGGGGTGAAGAATATATAGCTCTGATTGGTGAAGCTGCAGTGAAGAACGAGGAGGCAGTGAAGTCATAAGGGGAGGCAGCAGGTGCAGAAATGGACCTGGGGTTGTTTTGGAGGTTTCACGCATGAAGATGAGTTGATGTCCTGATGGAGTCAATGACACTAAGTTTGACGGGAATGGTTTCATTTTCGATGAATGATCAGTAGTGAATAACAATAGCATGAACTGGTTAATTTCAGGTTTAGGAAATGGTAGTATCGACTGGTGTGTGAGTTTTGGGAAGGAGGCTGTAAAGGAGTGTTAATGAAAAGTAATTATGGTAATTCTTTTAATTTAATGATTTAATTTTTTTAATTACATTTTTTTTCAATAACTTAAATAATGAATGTATTGATAGATATTATATTAGATTTTTATCAAATGGAATCAGTCGAGTGGTTTTACCAGCTGAATACATAATCTTGAATTAAAGTTGCAATCATAATGGATCGAAATTAAATCTCGGTGAGTAAATCTCACTCACCTCTTTAATTAGAATTATTTTTATTCGTTAAAAATAATTGTTTATTTCTTGTTTGAATGCTTCCTGGTTGTTTTAAATATACTAGTTATTCAGGGTTGACCATTATATGTATATTGGTTTGGTGGTTGGATTCCCGCAGTATCATTAGCGGATGCCCGCGGTACCATTAACGGATGATTTCACTATGCGCCCCACAAATATATATTAGTGGATGACCTTCTATACCGCGATATCCTTCCTCGAAGCAGGATGGTATTATTTATGTACTAACGTCTGTGGATGCAGGAAAACAGGTTGGAGGGATCCAACTGGATCCCTCAAAAATATACTATATGTTTGTTTATTTGCATATATACTGTCATATATGATGTGTTAGAAAACCTGAAACAAATAATTGGTTGTTTGGTGTTTAAATATCACTGGGCCTAAGTGTTAATTTATAAAAATGTCCTGAAAGGGATATTTGAGATTTAAAAGGGAAATTCTATTTTTCTAAAATAGAATTGGAATTTTTAAATAGATTTCGAAATAGACTTGTTTAAATAAAATAAGGAAATTTATAAAATGGTGTTTATAAACATAATGAGTAAATTATCAAGAGATAATTTGAATATTTAAATTCAAATACGAATTCAAAAAGAGAATTCTAATAGAATTGAATATGGAATTTGAATATAGAATTCAAATAGAATTGAAAATGGAATTTGAATATAGAATTCAAATAGAATTGAAAATGGAATTTGAATATGGAAAATTCAAATAGAACTGAATTGGAATTTGAATATAGAAGTCGATAAGGAAACGAGCTTAAAAATAGAATTAGATTTGGTTCATGAGTAGATTAAAATATATTTGAACATGACATGTTCAAAGTGAAATTGGCAAAAGAGTTAATTAGCAAACTGATTAATGAATTAAATTAAAACAATTAAATCAAGTTGACTTTGAATAAGTAAATTTGACTGGTGACTTCATATTCGAATCGAATATGAAACCAGAGTTGGAAAATGGAATTTAATTTGTTTATGAGTAAGTTGAAATATATTTGAAACATGTTATATTCAAATATACAAGTGAAATAGACAAAGAATTAATTAACGAATTAATTAACGAGTTGAGTTAAAACGAGTGTATTAAGTTGAAATGAATTAGAAATGTATGGATATACATGAGACATGTATGGAATGAAGTTAATGAAGATATATATTAAAATGCCCGACAAAAAGGTATGTATTTAATTCGTATATGAGATTTATGTGCCATATCGGCAAGCCGCTTGGCTGTTTCTTTTTCTTTTTGAATGGAGAGGCCTGTGTGGCAAGGTTTGAATTTTTCCGATAAACCCGTACAAAGGAGGTTATGGCGAATTTTTCTGGGAGTTTAAGGAGTTAGAATATTTTTAAGTAGATTTGATAAACTAGAAATCGATATATCGATATATATAGAATTCAATAATGTAACAAACTAAAAATAGAATATTATAAACGAAAAGGAATTTTATAAATAAAATCCTAGGAGATATACGTTTTAAAGTGAACGATGATTTAAATGTAAATAATGTGTGGATTTAAAATGATTGTGTTGATAAGAAGTTAATTAAATGGAGTTAAAGAAATAGAGTTAAGCAAAATTAGAAACTGACTGGAAATTAGTTGAGTTGAACGACTTTTTGAGTATCGATCTGATGTTGGTTTCGGCCTTCGGGGTTTATACTTAGGAAGTTGTTCTCTTACTAGTTTACAGCTAGAGTCTGATAGATGTGGAAGAATAGTGATATGTAAATATGCATTGGGAATGTTTTCCAGAGTTAATAACATATAATTTCTTAATATAGAAAATAAGGAAATATGAATATATATATATATATATATATATATATATATATGTTTGATGATTTGATCGATAATTCCATTTGGAAACAAGATCGTTGTGTGTACACGGACATGTTTTCAGTTGATAGTTAAATCACCGACTATCAAAGTTTGACCATTTTTACGTTGTTAATATGGAGAGACCGGTTGGATTCTTGTCCAAAGAAACACTCCGTATTGGCATAAGCGTTGCGAATCATATACACCAAAAAAATTGAAGATGGAGTAAAGTGCAAGGGCTATTGTATAAGTCCTAGGTAAAGATTGCCTGGGATGGATGTACGGAATAGTGCCTTCGGTTTCGTTCAGTCCCAGAACAAAGTATATGGACGAATGTCTGATAGAATATTTCTAATGATCGAATATGTTGGACTGTAGAAATATATATGGTGGTAACGGATTTATTCCCTTAGCATAATATCCAGAATATTTGTGCAGATCAATTAGTGATTAACGGATCTGATAATGTGGCATTCAATGTGATTGTGTTATCAATGAATGGAAAGTAATCGTAGCCTCTGGCCTCAACAACCGAGAAATGACAAAAAATCGGGTAGGCAGCATGGCTATGTGGTTAGCTCCCGTTAGGGTATATCATCACCTATCTAGAGATTCATTTGATTCCTTATTCTATTCAAACGGTTGCTGATCCCAACCGTTGGTGATGTACATTCGATACACTCAAGTGAAATGAGTGGTCGATCATGTGTGGCCGGGTTGCTAGATGTTCTTGTTGAACCCAGTGTATTTTCCTCTAGAGATACACTATCGGAAGGTGGTTCCATTCCTTGTCATAGTTGGAAATTTAGTACCCAATAAGTGCTTGCGGTTTTGATTGTATATTATATATGTGGAACGTGAGACGCAAATGTTCCACTAGATTTCTATTTATTTGATTTAGACATTATTATATTATCAAAAGAGTTTTGATATAAAGATTATCGTTTCTTTCAAAAGATTTCAAAGTTATATCAAGTGTTTTGGATTCTCATAAGTGAAAAACCCGTTCCGTGTTATACGGCGTGGTCTTATGAGATATCATTTAGTTTCTGAAACTGTTTCAAATTGTTTATTCATACCAGTCCCATGACTGACCCGAAGTTTATTTTGTTTTGTTTTACCTAAACTCTTGGGTGCCCAATTTTATATGGGCAGTCAAGTAGATCAGGATTTTACAGATTTATCCAAAGGAGCTTGGAGCAGGAGGCTTCAACGTTATCTAGTTATTGTTATTCCGCTGTGTTGTAAGTTGTACTCTGATAGTGATACTCTGATAATGATATGTTATACAGTTAAAATTTTGTATTTCAAAAGTTATGTTATATTATATTTTATTCCGCAGCGATATGAGATTCTATGTTGTTATTTCTGTTCTTCTTCTACCTTTTTCTTCTAGAAAAAATGATTCGTATTTTCATGATATTTGGGTTGGATGTATGGTGTATGTAGTCAACTCTGATATTACGGATTTGCGGGCCATTACAGTTGGTATCAGAGCTTAGTTTGAGCGAATGCCTAGGCTTGGTTGAATGTGCTCATTAGAGATAAGGTCAGTAGTATCCTAGAATGAGTTGAGTGTATATATACGAGAGCGCGTATTTGTTAGTTGATATAAAAACTTTTTAATATTGTGTTGACTGATTTAGCAAGTGATTTATGAATTCTGATCGATACAGGAAGTACAACTGTATCGATTGTTGTTTCTAAAACACTTGAGCAGAACAATTCGACACGATATTGTTTTAAAGTGGGTAAATGAAATAACTTTACCCAAAATTATATTTTGATATAGAAAGAATAATTTTCTGAAATTATTATATTTTGGGTGTGTTGGTTGTTGTTCTTATAATCAAATAAGATTATAAAATTGGAATGGTTGTATAACCAAATGGAACTTGTATACGAATGCAATACAAATAAGATAAATTAAAATTGAATTCAAATCAGAATTTGGAATTTTAAATCCTGGGTGTTTAGAAGAATATTTTCCTTAAAATATATTAAAATAATACAGCTTTGTTTTGAATGGATTTTTGAAAGTATTTATGCACTAAACTCACTTCAGTGGCTGGCAAATAATTCTGATGATGATTGCAACATCATCAGTGTTCATTTTCGAGTTTCTAAGTAAAGGATTGCAGCCTTAGAAAAGTTTTTGATGGAAAATTGTTTGAAAGAAAACAAGTTGGTTTGGAAATTCAAATATTTTGAGTTTGAGATGAAAATAAATATATGTATATATTTATGTGATTTCGAAGGGATTTGAAATAAAAACCTAGGAATTTGAATTCTGGAATTTAATATTTAACTTAATCAAGTTAAATGAATTGAAGGGATAAATTGATTAAAATAAATTTGAATGAAGATTGAATACATATGAGTGAAATATGAATCGAATGTGAATATGTTAATTGTAAACCATTCAGACTAGATGAATGTAAACCTATATGTTGAGCCATATGAATACAAAACAAATGTTTTGGTAGAACTAAAATTTGTTGAAATATAAAATGTTGAGTTTCAACATAAGTGAGATATTGAAAAAGTTAATAGGTTTGTAGCATTTTTCCTACCTTAGTAATTTCGGCGACGAAATTCTTTTTAGGGGGGAAGAATGTAATGACCCGGATATTTCGTCGATTAATTTTAAATATTTAATATGGATTTAAATATTGAGTCGATAATATAAATGAATTTTTATATTGAGTTATCGATTTAATAATCGATTTCGATTTAATATCGAGTATATTGGATAATCATAATACGAAAACTAATCTAGTTTAATTCATATTTAAAACTGAATCAAAACAGTTTAGATGATCAATACAAACTCCTGTTTAAATTAGAATAATAATATTAAATTATTATCGAAGAATTTAATTGTTTGAAATTTAATTTATATCGGTTTAAATTAATATCTTCTCAAGATGATCGAATTGGGCTTCGGAACCTGTCCCAGTGTGTTCAGAATAGTGGTTTAACCCTAGGAAGACCTGTTGTTGGACTCAAATAGGAGTTGAAATAAACATGGTAATTTAAATTAAAGGATACCGGTTTAAATAAAATAAAATATAAATTATTATTAAATTTATTTACTTCATTCTTAAGCAAATAAAGTACACGACTAAGTCTTCCCCTACGTGTAACAACACAGACCAAATTTCTTACCAAATGAAGTATTCTCCAATTATAAATACGCAACTACCCCCTCCCTTTTACTTTTTCATTTCGATCTGTAAATCCATCCTCTTCGAAAATCAAAGCTTCAAATAAGAGGAATAAAAATGGCCGCACCTCCTTTTGAAAACCACGACTATTCCTTTTTCCCTTATCAGTAAATCAGAAGCCTCAAAACAAATTAAATGGCCGAGACCACAATTCAAAATCAAATCGCGATTTCACTTAAAACTGCGAGGTCTCCTGTTGTATTGTTCGATTAATAGGGCATGAATTTTTCTACAGTTGAATTTACGACAGTCGAGAGGCAAGGAAGAGAGGGGTGCACGATGGAATTTAGAAGCAGCGTTGGTGAATTGGTTGGGGATCGCGATCGCCAGTTCAGAGAGCTCGATGAGGGGGAGCTCGACCTTCATCATAAGGAAATTAGCGATGGGGTTTTGTCAGTGCTTTCTCTGTTTTGAGTCAATGTAAAATCTCAGGTCACCACATTTATGGGTATGCGACAATTAAACTCGAGATGGTGGTAAAGGGGTGAAGAATATATAGCTCCGATTGGTGAAGCTGCAGCGAAGAACGAGGAGGCAGTGAGGTCATGAGGGGAGGCAGTAGGTGCAGAAATGGACATAGGGTTGTTTTGGAGGTTTCAAGCTTGAAGATGAGTTGATGTCCTGATGGAGTCAATGACACTAAGTTCGACGGGAATGGTTTTATTTTTGATGAATGATCAGTAGTGAATAACAATGACAGGAACTGGTTAATTTCAGGTTTGGGAAATGGCAGTACCGACTGGTGTGTGAGTTTTGGGAAGGAGGCTGTAAAGGAGTGTTAATGAAAAGTAATTAAGGTAATTCTTTTAATTTAATGATTTAATTTTTTTAATTACATTTATTTTATTCAATAACTTAAATAATGAATGTATTGATAAATATTATACAAGATTTTTATCAAATGGAATCAGCGAGTGGTTTTACCGGCGGAATACATAATCTTGAATTAAAGTTGCAATCAGAACGGATCAAAATTAAATCACGGTGAGTAAATCTCACTCACCTCTTTAATTAGAATTATTTTTATTTATTAAAAATAATTGTTTATTTCTTGATTGAATGCTTCCTGATTGTTTTAAATATACTAGTTATTTAGGGTTGACTATTATATATATATATACTGGTTTGTTGGTTGGATTCCCACAGTATCATTAGCGGATGCCCGCAGTACCATTAGCGGATGATTTCCCTATGCGCTCCACAAATATATATTAGTGGATGACCTTCTATACCGCGATATCCTGCCTCGAAGCAGGATGGTATTATTTATGTACTAATGTCTGTGGATGCAGGAAAACAGGTTGGAGGGATCCAACTGGATCCCTCAAAAATATATTATCCGTTTGTTTATTTGTTTGCATATATACTGTCGTATATAATGTGATAGAAATCCTGAAAATAATAATTGGTTGTTTGGTGTTTAAATATCACTGGGCCTAAGTGTTAATTTATAAAAATATCCTGAAAGGGATATTTGAGTTTTAAAAGGGAAATTCTATTTTTCTGAAATAGAATTGGAATTTTTAAAGAGATTTCGAAATAGACTTGTTTAAATAAAACAAGGAAATTTATAAAATGGTGTTTATAAATATAATGAGTAAATTATCAAGAGATAATTTGAATATCTAAATTCAAATATGAATTTAAAAAGAGAATTCAAATAGAATTGAATATGGAATTTGAATATAGAATTCAAATAGAATTGAAAATGGAAATTGAATAAAGAATTCAAATAGAATTTAAAATGGAATTTGAATATGGGAAATTCAAATAGAATTGAATTGGAATTTGAATATAGAAGTCGATAAGGAACCGAGCTTAAAAATAAAATTAGATTTCGTTTACGAGTAGATTAAAATATATTTAAACATGACATGTTCAAAGTGAAATTGGCAAAAGAGTTAATTAGCAAACTGATTAATGAATTAAATTAAAACGATTACATCAAGTTGACTTTGAATAAGTAAATTTGACTTGTGACTTCTTATTCGAATCGAATATGAAACCTGAGTTGGATAATGGAATTTAATTTGTTTATGGGTAAGTTGAAATATATTTGAAACATGTTATATTCAAATATACAAGTGAAATAGACAAAGAGTTAATTAACGAATTAATTAACGAGTTGAGTTAAAACGAGTGTATCAAGTTGAAATGAATTAGAAATGTATGGATGTACATGAGACAGGTATGGAATGAAGTTAATGAAGATATATATTAGAATGCCCGACAAAAAGGTATGTATTTAATCCGTATATGAGATTTGTGCGCCGTATCGGCAAGCCACTTGGCTGTTTCTTTTTCTTTTTGAATGGAGAGGCCAGTGTGGCAAGGTTTGAATTTTTCCGGTAACCCAGTACAAAGGAGGTTATGGCGAATTTTTCAGGGAATTTAAGGAGTTAGAATATTTTTAAGAAGATTTGGTAAACTAGAAATCGATATATATATATATATATATATATATATATATATATATATATATATATATAGAATTTGATAATGAAACAAACTAAAAATAGAATATTATAAACGAAAAGGAATTTTATAAATAAAATCCTGGGAGATATAAGTTTTAAAGTGAACAATGATTTAAAAGCAAATAATGTGCAGATTTAAAATGATCATGTTGATAAGAAGTTAATCAAATGGAGTTAAAGAAATATAGTTAAGCTGAATTAGAAACTGACTGGAAATTAGTTGAGTTGAACGACTTTTTGAGTATTGATCTGATGTTGGTTTCGGCCTTCGGGGTTTATACTTAGGAAGTTGTTCTCTTACTAGTTTACAGTTAGAGTCCGATAGATGTGGAAGAATAGTGATATGTAAATATGCAATGGGAATGTTTTCCAGAGTTAATAACATATATTTTCTTAATATAGAAAATAAGGAAATATGAATATATATACATATACATATATATGTTTGATGATTAGATCGATAATTCCATTTGGAAATAAGATCGTTGTGTATACACGGACATGTTTTCAGTTGATAGTTAAATCATCGACTATCAAAATTTGACCATTTTTACGTTGTTAATACGGAGAGACCGGTTGGATTCTTATCCAAAGAACCACTCCGTATTGGCATAAGCATTGTGAATCATATACGCCAAAGAAAATTGAAGAAGGAGTAAAGTGCAAGGGCTGCTGTATAAGTCCTAGGTAGAGATTGCCTGGGATGGATGTACGGAATAGTGCCTTCGGTTTCCTTCAATCCCAGAACGAACGTATACGGACGAATGTCTAACAGCATATTTCCAATGATCGCATATGATGGACTGTACAAATATATATGGTGGCAACGGATTTATTCCCTTAGCATAATACCCAGAATATTTGTGCAGACCAATTAGCTATTAACGGATCTGATAATGTGGCATTCAAAGTGATCGTGTTATCAATGCATGGAAAGTAATCGTAGCCTCTGGCCTCAACAACTGGGAAATGACAAAAAATCGGGCAGGCAGCATGGCTATGTGGTTAGCTCCCATTAGGGTGTATCATCACCTATCTAGAGATTCATTTGATTCCTTATTCTATTCAATGCTGTCCCATTTGGGAAACGGTTGCTGATCCCAACCGTTGGTGATGTACATTCGTTACACTCAAGCGAAATGAGTGGTCGGTCATGTGTGGCCGGGTTGCAAGATGTTCTTGTTGAACCAATGTATTTTCCTCTAGAGATACACTATCGGAAGGTGGTTCCATACCTTGTCATAGTTAGAAATCATTACCCAATAAGTGCTTGCGATTTTGATTGTATATTATATATGTGGAACGTGAGATGCAAACGTTCCACTAGATTTCTATTTATTTGATTTAGACATTATTATAATATTAAAAGAGTTTTGATATAAAGATTATTGTTTCTTTCAAAAATATTTGAAAGTTATATCAAGTGTTTTGGATTCTCATAAGGGAAAAACCCATTCCGTGTTATGCGGCGTGGTCTTATGAGATATCATTTAGTTTCTGAAACTGTTTCAAATTGTTTACTCATACCAGTCCCGTGACTGTCCCGTAGTTTATTTTGTTTTGTTTTACCTAAACCCTTGGGTGCCCAATTTTGTATGGGCAGTCAAGTAGTTCAGGATTTTACAAATTTATCCAAAGGAGCTTGGAGCAGGAGGCTTCAGCGTTATCTAGTTATTGTTATTCCGCTGTGTTGTAAGTTGTACTCTGATAGTGACACTCTAGTTATACAGTTAAAATTTTGTATTTCAAAAGTTATGACATATTATATTTTATTCCGCAGCGATATGAGATTCTGTGTTGTTATT
This sequence comes from Allium sativum, assembly GCA_030737875.1. Lineage (NCBI taxonomy): Eukaryota > Viridiplantae > Streptophyta > Magnoliopsida > Asparagales > Amaryllidaceae > Allium > Allium sativum. Next base: position 1,028,621,900 of record CM060912.1, read on the forward strand.
TCTGTTCTTCTTCTACCTTTTTCTTCTAAAAAAAATGATTCGTATTTTCGTGATATTTGGGTTGGATGTATGGTGTATGTTGTCAACTCCGATATTACGAATTTGCAGGCCATTACGTTGAGCCTCAACCAGCGTTAGAAATGGAATCATAGGCTAAAGTTGATGGCTTTCTCGAGTTTCTAAAGAGTAATGTTCCTGCTGTTGAAGAGATAATGAAGCCAATGGGACATGTGCTTACAATTGACGACTGTAAACGTTCTCAATATGACCATACATCTTTCTACCTGAAAATAATTTTTTTTGAAAGAATTTGCTATATCAATACTTTTGCTGCTCAATTCAATAACAAGGCTTACCTCATTAAGGTTCAGCGCTGTAGCCATGCTCATCCTAGAACAAGGCCCGAACTTCTTTTTGTAAGCAATAAGGAGGAACAGGTGGTTCCATGTTTGTGTAATCACGAAGTTAAAATGGATTCAGATGAAAGATTTGACGCAATGATACATGAAGTTGCTTGTTACCCCCCAATAAGGAGGAACAAGTGGTTAAATTCACGTCACTCTTGTTGTAAATAAGGCATATGGATCATGACTAATCCCCCAAATGGGTCTCAGGATGATAAATTTTTACACATCTCCCTTGGGTGCATATAGGTCAAAATGGATGTTCATGTGATTTTTAAATCTCACTCACGGATCTTGGGATGATATATTCTTGCACATCTCCCAAAGGGCATTTGTTTGATATATATATATATATATATATATATATATATATATATATTAGAGCCTTTTAAGACTATTTGTGATATTTTTTTTTCCGAGCACTCCCTAGAAAATAGGTTATAGCGAAATTTTTCCGAAATTTTAGGCGTTAGCCAAATTTTAGGAAAATTTGAAAGTTCTTAGAATGAAAGTTAAGTTGGTTGGTCAAAAAACTATCAGATTCGTTCCTTTTTCGAGGATGAAATTTTTTTATGTGGGGAAGATTGTAACAAACAGAATTTTGGAACTAATTTAAAATTTATTTTAAATTGATTTTAATGGAAAATAAATATTTAAATGATTTATTTTAAGAATAAACGACTTAGAATTTATTTAAAATGAAGTTTGATTGTATAAATTAATATTTAATTAAAACGAGCTCGTAATGGCGTGGTAGTTTGAAAATTTAGTTTTAAACTTTAACTGAATGTACAATGTTCATTATAAATTAGAATTTGGTGAAACAAGAAACATTAGGATCTAATTAATCATATCTTTCTAACAAATGTAAGAAATTGAGATTTCACTTTATAAAATGTAAGTTATGTCCAAACTAAAATTTCAAATAGCTGCTATGGAATTTATTAATATTTTAATATTATTAAAGCCTTTAAAAACAACCATTTTGCGAACGACATCTATTTTCGAAGAAACCACTTTTATTGGATCTAAAACGCTAAATAATTGTCAGGTTAAAAATTTCTTGTCATTTGGAATTAATATGTAAGCGTGGAAAATTTAAACGCGTTTTCACTTTTAGTAATAAATTTAATAAGCCAGTTATAAGACCATTTTCAAATGATCTCCAAATTCGATGAAATTAATTTTTTTAGAACCGTATATGTAAAACATTGCGAGATTGCATAACCCTATTCTTCCTTCTTCTCCACTTAACATGGCATCCCTTTTCCTTCCTCAAATTATTTTGCAAATCCCATCAACACTAAATAATTTATATCCCTCAAACAGTAAGGAGTTAGGCTATGAAATTTAGTGAGTTTGTAGAACATGGGGAGAGGTACCCACGCCCAAAATTTGGGGGTCATTGGAGATCGGACTCGAGAGTTATGGAAGTTGAACAGAAATTGGCCACTTTCGGTTTCTGGCTTGGTTTGGCATCCATGTCGAGAGTTAGACCGAGCAACTTTAGGGGAAAGTAGAGGGGGCATACATTTCTTTTGGTAGTGGTGACATGGTCTCAAGTACTTGGAGTTGGCCGGGATGTCGAGTCCATCGTAGGGGTGCTGGAAAATGACACAGTCACGAAAACTAGCGATTTCCCGCTGATCTATGCATTTTAAGGCGAATTGTCAAAAAGGAAAGTTGTTCGGGAGGTCGAGACCGAGCTACTAGTAAAATCTGGTGGCATTTGGAGCAACGAGGTGGCCTCAGCACCAAGATAACGGAAAGCAGTAATTTTCGTTCAACTGACAATTGCAGTTCCATGTAGCGATTTGAAGGGGGGCCACCAGGCGTGGAAAGGGGGAGATGCCAGAGACAATTGCGCTGGTCTCATGCGATTCCGAGTTATATGATTTGGCCATGGCAAGCGTTTAACGTGGAGGGTGTCGTTTGGAGAAGAAAGTTGATTTGTATTATTATTCCATTCGTGTATTTAAAGTTTGTATGTTAATACCTTTTTGCTACTTATTCAGAATTGCGCGAAACTGGACTCGTTGCAATCGTGAGATCGAGAGCTTCACAAAAAAACTAATATGGTCAAATTTGGAGCAAGTTGGGAATTTGGATTAAATTAAACCTGTGTTTAATGTAACTCAAAAGTGATTGTTATTACAACAATCAAAAAACTCAGTGAGAACTCTCTCACTCAAATATTATGTGCAATTATTTATTTTTATAACTGGAAACACATTAATTGCCTATGTGGATTTTTATCTGTTACATGCAATATCCCTTGAATTCAACATATAAACTATTCTCCAAGTTTATTTTTTTATTAGAAGCGTTGTTTGAATATACGACACTCGTATTTCAAACAATATGGACGGACACTTTGTGGCATCTTAAATGACATTGGATGATTATTTATGTTATGATTTGAATGTGAATTTGAAATAATTAGCATGCTATAAACGATGTTAAATTATTGTGGTAGTTGAAATTGGATTAAAAATCAATTTACAAGTCGAACGGCTTGTTTATATTCACCCATTTAAATAATATGGATTAGATGGAATGAATAATTAATTAATTATTTAAGCCTTACATGTATGCAAGTGCTATTTAGATGTGAATTGGATGTTTAATAGTTGTTTATAACTATTGTTGAATACATGCGATGTATGAAATCCATATAACTGAAATTATATGGTAATTGGTTGAATTTCATTTCAATCCATAATAAAATGAATATTTTAATATAATATTCAGTTAATAGTTAAAGTTTTCTTTTGATGTCCGATTTTGGATGGACACAAAAATATTAAAATTGACTGAATAAAATGTGCAAATTTAAAGAAAAATGATTGAAATGAGTTTTCAAAGATGATAATATATATTATTTCAAAGATGATAATATATATTTTATATAATTTATAAAAATGGTTTTGAAGCGTTTAGAATTATAATTAAAGTTTATAAATTGAATTCAGACTTGAATAAAACGCATCGCCCAGCGATAGTTCGCAACTGTCAACCTGTGACTTCGAATTGATGTATAGGGAGATCCGACCGTCGGATTTTCCTAAAGTTGGAACCGGTGAAATCGTAATGAAATGTGCTTTGCAATAAGATAAGAATTTTTGAAATCTAATGGTCATATTTTAATTTTAGTCTAAATCAATTTTGGAAAAGGCCGCTATATTGGAAACCGACTGTAAGAGCCTTAATAAAATTATTAAAAATGTGAATAAATTATAAAAAATCATAATAAATGATTTAGAAATATATTGAATGAAATACTCAATATTTGAAAAGATAAAAGATATTCTTATCCGAATGAACTAGTTAATAACTAGAATAATAATGAAATGATTTGTAGAAATAATAAACCGGATAGTAAATGGTTTTTAATATAACTAGAAGTTTCCAACAAATAAATTGAAATGGATTTGAATGAGAATTATCTTCGGATATATTCGATACTGGATTCCATGAGTATACGAACATCGTTGAGGAATTAGGAAGATATCGATATCGTTATTCCAAAACGATATATGTTGGTTTCAGAATTTGATATTGAATGAAAGTCGATATGATTTCCATTTAAGACCTTATATTTAATATCAAATGGTATTTTGGATTTGTTGTGAATGGTTTCTTTAATGACACTATTCTTAAACCTTGTTGAAATGAAAGTTATAGAATAAATGTTTTAAGTAAGATTTAATGAAAATTTTCAATTTAATAAATTAAATTTGAATTAAATGGGAACTAGGATTTTGGGTTTGTCGTGAATGGTATCTTCAATAATGTTGTTCTTGAACCCATTTGTAAACAGATTTTTTTTAAATTAAGGTTTAAAGAAGTTTTCCAATCTATTTAATTAAATTAGAATTGAATGGAATTCGAGTTAATAATAATCGAAACGAGCTTCTATAAAGGAAGGTCTTTACTATTTATGGTATTGTAACACCCCCGAATTTTTAACGACGTTAAAGAAGACAAATTAAAGAATAAAAAATTTAATATTAAGAATTAAGGGAAACTGATTACGTCATTACGTCCATCTCAAAATTTTGTTCAGGATAGACACCTAGATTGCGTAAAATGGATAACATATGAAGAAGTTATGGAAGATAAAAAGTTGAAAATAAGAACATGGTATAACTGGCGCACTTGCCAAGTGCGCCAAGGCAATTTTGCAATGGCGCACCTGTAAAGTGCGCCTAGAACAGTTTCTGGGTCTTCGGGCCTTTTTCGAGTGAGTGACGACTCGTGACCTGACCCAATTTCAATAGGGCTGAGGTAGCATCCGAATTCTGTAACCCAGCAGCTATAAATATATCTCATATCCTTTGTTTTCTTCAAAGAGAAACAATGGTGGCCGAACTTTGCTGAATTCTGAATTGAACTAGGATCTCTCATTTTCTTCTAAAGCATATCAAATTCTGAGATTCAAAAGTAGACTTAGAACCTTTTCTATCATCTTAGCAATCCAATCACAGTGAATTCTAGTTGCTTTTAGGTTTAGATAAATAGTAATGAATTATGAAAGACTGTGATTGGGATACGTTGTAGACTTTAAATCTATGTTATTGTTAGATCTTATGCTACGTCATGATAGATCTATTTCTTTGGATCCAATTCAAATTGTTCTACTATGTTATCATTATGGATCTTGGGTTGTAACTTTTATGATATGCTATAATGCGGATGTATGTAGACCTATTCTATGTGATCTAAAATTATCATGTTAGATCTGTTCTATGTGATCTAAAATTGTCACCTTATGATTTGTGTTAGATCTATCCTATGTGATCTAAAATTTGTCACCTTATGATTCATGTTAGATCTATCCTATGTGATCTAAAAAATTTCATCTTATGATTAATGTTAGATCTAACCTATGTGATCTAAAATTGTCACCTTATGATTCATGTTAGATCTATCCTAAGTGATCTAAAATTGTCACCATATGATTCATGTTAGATCTATCCTATGTGATCTAAATTTGTCACCTTGTGATTCATGTTAGGTCTATTCTATGTGATCTAAATTGTCACCCTATGTTATCATGTTAGATTTAAATTGATTGGACATCTAAAATGGCTAATTTAGATATTGTGACATCATAGTTCATAATTTTTATGTCCACCTTGTTATAATGACAATTTCATGTCCATGCTAGCATATATGTTCACCTTATTATCATACAAGTTTATGTTTATGCCAAGATGATCATATTAGTATATTCCCATTATTTTCCCTATTATCGTTTATGACTAGGCTATTGTCTAGCCTAGGCATGTTGCAAGTTTTGTGAGGGTGCTAGTTAAAGAATGGGGGAAAAAGGGATTAAAATGGCATAATTCAAATATGAACATTTATGGACATGTAATTCAAATTATTGGGCAAAATAGGTATTGACACCTGTAAAAGGAAAGGATAATTAATTGGTAAATTAATTAAAAATGACATAATTTGAATATGAACATTATGGACATGTAATTCAAATTATTGGGAAAAATAGGTATTGACACCTATAAAAGGAAAGGGTTAATTAATTGATTAATTAATTAAAAGTGGAATGTCTAGTAATTACAATTAGGAATTGTAATTGTACATATGACACGAGGTTAGGTTGCATTAGTGATGGAAGTCTGCCCGGACCCGACCAGCATAACCAGCAGCCACTAATGGTAAACCTAATGTGGGAGATCTAAGTATGTAAATAAAAATCGGGCTATGACATGAGTTTAGGCCCAACTGTGGAATAAGTCTGCCCAGACCCGACCGGTATACCCAGCATCCACATGAAGTAGGCCTAATGTGGGAGGTCTGGCCCATTATGAAACCATAAATGGACATTGTAAAGAATTGGACTACTTAACCTAAGTTAATCAATAGGGATTGTATGAACTTAAATTTAAGTTGGGGGTTAAGTAAACATGGTTGAGGGGTGGGTTAAGTAAATCTGAAGAGGGGATGGGTAATAGGCCTACAAACTTAACCCGTTAAGTTTATATAATTAAAGACACCTAGTGGTATACATAATCGCTGGAAATAATAAGGTTATGTAATTGAAGACACCTAGTGGTATACATATCGGTGGAAACAATAAAGTTATGTAATTAAAGACACCTTTTAGGGTAAACATAACTTGTATAAGTAATAGGGTTATGTAATTAAAGACACCTATAGGTAAGCATAATCGGTTGGAAGATTAGGGGTTATGTATTAAAGACACCTGTAGGTAAGCATAACCAGTAGACATAAACAAGGCTATGTAATTAAACACACCTAGTGGCATACATAGTCAGTGAAAACCTAGTGGGTGATACAAGACAAAGGGGCGAGCTTGTATCATATTATTGGGACCCATTTCAGTCATTAACCCGGAGTAGGTATCAAATAAAGTAATCCGTACTAGGCGAAGAAGGGCACAATTACTGACTGATTGTAAGAGATCCAAGCGTGGAGGTCGGTGTGGCTGGAGCAAACTGATCGGGCCATGTGCGTGCATGAGTCGGGAAGAAGGGGATAAGACGAACGTGGCACCTGTTAATATGGTTGTGCGCATTGTTACGATGATGGGTTGCCACTTTAGGAAGTGATACCTTCTACTTTGGGGCCAGCACAAGGTATCTACAAGGGTTAGGGAGCCGATCGATCAGGGTAGTAGTTAGGATACATTTGGACGTATACCTAAGTCTACCACCTTATAGTTGAAGGGATCATCTCTTTCTGGATATAGTAGTAGTAGTGCAGAGTAATCATTAGTAAGGCATGTACACATCATCTTACTTACCTTGTCACACCTTCCATTTATATAGTGATCTCTCTCTTATCCACTTTATATGCCTATCATGTTACTTTTATTTATCTACTTGCTAAAAGGTACTAGACTCGCCAAACTTTATGTCTGACCCTTTTTGTTTCTACTTCTTTCTTCTGTTTCCCCCCAGGTTCTCAAGGGAGGGAATTCTCAGGCTTAGTCAGGATTCTGCTATCGTCTTGCTTGGAGCTTCTAGACGTATTGCTCAAGCTTCTCTCTTTGCTACTATGGCTCATGATTTGGGGATTATGCTTTCTTTGTTATTGTACTCTAATATTTAAAGTACAAGACAGAAGTATTAATGATATATTGAGTTTATGTATTTTCAGACATATGGTGCAACCATGCTTTATGATTAATAAAAGTTTTTAAATTTCCGCCGTTATCTTATTTATATCTGTCATGTAATTATCCTATGTCTAATTACCTATAACGATTCACGGAACTTAATGCATTCCCTTAGCTTGTGACTTAATGGACGTGGGGTGTCAAAGGTATTTAAAATGCTTCGCTACTATTCCACTTATACTATTAGTCTGATACGGAAATTTATATCAGTTATAAATTGTTCACATTTCAGTGAAGATTACATATTAAATGGAAGATGATTTTGGGTTTACTATGAACTGTGTTTTTACATGACATTTGTTCTTTAACCTAAGTAAAAAGATTAATTTCCAAAGGTTGAATAATCATTCAATAATGATTTTTTAGATTAAACTGAACAAGAGTTTTAGTGAATATTTAATTATATTGAAACATAAAAAGAGGTAATTAAACTTACCTAATTCGAGAAGTGTTCAAGAATGAAGTACCACTAGTTTTACTCCATGCGATAGTTAATTCTTTAATTAGATTTGAAACATTAAATTGTAATCTAATTTACCAATGACATGATAGGTGTTAGATATGAAGTACTACCAGTTTTGCTCCATGGGATGAATTGGTTGGGATTGGGATAATAAAATAAATGATTACTTCGATAAGGCTTGATAACCTCGACTAGTTTTATAAACCTTGATTTGGTTTAAGTTCGTAAAATGTTGTTAAAAAAATATTTTGAAATGATTTTCAAGAATGGATTAAACAATAAGTTTAAATGAAATAAATCTTTAAAAAAGATTTGTGGGAATAATCCGGAAAGTAAAGAATATTCGAATAAAAGAATATCTAGATTCAAATGAGGATTATGATGTGTTAATATATAATACATAACTTTAAAGTATGCGGAAGTTGTTCGTAAAGATTGGGTGTAACCCATTCTAAATAATTGTTACGACTATTAAAAGTCGAAGATATAAAGATAACGGTTGAAGACCGGAGATCTTCACATTGTTTGGGGACCACTGATGTCCCTATTGGGCCGATCCCCCAAGACAAGGTAATAAGTGGTTGTCGTCTAAAATACTTGGAGATTGACCGGTTATGCAAGGGCCTCTCTCCTGTATTTGACATATGTGATGAGGAATAAGGTGCCTCTGGTCTCGTTCAGACCTAGAACAAACTTGCAAATGGATTATGTGTCTGATATCGTGGTTTGTGCTATAACAATTGATCTCTACTAAATATATATGTATTTGGTGGTGGAGAATTTATTTTCTTTCCTTAACAACCTTCTCTGAGACGTACAAGCTCAGATGTTATATATCGGTAGACATCAAATGTATGGTATGAAGTGACAATGTGGCATGCTAAGATGCAATGGTCAAGGCTTTTTGTTGAAAAGCATAACCTTGTGGATGATGATCAAAACACGGCTTTAAATAGTGCAGCTTTGTGTATAGCATCGATTCGTGAGCCTCAAACCCCGGTATGTGTCAAAAATGGGATTAGTGATTACAGAGAGGGCATGCGTTTCTTTCTAGCTAGAGGAGATGCCATGGTATAGAGCCCAGACATTTTACTTATAGGGATGATGGATGCGAGGGCCCTCAGATATGACTGGTCGACAAACTAACCAGGTGATAGTTCCAACAGTACCAGGAAACGCAATGTTTAGGAATAACCAATCCACAAACGTAAATGTGGACTGGCCCTGAAGATCCAAGGGTAACTTATGGGGTGATCCTGAGACATGTGCTAGAGTGTCTCGAAACCAGTGATTCTACAAACGATTGAATTTTACCATGAAACTTTAACCGTTGCGTTCATCTCGGAATTCTGGTCAACTTTCATGTTTGGAGTTTCGCGAACGTAGTCTATATGAAAAAGTTACAGACGAAATACGAAAATAGATGAAAAATAAATAAACCAAATATTTAATTAATAATTTACCATACATAACCTAGCCGACCTGCGCAATTTGATTCCCAGGCGGTCGACATGGGGATCGATCGGTAGTCGACCTAATGGGCGTTAAACTGCCTAGTGATGGCTAGGTTTTGGTGAATTGTTTTATTTTATTGTTATAACGGATGGATGGATAAAACTTAAAACTAATCGGACGATTCTAAGCCATTTCCACCCGTATAAATAAAGGGTTAGAGCTTCACTCTTTTTTCATTTAAATCTATGAAGGCAACGGAGCTCTGCCATTTTTCTTCCTCTTCTAACCTAATTTATAAATAAAATATATTCATACATACACCAAATCAAATCAAATTCTTATGGAATTGGGAAAAGAAATAGATTCAATGGAAGAGGGTGCTCAATGATAGATTTCTTTGCTCTTTACCCTTTTTTACATTTCTACAAATCTAGAATTTTCCCCTTTCTAGATAAACTGTAGATTTATAAGTATTTGGGAATTATAAGCCTAAAAAATTCAATGCAGAGAAATTGGAAGCTATAAGGTGAGTGGGAATTTACTAATACAAATATAATTATTTATCTATTACTTTTGAATCCAATCTATGTGTTATGCCTATTAGATCTGTTATTTAAATAGTTGTAAACTGTGCTAACAATCAGATCTGGTTATGAATATGTTTGAAATTGGTAAATGATAAAATTGTAATTATGTATAAACATGAATTGTAGGATTTTTATATATATTCCCACATATTCCTGCAAGTTATGTCATGAATTATGAAATATGTTGTATATGCCACATAGCACTGTGGATCTGGAAATCAGTCCCATTAAACATAAATTTGTTGTAGTTATGTTCCAGATTTTTAGTTCAGTGCTAAAATAAGAAATATGTAAGTTTGGGTAAAAAGATGAATTTGTGTAGTATGTGATTGTAAGAATAAAAGAAATATTCCTTGTTTACATTCAATATTGTTGGGTTTTTGGCTCAAGTATTGTAAATTATGTCGTTTTCTTGATTTTTAAATAAAGAGGCTTTATTTTAGAATCACAAGAAGTATGACAAAAAGAATTAAAAAGAGAAAAGTGGTGTAAAGGTACATATAAAAATAAATACATGTTTTGTATGTAATTTGCATCGACTAATCCAATATAAAAATATATTACATATATTTCTTGTGATTTGGAAATGTGTCAATTCCACAAAGTATGCATGATTCACAGTGATTTCTGCTAATGGTCCTTGTAAGACTTGAAACATTTTTGACAAGATTGAATGTAAAAAGGGAATGTTTGGTTAACTAATTATACTAAATCATTAATTTAAACATAAGTATTGCAAAATAATAAATAAATATTAATAACTACGTTGATCGCACGAAAACATAAGAGTGAATATATACATATAATCCATCCAAATCAGCATAAAACGGTGAAATGTAAATTATACAGAATATTTGAATGCTTGGATAAAGTTCAATTATGGAATTATGTGTTAATATAATCCATTTTTAATTAATATATTTGTGGTGACCATTTGTAGCAATAAATATAATTAATCGCCATAAATGAGACCACAAATAATGGGATAACCATTGTGACCAATATTGATTTGGGACAATAAATTGTGAATAGGAAAACGGTTACAATTCCTAAAATCAATTAGGATAATTGTTGTAGGACCCAAGTAGGAAATTTAAATTATAACCGCATTTAGACACGAGGTTAAACTCAACTTATGGTGTAAGCCTGCTCGGATCCGACCGGCAAATCCAGGACCAAGTTAGTCAATATAATATGAAAGGTATAACGCATAAATATAATCGGACTAAGGCATGAGGTTAAGTTCACTTGTGGTAGAAGTCTTCCCGGAACCGACCGGCTTATCCAGCATCCATATGTAGTCAACTTAATGTGAGAGGCCTGGAATGTAAAAATATATATACATATATATAATAGTCAATTAATAAATAAATAAGAATAGGAATTGTCCATTGGGGTACAACAAAAAGATAACTTGGAACTGATAAATTGTTGCATTAGGAAAATATAACCGTTGTTAGACCCAAAATTGGTTCTAACACCCAAACGAATGATAATTCTAAAAAAAATAGAAAGAAAAACAACGGGAACACGAGATTTATAGTGGTTCGGCGTTAATGAGCCCACGTCCATTTTATACTTCTTCAATTGATGATTTGAATGCAAATACAATGCTAATCCCCACTTGTAACAACCCGTATTTTCAATAACCTGTTATAACATAAATTGAGGCAGAATTAAACTGTAAAATTTGAATCAAGGGAAACGGGCTATGCCATTGCGTTCGTCTCAGAAAAATACGCGAAATAGAGTCCGAGTTTTCGAAAATCGGAGTCCGTATGACCAAGATATGGCCTCGCGAAGTTTCACGAAAAATTCCCAATACTTAATTAAGAAAAATGGGTTGCGCAGAGAAATATATATATATATATATATTGATATATATATATATATATAATTGAAAAATAAATAAATAAATATGCAAAAATGTTCAAAACAGCGAATTGGGAGAGGGGAATTGTAACAACCCGTAAAATGCGAGCCAGTTTAAAATTTTTATTTTGGCAATTTTAGCGAATTTTGATTATTTAAAATGGATTATTTTAAATAATATCGACGTGAAATTTATTTTGAATATAATTAGAACGTATATTTTATATACGTCGTCGTTAGAATATAAATATTTATATATAATTATAAATAGAATTGAAAATGGCGCGGTAGTTCGATAATTCGATTTCAAACTTCAATTGTATGTACCGGGTGCAAAACAATCCGGATTTTAGTGAAACCAAAAACATTAGGATCTATTTGATAATATCTTTCCAACGAAGTTGAGAAACTGAGATTTCACTTTATAAATGATGAGATATGTCCAGTTGAAAATTAGAAATAGTCGCTGTGGAATTTATATATATTTTAATATTATATATAGCCCTTAAAAATAGCCATTTTGCAAACAACCTCGGATTTCGACGAAACCAGTTTTGTTGGGTCCGGGATGTAAAGTTATTGCTAGGTTTCAAATTTCATAATTTTTCGAATCAATATGTGAGCGTGGCAAAAGAAAACGCGTTTGACCAGTTTCAGTTGATTTTAATCGACTGGAAATTGGCCATTTTTCAAACGGTCTCGGAATTCGACGAAACTAGTTTTGTTAGGACCGTATCGTCAATACGAAGCTAGAAAATATTTTTCTGGAGTTTTTCTAGTTAGTATGTGACCCCGGTAATTTGAAATGTACGTTTAAAATTCGATATAGTGATTTAAATGTAAATTAAACGGAAACTGATTCAAACAGTCGAATCAGCTTGCGATATATATCCCATTGTGTTCAGAATAGGGGTAATACGCTATGGATGACAGGCGGTGGGCCTCGTTTCGAGGGCGTATGTAAAAGTCAACCTTTTTGAATAAATAAATAATTAAATAATAAAAGGAAAAAATTATAATATCTTTCTCCCTTAAAACTTTCTGCCCCCCCCCCCCCCCCCCGATCATTCCTCTGTAAGCAGAAAGAAAAAAAAAAAAAAAAAAGAAGAACCTAATCGGATGGAAGCCGCCAGCGCGATGGCGCCGCCACCACCCACGACCGGCGAGCCTCGTCGCGACCCCCCCCTTCCCGTTGACCTCGCGCCTCCCAACGGCTGCCACCCACTCACCTCGTGCCTCTCCTCCTCCGTTCTGAAAAACCCCAATTCGATTTCGTTCCTGAAGCCGCCGAGACCCCCACGCCACCACAGTCCGACCACCCACCGCCCTGCTGGCCCACCACCAGTCAGACAGCGCCCTCCCCAGCCTCCTCCTTGATGCGACGCGCGTGAAGACCCCCCTCCTCTAGTACACCGAAATCAGTAAGCCCCCTTTTCATTTTTATTTTTTTTCAGTTTTATTTTTCAGTTTTAACTTAAGTATATTGTTTTAAAGTCAGTTTTATTTTTTTTATATAAAGAAGAAAAACTGATTTTTATTTTAGATGTAAAAACTGAAATTTATAAAGATTTTAAAACTGAAATTTTTTAGAGAAGATTTTAAAACTGAAATCTTTAAAAAGAAAAACTGATTTTATTTTTAGATTTTAAATAAGAAAAAGTTTGATTTTGCGTATTAGAAAAAGGTTTGATTTTGCGTATAGAAAAAGGTTTGATTTTGCGTATAGAAAAAGATTTGATTTTTAGCGATAAAAAGATTTGATTTTTAGTTAGAAGAACGGAAGTGATTTTTATGTAGACAACATAAAATAAAAACGAGATTTTTATTTATATAGCGATATAAAGATTCGATTTTTACTATATGAATATCAAGGTAAAGATAGAATTTTTATCTATATAGTAGCGGTAGAAAAATGTGATTTTTATCTGCATAGTGTAGAAATAAAAATTCGATTTTTATATATTGAACTTTGAAATAAAAATTCGATTTTTATATATTGAACTTTGAAATAAAAATTCGATTTTTATGTATTGAACTTTGAAATAAAAATTCGATTTTTATATATTGAACTTTGAAATAAAAATTCGATTTTTATATATTGAACTTTGAAATAAAAATTCGATTTTTATATATTGAACTTTGAAATAAAAATTCGATTTTTATATATTGAACTTTGAAATAAAAATTCGATTTTTATATATTGAATAACATAGTAAAAATTCGATTTTTACATATGTAGAGAATACGGGCGAAAGCGACAAAAAGGCGAGGTCGACGAAAAATTCTGCAAAAGAAGAGTCAAGATGATTGGATAGCTATATGTGAGAATTTCTCACCTTTCAATTTTATTTCTAGTTATATATTTATATACTAGGATGCAGACGGTGCTTAGTAGCACCCGACACAATCGTCCACAGACCATGGACTTGTTTGTTTGGTTGCATAGATTAGTTGAATTATTTGTTTGAATTGAATTGTTGGGTGTGATGAAATTGATTTGATTGATGTGTGAATGGCGTGGGCCTTCACTAGACCGGGGATAAGGCTAGGCCTTGTCCCGTTTCTAGTATCGTGCCGTTATGCCGCCGAAATTTTCTAAAATGAGTTAGAAAAATAAAAATATCATTTTATTGAATAAATGAATTGAATAGAAATTCATAGGTTAAAATAAAATGTTTTATCGTTAAAAATATAATTTTTAACGTGAAGTGAATAAAATAAAATATTCATTTATAAACCGGACGGTTTGTTTATGTACACCTATTTGAATGACATTGATTGGGACGATAAATTTTACACATCGCCCAACAGCACAAATAAAATAGGTGTTTGATTGTTTGAAACCCCACACGGGTGTTGGGATGAAATCTGAAGTTCACTCATCCTGATTGATTGAATATGTCAATCGATTGATTGACAGGCTGTTATAAGCGTTGAGTATCTATATTTGATGCTTATACAGTGTAGTGCACTTTGGTTGATGGTTGATTATTTTTCCATGCTATGATATACATGTGTTGTATGAAAATCCATATAATTAACTTTATATGGTAATTGATTGGGCCTCATTCCAATTTGAAAAATAAATAATATTATAAAATAAAAGTTCATGTGTTGACAGTACTCATTCATTGAGATTGGTCATGTGTTGAACGAAATATTTTAATATTAAAATTTACATCTTTATCGATATAAAATAAAAGTTCATGTGTTGACAGTACTCATTCATTGAGATTGGTCATGTGTTGAACGAAATATTTTGATAATAACAACTATTTTGAAAAAGAAATATTTGAAATAGAATATTTGAAAATAGAAATTTATGAAGCCGTGTTGGTTAGATTGACGCCATTTTGACGTGAACGATATTGAAAAAGATTTCGAAATGAAATGAATTGAAAACGAATTCAAATTGAATTGAAAACGATTTCGAAATGAATTGAATTGAAAACGATTTCGAAATGAATTGAATTGAAAACGGTTTCGAAATGAATTGAATTGAAAACGATTTCGAAATGAAGTGAATTGAAAACGATTTCAAAGTGAATTGAAAACGATTTCAAAGTGAATTGAAAACGATTTCAAAGTGAATTGAAACGATTTCGAAATGAATTGAAAACGAATTCAAATTGAATTGAAAGCAAATTGAAAACGAATTCAAATTGAATTGAAATTTGAATTGAATAGAAATGAATTTTAAAACGAATTTATAGAGAAGAATTCAATTTTGCTTTGAATTGAAATGGAAGTTGAAATAGATTTTGAAAACGAATTTTAAAACTATTTATATAATTCGTTTTAAATAGAAATCGACGAAATATATATTATATATATTATATATATAATATAATGGCCTGAATAGAACGCGCCGCGCCGCGGCAGTTCGTGAATTTCGACCATTTATTTCAAACGGACATTACGGGAGATCCGACCGTCGGATTCTCCTAAAACCGGAACCGTTGGGTTCGTATCGAAAAGAGCTTTCTAATGAATGTTAGAAATTTGAAATCTAACGGTTGGATTTGGAGATACGTCCAAATCAAATTCGAAAAAGGTCGCTGTAAGTGCAGTTCGATGGCCGTTAATGGAAATCGACTGTACGGGCCTTGATAAAATTATTAAAAATAGTAATAATTTGTGTAAAATCATAAGAAATGATTTGTGAAAGTTTGGGATGAAAAACTCCATATTTGAAAAGATAAAAATAGATTTTTATCGAAATGAACTAGTTTTGAACTAGAATTATAATTCTATTTATTTTTAAATAAATAAATTGAATTTGAAATGGTTTTGAAAATAACCAAAATTTCCAATGATTGCATTGGAGTGGATTTGAATCGAAATTGTCTTCGGAATATTTCGATGTTGGAATTCGTGATATTACAGGTGTTGTTATGGAAATTTGAAAGATATATATTTGTATCGTTATTTCCAATACGACATTTGTTAGTCGTAGAATTCGATATTGAATATAAGCCGATATATTTTCTGTTCAGAGCCTTGTATTGAATATCGAATGTGATTTGGGTTTGTCGTGAATGCTGTCTTCACTAACACTGTTCTTGAACCCAGTTGAGAAAAGATTAAATCTTTTTATTTAGATTTAATGAAGTGTACCAATTAAATGATATTTAATTGGAATTGAATTGGTATTGATTTTTGGGTTTATCGTGAATAGTGTTTTAAATAACGCTTGTTCTTTAACCCGATAATTAATGGAATGTGATTTTGGGTTTATCGTGAATCGTGTTTTTAAATGACACTGATTCTTTAACCCAGATAATGATTAAAACTAAGTGGAGTTTTAATGAATCTTTAATTAGATTGAAAAGATCGAGAATGGAGTATCACCAGTTTTGCTCCAGGCGATAGTTAAATCTTTAATTAGATTTGAACGTGAAATTTAGAAACTAACTGTCGGTTAGCCAAGCAGAATGGTTTTCTGGATATTGATCTGATGTTGGTTTCGGCCTTCGGGGTTAATATTTGGGGAATTATTCTCTTGATTAATTTACGGTTAGTGACTAATGAATTGGAATGAGGCGTATGTTGTGTTTGTGTAACACTTTTATAATATATACGCGAGTTATTCGGAAAGACCGGGTTTATCCCATTCTGAATAACTGATACGACGATAAGTCGAAGATGAAGACGGTGGTCGAAGACCGGAGGTCTTCACGTCGTTTGGGTGATAACTGATGATCTTGATTGGGCTGTACACCCAAGAAGATGGAAACAGTTAGTGATCGTCCAGACGTACTTGGAGATCGATGGATATGCGGGGTACTAGGTGCCTCCGGTTTCGTTCAGACCCAGAACGGACTTGTAAATGGACTGTGTGTCTGACATCGGATTTCATTCTGTGTGACTGATATCGGTTGCATAGGATGGCTTGCCTGTGTGGCATGCTAAGATGCAAACGATCAAGGCTTCTGTTGAAAAGCAAAGTCTTGTAGTTGATGATCAAAGCACGGCCTTTGTGGCGTAGCTTTGTGTAACGTTTTCCTCGCGTGTTTCACACCCGGTATGAACCAAAAACGGGAGACGGACGTCAGGGGGGACATGCGTTTTCTTTCTAGCTAGAAGTGGCGTCAGTGGTTTTACACGCCCTGACGAGTTTGACTTATGTGGTTGTTGCTGTTGCGAGGCGCCTCGGATTGATCGGTCGTTCTCGAACCGATGGAGTCATTTAGTTGGCTCACCTACGCCCCAAAGGGCGGAGAAACGTATTGTTCAGGCATTATAATCCACTTCGTGTGGACCGGCCCTGACGATCCAAGGTACGGTTGCGGCTGTGCCTGAGACACGGGCTAGAGCGTCTCGAATCGGTTGAGGACTATCTTTTGCCTCGGTTCATAGACGGAAATCCAATTTCCAAATACGTGATTTTGCGATTTTGATTGTATAACCTATATATGGCGACATAGTGGTATGGGGCATTCATGCCGCCTATGATTGATACTTATGATTTGAAGTTGTTTTATACACTATGCACTTATAATAGTATCAAATGATTTGTTTTAAACGTATCAAGCATTCTTTGGCTGTTATAAGGTAAAAACCCTATCCCCCGGCTTGCGTTGCATTGTGTGATAGGACCTGGGTCTTATAACAGCTTCATTTTTCTTTATTTAGCATTGCGCTGTTGTTTTATGCACTGGTGTTCTTGGGAGGAAACCCGTTCCGTGTTATACGGCGTGGTCCCTTGATTTACCTTACTTTGAAAATAAAGATTAATAACTGTTTTAGTTCTCACACCAGTCACATGACTGACCTGGAGTTTATTGTTTCAACCTAAACTCTGGGTGCCCCTATTTTGACACGGGCAGCTAGTAGTTTTGGTTTTGCAGATTTATATTCACAGGATCCTGGTTTACAGCTGGAACGATATCCGGAAAGCTTTGTATCCGTATATCTCTTCTAGTTGTGTATTGTATTATTTTCCGCTGCGATGTATTTAAATGTAATTTAAATCTCTGATATTTCTGTGTAATATTCAATTATACTCTGCATATTCTTGTAATCTGATGCATTGTTGTAATATACAATGAAATGTTCTTCTGTATGAGTTCTGTTGTGGCTTGTTCTCGAACTATCCGACGCTTTCCTTTACGGGGAAGTTGCGGGTCTTTACAGGAATAACCGAACCGGCCGATTTTTGAGGTCGACCCGAGCTCGCTGGGTCGACTAGGGGTTAATCCAGGGTGTTTGGCTGTCAACCCGTGGGCCGATTCGCTCAAATGCAGATTTTGCATTTGGATGGTTCTCATGGTTCATCTTTAATCTAAAGGACATAGATGGTTCCTACACTTGACTTCTTCACCAATACATGCTTTGATGGCTTGGATTGAATCTAGGTTTAATCCTATGGCCTAAAACACTTGCCTAATCCATAAATAAGACCCTAACCTATCCTAAATCCTCATTATTCATTCATGCAACTAAACTATGGCGAAATTTTACCTCTCATGGTCTCCACTCTCTTCATAAAATTTCTAAATGGTTTCTATGAGAGATTTTCCATGCATACAAGTGTTTTCAAGCTTGTATGAGTGTCATTAGCTTGCATTCAAGTCAAGTTTCTATCTTTGCATCATAAAGCAAGGGTTTTGATCATTTTGGCTCAAGGGTTTTTATGTTAGAGCTTGCATTTTGGGTCTATTTGATTGCATAAGGGCTTTGTCATATCTTTTGTGCCTTCATAGCAATGTAAGCCCTTTCCCTACTCTTAGATATTAACTATGAAGTTAAATGTTCATGTTGCAAGTTTGGGTTTGATCATTGAGTATGATACATGCTATCATGTCATGCAAGTTTATGAAGTCATTATCTTGATCTTGTGAGCTAAAAGCTACAACCTTTATGTTGAAATGTTGCATTAGGCAACATGAGAAGCCTCATAACCTTTATGTCAACTTGCATATGAAGTCATAACCCTTATATGATGATATATGCGAGTTACTAGTCATCATTCCATATCTTTTGTCACCATGATTCGCTTATGTGCCAAGTTTGGGTTTATGCATGTTTTGAGGCTTAAGAATGTAACATGCAAGTTAATGAACACATTTGTGCCTCATTTGCCACCATGATTAACTTGTGGCTTAATATCCATTTTTGTCATGCCTTTGCCAAGTCTCTTCTTTCAATCCATTACGTTGTCGCGAACGTATATGCGAGTTTAAAAGCGTTGGGTTATGTTATGGGTAATTTCTAATGACATGAAAATACAACTTGAAAACATGACTTGAAATATAACATGGAAGTTGACATGTAAGTATGCATAAAAACATAAGCTTGGGAATTTACCTATTAAGTTAGGTCTACCCAAATGCTTGAAAACTTGTAACATGTTTTGGGAAACATGATGGACATGACACTTAGATAATATAAGTGTGGCCAACTCGAGGTTGGGTTGAGTTTGCAATGTAAAACTACCCGGAACCGACCGGCCTAACTATTAGTTGCAAACAATAGGACCCAGTGTGAGAAGTTGGTCATGTTGTGCTTGAACCCGAGGTTAGACCAAGTTGTGGTGTAAAGCTACCCGGAACCGACCGGCTTAACTAGTAACCACAACAAAGTCTAATGTGAGAGGTGAAGGTGCATTAAGTAATTAATGCCACATGATAGGGTTAAGTTAATTTGATTAATGACTCTTAACCAAATATGACATGGACAAATGGGTTAAGTAATTTGATTATGCTAATGATACTTAACAAAACATGACAAGGTTGGGTAGGTTAAGTAACTTGATTTGCCTAATGACACTTAACCATTTTTTATATGACTAGTGGATGGGGTTAAGTTAACCAACACTTAATCAATCCAACGCGATAACTTGGTAAGGTTAAGTAAGTTTTCTTAATGACGCTTAACCGAAAAATACGGTTAACGAATGGGGTTAAGATTAGACTCAACTAGTCTAAACATGGAAATCGGATGGGGTTAAGTTAGCCTAGACTTAATTAATCCCACTTGGTAGTTTAATGGGGTTAAGTTAAACACTTAACTAATCTAAACATGATGAATTGATGTGGTTAAGTGACCTATACTTATCCAATCTAACTCGTTAATTTATTGTGGTTAAGTTAACCAATACTTAACCAATATAACGTGAAAACATGATAAGGCTAAGTCACGAATCGCTTGAATACACTTGACCGATTTGACTAAGTAAATTGATAGGGTCAAGTTAATATATACTTAACCAATCTAGAATGATAATTGGACGAGGTTAAGTCGTGAATTGCTTAATATACTTAACCAACTTGAGCATGGTTTGTAGGGTTAAGCCTTTAACTTGGATACTTAGCCAATTTTGACAGGATTTGTAGACGGGTTAAGTCATGAACTTAAGTGACACTTAATCCATTATGTAAACCCTAGTTCTGAGGATTAGGTGGATAACCGTAGTTAACAAGAATAACGGGAACAATGCTAAGTGTAAACCTTAGTTGAAGAATAACTAAGTAATGATTCTTAGTCAAGGAAATTTAGACCAGTTCATAGATAGATGAGTAACCTGATACGGCAGGTCATCGTTTAAGTATACGAGTAGGAGCAAGTATCTGATTTAGATAAAGGCTCCAGCGAACTGGGTAACGAAGCAGCGGCTTTGGGGAACGTGAGGATATTCTTAGTATCCCTCTATGAGCTGCCAGGTGATTATACTAGGCTCATGAGAGGTTAAGGTCTGCGTTAGAAGAACCAAGAGTATGCCTTGGTTGCTATACGAGCGACCTAAAGACGGGGATGGATAGGGGATAGTCGACGATACACGGTCGTACCCCAGATAGCATTTCGTCAGGCTACCTACCATCTTTGGTCAAGCGTGTACGTACGGAAAGGCAGAGAACACCCAAAAGACCATAATTGCTATCTAATTATGGTTGCGGTAAGGCTTGGATGTGGGTTGGCCAGTGTTGTGTTCTCATACAGGATTTATCCTGTCTTGTCTTTCACTAGTTGAGGGAGTGGTCTCGTGGGACCATAGCCACGTATAAGAAAAACAGACCTTAGCATCTTCATCGGCAGATAAATCGAAAGCTCCCGACCGAGTCCTGTATTTCTTGATTTGCCCTGTGACAGGACTCGGATGGCACGATGTGATACATGTGCATACAGTCATGGAAAAGCGATTCACGATGAATGCGTGGGAAAAAGGGCGCGGTTGGCGGTTAGCGTAATCCCTAGTGGCCCTAGGTGGTTGAACCCAAACCGAGATACGAAAATGTGCAATAGGTAAGCATTATCCCTGGCAGCCCTAGGTAGCATAAGTCCTAGTTGTACAAACAATAATTCATGTTGGAAGACCCTAGCTAGGTTTAGGGTAACAGTCCAAACCGATCTTAAGGATCATGGAACTATGTTAAAGTAATATAGAATCTCATGGGAAAGCCCGTATGGTCTACGGCAAGGGACTGAACATTTACATGGAATAAAACATACAAGTTGAGTAACCTATATATGCGATATATTAGGTTGACATGGACCATTACACGACTTTTGAGTGAGGGTCATTCTTGGTTAACACATGACACGGTGGGGATACTAGTACGGTAGGTGCAGAGCTAAAATACAGGATAGATATCACGGGGCGTTATACGTGACAGATATCTTGGGGATATTATACTTGATAGAAACCTGACGATGTGATACCGTGTTTTATCTTGACATCGTAATTTATCATGACACCTTAGTTTATCTGAGTTCAGTAGTTCATCCTGTTATTTTGATTTAGCTTATCTATCTTGTTATCATGCTTATGTTCATCTCAGTTTCTCATGTCAGTTAACTTTACTAGTTTTTATGCTAATAGTAGATAGGGCTTACTCAGTCTTTTTGACTGACCCGTTTTGTTTCGCCTCTTTTCTTCCGTTTCCCCCCCCCCCCAGGTTACAGGGAGGAAATACTGTTGTTTAGTTCGGACTTCTTCTGCTTGAAGGTCATCATGGATGGCTTGGACTTTTCTTGGCTAATGGCTACTTTACTGTTTTTACTTGGGGAATAATTTATGAAAATGTCTTTATGCTTCTTTACTATTGCAAGACAGGTTTTGATGTACTCTGATGTAAAAGGCTTTAGACCTTATTTATTCATGTTATGAAAGTTTGATTTTACTTCCGCTATATTATATGTTCTGTCTTGTGATATTTCTGTGCATGTTTACCAATAATGCCCCTCTAAAGCTAGTGCATTCCTTTGCGAGTGACCCTAGCGGAGGCGGGGTGTTACACGTGGTATCAGAGCAGAAGGTTACCAGACTGGGCAAAAGTTTTTAAAGACCTTCTGAAAACTATTTGAAAAAAAAAACGTTTACAAAGAAGCATTTTTCAAGAAAATTTTCTTTTAAAAGAAAAAGGCTATTCCCCAAAGGCCATTAGCACTATCCTTGTTTCCTTAATTGAGTCTCTTTTCCTTTCTTTCCTCCATCTGTAGTCACAGTAGTTTTAACTGCGACTAGTCTTTTCTACCTACGAAAGTGCTTTCCATACGATGGAGGTGGTTCTCGAGAGACCAGTGGCCGCGTTATAAGAAAGGATCGTGAGAAAGAAGGATAAAGGATATGAGCTTAAGAATGAGCAACTTGTTGGTATGGCTTAGTCCTCAAAGGAGGGAGAAAGATGAACAATGAAACCCATGACGAGAGAGTACCTTTGGCATGGTAAAACGGGGCGGATAGGTAAGTATTATGGGACAAGGACAAGATCATCGGGAGGGCAGTAGTATGCTCTCATTTCTAGAGTACCTCGGAAGGAGGGTAACGGTCTTGTTAAAGGTTTAGCTTTTCTTCTCTATTATCCCGTTAGGACTTCGTTGTTCGTATCATTTAAGTCTGCTTCGATAGTTGAGTCTCTGCACCTTAAGTACTAGCGTAATAGAGAATCCCATTTTTGTCTCAAAGTCCTATTGGAGAATCAGTTCATTTATACATGACTTGTTTGGATTTGGGAATGTCTATGCCAAGTGTTGAGTTTGGAAATAATGCTTATGTTTATAAGCTATGGATGGATTCTAGGGATGAAGTGGTTATCCAGTAGGGGGTGCCACTCTCGGTTTTGATAGGAGGGTAGTTAGACCTTTTGGCTAGCCTTGGTAATGCCCTCGAAGTATCGGGTAACCTTTTTGAGGTTCTGTCATGACTAGTTACTTAGAATCCCTTGATGCCTTTATTGGAAATTTGAAGCCCGATCGAGTGGTGTTCGCCAATAAGACGGATGGTTTACTTCATTTATGCATGGGTTATAGAGATCACCCTAGTAAGTGCGCATGATAACCTGATTGACATCTGTTTACTTTCAAGAGAAAGTTGTTCTACATGGAATGCCTTATAGTATATAAACGAGATCCAAGATTCACTAGTGAATTTTGGAAAGCTTGCATGAGATCATGAGTACGCATTCATGTTTGCGTCAAGTATTCTAGAAAAAGGATAAGTGCAACTGGAACGAGAGGCGACGAAGAAATGAGTTCCAGCTCATGTTATGGAAACAGGAATAAGAAGCTACAAAATCGCGAAGTTAAAAGACGACTTTGATGGTCAAAGACTAGATACGCGCATGATATCTCTTTTTGGGAGTATATCCTTGATCCCTGTTTTCTGTAGAGCTTACTTGTAGGCTATCTTTTGTGGACATCCTCTCGGTCCTATTCTCCGTTACAAACCCTGTAAGGAGTTTGTCCTGTTTATCTTCTCGACCCTGTTTCAGGGAATTCTAGGTAGAACCCTATGGATGTAAACAAGTATTTGAAACATGTTATGATTGATATGGTTGCAAGTGGTTGCTTGTGGATGCGCGAATACACATTAGATACTAGCTCGACTCGGTCACATTTCATATTGCATATGCACGAGTATTTATACTTGTTTATGGATGAAATCGAATGTATTATCATGCGGTTGTTGCATATGAATGAATGATTGTGCACGCATATAGTATCTATATGACTAGGACTATTTGCATACATGTTGGATTCATGGCACTATACATATTTTGCATTAGAAAGATTATTCAGGCCTGATCATTAGCATTAGCTAAGGAACATGTACACACACGTTTTGCATATATTCATACAGCATTAGAAATCATCTAAGGACAATGGTTGCTTGTGGATGATGTTTTGAGTAGATGGATGATGGATGGTAGGATATGTTCTTCCTAACTTGGAGATTTCGAGGATGAAATCCTAAAAGGTGGGGAGAATGTAACAACCCGTATTTTCAATAACTTGTTATAACATAAATGGAGGCAGAATTAAACTGTAAAATCTGAATCAAGGGAAACGGGCTATGCCATTGCGTTCGTCTCGGAAAAATACGCGAAATAGAGTCCGAGTTTTTGAAAATCGGAGTCCGTATGACCAAGATATGGCCTCGCGAAGTTTCACGAAAAATTCTCAAATTAAAGTATACTTAATTAAGTGAAATGGGTTGCGCAGAGAAATATATATATATATATTGATATATATATATATATATGATTGAAAATTAAATAAATAAATATGCAAAAATGTTCAAAACAGCGAATTGGGAGAGGGGAATAACCGAACCGGCCGATTTTTGAGGTCGACCCGAGCTCGCTGGGTCGACTAGGGGTTAATCCAGGGTGTTTGGCTGTCAACCCGTGGGCCGATTCGCTCAAATGCAGATTTTGCATTTGGATGGTTCTCATGGTTCATCTTTAATCTAAAGGCCCTAGGTGGTTCCTACACTTGACTTCTTCCCCAAGACATGCTTTGATGGCTTGGATTGAATCTAGGTTTAATCCTATGGCCTAAAACACTTGCCTAATCTATAAATAAGACCCTAACCTATCCTAAATCCTCATTATTCATTCATGCAACTAAACTATGGCAAAATTTTACCTCTCATGGCCTCCACTCTCTTTATAAAATTTCTAAATGGTTTCTATGAGAGATTTTCCATGCATACAAGTGTTTTCAAGCTTGTATGAGTGTCATTAGCTTGCATTCAAGTCAAGTTTCTATCTTTGCATCATAAAGCAAGGGTTTTGATCATTTTGGCTCAAGGGTTTTTATGTTAGAGCTTGCATTTTGGGTCTATTTGATTGCATAAGGGCTTTGTCATATCTTTTGTGCCTTCATAGCAATGTAATCCCTTTCCCTACTCTTAGATATTAACTATGAAGTTAAATGTTCATGTTGCAAGTTTGGGTTTGATCATTGAGTATGATACATGATATCATGTCATGCAAGTTTATGAAGTCATTATCTTGATCTTGTGAGCTAAAAGCTACAACCTTTATGTTGAAATGTTGCATTAGGCAACATGAGAAGCCTCATAACCTTTATGTCAACTTGCATATGAAGTCATAACCCTTATATGATGATATATGCGAGTTACTAGTCATCATTCCATATCTTTTGTCACCATGATTCGCTTATGTGCCAAGTTTGGGTTTATGCATGTTTTGAGGCTTAAGAATGTAACATGCAAGTTAATGAACACATTTGTGCCTCATTTGCCACCATGATTAACTTGTGGCTTAATATCCATTTTTGTCATGCCTTTGCCAAGTCTCTTCTTTTAATCCATTACGTTGTCGCGAACGTATATTCGAGTTTAAAAGCGTTGGGTTATGTTATGGGTAATTTCTAATGACATGAAAATACAACTTGAAAACATGACTTGAAATATAACATGGAAGTTGACATGTAAGTATGCATAAAAACTTAAGCTTGGGAATTTACCTATTAAGTTAGGTCTACCCTTTGGGAATTTACCTATTAAGTTAGGTCTACCCAAATGCTTGAAAACTTGTAACATGTTTTGGGAAACATGATGGACATGACACTTAGATAATATAAGTGTGGCCAACTCGAGGTTGGGTTGAGTTTGCAACGTAAAACTACCCGGAACCGACCGGCCTAACTAGTAGTTGCAAACAATAGGACCCAATGTGAGAAGTTGGTCATGTTGTGCTTGAACCCGAGGTTAGACCAAGTTGTGGTGTAAAGCTACCCGGAACCGACCGGCTTAACTAGTAACCACAACAAAGTCTAATGTGAGAGGTGAAGGTGCATTAAGTAATTAATGCCACATGATAGGGTTAAGTTAATTTGATTAATGACTCTTAACCAAATATGACATGGACAAATGGGTTAAGTAATTTGATTAGGCTAATGATACTTAACAAAACATGACAAGGTTGGGTAGGTTAAGTAACTTGATTTTCCTAATGACACTTAACCATTTTTTATATGACTAGTGGATGGGGTTAAGTTAACCAACACTTAATCAATCCAACGCGATAACTTGGTAAGGTTAAGTAAGTTTTCTTAATGACGCTTAACCGAAAAATACGGTTAACGAATGGGGTTAAGATTAGACTCAACTAGTCTAAACATGGAAATCGGATGGGGTTAAGTTAGCCTAGACTTAATTAATCCCACTTGGTAGTTTAATGGGGTTAAGTTAAACACTTAACTAATCTAAACATGATGAATTGATGTGGTTAAGTGACCTATACTTATCCAATCTAACTCGTTAATTTATTGTGGTTAAGTTAACCAATACTTAACCAATATAACGTGAAAACATGATAAGGCTAAGTCACGAATCGCTTGAATACACTTGACCGATTTGACTAAGTAAATTGATAGGGTCAAGTTAATATATACTTAACCGATCTAGAATGATAATTGGACGAGGTTAAGTCGTGAATTGCTTAATATACTTAACCAACTTGAGCATGGTTTGTAGGGTTAAGCCTTGAACTTGGATACTTAGCCAATTTTGATAGGATTTGTAGACGGGTTAAGTCATGAACTTAAGTGACACTTAATCCATTATGTAAACCCTAGTTCTGAGGATTAGGTGGATAACCGTAGTTAACAAGGATAACGTGAACAATGCTAAGTGGTAAACCCTAGTTGAAGAATAACTAAGTAATGATTCTTAGTCAAGGAAATTTAGACCAGTTCATAGATAGATGAGTAACCTGATACGGTAGGTCATCGTTTAAGTATACGAGTAGGAGCAAGTATCTGATTTAGATAAAGGCTCCAACGAACTGGGTAACGAAGCAGCGGCTTCGAGGAACGTGAGGATATTCTTGGTATCCCTCTATGAGCTGCCAGGTGATTATACTAGGCTCATGAGAGGTTAAGGTCTGCGTTAGAAGAACCAAGAGTATGCCTTGGTTGCTATACGAGCGACCTAAAGACGGGTTTTGTTTAGGGATAGTTGACGATACACGGTCGTACCCAAGATAGCATTTCGTCAGGCTACCTACCATCTTTGGTCAAGCGTGTACGTACGGAAAGGCAGAGAACACCCAAAAGACCATAATTGCTATCTAATTATGGTTGCGGTAAGGCTTGGATGTGGGTTGGCCAGTGTTGTGTTCTCATACAGGATTTATCCTGTCTTGTCTTTCACTAGTTGAGGGAGTGGTCTCGTGGGACCATAGCCACGTATGAGAAAAACAGACCTTAGCATCTGCATCGGTAGATAAATCGAAAGCTCCCGACCGAGTCCTGTATTTCTTGATTTGCCCTGTGACAGGACTCGGATGGCACGATGTGATACATGTGCATACAGTCATGGAAAAGCGATTCACGATGAATGCGTGGGAAAAAGGGCGCGGTTGGCGGTTAGCGTAATCCCTAGTGGCCCTAGGTGGTTGAACCCAAACCGAGATACGAAAATGTGCAATAGGTAAGCATTATCCCTGGCAGCCCTAGGTAGCATAAGTCCTAGTTGTACAAACAATAATTCATGTTGGAAGACCCTAGCTAGGTTTAGGGTAACAGTCCAAACCGATCTTAAGGATCATGGAACTATGTTAAAGTAATATAGAATCTCATGGGAAAGCCCGTATGGTCTACGGCAAGGGACTGAACATTTACATGGAATAAAACATACAAGTTGAGTAACCTATATATGCGATATATTAGGTTGACATGGACCATTACACGACTTTTGAGTGAGGGTCATTCTTGGTTAACACATGACACGGTGGGGATACTAGTACGGTAGGTGTAGAGCTAAAATACAGGATAGATATCACGGGGCGTTATACGTGACAGATATCTTGGGGATATTATACTTGATAGAAACCTGACGATGTGATACCTTGTTTTATCTTAACATCGTAATTTATCATGACACCTTTGTTTATCTGAGTTCAGTAGTTCATCCTGTTATTTTGATTTAGCTTATCTATCTTGTTATCATGCTTATGTTCATCTCAGTTTCTCATGTCAGTTAACTTTACTAGTTTTTATGCTAATAGTAGATGGGGCTTACTCAGTCTTTTTGACTGACCCGTTTTGTTTCGCCTCTTTTCTTCCGTTTCCCCCCCCCCAGGTTACAGGGAGGAAATACTGTTGTTTAGTTCGGACTTCTTCTGCTTGAAGGTCATCATGGATGGCTTGGACTTTTCTTGGCTAATGGCTACTTTACTGTTTTTACTTGGGGAATAATTTATGAAAATGTATTTATGCTTCTTTACTATTGCAAGACAGGTTTTGATGTACTCTGATGTAAAAGGCTTTAGACCTTATTTATTCATGTTATGAAAGTTTGATTTTACTTCCGCTATTTTATATGTTCTGTCTTGTGATATTTCTGTGCATGTTTACCAATAATGCCCCTCTAAAGCTAGTGCATTCCTTTGCGAGTGACCCTAGCGGAGGCGGGGTGTTACACCACCCAATCTCACTTATACAATTGATAATCTCCCTTCAGTTTGTGGAATTATACCAAAAAGTTTTGGTGCAATCTGAACAAATCAAGGAATGTTGCTAGTCTAGAAGTTAGAGTGATTATTTTGCCAAAAGATCCCTGCAAATGGTTCTTATCGGCATATTTATAGGCCAAAAATCGATAGAGTTTAGTGCCACGTGAGGCCCATACCGTGTGATTCAGACTCTGAAGCTCAGGGATGTTGATAGCACATCAAAAATGTAGGATGGTGGAGTGTAGCTGCTTCGGACTTTAGGGACGTGGGATATGACTACTACGTTTTCGATCTTCGATTCGGGTCGATGGAGAAAAAGGGGTTCAGATCGAAAGTTGCCACGTCGAACCGACCCGTGCATGCTACTTGGAATTGATCTACTAGCTTGCGCATGTAGAGGAGAAAAAGGGGATCAGATCGAAGTCTGTGAATCGACCTGGAAAGCTATCAGCTACACTTTCTACCTTTGAATATATTCGTTAATTAATTCCTTAGCTTTGTATTGCCTGATCACAAAGTGGGCAAAGAATCTGCCCCCTCAAAGTATGCTTTCATTAGGTATGAAGGGGGCTTCGAAATAGTCAACTTATTTGTTTTTAAGTTAATGTCATCTAACAGTCACTTTCATCTGTCCATAGAGTTGCGACACTTCATGAAGTAGTATCTTTTGGTATTGTAGGATCTATAAACACATCATGAGGTATGGCACTTCTTTTATTATTTCTGAAAACATCAGGACTTCACTTGGGGCTCAAGCATTTCTTCCAGGTAATTTTCCTAATATATATCCGTATAAATTATGACCGCTTCTTTTAATCTAATTTGCTCACTCTTTGTGTGTGTCCATAATCACTGAAGTGGAAACCACATCTTGGCTTAGACTGACTCGATCTAACCCATCTTTCTTCCGATCCGCCGGTTCGTCACTGGGTTGAGGTGCTTTGGTCCTGTTTCTTGGGCGGATCTGTTTGGGCTGTAGAGCCCACTGGAATATGAATGGCCTTCCTGTTTTCATATAAATTTGCGCATCCATGTCACTCTTTCTTCCTTCTCTTCGATTACGCTTTTCCAATTCTTCACAAACCCTAATTCTCAAAGCATGAAGAAATCTATTAGTCCCCTAATTAAATTTACAGGTGGGGTCTTAGTTCTTGCATTATTCAATTTTTATTAATCTAAACTCAAAGTAAGAGTTGATTTAGGTGATTTTGTTTGATTTGACATCAAATTCGAGGCTGGTGCCCTCCATCTTGCAACCGTCGTCATTGGCGGCCTCTTCGCCACCTCGAGGCAGCGGTGGAGGCGATTTGAGCCGGTGCCTAGGTCATCGACTCACAACCACTTAATAAAAAAGGAACGTATATGAGTATCGCGTTTGTTGTTCTTAGACTAGTTGTAAAGAGGAAGAAGGAGATGTGCTTGGGAGAGAGGGATCAATCCAGAGCGGAACGGACGTGGTCAAATCGATTAGGACAAAGCATATGACCTTGGTTTGGAACGAAGGAGCTGAAGTTGATTGAAATGTTAACACTACTTAAATGAAGAAATTGGGTTTCGAGATGTTGATGTGATTCGGTTCGGTATTGACCGACCCAAATGGGATTGTCCTCACGAAAATTCTACATGAGCCGATCCCATTTGTCATTCACTTTCGACCCGACTCAAGGCTCTAACACCTGAGTTTCCGAGCCGACGCGATATCTCAGTATATATACATTCAAATCACTCCTTCCATTTTGTATTAGATTACTGAACAGAACTGTTTCACTGATGTGAGGGTCCACCCCAAACTAATCACACATTTCCCCGAATTGAGTTGTGCCAATCCAGACTAGCACGAGATGGTCGTCAAAAGGGTTGAAATGATGAATTACCAAAGAACCGGTAGTATGTCTCATAGCGCATGGAATAAAATATAATAATAACATAACTTGATATAAAACAGGAAAGATAGTATATAAGCTGAAAACTAAACCATATCCACCAGAGTAGTGGGATCTAAAACACACCTTCATATCCAATTATTTCAACTTCAGAAAACTGTCTCTAAAGGGAAATAAAAGAGGTACACTACTAATGCCCAAAGCAGTGACCAACAACAAAACAGGGAGAATTATATATATATATATATATATATATATATATATATAGTACGTGGGTGCCTCCTGCTCGTCTCCGGACAGCTACTTGTTCATGATGACCTAACCAGCCTCTAGTATGTTCGTTTAGGAGCATCCAGAGTAATAAGAAGAGATATAAAACTCTAGGTCAGACGAAAGTCTGGTGTGAGCAATAAAAAATCCATACCACTAAATAAAGCAATAATAGGTATAAATAATCATACCTGACCTAGACCTGCAACCAAAGAGTTAGGACAACAAGATGTACAATACTCTATGGTAAACACTAGCATAGAGTGTAAAATGGAAGTGTGCGCATCATGTTGAAAGAAAACATCAAACATAGCAATCATCCTCACATCTCTCACTCAGTGCGTAAAGCATACGATAGTCACTGCTTTGATCACCAGATCCATTTGGGACTATGAAGAGTCCCACACCATACAACTATTGTTGTGAACACTTTGCCTTTTGTGGTCATGACGGAGTCCCACTCCATACAACTATTACACTGACCCCACTGCACTGGTCCATAGTCAATAACCCTAACGGGTCAACCAGTCCACACAGCCCTGGCTCTAGTTCGTCGATGTGCCCCTCTCTCTCAATGGTGAACCAAATTATAGATATCGATAAACCCTTTGCACACTTCTGCATCAAAGCCTAACTCTTGAAGTTAACTCGTTGGTTCCCATCTATATCCTAAGCCATAACTTCTCATTTGGACTTCCTTTGCATCTCAGGTTTTGGTCGGATTGGAGTTGATTTTCAGAAGAGTTCACGATCATCGTCGCGTGGTAGAAGTTTGAACCCGGTTCGCTCCGGAGTCATCATCTTGTTTCAGGTCGTTCTTGCTCCACGGTCGGTCATTCATACTCTACGGGTCGGTCGTTCTATCTTGCCAGGGTTGGTCGTTCAACTTCACTAGGGTCGGTCGCGCGGCATTATCAGGGCCGGTCGCACTGCAACATTAGGGTCGGTCGGCTGTACATACTCTACAGAGGTCGATCGCTCATACGTACTCCTCTGGGTTGGTCGCTCAAGCCCCACCCCTGGGTCGGTCATGCGGCTTGAAATCTGCACTACTTCCAACAAACTATTTTTGCCTCACGATGGCATTTTCGACCATTCTTACTTCCCTATGCAATCACAAGGTCTACCAAAAACAGTAGTAACATGTAGAATCAACCAAAAACACCAAAACCACGAGTTGACATGTAAATTTAGATCAAACATACCCAAATCCATGATTTTTCCCTTAATCCCCTAAATTCTGGGATTAGCAAACATAATCCAAATTAACCCAAATATATATATATATACATATATATATATATATATATATATATATATATATATATGTGTGTGTGTGTGTGTGACATAAAATATGATTCTAGAATTTATGCTTATTTTTCCATAATTTTTAGGTGTATAATTTCACTAATTATCACTAATCACCCTTAATTAACCATAATTAGTGTATAAACATGCAAGTCATTCACCTTAGCCAATAATTAGTGATAGATCTGGAACTTTAACTAATTTGGCTCGGATTCCAATGTAGTGCAGCAACTCTACCTCTAATTTAGTGCTAATCTGACTTGATTTGATGTGGATTTGATAAATTTGTGATAAAAAAGTGATTAGAGAGAGATTTAGAAGATGGAAGCCATGACTAGTGATAGAGAAATATTTGTGGCGGCTAGAAAAATGAAAGGGAATGTTTCTCCAAACCCTTTCAGCCCTCCCATAACCCTAATCCTGAAATGGGTTATGGGCCTAGCTGCTAATCTCCTAATTAAGACCAATTAAGCTGTTTTTCCATCTTCTAATCTTATTTTAGCCATATCTCCCAAACGATAAGTCTGTTTGATTATTCTTACCACTCTACGGAATGAGAAACTATCATCTATATCTAATGGAAGTGGTTTCAGGTCAAAACTCCTTACCAATCAAAAGTTATAGGCGAAACAAGATTTTCCTGGGGAAACGGCCATTTAAAATTCGGCAAAAATCGTGAATGTGGGAAATGACTCCAATAGTCGTTTCCCAAAGTTACGCGACCACATGACTTTGTATGAAAATAAAGTAAATATTCTACGATCCTTCGATACGTAGAATGTGGGTCGTTACACTCTTCCCCCCTTAAGAAATTTTGCCCCCGAAATTCCTTAACCAATAAAAAAAGACAATGGCGTCCCGCATGCCTATCAACCGTTTACAAACAATCAAACATACATAATAAACACAACAAGCCAGTCCTAACATGCAGTTTACTAACAAGAGAATAACTATATTGCGATCAAAATTTTACCAGGTAAATAGCTCTGGATATGACTTTCTTATGCTCTCCTCGATTTCCAAAGTACAGTCATTCTCATTATCACCCCACTGAACCTTAATCAGTTTCACCGTCTTCCTTCGAAGTTGCTTCTTATCGTGTCTGACAATACGAGCCAATCTGTAGTTTCCAGCTGCCTCGGGTTCTATCTCGATATCGTCCAAATGATCTGGTGAAATAGTCATATCAGAATCATGCATGAACTTCCTTAACCGAGAAACCTGAAATAATTGTGCACTTCCGCCATCTTGTCAGGTAATCCAACTTTATAGGCTATACTCCCAACTTGTTCGAGAACTGGAAATGAACCAACAAACCTTGGTGCTAACTTACCTCTCCTACCAAAACGAATCACACTCCTCAACGGAGACATCTTGACGAATACCAGGTCGCCAACGAAGAATTTCAAATCTCTTCGCCTTTTATCATCATAAATCTTCTGCCTATCTTGGGCATCCTTTATCCACTGCTAAATAACCCATATTTTATCTGAAGTTTCTCTTATTACATCTAGCCCAAGCACAAATTTCTCACTGGTTTCCAATTAACATGATGAGGAGTTGCATGGTCTTTCATACAAAGCTTTAAATGGAGCCACACCGATACTGGACTGATAACTATTATTATACGCGAACTCAACCAATTGTAAATGGTCATCCCATGACCCCCCAAAATCCAATATACAAGCTCTCGGCAGATCCTCTAATACACGATTCACCCTCTCTGTTTGGCCGTCGGTTTGGGGATGGTATGCGGTACTGAGATGTAATTCTGACCCTATAGGCTCTTGTAAGCTCTTCCAAAATCCACTAGTAAATAATGGATCTCGGTCACTTACGATACCTTTAGGTACTCCATGAAATCTCACTACCCACTTCCTATACAGTTTTGCTAACTTAGCTGCCGTTCTGTTCGACTTGACCGGTATAAACCTTACACTTTTGGTCAATTGATCCACAATCACGCAAATACTATCATGACCCAATCTAGTCCTTGGTAAACCATCAATGAAATCCATTGAGACTTGTTCCCATTTCCATTCGGGAATTTTCAACAGTTGTAACAAACCACAAGGCTTCTTTTGCTGGGCTTTAACTAACCGGCAATTCATGCACATGGAT
The DNA here is from genome assembly GCA_030737875.1 of Allium sativum. NCBI lineage: Eukaryota > Viridiplantae > Streptophyta > Magnoliopsida > Asparagales > Amaryllidaceae > Allium > Allium sativum. Next base: position 1,028,656,635 of record CM060912.1, read on the forward strand.
ATAAATTTCCCAACCTCTTTCTTTATCCCTTCCCAGTAGTAGGTCTGCTTCATGCCCCGATACATTTTGTTACCACCGGGACGTATAGTCAGTTCGAGTGATGACACTCTCTAAGCACTTCATCCCTCAATCCATTAACATTGGGTACAACTAGTCTCCCATTCTTTCGAATCCATCCTTCTCGATCAAGTCCATACTTGTTCGTCTCCTCGCCTTCAATACCCATCTCTACCTTGGAGATGATTTCCAATAAGTTAGGAATGTCCCTTTGACTGAAACCGATCCGCTCAATCAAAGTCGGTATGATCGTCAAACTTGCTAACATCTCTGATCCAATTCACATTTGGGTCTGAAATCATATCCCGCGATATACTCCAGTTGCTTCCATTCAAGAAATATAGCACCCAAATTGGCATGTCTCCTACTCAATGCATCAGCTACCGCATTTCCCTTCCCGGGTGTGTATAGATTTTGAAATCATATGAAGCCAAGCACTCTAACCATCTTTGTTGACGAAGATTTAAATCCTTCTGAGTGAAAAGATACTTTAATGATTTATGATCTGTAAACAATTTGAACCTTTCTCCTAAGAGATAATGTCTCCACATATTTAACGCGAACACAATAGCTGCCAATTCCAAATCATATGTATGATATTTTTTCCAATGCGGTTTCATTTGTCGACTAGCATAAGCTACAACCTTACGTCCTTGCATCAGTACCGCACCTAGTACAGTACCACAAGTATCTGTGTATAGCGTCATCTTTTCGTTCCCCTTAGGAATAACTAATACTGGTGCACACGTTAACTTCTCCTTTTTACTTTTAAATGCATTCTCACACCTTTCGCCCCAAACAAAAGCTTGATTCTTCTTGGTCAACTGAGTTAGCAGTGTCGCTATTTTGGAGAAGTCTTGAATAAACTTATGATAATATCCAACTAATCCCAAGCAACTTCTCACATCCGTTGCATTCTTGGATGTAGACCAGTCTTGCACTGTAGCCACCTTCGCAGGGTCCACAGCAATACCATTCTCTGTTAAATCATGGCCCAAGATCTCACTTCCCTCCTCTAGAAGTGACACTTAGAAAATTTCGCTTTCAATCGGTGTTTCCTCAACACCTCCATCACTACCCTTAAATGTTCCTTGTATTCCTCCTCTGTCCTCGAGTAAACCAAGATATCACCCACGAATACAAGAACAAACTTATTTAATTGATCCCGAAAAACCCTATTCATAAGATCCACAAAGTACGCGGATGCATTGGTCAACCCGAATGGCATGGCCAACCACTCATGCAATCCCGACGGCATCCGAAATGCCGTTTTAGGTATACTCTCAGCTGCTACTCAGAGCTGATGAAATCCTGTCACGAGATCCAACTGGGAAAACACTCTTGCTCCATTTAGCTGATTAAACAAATCATCTATCCATGGGAGAGGATATATATTCTTCCTAGTCACTTTGTTCAACTCACGGTAGTCCACACGTGAGCGAAGGGAACCATCGGCCTTAGTAGCAAATACAACTAGTGCTCCCCACTCAGAAACACTTCTTTGGATAAATACCTTCTTCAAAAGATCGCCTACTTGCACTTCGAGCTCTCGCTACTCCCTTGGTGCCATATGACGAAGTGGCATCACTATAGGTCTGGCATCTTTCACTAAATCAATACGAAACTCGATCTCTCGGTGTGGTGGAAGTCCGGTCACTTCATCAAAGATGTTCGGATACTCGCCAACAATAGGCACATCTGATAACTCATCTTGCAAGATGCCAAGGGAATTTAGGAAACTAGCCATCACCCCCATCAGTAGGTAGGCAACCCAATACCACCCTCTGCCCATCATCCGCTTTAATGGTCACCGAAGACCCTTCACAGTCTACCACCACCCCGTACCTTTGGAGCCAATCGACTCTCAAAATAAGGCCAAACCAGTAAAGCTCAAAACAAAGCAATCGCAAGCAAACATACATCCATGGCTCCATAAGACTACATTATGACAAATCATACAAAGGTTAGTCGAACCATCGATCTGGTTCGTTACAACTAAAGGTCTATCGAAAATCTCGGGTTCCAATCCAAACTTATCTACTAGGTCACTAAATACGAAGGAATGGGAAGCCCAGTTATCAAATAATACTCGAACAGGGACACCATAAATAGAAAGAATAATTTGGACAATGAAACCCTTTCCCTTCTCTGCCACAGTTGGGACATTCGATGAAGAAGGAAAGTTGTTGATATCATATGATTTCACGATATGCTTTTCCTTAGGGGGTTGTGGGCATTTATCCTTGAGATGTCCCACTTGGTCACAATTGAAGAACTTCCTTTCCCCTGGCTTTGCTCGACAGTCTATGGCATAGTGGCCCTTCTTTCCGCAGCTAAAACACTCGACATCTTTCTTATCCTTCTTTTTCTGACCATTCTTGGTTTAGTTCTATTTCCTCTTGTTCTGCGAATTCTTCTTGCCTTAACCGCTTGCCTGCGATTTTGGCTCTCCTTCAGATGCAATAGCAACCTCGGTCTTCGTCTTAGGGTAAAGGCTCTTTAATCTCAATGCCTTTCCCACAATCGATTTGAATGTCTCATCGATATGGTTTATAAGTATTTTCCCCAAGTACTCATCTAAGCCAGTTATGAACTTCTCGTTCTTCTTTTCGGTAGTATCGATAAGAGATAATCCATATTTTGATAAAGTATCGAATTCAGCAATATATTCCAAGACTGCCTGACCATTCTGCTTAAGCTCCAAAAATTTCCTAAATAATTATGATTTCTGAGCATCTGGAATAAACTTGTCACTGAAGTGAATCTTAAACCGATTCCAAGTAATTTGATCCTCAGAAGCAGCTGCTTTAATTCCACCAATTCAATGCCCACCCTTGAGGCTGACTGGATGCTAGCTTTCTCTTCATTGTACCATCGATCCTCAAATCCTTGAAGATGCGCTCACAATTATCAATCCAATCTTGAACCTTATTAGTCGATTCCGTTCCGTGGAACAACTTTCCACCAAGAGTAGTATGATCTTGTTAAGCTTGGCGAAGTCGGCTCTAGGCACCTGCACTACTGCACTACACCGTTAGCAGCATTGGGATCTGCTCCCTGAGCATCTCTCGCATGAATGCAGTAAACATTGTCCTTATATCAAGGACATCCCCATTGTTGGCCCCTGAACCTGCTCCCTCTTTTACTCCCAATGTGGTGTTCCTTACTGTGCTCCTTCGGCTAATCGTTCAATCTGTAAAGAGAAAACGATTAACCATCTCCTTAGTGGTGCCAGTGCAGTGCGACTTCATCCTTAGGTATACACCAATAGTATATATATAGCTTTTGAAAACCAAACTATCACAAAAACGCACTCTCATATACGTATACTATCTCTGCCTGATGTCTTCCCCTAGGTTAAACTACACAACCTAAGCACTATTACTAAGTGTGACGGCCTACCCTGAACTAATCAGACATTTCTGCCAATGCCCGACTAGCACGAGATGGTCGTTAAAAGGGCTGAAATGATGAATTACCAAAGAGCCTGTAGTATAATACATAGCGCATGGAATAAAATATAATAACAACATAACTTCATATAAAACAGGCGAGATATTATATAAGCTGAAAACTAAACCATATCCATCAGAGTAGCGGGATCTAAAATACATCTTCATATCCAATTATTATAACTTCAAAATACTGTCTCTAAAAGGAAATAAAAGAGGTACACTACTAATGCCCAAAGTAGTGACTAGCAACAAAACAGGGAGAATATATATAGTACGTGGAAGCCTCCTGCTCTTTCCGGACAACTACTCGTTAATAACCACCTCTAGTCTACTTGTTTAGGAGCACCCAGAGTAATAAGAAGAGACATAAAACTCTGGGTTAGACGAAAGTCTGGTGTGAGTGATAACAAATCTATACCACTAAATAAAACAATAACAAATATAAATAATCATACCTAACCTAGACCTACAACCAAGGAGTTAGCAAAATAAGATGTACGGTACTCTAAGATAAACACTAACATAAAGTGTAAAATGGAAGTGTGCATGCCATGGCGATAGCAAACATAAAACATAGCAACCACCTCTAGTCTACTTGTTTAGGAGCACCCAGAGTAATAAGAAGAGACGTAAAACTCTGGGTTAGACGAAAGTCTGGTGTGAGTGATAACAAATCTATACCACTATATAAAACAATAACAAATATAAATAATCATACCTAACCTAGACCTACAACCAAGGAGTTAGCAAAATAAGATGTACAGTACTCTAAGATAAACACTAACATAAAGTGTAAAATGGAAGTGTGCATGCCATTGCGATAGCAAACATAAAACATAGCAACCATCCTCACATCTCTCACTTAGTGCGTAAAAAATACGATATCCACTGCTTTCATCACCAGATCCATTTGGGGCCATGACGGATCCCCACTTCGTACAACTATTGTTTTGACCACTTTTCCCTTCTGGGCCATGACGGAATCCCACTCCATACAACTATTACCCTTACCCCACTGCACTGGTCCATAGTCAAAAACCCTAATGGGTTAACCAGTCTACACAGCCCTGGCTCTGGTTCGTCTACATGCCCTCTCTCTCAATGATGAACCAAAGTTATAGATATCGATAACTTCTTTGCACACGTCCCGCAGCAAAGCCCAACTCTTGAAGTTAACTCGTTGGTTCCCATCTGGATCTTAAGCCATAACTTCTCATTTGGACTTCCTTTGCATCTCGGGTTTTGGTCGGATTGGAGTTGATCTTTAGAAGAGTTCATGATCGTCGTCGCGTGGTAGAAGTTCGAATTCGGTTCGGTCCAGAGTCGTCATCTTGGTTCGGGTCATTCGTACTCCAAGGGTCGGTCATTCTACCTTACCAGGGTCGATCGCTCTACCTCACCAGGGTTGGTCCGCTGCATTAGCAAGCTCGGTTGAGCTGCATCATCAGGGTCGGTCGTACATACTCCATAGAGGTCGATCGCTTGTACGTACTCCTCTGGGTCAATCGTTCGAGCTCCACCCCTGGGTTGGTCGTGCGACCCGAAACCTGCACTACTTCCAACAAACTATTTTCACCTCACGATAGCATTTTCAACCATTCTAACTTTCCTATGAAATCACAAGGCCTACCAAACAGTAGTAGTAACATGTAGTATCAAACAAAAACACCAAAACCACAAGTTGACATGTAAATTTAGATCAAACATACCTAAATCCATGATTTTCCCCTTAATCCACTAAATTCCGGGATTAGCAAGCTTAATCCAAATTAAACCAAATTTATATATGTGACATAAAATATGGTTCTAGAATTTATGCATATTTTTTTATAATTTTTAGGTGTATAATTTTGCTAACTATCACTAGTCACCCCTAATTAGCCATAATTAGTGTATAAACACGCAAATCACTCACCTTAGCCAATAATTAGTGATAGATCTAAAAATTTTACAAATTTGGCTCGGATTCCAATGTAGTGCAGCAGCTCTACCTCAAATTTGGTATTACTCCGACTTGATTTGATGCAGATTTGATAAATTTGTGATTAGAAAGTGATTAGAGAGAGATTTGGAAGATGGAAGCCATGATTAGGGTTAGCGAAATATTTGTGGCAGCTAAAAAAATGAAAGGGAATGTTTCTCCAAACCCTTTCAGACATCCCATAACCCAAATTCCGAAATGGGTTATGGGCCTAGCTGCTAATCACCTAATAACGCCCAATTAGGCTGTTTTTCCATCTTCAAATCTTATTTCAGCCATATCTCTCAAATGGTAAGTCCGTTTGATTATTGTGACGAATCTACAAAATGAGAAACCATCATCTGAATTCAATGGACTGGTTTAAGGTCAAAACTCATTACCAATCAAAATTTATACGTGAAATAAGATTAGACAGGGGCAAAATGATCATTTCAAATTCAGCAAAAATCATGAATGTGGGAAATGATCCCAATAGTCATTTCCCAAAGTTACATGACCATATGACTTTGTATGAAAATAAAATAAATATTCGACGACCCTCCGATACATAGAATGCGGGTCGTTACATTTGACCAGATGGACCCTTGACCCGAACCGATGTTTCCTTGATAGAACAAGAATACAACTTAGTTTCCCATGAATTTGAATAGTCAAAACCTGAAGGATGTGAATTTTCAACATAATCTTGTGTATATCTCAACTAAAGTCAAGCATGATTCGTAAACTTGCGGACAGTTAAGGTAGGCCCTTCACTACTGGACATCCGCGGACTGAATGGAAAAATAATTGTTAACTTCTCTATGATGCTTTTCATTCTGCTAGCTTTTATATTTTCTGATTTCAGCATTGTACACATTTTCATAGCTCGACGTACATACACACATGGGGGGCACATGCAATTATACTTTGATTACTGTTATCTTTGCGATAGTTCACCGGTCATGGCTAGAATACATTCATCTAGGTTAGCAGAGAGAAAAAAACTGCATGATCATTCGAAAATCCCATCATCGAAGACATATCCTCTACTTCGGACCCAGATTAGGATAGTGCAAGATTTAACTATGGGATAGGAACTCATGAAAGTGCAGTATCATCCGAAGGTGAAGTCTCTATGGATAAAGAAGAGGTGAGAGGAGTAGGAGACAATCGCGCTCCTGACAAATTCGAGAATGCCTTCGTTTTAGAATCACCTGGTGGCTCTGTTGAATCGGCAATTGACGATGCCAAACTTATGCGAATATGTTTAAAGCATGGAATTCTTCGAAAGGGCATTGAGTTGCCCGCTAAAACAGCCCGACCTCATTATCCACCCGAAGGGTATATGGCGATTAGTAGGTTAATGTGTCTAGTCGGGGCCATACCTCCATTTCCGCCATTCGTCGTCGATTTGCTGAGACGAATGCAAATTGCCCCTATGGAACTCCAACCTAACGCCTACACTTATCTATGCACCTTATACATTGCTTATAAGGAAATTCTGGGTTCAAAGTTTATCTTCGAAGATGTTTGCTTCTTCTATAATTTCAAACATCTAACAGAAGAGACTCCATCCTTTGTATATTTCGAATCGGCGCCAAAGAGGAAGATCATTAGCGTACCGCTCAACAGCAAAGTTGGTCATCCGAGATCTGAATGGTTCTATGTCAAGCAACAGCCGAGATGTGCTAGGCGATGACTTAAATCGAGTAAATTTTAGATTTTGATTTCTAACTTCGATCACTACTGTAAATGTATTGACTGTCATTCATTTTTACTTGCAGTTCGTAACCGAAGCAGGATGTACACCAAGCGTATTTAGATTGCTTGAACAAATTGCTTAACAGTGATCAAAAATTTCTGACTATCAAAGACTGTCTAATGGATGAGTATCTTCACTGTCATTGCTTACTTGCAATGACTCGTAGCATATGCCACGGAGAAGGTCCTTATGTATATGTGCCCCTAGTCATGGGGCAAGTTGAAACCTTAACTGAGAGGGGAGAAAGTTCGAAAGATCCAATTATGCCTCAGAAGAGTCCTTCCCCTACTTCCACTCAGGACGATATATTAGCAAATATAGCTACGGGGGATCAACAAAAATACATTACCCTTGAAGATGCAGCCACTCCCGAAAAACCAACTTCTCCAAGAGAGCCACCATCAACCAAGTCACGAGGCGATGATTCTTTCATGGAAGACTCTATATATAAGGGTTTGAGGGAGCTTCCCTTTCCTGACGCCATTTATACTTCACAAGACTTTGGAACAGATCCCCTCACTCTTACCTAAAAAGAAGACGTTACCCCCGTGAAAGCCGGGAAAATAGCTCACACAGGCCAGACTCCGGGCTCTGGTTTGTTAGGGGGAATCACTTATGACATATACACTACACTTGCATTGCACGTCACGGCACTTATGGTCAATACCGTTTTCAATTCTAATGTTTACTTGTATCGTTTTGTAGGATAAATGACATGCCACCACTACTACGTGAGAGATGTCCGCTCGAGCATGCCCCCAATTAATTTTCATACAAGGCATGATCAACATGAAAACCGTGGAAGAGATTATAGGAGGAACCAACCCCCTCGACCTTACTGATCTTCTCGTTCCAGATCTCTGCATCATCTAAACTTGGAAGACCATAAGAGTCACTCTACACACCATGAAGGGGAAAAACATTCCCCTAAGGTTCCGATTTCGTCTAAAGAGAAAACTCATCATGAAAAATTCTTGAAGAAAGGGTCTGATCCAAAAGAGAAACAAAAGGAGCCAAGTAAAGAAGTAAAGAAAGGCAAAACATCTATTGTGCCATCCAAGCGTTGCAACATTGACATTACTACAACAAGGTCGGTCATACTTGACAATGAGAACAAGGCCAAACTAGAGCTTTTGAATAAGCAATTTCCTAATCACCATTTTGGGAACATGCACTTCGTTCCAGCTATTAAGCCATTAGATTCCGACTGGGCAACAGTGGTTAAAGCCAAGATTGATGATGCAGATATGCAATACAAAGAGATGAAAAGAAATTCGCGAACTCTTTCTAGGATTATTCAGGACTTGCTGGCCGATGTTAAGCTCATGACAGATAATGCTGAATATGACGCAAAGGCCATTGAAAATACTGAGAAGGAACTTGAGGAGGCTCAAGCCAAGCGTGCACTGGCACAACGTGACGCGGGCAGTTTCAAGAAACAATAAGTGGAATTAAAACAGCGCTATCATAACAAGCTAGAGTCCCATAGCCAAGAGCACACAAATTTAAAGAAACAAGCCGAGGATGCTAAGTCTGAAAGCACCACAGCGATGATGGCTTGTACTAGTCTTGAATAGGAGAAAGTGGAGTTGGCGGAGAAGAATGCCGAATTGGAGGCCAAACTGATAGAGGCTAAGACAAGGGGAACCTTAGCCGCGGGAAACGCTAATATTGCTCTAAAGTTTGTTGAGAGTTGCAACGCGCAACATGCTGAAGCCCAAAAAGATTTGGATGAGGATCCACAGACTATGACAGGATTCTTTTCTCAAGTGATCCGCTATCGTGATATTTCATGGATTATAGACTACCCAACTACTTTGGTGTATGTATGGGATCAGGTAGTCGAATGGGAGAAACAAGATCTCAAGGTGGATTCGATTGACGAAGATAAGCTTATGGAGAAGTATTTGAAGGGTGAGGAGATAGTATGCTTGGCCGAAGGGCGTATGCTTATTGCTGCTGCTATGGAGGAAGAGAGGCGCCAAATTAAAGGAAAACACACTATTGAAGCTGGATCTTCATCTTCTGTTACCAGGTTTACTGAATTAGAGGGGTACGATCCCGAGAATCCAAGGCTTCCTCAAGTATCTCTTTTGTCCCCGATTGTTGAAACTACCTCAGAGACTCCCGCTGCTCACGTGGAAAAATCATCAGAAGGTACCTCCATCTTTTCATCTCAATTTGTTAGGGCGATTTCAACTTTTTGTCATATTATCGGGCACATGGCCGAAGAACCCGTATTCTCCAGAGTTAATAAATGGGCTTTCTCTTCATGTAGGTACAGAGCCAGCCAGAAAGACCGATGAAAAACAAGGAGAAATCATCGGTGCAAAATCTGCTTAGGAGACTCCGAAGAAACAGGATGAAGCCACTAGCTCAAAATCTGCAAAGAAGATCGAGGATAAAAATGAGGAGGTCATAGACAAAGCTCTCATGCCATCTAACACTGAGGTTCCAAAAGACAGGGATATGGTAGACGCCTTGAAAGATGATGGCAGCAATGATGGAAATGAGGAAAATGATGATGTTGTGATGACTGGAGGCTCGAGGGAAACCAATGACATGACTTTGGCTGAGATGAAGGCAAAGCAAGATATGCTTTTAAAGGCCAAAGTTGAGAAAGAAGATCTCCAAAATATTAAACCCCTTGCGACAATTCCTCGTGGGTCAAAGTTAGTCGTCAAACTTTCTACCCGGCCAATCACTGAAGAGCTTGCACAAAAATCTTCTACTGATCCCAGCAGTCTGGTTTCAGGGAAAAAGAAGCCGAAGCGTATCTTTTCCAAAGCTGAAAAAGAGGAAAGGGATAAGATCAAGGATGCAAAGAAAGCTAAGTTTGGCCCAAAGTCCAAATGAAAGTTGATTTCGCCTTTTGTTTTGATTTTCCATTGGTCCGCTATTGTTGTAGCGAGCGCGGCCCACACATTTCCTTGTTTAATCCTTTTGTACAAACCTGCACTCACGTAAACGAAATAGTTTATTTCCCACGATGTAAAATACTTGCAAGTTTGTAATTCATTTCAGTTAAACTCAATAGTGGTCAAAGTGTTAAAAACACAGGTAATAAATAACAAATCACATCACGAATGAGCTTCCCTGCAAATGTATAAACAACAATACGTAACATGCAGAAATTACTGGTAGACTAAACAATCGATAACAGGGGGTATGATGTGTATGTGTGTGCCCCCAATCAATCTTGAATAAAGTGCCTGGCCAGGGCTTGATCGAGATTGATTAGGTTCAACATTAGATTGCCCCCAGCACTTTAGTGGGGCCAAGATTCTTTTTATTTGGCATTCGTTCTTAGCACCTTTATACTCTCCTATCGCATAGTCAGGTTAGAGTGTATTCAAGGCGGTCTCTTATTGTGATGCACCTTCATGCCTTAGGGACGTCGTCTACCTGTCCTTTATGCTCTATCTCGAACCATGAGAGTTAGAGTTTGGGATGTCATCTTCCCGTCATTTTCATCTTGTTACGCAAATGGTCATATCGTTCGCTCCAGTTTCCTTCCACACATAATTTCTTAAGGTAGAGTCTCACTGGTTGGACACACGAAAGATTCAATTCAAATTTAATGAGCTATACTCAGATCACAACAATCACAGAATATAAAGAGATTCATGCAGGAAAGGTAAAGCACACACGATATTTTATAGTGGTTCGGCGAAATCATAGCCTACGTCCACTTTATAATCTTTTGTTTATGTCAACTATAATTTTCTAGGAAAGTCGTGCCTTTTTACATAGTCCATAAAACAAAAAATTGTAGTACAAGTCTATGTCAAGTATTGCCACAAATGCTGGGCACTCCAAGCTCTGGGTACTTCTTCACCATCCACGATCGTTAACTTGAAAGCTCATGTGTCAACTTTCTATTGAATGGTGTACGGTCCTTCCCATTTTGCACCCAAATGGATGGGGATCGGGAAGGCGTGCTTCAATATTAAGTCTCCCGGTTTTAAGGTCTGAGGTTGAACCTTCCAGTCATAGTATCATTCCACTTGGTGTCCATGCCTCGAGGCACACGAATCTGCTTCATCCTTTCAACCATGTATAGAGATTCGAGGAGAAGCGCTTTGTTTATCATTGGGTCGTAGTACGTTATCCTATGAGAGGGAACTTTTAATTCCACTGGGTTAACTGCTTTCGATCCAAAGGAAAGTGAAAAAGGGGTATGACCTGTTGCCGTCTTGTAAGTTTTTTGGTATGCCCATAATGCTGGTGGTAGTTCATTGAGCCACATATCTTTTGCCTTCTCCAATCGCATTTTTAGTATGGACTTAATAATTTTGTTTATTGCCTCGACTTGTCCATTCGATTGTGGGTGAGTTACTACGGTGTATCTTTTGTCAATTTTATATTTCTGACAGAAGCCTCTGAACTCGTTGCTATTGAATTGAGTTCCATTATCGGTTATGATCGTTATGGGAACCCCAAATTGACAAATGGTATTTCTGACTACAAAATTAATAACCTGTTTTATTGTGGTCATAGCTAAGGGTTCAGCTTTCGCCCATTTTATAAAGTAATCTACATCCACGATTGCATACTTTGCTCCACCTTTAGCAATTGGCGGGGTACCAATGATACCGATTCCCCATACAGCAAATGGCCACGGGCTCTCCATTGACTTAAGTCGATTTGGAGGTGCTCTGAGAATTTTAGCAAATTTCTCGCACTATCGCAATGTCGTTAATGATCCGATATGTCTTTGTATATGGTTGGCCAGAAATAGCCATATCACAGTATTTTCTTCGCCAATATCTGACCTCCGGTTTGGTCTCCACATTCACCTTCGTGCACTTCTGTTAGTACACGTTTGATGTCGTCATGTGCTATACACCGGAGCAAAGGCACGGAAAATCCCTAGTGGTAAAGGATTTCGTCTTGTAAGGCATATCTTGCGCTTTACGAATCACAACTCTTCTCTCACTCTTTTTTGCTAGGAATGTTCCGCTTTTAAGGAAGTTCTTAATTGGTGTCATCCATGATTCCCTTTCTAGTTCAACTTCCAGTACCAGGTCGACTTCCATCTGATCAAAGATCAGTGACTTCAGTACCTCTATCGAAACTATCTCGATCTCCTTCGGATTGTCAGAGCTCGCTAATTTAGCTGATCTGTCCACTTTCTGATTTTCTATCTGTGGGTTGTGAGTTATGTTATAATGTTCCAAGTGTCTAACTACTCCTCTACCTTTTCAAGGTAAGTAACGAGTCGAGGTCCCCTAGCCTGGAATTCCTTTTGGACATGGCAAACAACAATTTTGGAATCACAAAAAATGTCTAGCGTGGTCACCCCAATTCCTCAACGAGTTTTAGCACGGCAATCAAGGCCTAGTATACGAAATCATTGTTGTTGGTAAAGAATTTGTAACAACCCGTATTTTCAATAACCTATTACAACATAAATCGAGGCAGAATTTAATTCTAAAATCTGAATCAAGGGAAACGGGCTATGCCATTGCGTTCGTCTCGGAAAAATACGCGAAATAGAGTCCGAGTTTTTGAAAATCGGAGTCCGTATGACCCAGTTAAGGCCCATTGAAGTTTTCAGAAAATTCCTAAGTAAAAACAGATTTGAATTTCAAGTTCAAAAATGGAAATTAGGGCAAACTGGCGCAGGCGGGAAAATTCCCGCCAGGACCCCCCATGTCGACAGGCATGTCGACAGGGTCCCCAGGGTGTCGACAGCCCTGTCGACAGCCCTGTCGACACAGGGTGGCCGGGCAGTTTTGCCTGGCGCACCATTTTGGGTTTGGTCTGGTCTTGTGGCTTGGTTCTAGAGGATTCCGAGATCTGATGGACCTAATTCAACCTAAGGTTAATCCTATGGTCTAAATCACTAACCTAATCTATAAATAAGGCCCTAACCTACCCTAAATCACTCATTATTCAATCTAGCAACTAAACTATGTCAAAATCCAACCTCTCATGGCCTGCACTCTCTTCATACAACTCCTAAGCAAATTTCTAAGAAATTTCCATGCATACAAGTGTATTTAGACTTGTATGATCCTCTTTAGCTTGCATTAAAGTTTTGTTTCTCTATTGTCATCATAAAGGAGGAGTCTTGATCAAGTTTGCTTGCATTTTTGGGGTTTTAATTTGTTGCATAAGGGGTTTCTTACATTTGCTATACTCAATTGAGTACGCATAAGCATTGTAAGCCCTATTCCTCTCATACTTGAACTTTGAAGTTAAATGCATGATATGCAAGTATGCAAGTTTGTTTATGCAAGTTTATTTATGCAAGTATGCAATTTTGTTCATGCAAGTTTATTTATGCAAGTATGATATGCAAGTGTCATATGTTGTGCAAGTTTGTTTATGGAAGTTTATATATGCAAGTATGATATGCAAGTGTCATATGTTGTGCAAGTTTGTTTATGCAAGTTTAGTATGCAAGTATGATATGCAAGTTGCTATAAGTTATGCAAGTTTGTTTATGCAAGTTTATTTATGCAAGTATGCAAGTTTGTTCATGCAAGTTTATTTATGCAAGTATGATATGCAAGTGTCATATGTTGTGCAAGTTTGTTTATGCAAGTTTATATATGCAAGTATGATATGCAAGTGTCATATGTTGTGCAAGTTTGTTTATGCAAGTTTAGTATGCAAGTATGATATGCAAGTTGCCATAAGTTATGCAAGTTTGTTTATGCAAGTATGATATGCAAATTGACATATGTTATGCAAGTTTTATTATGCAAGTTTGATGTGCAAAGTTGTCATATGATATGCAAGTATGCTTATGCAAGTTTGGGATGGTCATGTGGTTCATGTTAACATGTTATGCAGGCTTTTGGGCCTAAAAATGCAATATGCAAGTGTATGAACACATGAATCTTTCATATGCCACCATGTTGAACTTGTGGCTCTAACACTTTTATGTCATGATTATGCCAAGTTCCCTCTTTCTATCCTTTATGCGCTATTGTGATATGTAAGCGATGGGATTGCGTTTGGGGTTGGGTAAACTTAAAAGACATAAAAACATGAACTTGGGAATTTACCTATTAAGTTAGGTCTACCCCTTGGGAATTTACCTACTAAGTTAGGTCTACCCAAGTATTTGTTAAACTTGCAATTACGTTTTGAAATTAAAGTGGACATGACACTTAGAAAACATAAGTGTGGCCAACTCGAGGTTGGGTTGAGTTTGTAGCGTAAACCTACCCGGAACCGACCGGCTTAACTAGTTGCCACAAACAATAGGACCCAATGTGAGAAGTTGGTCATGTGTACCTGGGACCCGAGGTTAGACCAAGTTGTGGTGTAAAGCTACCCGGACCCGACCGGCTTAACTAGTAACCGCAACAAAGTCTAATGTGAGAGGTTAAGGTACAATTAAGTTAATGCCTCATGATTAGGGTTAAGTCATGGCCCACTAGTACTTAACCAATTTGGGGGTTCGAGGGATTGAAATGGGGTTAAGTTGTGAACTGTTGGTTACACTTAACCAATTTAATCCATTTGGGGGTTCGAGGGATTGAAATGGGGTTAAGTGGTGAACTGTCGGTTACACTTAACCAATTTAATCCATGATTAGTGAAGGGTTAAATCGCACTTAACCCTCTTAGGAAACCCTAGCAACGTGGTCTGTTCCAGCAGTAATCCCAGTTTGGTATCATCACAACCCTAGAGGCTAGGCTAGGGCGGGGCACGATTACTGGACTGATGTAAGCGACCAAAGCGATGGCCGAGTGGTACAGCGGTGCGGGTCCAGGCGGGTTGCGGACGTGCACGTAGTCCGGTATTGGACAAACTCGAGGCACGGGTACCAGTAGGTTTAGACTGTGCATTATTGCTTCAGTGTCTAGGGTTGACACCCGAGGGCTTGATACACCCGAAGGTGGACCCAGCACAGTCTGACTACAACCATATGTGGGCCGTATGGACACCAACACTTGACGTGTTAGGTTTATAGGGAGCCGATCGACTAGACTGTTGGGCTGGACCTTGTATTAAGGTCACCTCATGTTATTGGGCCAAAGTTTGGGCTGAGGGATCAATACCTGTTATGTTAGTTTGCTAGTACACCCGTGGTGCAAAACTGTAAATCCTGATTATGCGATGGCACCTGTATCTACCTTGATAGTTAATCATCATGTTGTTATCCTTATGTTCATACCTGCTGCTCATGTCAGTTAACTTTGTCAGTTTACATTGATTGTAGTAGGGCTTACTCAGTCTTTTTGACTGACCTATTTTCTTTCGCCTCTTTTCTTCCGTTCCCCCCCCCCGGTTCTCAGGGAGGGAATACAGGAGATTAGCTTGGATCCAACCCGCTTTCTTGGATAGCTCATGTATGCTTTGGACTTGAGCTCGCTATGGTTTTTCCGCTTTAGGGATAGCTACTTATGTTTTCTTTAGAGTTTTCAGATGATGTTGTTTATGTACTAGACTTATTTTATTTGTAAAATTGACATGATGTTGTACTAAGACTTGATTTGAAATGGTTTGAAAATCTTCCGCTGTTTTATCCATGTTATTTACTCTGGTTACATATATATACATGTTCTTGTTCTGCCTTGATATATCATTATGCATGTTTATCTTGTTTTAAAACGCCCCACCAAAGTCGGAGTTGCTTGCAAGAGCCACCCCGGCGGAGGTGGGGTGTTACATTTGGTATCAGAGCATATGGTTTACGAGAAGGAACAAAAAGGTTTTTAGAAAACTTTTTGGAAAAAAAAACTATTTTCAAAATCAAGTATAAAGTATTTTCCAAAGGAAAGTCTAGTTTATTTTAAAGGCTATTCCCCAAGTAGCCATTAGCGAAATTCCTTCGTTTTTCTCCATTCTGAATCTATCTCTTTCCTCGTTTTCAGTATGGCCGATAGCTTTGCCATTCCGGAGGGAGTACACGTACCTGTCTGGTATAGGAGACTTTTGGAGGCTAGGGCGACTGAAGCCGGCCCCGCAAATATTACTCCTCCTCCGGTAGTTGATGTTCCTCTTCCTCCTGTCGCTGAGGTTCCTCTTCCTCCTTCCCCTCAGCATCCTCAGACTGACTTCGCAGAGATTTGCCAAGATTTTAAGGCGATGGGTTGCAAAAATTTCTTTGGAACCGAGACTTATGTGGAGGCAAGGAATTGGTTGAAAGAAACCGAAGATCTTTTCACCTTCTTTAATATATGTGACCGTAGGAAGGTTTTATTAGCAGTGTGGTTGTTAAAGGAAGAAGCTGCACGTTGGTGGGTGGTCACCACCGTTACTAGGCCAATTGAGACTTGGGAAGACTTTCGGGGAAAGTTTGGACTAAGGTTCCTATCACTGAAGCAAGGGGACATGACTATTAGGGAATACATAGATCAGTTTAATCAACTGGCTCAGGTCGGTTTGGACTTAGTTAACACAGCTCAGAAGAAGGCCCTATACTTTGCTCTAGGATTAAACGAGCCCTTACATGATTTGGCCATGACTCATATACCCTTGGGGGCAACTTTTGAGAGTTTGGTAAATATGGCCCTACTTAATGAAGAGAGTAGGAGTGACAAGGAGGAGATCAAGATGAATGATACTCAAGCCAAGAAGACTGATTCCCAGTGGAAAGGGAATCAAGGTAATCCAAGCGGTCAGAGCAGTCAAGGAAATAGGAACAAGAACAAGAGCCAGAACAACAAGAGGAAGTGCCATTATTGCGGTTCAGTTGGGCATCTTAGTAAGGATTGTCGGAAGAGAAAAAGGAATAATGGTGAATGCTTTTTCTGCGGTGAGACTGGACATTTCAGTAAGGATTGCCCGAAGAAACAAGGGCGAAGCCAGGGTCAGACCCAGCGTGCTGGACCTTCGAGAGGGCAAGTTCATGCTCTCAAGGCTGCTCCAGTTCCCGATCGAGGTAGTATTTCTGTTGAAAGCCTTGTATATATTTCTGATTTTCCAGTTCGTACCTTGTTTGATTCTGGTGCATCGCATAGTTTTATCTCATCTGGTCTTGTTGATAGTTTGCACCTTAGTACTAGCCTAGTTGATGATCCCGTATGTGTTTCAAATCCAATTGGGGGTTCCTCCCAATTGTCTGTGGTCTGGGTGGATTTGAAAATTTCTATCTTGAGTATAGAATTTTCGTGGGATGTTTATATTCTCGGTTTCAGGGGATATGGGTTGGTTTTGGGCATGGAATGGTTGTCCTGTTTTGGAGACATTCTTGGTTTTTGTGCATAGGGTTGTGAGTCTCATGATCCGCCTCGGTGATACCCTAGAAATTTCTAGTAACCCTATGGATCCCGTCATGTTATGTTGAAATCCCTCGACTCGTCTATCGATAGTTTGCAATCTGTGAGGGTGGTCCGAGAATATCCTGATATCTTGGGGGGAAGAAAAAGGGGTTACCCCTAGACCTGGGATAGATTTCCGCCTTATCTGGTTGGTAATACCAAGCCAGTTTCGTGGCCGGTTAGGCACATGACCTCACGAGATGAGAATTAAGAAAGCAAGTCAAGGAGTTGCTTGAGAAGAACTTCCTGAGACGAAGCATTTTCGAGTAAGGTGCTCCAGTAGTATTCGTTACTAATGTGGACAGTTTGCTTCGCTTATGTGTTGATTATCGTGAGAACGATAGACAACCGTTACCAAGGATCGATGATTTGTTTGATCATCTTGTAGGAGCATCTGTTTTCTTTTGATCCAGCTACCGGATTCCATCAGCTTAGGATGGCTGAGGATGGAATTGACAAGACTGAGTTTAGGACTCTAGATGGATTTTTGGAATGGCTAGTCATGCTATTTGGTTTGACTAAGGCACCCGCATATTACGCGAACTTGATGGGTAGGGTGTTCAGAGAGTTCTTGAACAAGTTGTCATGGTCTTCGTAGATGATATTTTGGTCTTCTCTAAGGATGAGGAAGAGCATGCAAGGAGGTGATGGATACGCTTAGAGCGCATCAGTTGAAGGCCAAGTTCTCCAAGTGTCACTTTTGGAGAAGGGAAGTTAGATTCCTGGGGCATATCGTATCCAAGCAGGGCTTAGTGGTGGATCCCGCTAAGGTGGTTGCAGTTCAGGATTGGAAGACTCCAAGGAATGCAACCGAGGTGAGAAGTTTTCTAGGTCTTGCGGGTTTTTATCGGAAGTTCATCAAGGACTTCGCGAAGATTTCTGCTCCTCTCACTGAATTGATGAAGAAGAATTTAGTTTTTGCTTGGAGCTTAGAGTGCGAGCTTGCTTTTCAAAAGCTCAAGAGAACTCTCACATCAGCACCCGTTCTAGCTTTGCCCGATGGAGGGAAATTGTTTACGGTATACACCAATGCGTGTGGCACGGGGCTGGGAGCTGTTCTGATGCAAGAAGGAAGGGTGATATGCTTTGGCGGTAGACAACTCAAAGTGCATAAGAAGAATTATCCCACTCATGACTTAGAGTTGGTCTCTAGATGTATCATTTGCCAGCAAGTTAAGGCCGAGTCAAAGAAGCCCGGTGGGCTATTGCATCCTCTGGGCGTTCCATTT
This sequence comes from Allium sativum, assembly GCA_030737875.1. Lineage (NCBI taxonomy): Eukaryota > Viridiplantae > Streptophyta > Magnoliopsida > Asparagales > Amaryllidaceae > Allium > Allium sativum. The sequence goes on from CM060912.1 coordinate 1,028,675,324, forward strand.
TGGAAGTGGGAGAGTGTCTCCATGGATTTTACTGATGGGCTTCCAAGGTCAAGAAAAGGGAATACGAGCATTTGGGTTATTGTAGATAGGCTTACGAAGAGTGCTCATTTCATCCCGGTGAAGAGCAAGAGGACCGCATCTTGGCTAGCGTCCGTATACCTTCGTGGGATTGTGAGACTTCATGGAGTCCCTTCTAGTATTGTCAGTGACCGTGACCCAATCTTCACAAGTCAGTTCTGGAATAGCTTGCAAGAGGCTATGGGCACGAGATTGAATCTAAGTACTGCTTATCACCCACGGGCGGACGGCCAAACAGAAAGGGTGAATAGGGTACTTGAGGACTTGTTGAGGCTTTGCATTCTGGATTTTTGTGGCGCTTGGGAAGACCATCTTCCTCTTGTTGAGTTTGCATATAATAACAGTTATCAGGCGAGCATAGGGATGGCACCATTTGAAGCTTTATATGGGAGGCCGTGCAAGTTGCCTCCATGTTGGTGGGAGACTACAGATAAGCTCATACATGGGCCCGAAATGATCAGAGATACATCCGAGAAGATCGAGTTGATTCGGAGACGAATGGAAGCGGCCCAAGACCGACAGAAATCCTATGCTGATAAGCGAAGATCCGATTTAGAGTTCGATATTGGGGATATGGTTTTCGTAAAGGTTTTTCCTTTACGGAATATGGTCCGATTTGGAGCCGTTGGGAAGTTAGCCCCAAGATTTGTGGGACCATTCCCCATCGTTGAGAGGGTCGGGCAGATGGCTTATAGAGTGAAGTTGCCCGAGAAGCTTGCCGGAGTACATGATGTTTTTTTTATGTCTCGCATCTCCGGAAGTGTTTATATGAATCAGCAGAGGTTGTGGAGCCAAGTGTTTTGGAAGATGTGGAAGTAGAGAGAGAGGCTACCTTGAGGAGAACTCCGATTCGTATCTTGGGGACGAAGGCCAAGAAGCTAAGGAATCGAGAGGTCAAATTGGTGAAGGTTCAGTGTGGTGAAGCCGAAGAAGACGCAACTTGGGAAACCGAGGAGAAGATGCGTGGGCTTTATCCATTCCTTTTGAGGGTACACTTTCAATCTCTTTTCTTTGTGAGCATATCTTTCTCTTTGCTATCCATATTTATCTAGTTTATCGTGTTAATCTTGTCATGAGAACCTTAGGTAGAAACCCTTTGGATGAAACATGTGTTTGAGACATGTTATGCTTGATGGTTGCAAGTGGTTGCAAGTGTTTGCAAGTGGTTGCTCGTGGACGCATTATACACGATTAGGCACTAGATCGGCTCGCACACTCCTCATATTGCATATGCATGAGTGTTTATGCTTATTCATGGATGAAAATTGTGTGTTATCACATGGATGTTGCATATGGGTGTATGTTATGTGCACACATATAGATGTTATACATTATGTTAGGAATTGCATACATATGGATTCATTTCACTAACATAATCCGCATTGATGATATTTGCATTAGATAAGTACATATACACACACCTTCGCATATGTTCATCCAGCATTTAGAATCTTGTAAGGACAATGATTGCTCATGGATGATGCTTTGAGTAGATGGATGATTGGATGGTAGGATACGTTCTTCCTAACTTGAAGATTTCGGGGACGAAATCCTTTAAGGAGGGGAGAATGTAACAACCCGTATTTTCAATAACCTGTTACAACATAAATCGAGGCAGAATTTAATTCTAAAATCTGAATCAAGGGAAACAGGTTATGCCATTGCGTTCGTCTCGGAAAAATACGCGAAATAGAGTCCGAGTTTTCGAAAATCGGAGTCTGTATGACCCAGTTAAGGCCCATTGAAGTTTTCAGAAAATTCCTAAGTAAAAACTGATTTGAATTTCAAGTTCAAAAATGGAAATTAGGGCAAACTGGCGCAGGCGGGAAAATTCCGGCCAGGACCCCCCATGTCGACAGGGTCCCCAGGGTGTCGACAGCCCTGTCGACAGCCCTGTCGACACAGGGTGGCCGGGCAGTTTTGCCTGGCGCACCATTTTGGGTTTGGTCTGGTCTTGTGGCTTGGTTCTAGAGGATTCCAAGATCTGATGGACCTAATTCAACCTAGGGTTAATCCTATGGTCTAAATCACTAACCTAATCTATAAATAAGGCCCTAACCTACCCTAAATCACTCATTATTCAATCTAGCAACTAAACTATGTCAAAATCCAACCTCTCATGGCCTCCACTCTCTTCATACAACTCCTAAGCAAATTTCTAAGAAATCTCCATGCATACAAGTGTATTTAGACTTGTATGATCCTCTTTAGCTTGCATTAAAGTTTTGTTTCTCTATTGTCATCATAAAGGAGGAGTCTTGATCAAGTTTGCTTGCATTTTTGGGGTTTTAATTTGTTGCATAAGGGGTTTCTTACATTTGCTATACTCAATTGAGTCCGCATAAGCATTGTAAGCCCTATTCCTCTCATACTTGAACTTTGAAGTTAAATGCATGATATGCAAGTATGCAAGTTTGTTTATGCAAGTTTATTTATGCAAGTATGCAAGTTTGTTCATGCAAGTTTATTTATGCAAGTATGATATGCAAGTGTCATATGTTGTGCAAGTTTGTTTATGCAAGTTTATATATGCAAGTATGATATGCAAGTGTCATATGTTGTGCAAGTTTGTTTATGCAAGTTTAGTATGCAAGTATGATATGCAAGTTGCCATAAGTTATGCAAGTTTGTTTATGCAAGTTTATTTATGCAAGTATGCAAGTTTGTTCATGCAAGTTTATTTATGCAAGTATGATATGCAAGTGTCATATGTTGTGCAAGTTTGTTTATGCAAGTTTATATATGCAAGTATGATATGCAAGTGTCATATGTTGTGCAAGTTTGTTTATGCAAGTTTAGTATGCAAGTATGATATGCAAGTTGCCATAAGTTATGCAAGTTTGTTTATGCAAGTATGATATGCAAATTGACATATGTTATGCAAGTTTTATTATGCAAGTTTGATGTGCAAAGTTGTCATATGATATGCAAGTATGCTTATGCAAGTTTGGGATGGTCATGTGGTTCATGTTAACATGTTATGAAGGCTTTTGGGCCTAAAAATGCAATATGCAAGTGTATGAACACATGAATCTTTCATATGCCACCATGTTAAACTTGTGGCTCTAACACTTTTATGTCATGATTATGCCAAGTTCCCTCTTTCTATCCTTTATGCGCTATTGCGATATGTAAGCGATGGGATTGCGTTTGGGGTTGGGTAAACTTAAAAGACATAAAAACATGAACTTGGGAATTTACCTATTAAGTTAGGTCTACCCCTTGGGAATTTACCTATTAAGTTAGGTCTACCCAAGTATTTGTTAAACTTGTAATTACGTTTTGAAATTAAAGTGGACATGACACTTAGAAAACATAAGTGTGGCCAACTCGAGGTTGGGTTAAGTTTGTAGCGTAAACCTACCCGGAACCGACCGGCTTAACTAGTTGCCACAAACAATAGGACCCAATGTGAGAAGTTGGTCATGTGTACCTGGGACCCGAGGTTAGACCAAGTTGTGGTGTAAAGCTACCCGGACCCGACCGGCTTAACTAGTAACCGCAACAAAGTCTAATGTGAGAGGTTAAGGTACAATTAAGTTAATGCCTCATGATTAGGGTTAAGTCATGGCCCACTAGTACTTAACCAATTTGGGGGTTCGAGGGATTGAAATGGGGTTAAGTTGTGAACTGTTGGTTACACTTAACCAATTTAATCCATTTGGGGGTTCGAGGGATTGAAATGGGGTTAAGTGGTGAACTGTCGGTTACACTTAACCAATTTAATCCATGATTAGTGAAGGGTTAAATCGCACTTAACCCTCTTAGGAAACCCTAGCAACGTGGTCTGTTCCAGCAGTAATCCCAGTTTGGTATCATCACAACCCTAGAGGCTAGGCTAGGGCGGGGCACGATTACTGGACTGATGTAAGCGACCAAAGCGATGGCCGAGTGGTACAGCGGTGCGGGTCCAGGCGGGTTGCGGACGTGCACGTAGTCCGGTATTGGACAAACTCGAGGCACGGGTACTAGTAGGTTTAGACTGTGCATTATTGCTTCAGTGTCTGGGGTTGACACCCGAGGGCTTGATACACCCGAAGGTGGACCCAGCACAGTCTGACTACAACCATATGTGGGCCGTATGGACACCAACACTTGACGTGTTAGGTTTATAGGGAGCCGATCGACTAGACCGTTGGGCTGGACCTTGTATTAAGGTCACCTCATGTTATTGGGCCAAAGTTTGGGCTGAGGGATCAATACCTATTATGTTAGTTTGCTAGTACACCCGTGGTGCAAAACTGTAAATCCTGATTATGCGATGGCACCTGTATCTACCTTGATAGTTAATCATCATGTTGTTATCCTTATGTTCATACCTGCTGCTCATGTCAGTTAACTTTGTCAGTTTACATTGATTGTAGTAGGGCTTACTCAGTCTTTTTGACTGACCTGTTTTCTTTCGCCTCTTTTCTTCCGTTCCCCCCCCCCCCCCGGTTCTCAGGGAGGGAATACAGGAGCTTAGCTTGGATCCTACCCGCTTTCTTGGATAGCTCATGTATGCTTTGGACTTGAGCTCGCTATGGTTTTTCCGCTTTGGGGATAGCTACTTATGTTTTCTTTGCAGTTTTCAGATGATGTTGTTTATGTACTAGACTTATTTTATTTGGAAAATTGACATGATGTTGTACTAAGACTTGATTTGAAATGGTTTGAAAATCTTCCGCTGTTTTATCCATGTTATTTACTCTGGTTACATATATATACATGTTCTTGTTCTGCCTTGATATATCATTATGCATGTTTACCTTGTTTTAAAACGCCCCACCAAAGTCGGAGTTGCTTGCAAGAGCCACCCCAGCGGAGGTGGGGTGTTACAGAATTCCAACCGCAAAGCATAGTTAATAGATCGTCCTTCAGGAGTGGTTAAAACAACTCCGGTGCCGGATCTTCAATTATTCTTAGCCCCATCTGTATATAGTTTCCAAGGTTTGAGTTCTAAGCTCTGCTCCGATGGGTTAGCCTTATCATTTAACACATCCTCCTTGGGATTGTGAATTCTGCGATGAAGTTAGCTAATGCCTATCCCCTTATTTATCTCCTGGGCTGGAAGTTTAAGTCTAACTGGCTTAGCTCGATATTCCACTTTAACAATCTTCCAGATGCTTCAGGCCACTGTAGGACATGTCGAAGCGGCTGATCAGTGTATACAACAATTGGGTGAGCCTGGAAATAATGACTGAGTTTTCGGGATGCAATCAGGAGGCTATAAGCATGTTTTTCTATCCTTGGGTAATTGCGCTCTGCTACCGCTAACTTCTTTCTTACATAATACACCGGCCGCTGAATTTTGCCCTCCTCGCGTAGCTGAGCTGAGCTGACGGCAACAGATGACACTGCAACATATATGAGTAGATCCTCATGGTCCACCAACTTAGGCAAAATTGGGGGTTTTCTAGCAGATCCGGCAAGTTTTGAAAGGCCTCTACACAGTCAGGGTTCCACTCGAAGTTTTCATTTCCCTCGTTTGATTAAGTCAAAAAAGGAACACATTTGTTTATGGCTTTGGAAATGAATCTACTTAACACCGTAATTTTCCGACCAAACTCTGAATATCTCTAATCTTTTGTGGGTCTTGTATGTTCCTGATTGCTTCAATCTGGTCAGGATTAATCTCGATCTCTCGAGAACTGACAATGAACCCAAGGAACTTTCCTGATGCAACCCCGAATGAACATTTCAAAGGATTAAACTTCATCGTGTACTATCGTAGAATTTCGAACATCTCGGCCAAGTCTTTTGTGTGATTAGAGGATCGCCCGGACTTCACAAGCATGTCGTCTGCATAAATTTCCAATGTTTTCCCGATCTGATTGTAAAACATTCGATTCACCAAGCACTGATACGTGGCTCTGGCATTCTTTAGTCCGAATGGCATCACCACGTAATAGTATAACCCTAAGTCCGTAATGAAACTAGTATGTTCCTGATCTGGTACATGCATGGGGATCTGGTTTTACCCTGAATATGCATCCATGAAGGAGAGAAGCTCATGCCCCGCTGTTGAGTCTACTAGCTGATCAATCCTGGGGAGTAGAAAGTTGTCCTTTAGGCCAGCTTTGTTTAAATGAGAAAAGTCGATGCATGTTCACCACTTCCTGTTTGATTTCTCAACCAGGACGGGATTTGATATCCAGTCGGTATATGTCGAGTCTCTGATGAACCCGTTACTCCTTAACTTCTCCACTTCTTCTTTCAAGGCTGTTGAAATCTCTGGGCCTAACATACGCGTTTTTTGCTTCACATGAGGATGCTATGGGTTTAGGTTTAGTGAATGGCTCATGATCGAGGGAGAAATTCCATACATGTCCACATGGATCCAAGTAAACACATCAAGATTTGCTTTCAAAAAATCAGCCAATTCTTTCATTCGAAAAGAATCCAAATAAGATCCAATCTTCAAGACCTTTGTCGGGTCGTCATTATCGATTGGAATGTCAATAGTTGCCTTGTTGGGTGTCGCCTTCCTGGTTCCTCATCCTCTCTAGGATCAATATATTCAGGTGGTCATCAGGTGACTCCCTTGGTGGTATTATCTTTAGTTGTTATGAAGTATTCTTAGACTCTAAACTTTTTCCGTTACGCAACATCTTCAACTCTACCATATAACAGGCTCTTCTAGTAACTTGATTGCCGTGAATCATTCCCTCCCGGCATTAGTTAGGAATTTCATTAACAAGCACTGGGGAGCGATGGAAGCTCTAAACTCTGAAAGTTCTGGTCGACCCAGAAAATTGTAAGGCGAATCAATGTCCATGATGACAAATTGGAGGATCCTTACTCTTCTGAGCTGTCCTTCACCCAATTCTACGGGTAAATCTATCACCCCAATTGGGGAGGTTAAAGATCTGTTATAGCCACAAATCCATCCTTCACATGGCTTTAAATCCTTCATATCTAATTTCATTTGATCGAAAGCCTTTTTAAACAGGATATTAAAAGAGCTCACATTATTCATTGGACTTTCTTGACTATTGTAGGTCCGATGACGGTAGTTATTACTAATGGATCAGTGCTCGGTGCTTCAACTCCAACACTCTCTCTGTCTCGAAAGACAATGTCATTGGTCGTTGTCTTTTGCTGTTTTACTAGTGTTTTTTCTTCAAGGTTACTACATTCCCCTATTTTTGGATGTTTGGATACATTAACATACTCCTCCATTGTCATGTTACTAGACCCAACTGGATGTGGCCCCCCAACCATGGTATTTATAACAATATTCTTTCCCTTTTTCTGAGCTGTGGGCTTAGAAGCGGGTTGGTTTTGATTCAGGGCCTGTCCTCCTTGCCCCCTGACCCTTGGGGCAACCTTGTACTCATCCAACTTTCCTTCCCGAAGCAATTTTTTAGCAAACGCCTCTTAGATGACGACACTCGTTAGTAGAGCGGCCGTGAGTTCCATGAAACTGTTGGAGAATAGAGTTTTGATGACAACAACCTTATTTCAATTAATCATTGATTATAAAATATATGCTAACACTTTTTGTATAGAATGTATATATATATATGTGTACAGGAATTATATACAGGAAATATCATTAAAGTTGTATAGTTTTAAAGATGATAGAGATTCAAAGATCAGAGAAATTTCAAGACTCATGAGTAATCAAGATTTCAAGAGTTCAAGAATTCAAGATTAATATAGTTATAGAGTCTAGATTTTGTAAGACTCTAAATAGAACTCCAGGTTTAAATTCAAATTCTGATTTTCAATTTTATCCTCAATCCTCTCTATTTTATTTTTCTATTTGTCTCTATTACAATTTTTATTCTTCTTTGTTTTTTCAAACTTAACTTTTATATTTATACTTTATGTTCACATAATTTAAAACCTTATAAAATTATACATATGTTTATATGATTTAAAATTATGTTTTCATATATTTTTTTAGTTTATAATATTAATTTATATCATTATATTTTGATTCAAGAATTTCCAGAATCATATTTAGGGTCCGTTTGGCACAAGTCCCTGTTAAGGTTTTAAATTAGGCTCAAGTCCGGTCCAAAAATTATTGTAAATTAGGTCCCTATTTTTCAAAAAATCATCAAAAAAATATTAAAAAAATCACGATAATTCATTATTAAATAAAACACGTACACGCTGAAAAAAATCAGGTGTTAAAACAATCAAAAACCACGTCAAAACCCAAAATAACACAAAATCTGCGAAACAACAGGTTTTTGCATCAAAAGATGCACCTATTCATAAATAGTTATGTACATTCATGTTTATATTTCAGTTTTGCGCCAAACTGCAGTATAAATGCATAAATGTATGCAGCTAAACAACATTATACGCATCCTTTTATGCATATATTCAAATTTGACCAGTTTTTTCAAGCATTCACTGTTTCCAGACATTGTTGCACATATTTATGCTCTTGTATAGAATACATGCATGCATTCATGTGCATATTCAAAAGCCGTCGCCCCTTTTAAATTCGTTGCACACATGCATGCACATATACAGAATAGTTGCATTCATGTATAGAACTTTTCGTAACACATGAATCTCAGTTAAACTTTGTATGCATACATGTATGCATATATTGGTCCAGGTTTTCAACAGAAAACACTACATGAATACATGCATGTATGCATGCTACTATTGGTAATAGTTGCACAAATGTATGCAACTTTTTTTTTTTTTGGTTTTTTTTCAAATGCTTCTGGCAATATTTCCGATTTTTTGAATTTTTTTAGTGACTAACGCATTTTTTTGGGTCCAAACATGTAAACGGCGAAGTGGGCATGGCAACAGGTGGATGTGCCAAAAAAAAAGAGCGGCAACTTAATTCTAGGGTCTCAGTTTGCATATAAAGTTTGGGGGGGATGTGCGCTATATTTTGAAATGTTTTAGGGATGTGAGCCTAATTTTCACTTATATTTATATACATAACATTTGAAAAATATTTAAAAACTTAAATTTTCAAAGGAATATGTTGACATAACAAAAACTCCATCTCGACATATAATTGTCACTTTTTCCAATTTTGAAAGGAAGTGTCTTTTCACTATTTGAAACGACTCAGAACTATTGCAACCTTTCATACTTTATAAAAAGGGGTTAAAACGAATTTTTTATAATCTCTTCTTCTCTAACTTCATCCTCTTTCTCTACAACATTATTCTTAATCATTTTCACGGTTTTTACACTTATGCTCTGCAAATTTAATTCTATTTTGATCAAACTTCTTCTCTCTACACTCTCTACTCTCTAAATCAAGTGCTATTGAAGAGTTGTAGGGCTGTTTGTAATTTCTTGAGTTGAATTAACCTTATTTGAATTGAGTCAAAAAGGAATCGGCATGTGCTTAAAGCCGTGAAATCAAGGAAATAGTAGTCGGTGTGACCATGTTAAGCCGTGAAATCAAGGAATTAGGAATCGGTGTCTCCTTGTTGAGTCGTGAAATCAAGGAGGTTGTACTTGACTATTGAAAATAGTAATAAAACTCTATTCAATCCAGCATTATGCGGGACTGGACGTAGGAACAATCCGAACCAGCATAAAATCCAGTGTGTTCTTTCCTTTTTTGCATTTTTATTTCTGTTTATTTTGCATTTTTTTGGATCTGTGTCTCTGATTATGTTTATGGTGTTTGATTCATCCCGTAATTAACATTAGATTTAAATTTTATTTAAATTCTTACAAACACTATTCATCCCCTCTAGTGTTTGCTTTGCCTTAACGATCCATTCTGCATTCTCTTACAATTGGTATTAGAGCAAGGTCTTTCAAAAAGTTCATAATCTGATTTTTGAAATATTGGTAAAACGGAAAATTTTGCAATCTTTAATAATACCAGTGTCAATTCATTCATTGCATCAATGTTAAAAGAGTCTGCATATATTATTGTTAAATAAGCATATGATCTACTGAAATATTGCTCAATTCAGAAAATGGTGAGTTCTATGACTTTTGAAAATTCAAAAGGTGGGTAAAGTGGCTATTGGCAATTCAAATTCTGAAAAGGTTGCAAATGGAAATTCAAATCTTGAACTAGTGTGTTACGTGGCTATTAAAAATTCAAATTCTAGAAAGCAATTGGTGGAAATGAAAAAGGACAAATAGATACTGGATAGTGGCTGTTCAAGACATATGACTGGAAATCCAGAACTACTCAATAATCTGAAGTATGAAGATGGTGGATTGGTGAACTTTAGAGATAATTCTAAAGGATACATCATTGGAATCAGCAATGTTGGTAATTCTGAAACTCTTACTATTTCTGATGTTTTATTAGTCAGGAATTTAAAACATGATTTACTAAGTATAAGTCAACTTTGTGATAAAGGTTATAAAATAAATTTTGAAAAGAATAAATATTTCATAGAAGATAGGAATTCAAAAGTGATATTCAAAGGAGATAGAAAGAAAAATATCTATATATTAAGTATGAAAATCTCCAACGATAATTTATGTCTTATGGCCAATACAAGTGATCCCTGGATCTAGTATAAGAGATTCGGTCATACAAATTTCAAACATATTTCAAGAATTTCTAAATTAGATTCAGTTAGAGGATTACCCAAAATGAAATTTAAAATTAATAACTTATGCGATCCTTGTCAATTTGGAAAATTAAAGAAGAGTTCATTTAAATCAAAAGAAGAAATTACTACTTTAAAACCATTAGAGTTAATACACGTGGATTAATTTGGTCCATCCCAAGTTCAATCAATAAATCATAAAAGATATGAGTATGCAATAGTTGACGTTTTTTCTAGATACACTTGGACTTTGTTTCTTAAAAATAAAAGTGATGCTTTCGATCAATTTAAAACCTTTTCTAAAAGAATTCAAAATTTATTATCACTAAAAATTAAAATAATACGCAATGATCATGGTGGAGAATTCAAAAATGAGAATTTGGAAAAATACTATAATAAAAAAGGAATAACTCACAAATTTTCAATTCCAAGAACTCCTCAACAGAATGGAGTAGTTGAACGTAAAAATAGAAGGATACAAAAATGTGAAAGAACTATGTTATTCAATAGTAATTTACCAAGGAATTTTTGGGCTGAGGCACTCGTAACAACTTGTTAAATTATTAATAAAATTTCAATTAGACCTTTAACTCATAAAACTCCATACGAACTTTTATATAACAAGAAACCAAAAGTATCATATTTTAAAATATTTGAAAGTAAATGTTTTATACTTAATATAAAGGATAATTTAGACAAATTTGATTCGAAATCCGATAAAGGAATTTTTATTGGATATTCAGAAAGTAGCAAGGCTTATAGAGTTTTCAATATTCGAACCAACACTATAGAAGAAACATTAAACGTGTCTTGCGATGAAAACTATAAAAGTATAACTCAAAACAATGAAGACCATTGTGAAAATAAAACTAATGAAATAAATTATGAAGATAACCAACCAAATAAAAGAACTAGATTACTTAGAGACCATCCTGTAGAAAATATCTTAGGAGATATTGAATCCGTTGTTAGAACTCGTAATCAATTAAATAATATGAGTAATACTGCATTTATGTAACACCCCGAAAAACTCTATAACTGTGAAATTAACAAATTAAAGTATAATTAATTTCAAATCAAAGAACTAAGGGAAACGGGATATGCCATTGCGTTCGTCTCGGAAAAATACGCGAAATAGAGTCCGAGTTTTCGAAAAACGGAGTCCGTATGAAGAAGATATGGCCTTCGGAAGTTTGAGAATTAAATTTAAAATTCAAACAGAATAAAATAATTAAAAATCGGGCCCAATGGGCCAGGGTGGATAAACACCCGCCTAGGCCACCCAGGTCGACTGGGCTGTCGACCTGGGCTACCCATGTCGACAGGGCTGTCGACAGCCCTGTCGACAGGGGTATCGACCTGGCCGAGCCCAGCCAACCTGGCTGGCCAGGTCTGTGTTTGGCCGATTTTCTGTGGTCTGCTTTGTCATTAGGGCTAGGTGGCAAGTTTTAATTGGTCTCTCTATCGAATGAATGGCTACGATCAATCCAGGCAACATCAATGGTCCTAATCAGTTCCTAACCTCTATATAAACAACCTTAGACTAAACCCTAATCTATTCATTCAAAAATAAGATCATAGCCGCCATGTTGCTGAGGAACGACAAAGAGTAGCCGCCAACTAGAGAGAGAATTAGGAGGGAAGATTCTAAAGCCTAAAAGCAACCTAAACAAATCAATTCAACAAAGGAATCATATTTCTTAATTAGAGAGTTCGTCACACCATTGTAAGTAGAGTATTACTTTGGTATGAATAAACAATTGTGTTGGTTTGTATGCTTGAATTGTGGCAATAGAGTTATTCATATTTGTGCGTTCTTATCAATTTGAAATATTATATACGTTTGGATATTCTTGAATTATGTTATTCATGTTATAAAGAACTACATGCGGTAGTTCTATGCAAGTATACGTTTGGAATATTTTGCAAATTATGTAATCCATGTTGAAGCTACATGTATGTAGTTGATTTAAATTCATGCAAGTTTGGGGTTTTGCTACTATGCCATCATGATGTATATTTTTGTGCATAAATCATTTTGTAAGTAATTAGAACAAGTTTGGTTATTATAATCCATATGAAATTAGGTTGAGAATTTGGCATCATGTATTAAGCCATGCTTTTGTACTAGAAAACCTATTTGCAAACTTATGAATATGGCTAGGCTATGAATGACATTTGGCATAATTGAAATCCATGATTAAGTCTATCTTGTTTACAAGAATTATATGATGACATATGTGGTACATAGTTAGGATTAGATTCAAAATTTCTTTTTGCAAGTTTACATGACTAAAGTAAGAATCATGATTTCATGTTAGAGATATTTATGCCATGCTTATGTTTGACATTATGCCATGCTTATGTTAGAAATATTTATGTCATGCTTATGTTTGACATTATGCCATGCTTATGTTAGAAAAATTTATGCCATGCTTATGTTTGACATTATGCATAAATAAAAGTATAGGTTCATGTTGTAGTTATGACTATGTGTCAATAATGATACCCAATTTAGACTCTTATCTCAACTACAAGTTCACATGCTTTGATTCATGTCACCTATGCTTTATGACCAAAGTATATGTCACTACTATGCAAGTACACCAGTTTCTATTTTGTATTCCCAACGTCATATTGCAAGTTCATACGCTCACCTTCCCCTTTTTGTGTATGTAATCACGCTTCAAGCCTCCCTTTTTGCATGGCTAAATTGGGCTTTAAAAGGCTAAGACCAATATATATAAACGGACGTGTAAAACGGGGGAAAATAACGTTGGGTTAAAATTACTAATGAATGAAAATATAAAATAGAAGGGCCCAAATTCAAGTATGGGTTGGGCCCATGATTGGTGTAACCTTTACACCATTAACTTAATAATGGGCCGCAAATATTTACATATAAGAAATAAAGAAGAATGACAAGATATGTAAATGTAGAAAATACGATGTGTTTAACCCGAGGTTGGATTGAGTTGTGATGTAAACCTGCCCGGAACCGCCCGGCTGTCCAGTAGTCACAACAATACCTATCCAATGTGGGAGGTTAAACATGGAGCCCAATAAGGACCCGAGGTTAGACTGAGTTGTGGCGTAAGACTGCCCGGAACCAACCGGCAACAGGCAGCCACAACAATACCTGTCTAATGTGAGAGGTCAGGGCCTTAATAAGACAATTAAGGCTGAGTCAGGATTGTTAGGATTAAGTGAATTAAAGACTTAATCAAAATGGAACATGCTAAACTAAACGGACTGGTGGGGTTAGGTTAGGGAAACACTTAACCAACTTAGCATGTTGGCTAGAGATAGAAAACCTAGTAACGGGGGACCCTTTTCAGCAGTAACCCTAGAAGATGTATCAGGATACCCTGAAACTAGGCAGGGTGGGGCACGATTACTGGGCTGATTGTAAGAGGTCAAATCGACGGCGGTGGTGTAGCAGTGTAGGTTCTAACGGAGTGCGGGCGTGCACACACTCCGGCGCAGAAAAATAAGGCACTAGACACCAGTAGCATACCTGTGCACTCTAAGGTTGTGTCGGGTTGCCACTATGGGACTTGATACACCCCATGGTGGGACCAGCATAGGTAACTACAACATCGGGGGCCGTAAGACACATGTAACTATGCGAGTAGGAGCCGATCATCATAGAATGGATCACGTCACCCTAACTTTGGGGTGCCAGTTGGAAACTAGTTTATATGGGTTCAGAGATCAACATGGGGTACGATAGTATATTCGACCCTAGACAACTTAACCAAGTTTATAGTGCATGCCCACTTCTTGTTTATACTTATCATACCCAGTTCTTTATTCATAGACAAAATAGTACTAGACTTACTCAGGCTTTATGTCTGACTCTACTTTTCTTTCATCTTCTTTTCTTCCGTTCCCCCCCCCCCCAAGGTCCACAGGGAGGGAACACAGCAGCTTGACCAACCTCAACATCCAGCTTGAAGAAGAGAAATGTATTGCTTGGACTTTCCTGTTTTGAACTATGGCTTTGGACAATCCACTATGGGGCTTTTGCAGTTTATCTATGTTTTATTTATGCTTCTTTAAATAATGTACTCAAGACAGATTATGAAAGTGTTATGTTATGATTTTGGAAAGGATGTTGTTGTAACACGTATTTGACTTTATGAAATAAAATTTTGTTGTTCTTCCGTTGTTTACAAATATGTGTTCTTATATCTGTCTTGTATATCTGTGACTTGTACTTATAAACCTCCACCAAAATTAGGGCATTCCCTTTGAGAGTGACCCTAACGGAGGTGGGGTGTTTCACTTGGTATCAGAGCATAGGTTTACCAGATAAGATAAAAAGTTTTGAAAATTATTTTCAAAAAGGAAATTTAAAGAAGCATTTTTAAAAGAAAATATTATTTTATTTTAAAAAGGCAAAGTCCACTCCCCAAAGCCATAGGTACTATCTCTTATCCTTCGTTTTGAATCTATCCTTTTTGTTTCAGCATGTCCGAAGATCTTAACTTGCCGGAAGGGGTGCCAATACCTGGTTGGTTTAGACGGTTCTTAGAAGCAAGGGCCACTCAGCCAGGTCCTACCGTTCCTCCTCCCCCAGCTGCAGGGAATCATCCAGCTGCAGCGGCACCTTTTCCTCCACCTCCTCCTCGGGGAAACACGTTTGCTAAGATATGTAAAGATTTTAAAGCTATGGGAGGAAAGGATTTCCATGGAACTGAGTCCTTCGTGGCAGCTAGAAATTGGCTGAAGGAAACGGAGGACCTATTCATCATCTTTGAGGTAGAAGATAGACAAAAAGTACAATTGGCAGTGTGGCTATTGAAGGGCGAGGCTTCCTACTGGTGGGAAGTCACTAATGCTAAAAGACCAGTGGAGACATGGGAGGACTTTAGGGCAAGGTTTGAGACTAAATTTCTCTCAGATGCGGAAAGAAGTTTGCAGTTGGAAAAATTCTTATTTCTTAAGCAAGGGGACAAGACGGTCAGAGAGTATGTGAATCAGTTCGATGAGCTGGCTAGGTTTGGGCTTGACCTAGTCAACACCCCGCACAAGAAGGCTCTCCGTTTTGTCAAAGAGTTAAATGAGCCATTACACAGTTTGGCCATGACCCATATACCCATGGGAGCCACGTATGAAAGATTGGTGCAAATGGCATTGCTGAATGAAGAGGATAAGGGCAAGACGAAAGAGGGTTTGCAGCCCAAGAAGACAGACTTTAAGAAGGGCGGGAAAGGCAACAAAGAGAAGAGGAAGTGCAATTTCTGTGGCAAAGTGGGGCACTTAGTAAAGGACTGCCGGAAAAAGAAGGCCAAGGAGAATGGTGGGTGCTTTTCTTGCGGTGAGACAGGCCACAGGGCTAAGGACTGCCCAAAGAAACGGGGACAGGGGCAGAGGGCTGGATCCACCCCAGGGGCACAGGTTCATGTGCTGGAAGCGCCACCTCTGCAACAGCGAGGTATAAATACTTCTGTAGAAAGTGTAGTTTATCTTTAAGATCACCCCGTTCGCACTTTATTTGATTCTGGCGCATCACACTCCTTTATCTCGTCTGCTTTAGTAGAATCTCTGCACCTAGAAACTAGTATGGTAGAGGACCCCTTAATTGTTTCAAACCCAATTGGGGGCCCAGCTCATTTGTCTTTGATCTGTGTGGGATTGAAAATTTCCATTCTAAGCGTAGAATTTCAATGTAGTGCCTTTGTTTTGGGCTTTTCGGGGTATGGTTTGATTTTGGGCATGGATTGGCTATCCAGTAATGGGGCCATCCTTGATTGTGAGAAAAGGGTTGTTAGGCTCCTAACCCAGCTCGGTAATACTTTGGAAATTTCTTGTAATCCCTTGCATGCGGTTATGCTTAGTTATCTTGAATCGCTAGATGCCTCCGTTGAAAATTTGCATTCAGTTAGAGTGGTCCGGGAATATCCGGATGTCTTTGAAGAGGTGAAGGGCTTGCCTCCGAAGCGGGAAATAGACTTCCGCATATATCTTGTAGATAATGCAAAGCCCGTTGCGTTGCCCGTTAGGCACATGGCTCCACGAGAAAGGAAAGAGCTCAGTAAACAGATTAAAGAGCTTCTAGAAAAGGGGTTCATTAGGAGGAGCATTTCAGAATGGGGCGCTCCAGTGGTGTTCGCTACAAAGGCGGATGGTTCACTCCGTCTATGTGTTGACTATAGGGAGCTCAACAAGCTAACGAAAAAGAATAGGCACCCTCTCCCTAGAATTGACGATTTGTTTGACCAGCTTGTAGGAGCGTCTGTTTTCTCCCAACTCGATTTAGCAACCGGTTTTCATCAGCTAAGGGTGGCTGAAGATAGCATCGATAAAACGGCGTTCAGAACCCCAGACGGTTTCTTTGAATGGCTTGTCATGCCTTTCGGCTTGACAAATGCACCTTCTTACTTCGTGGACCTGGTGAGTAGGGTATTTAGAGATTTCCTCAACAAATTCGTAGTGGTCTTCGTAGATGATATCCTTATCTTCTCAAAGAGTGAAGAGGAACATGCTCAACACCTAAGGGCAATCATGGAAACTTTGCGAGTCCATCAACTAAAAGCCAAGTTTTCCAAATTCCACTTTTGGAGAGATGAGGTGAGGTTCCTTGGGCACATAGTATCCAAACAAGGGTTAGCGGTGGACCCTGCTAAGGTAGTGGCGGTACAGGATTGGAAGACACCAAGGAATGCGACTGAGGTCCGAAGCTTTCTAGGACTAGTGGGTTTCTATCGAAAGTTCATAAGGGATTTTGTGAAAATCTCAGCTCCGCTCACGAAATTGACTAAGAAGAATCTAGTGTTCAATTGGGATTTGGATTGCGAGTTTGCTTTCCAACGACTGAAAAGGGCTCTCACAACAGCCCCAGTTTTGACGCTGCCGGATGGGAGCAAAATGTTCACTGTTTATACGGATGCATGTGGGACAGGGCTAGGCGCCGTCTTAATGCAAGAAGGAAGGGTAGTAGCTTATGGCGGGAGGCAGTTGAAAGCGCATGAAAAGAACTACCCAACCCACGATCTTGAGTTAGCCGCAATCGTCTTTGCACTCAAGTCTTGGCGACACTATCTCCTAGGTGAGAAGTTCGAACTTTACACTGACCATAAATCGTTGAAATATCTTTTCTCGCAAAAAGATCTTAACTTGAGGCAACAAAGGTGGATGGAGTTTCTTGCCTCGTACGATTTCGAAATCTCCTACACTCCGGGAAAAGGCAACGTAGTGGCAGACGCGTTGAGCCGAAAGAAATTGACCCTAAGCCCGTTGTTTGTTGAAAGACAAAGCCTAGAGTTTATAGCCAGCTTCGACTTTAGGCCTTCCTCCGATTTCGTACCAGGCCTGCTTGCATCGCTCGAAGTGCGCCCAACTTTAGTGGATTCAATAATGGCAGCACAACGCGAAGACCCTCAGCTTGTGGAAACGATTGATAGGCTAATTAGGGGTGAGACTTCAAGTCACCTCAACTGATACTCCATTGACGATATGGGTTTACTAAGGCGAGATGGAAGACTATGCGTCCCACAGACAAAAGATTTAGTAAGGAAGGTTCTCGAGGAAGCACATCACTCCAAGATGACGATACATCCAGGCGGAGATAAAATGTACAAAGACATAAAAAAGACTTTCTTCTGGAACGGCATGAAAAAGGACGTGGCAGAATTCGTTTCTAAGTGTATGGTGTGCCAACAGGTTAAAGCGGAACAGGAAAAGCCCGGCGGACGGCTGCATCCTCTAGAGGTCCCGCAGTGGAAGTGGGATAGCATCTCAATGGACTTCATCGATGGGCTGCCTAGGTCTAGGAGAGGCAACACTAGCATTTGGGTAATAGTGGATAGGCTTACTAAAAGCGCCCACTTTTTACCTGTCAAAAGTAAAAGAACTGCCTCATCCCTAGCATCACTTTATCTCAAGGAAATCGTTCGACTCCATGGGATACCATCTAGCATTGTTAGTGACCGAGACCCCATCTTCACCAGTGAGTTTTGGCGAAGTCTGCAAGAAGCAGTAGGAACGCAGTTATGCTTAAGCACAGCTTATCATCCCCAAACCGACGGCCAAACAGAGAGAGTGAACAGAGTTTTGGAAGACCTCTTAAGACTATGCGTCCTTGACTTCGGAGGGACATGGGAAGACCACCTTCCTTTGGTGGAATTTGCCTACAACAACAGCTATCAAGCAACCATCGGAATGGCGCCCTTCGAAGCTTTATATGGAAGACCGTGCCGATCACCCACTTGTTGGTGGGAGTCCACGGATAAGCTCATACTTGGACCAGACATGATCCGAGAGACCTCAGAGAAAGTAGACTTAATACGAAGAAGGATGAAGACGGCCCAAGACAGACAAAAGTCCTATGCCGACAAGAGGAGGACCGACCTTGAATTTGAGGTTGGAGACAGAGTTTTTCTCAAGGTATCACCGCTAAGGAACGTTGTTCGTTTTGGAACCACAGAAAAACTAGCACCAAGGTTCGTAGGGCCATTCCTTATTATCGAGAAAATTGGGAAAATGGCCTATAGATTAGAGCTACCCGAGAAGTTGGCTGGAGTCCACAACGTTTTTCACGTTTCACATCTCCGAAAATGTCTACATGAGTCAGCTGAAGTGGTAGAGCCAAATATCCTCGAAGAGGCCGAAGTGGAACGCGAAGCAACCATAAGAAAAGTTCCAACCCGCATCTTAGGAACGGAAGTGAAGAAGCTACGCAACCGTGAAGTCAAGCTCGTCAAAGTTCAGTGGAGCGACGCCGAGGGAGACGCGACTTGGGAAACTGAAGCTAGAATACGCACTGCCTACCCTTTTCTGTTCGAGGGTACATCCTTGATCTTTCCTTTTTCCTTAAGTTGCGCTTTTATCTATCTTTTTAGGTATATTTCCTCGACCGTATCTTTTAGGTAGAAACCTTTTGGATGGAAACATGTAGTTGAAACATGTTATGGATGATGGTTGCAAGTGGTTGCAAGTGATTGCTAGTGGTTGCTCGTGGTTGCATATACACACACAATCTAGGTTTTAGATCGGCTCAGTCACTTCATATTGCATATGCATATATGTTTGCATTCGTATATGGTTGAACTTTAATGTGTTGTCATATGGATGTTGCATTTGTATTGAATGATTGTGCACTCATGTAGAATCAAGAATAGGAAAATTTGCATACATAATGGATTCATGGCACTTACATAATTCGCATTAAGGAGGTCAACTGAATCAGTAGACCGCCTGATTTTGCATTAGATAAGTTCATGTACACACACACTTCGCATATGATCATGAAACATTAGAAGTCTTTTAAGGACAATGGATGCTCGTGTTTTATGGATGAGTAGATGGATGATTGGATGTTAGGATATACATTCCTCCTAACTTGAAGATTTCGGGGACGAAATCCTTTTAAGTGGGGGAGAATGTAACACCCCGAAAAACTCTATAACTGTGAAATTAACAAATTAAAGTATAATTAATTTCAAATCAAAGAACTAAGGGAAACGGGAAACGGGATACGCCATTGCGTTCGTCTCGGAAAAATACGCGAAATAGAGTCCGAGTTTTCGAAAAACGGAGTCCGTATGAAGAAGATATGGCCTTCGGAAGTTTGAGAATTAAATTTAAAATTCAAACAGAATAAAATAATTAAAAATCGGGCCCAATGGGCCAGGGCGGATAAACACCCGCCTAGGCCACCCAGGTCGACTGGGCTGTCGACCTGGGCTACCCATGTCGACAGGGCTGTCGACAGCCCTGTCGACAGGGGTATCGACCTGGTCGAGCCCATCCAACCTGGCTGGCCAGGTCTGTGTTTGGCCGATTTTCTGTGGTCTGCTTTGTCATTAGGGCTAGGTGGCAAGTTTTAATTGGTCTCTCTATCGAATGAATGGCTACGATCAATCCAGGCAACATCAATGGTCCTAATCAGTTCCTAACCTCTATATAAACAACCCTAGACTAAACCCTAATCTATTCATTCAAAAATAAGATCATAGCCGCCATGTTGCTGAGGAACGACAAAGAGTAGCCACCAACTAGAGAGAGAATTAGGAGGGAAGATTCTAAAGCCTAAAAGCAACCTAAACAAATCAATTCAACAAAGGAATCATATTTCTTAATTAGAGAGTTCGTCACACCATTGTAAGTAGAGTATTACTTTGGTATGAATAAACAATTATGTTGGTTTGTATGCTTGAATTGTGGCAATAGAGTTATTCATATTTGTGCGTTCTTATCAATTTGAAATATTATATACGTTTGGATATTCTTGAATTATGTTATTCATGTTATAAAGAACTACATGCGGTAGTTCTATGCAAGTATACGTTTGGAATATTTTGCAAATTATGTAATCCATGTTGAAGCTACATGTATGTAGTTGATTTAAATTCATGCAAGTTTGGGGTTTTGCTACTATGCCATCATGATGTATATTTTTGTGCATAAATCATTTTGTAAGTAATTAGAACAAGTTTGGTTATTATAATCCATATGAAATTATGTTGAGAATTTGGCATCATGTATTAAGCCATGCTTTTGTACTAGAAAACCTATTTGCAAACTTATAAATATGGCTAGGCTATGAATGACATTTGGCATAATTGAAATCCATGATTAAGTCTATCTTGTTTACAAGAATTATATGATGACATATGTGGTACATAGTTAGGATTAGATTCAAAATCCCTTTTTGCAAGTTTACATGACTAAAGTAAGAATCATGATTTCATGTTAGAGATATTTATGCCATGCTTATGTTTGACATTATGCCATGCTTATGTTAGAAATATTTATGTCATGCTTATGTTTGACATTATGCCATGCTTATGTTAGAAAAATTTATGCCATGCTTATGTTTGACATTATGCATAAATAAAAGTATAGGTTCATGTTGTAGTTATGACTATGTGTCAATAATGATACCCAATTTAGACTCTTATCTCAACTACAAGTTCACATGCTTTGATTCATGTCACCTATGCTTTATGACCAAAGTATATGTCACTACTATGCAAGTACACCAGTTTCTATTTTGTATTCCCAACGTCATATTGCAAGTTCATACGCTCACCTTCCCCTTTTTGTGTATGTAATCACGCTTCAAGCCTCCCTTCTCGCATGGCTAAATTGGGCTTTAAAAGGCTAAGCCCAATATATATAAACGGACGTGTAAAACGGGGGAAAATAACGTTGGGTTAAAATTACTAATGAATGAAAATATAAAATAGAAGGGCCCAAATTCAAGTATGGGTTGGGCCCATGATTGGTGTAACCTTTACACCATTAACTTAATAATGGGCCGCAAATATTTACATATAAGAAATAAAGAAGAATGACATGATATGTAAATGTAGAAAATACGATGTATTTAACCCGAGGTTGGATTGAGTTGTGATGTAAACCTGCCCGGAACCGCCCGGCTGTCCAGTAGTCACAACAATACCTATCCAATGTGGGAGGTTAAACATGGAGCCCAATAAGGACCCGAGGTTAGACCGAGTTGTGGCGTAAGACTGCCCGGAACCAACCGACAACAGGCAGCCACAACAATACCTGTCTAATGTGAGAGGTCAGGGCCTTAATAAGACAATTAAGGCTGAGTCAGGATTGTTAGGATTAAGTGAATTAAAGACTTAACCAAATGGAACATGCTAAACTAAACGGACTGGTGGGGTTAGGTTAGGGAAACACTTAACCAACTTAGCATGTTGGCTAGAGATAGAAAACCTAGTAACGGGGGACCCTTTTCAGCAGTAACCCTAGAAGGTGTATCAGGATACCCTGAAACTAGGCAGGGTGGGGCACGATTACTGGGCTGATTGTAAGAGGTCAAATCGACGGCAGTGGTGTAGCAGTGTAGGTTCTAACGGAGTGCGGGCGTGCACACACTCCGACGCAGAAAGATAAGGCACTGGACACCAGTAGCATACCTGTGCACTCTAAGGTTGTGTCGGGTTGCCACTATGGGACTTGATACACCCCATGGTGGGACCAGCATAGGTAACTACAACATCGGGGGCCGTAAGACACATGTAACTATGCGAGTAGGAGCCGATCATCATAGAATGGATCACGTCACCCTGACTTTGGGGTGCCAGTTGGAAACTAGTTTATATGGGTTCAGAGATCAACATGGGGTACGATAGTATATTCGACCCTAGACAACTTAACCAAGTTTATAGTGCATGCCCACTTCTTGTTTATACTTATCATACCCAGTTCTTTATTTATAGACAAAATAGTACTAGACTTACTCAGGCTTTATGTCTGACTCTACTTTTCTTTCATCTTCTTTTCTTCCGTTTCCCCCCCCCCCCAGGTCCACAGGGAGGGAACACAGCAGCTTGACCAACCTCAACATCCAGCTTGAAGAAGAGAAATGTATTGCTTGGACTTTCCTGTTTTGAACTATGGCTTTGGACAATCCACTATGGGGCTTTTGCAGTTTATCTATGTTTTATTTATGCTTCTTTAAATAATGTACTCAAGACAGATTATGAAAGTGTTATGTTATGATTTTGGAAAGGATGTTGTTGTAACACGTATTTGACTTTATGAAATAAAAGTTTGTTGTTCTTCCGCTGTTTACAAATATGTGTTCTTATATCTGTCTTGTATATCTGTGACTTGTACTTATAAACCTCCACCAAAATTAGGGCATTCCCTTTGAGAGTGACCCTAACGGAGGTGGGGTGTTTCAATTTATATCAACTATCGAACCCAAAAATCCAAAGGAAGCTTCTTCCGATGAAGTATGGGAACTTGTTCCTAGGCCAGAGGATAAAACAATAATAGGAACCAAATGGTTCTATAAAAATAAAATGAATGAACACGGTGAGGTAGTAAGAAATAAGGCGCGACTAGCAGCACAAGGTTATACTCAAGAAGAAGGAATAGATTACGATGAAACTTTTGCCCCCGTAGTAAGACTAGAGGCTATTAGAATTTTACTAGCTTCTGCAAACTATAGTAATTTCAAATTATATCAAATGTATGTCAAAAATGCGTTTCTAAATGGATTTGTCAAGGAAGACGTATATGTAGGGCAACCACCCCTATTTGAAGATAAAAACTACCAAATCACGTATATAAATTGAAGAAAGCTTTATATGGATTAAATCAGGCTCCTAGGGCTTGGTACGATAGATTACGAAATTATTTATTACAATCAAAATTTGAAATAGGTAAATTAGATAATACTTTGTTTATAAAGAAAAACAACAAAGATATACAACTAGTACAAATATATGTCAATGCTATAATCTTTGGGTAAACAAATGAAAAAATGAACAAAGAATTTTCGAATATTATGACCAAAGAATTTGAAATGAGTCAAATGGAAGAATTGTCATTCTTCTAAGGTTTACAAATTCGACAATTAAAGAATGGAATATTCATTAATCAAGAGAAATATGCAAGAGATTTAATTAATAAATATAATCAAACAACAACAAATGGAAGACCACCACTTATAGCAACTAATATTGCTTTAAGTAGAGCTGATACATCAAAAGACGTTGATCAAAAACTATATAGAGGAATGATAGGATCATTATTATGTATAACCGCTAGTAGACCAGATATAATACATAGTGTATGTCTCTGTGCAAGATATCAATCACAACCTAAGGAAACTCATTTAACAGCAGTAAAACGTATTCTGAGATATGTAAAGCATACATCGGATTTTGGATTATTTTATCCTAAGAATGATTCATTCGATTTAATTTCGTACTGTGACGCTAACTATGCGGGATGTAAATCCGATCGTAAAAGGTCTAGCGGAACATGTCACTTCCTAGGACATTCCCTTGTATCATGGTTTAGTAAAAAGCAAAATATTTTGTTAATAACTGAAGCAGAATATATATCTGCTGCTTTGGCATGTTCACAACTAATATATATGCAACAAACTTTAAATGATTTTGGTTTAAGTATAAATAAATCATTTATATACTGCGATAATACAAGTGCAATAAATATATATATAATACTACTCATCATTCAAGAACAAAACATTTTGATGTGCGACATCATTTTTTAAGAGATAATGTAAGTATAGAAAAGATTTCAGTTGAATTTATAGAAACAGATAAACAAATAGCAGATATATTAACTAAACCATTAGATGAAGCAACATTCACAAAATTTAGGAGAGAATTACGTATATGTTCATTAAGTGAGTTAGAATAATTAAATAATAGTATATATATATATAAAATTAGAAATCAAAATAATTAAATTTAAACAAGACTATGTCGACATAAAGTTTCTGGTATGTCGACATAAAGTTTCTGGTATGTCGACATATAACAGCTAAAAATTTAAAATTAATTCCCACTAAAAGTTAGTTATTTCAACTATTTAAATCTTTTAATTCAACTTTTTTTCTTCATTTTCTTTTTCTTCTCTGTAAAAACTCTAAATTAAAAATTACAATGGCTTCCACTAATCCAAATACTCAAAACAACTCTAATTCATGCGTTGGATCATTCGAGGGTCCATTTCAATGATCTACGCATTCTAAAGTGATCAAAATCAAAGAAAAAAAATGGATTATCTACTGCAGATGGTGGCTGAGATGCAAGTACTCCAAATTAGAATAAGTCAAGAGCAAAATAGATATGGAAAGGTAATGAGAAGTCTCTTAAAGTTTATAATGGATAACGAGACTATTCCAATTATCATCAATGATGATAATTAACCCATGGAAGAAGAGGAAGAACCAGAAGAAGAATTAGAAGAGGAAGAAGAAATGATGGAGGAGGAAGAACAACAAGAGACTCAACCAACGGTTATGGACGAAGATGATAACGTTGAGAGCATGGAGATGTTCTATTTGACGAAAATGGGAATGTGATTGAAAAGAATGGAGAATTCTGTCTCCCTTATCCAAATTATCCAATTCACAAATCTCCCATTGTCAAATAATTAAGTGCTTACGGATTTTCTTATTATTTTGTTTTATTACGTTCCTATGATAAGTCGTATATTTATAAATTCGTGTATATGTACAAGTGACTGTTTAATAAAATTGTCATTTATGGCTTAAATAGTTATAACCTTCTAAAACATAAATATATAAATATCTGATTAAGGGAAGTATTTTATTAAGATAGTTACTTAAGTTCTATTCAGGAAGTCATACATTCTAGGGGGAGTACATCTTGGACTTCTTTTTGATAATGCCAAAAGGGAAGAAATTATAAAATATAGGCATAGTATATAGGATTCTTACAGACAGGGGGAGTATAGAAGGAACATCATCAAACAGGTATATACAGGTATGATATTTTATAAACTAAGCTTGTCATCATCAAAAAAAGGGGAGATTGTTGGAGAATGGAGTTTTGATGACAACAACCTTATTTCAATTAATCATTGATTATAAAACATATGCTAACACTTTTTGTATAGAATATATACATGTACAGGAATTATATATAGGAAACATCACTAAAGATTGTACAGTTTTAAAGATGATAGAGGTTCAAAGATCAGAGAAATTTCAAGACTCATGAGTAATCAAGATTTCAAGAATTCAAGATTAATATAGGTATAGAGTCTAGATTTTGTAGGACTCTAAATAGCAATCCACATTCAAATTCTAATTTTCAAATTCTTATTTTCAGTTCTATCCTCAATCCTCTCTATTTTATTTTTCTATTTGTTTCTATTTCTATTTGTATTCTTCTTTGTTTTTTCAAGCTTAATTTTTATATTTATACTTTATATTTACATAGTTTAAAACCTTATAAAATTATAAATATGTTTATATGGTTTAAAATTATGTTTTCTCATATTTTTCTACTTTATAATATTAATTTATATCATTATATTTTAATTCAAGAATTTCCAGAATTATATTTATATCAAAAACATTTGAAAAATATTTCAAAATTTAATTTTTCAAAGGAGTATGTCGACATAACAAAAACTCCATGTCAACATATAACTATCACTTTTTCCAATTTTTAAAGGAAGTGTCTTTTCACTATTTAGAATAGTTGCAACCTTTCATACTCTATAAAAAGGGGTTAAAATCGAATTTTTTATCATATCTTCTTCTTTAACTTCACCCTCTTTCTCGACACCATTATTCTTAATCATTGTTATGGTTTCTACACTTGTATTCTGCCAAATTCAATTCTATTTGGATCAAATTTCTTCTCTCTATACTCTCTACTCTCTGAATCAATTGCTATTGAAGAGTTATAGGGCTATTTGTAATTGCTTGGGTTAGATAAACCTTTTTTGTGTTGAGTCAAAAAGGAATCGATGTGTCCTTGTAGCCGTGCAATCAAGAAAATAGGAGTTGGTGTGTCCTTGCTAAGCTGTGCAATCAAGGAAATAGGAGTTGGTGTGTCCTTGCTAAGCCGTGAAATCAAGGAAGTAGGAATCAGTGTCTCCTTGTTGAGCCGTGAAATCAAGGAGGTTGCACTTGACTATTGTTAATAGTAATAAAACTACGCAATCCAGCATTGTGCGGGACTGGACGTAGGAGCAATCCGAATCAGTATAAAATCCGGTGTGTTCTTTCCTTTCTGCATTTTTATTTTTGTTTATTTTGCATTTGTGTTTGAATCTGTGTCTGTGATTGTGTTTGATTCATCTCGTAGTTAACGTTAGATTTAATTTTCGTTTAAATTCTTACAAACACTATTCATCCCCTCTAGTGTTTGCTTTGACTTAATGATCCATTCCGCATTCCCTAACAGAAACAAACAGAATTTCCCAGTTGCAAGCTCCTTCCCAGTGGAGTTCCTGGGCGGAGGTTTCTTGTATTGTAAGACATTGTAAGTATCCAGATAAATGTTCTCTAAAGTGTCGCTCAACGGTGTGTAGTTTTTGGAAGTTAGAAATCGAGGCCTTTTCTAGAATTATTCCCTCGATTCTTGTTCCTTCTATTACCATTTCTATCCCGACTGTTATTTCGTCCATTCTTGTTACCAACGTTTACCTTGACTTTCCCTGTATTGTCGCCGGACTGTTTCATAGCGACATTACTTTGAATGTCTTCTTTGGAAACTCCATCAGATTTTCTTTTTTGATTGGCGTATATTTCCTCCGGTCGTAGGCGAATGTTTGCCTTTCATAGAACGATCCCCTTGTTAATGGTGGTTTTCCAGCCAGATATCCCCCGAACTCTATGTTTGGATGGACCCTATCTAATAACTCCATCAAAATGGTTGGCTTGTGTGGGTTGCTTACTTCAGTAACTGCTAGGTTAAAGCGGTCTAAATACAACTTCAATGATTCACCAGAAGCCTGCTTGATTTTGGATAGTTCAATGACGCTTTTAGATTTCCAGCATGGAGTCGGAACTGGTTCATAAAACATTTGCTTAGTTCTTTAAAGCTTGATATCGATCAGGTAGGGAGTCGAGTGAACCGCATCAATGCAACATCTTCAAGATATATCGGAAAAGCTTTACATTTCACCTCGTCAGGTGTTGCTGCGACATTCACATACCATGCATACCTCATCAAATGTTGTCCTGGATCGATTCTTCCTCCATATCAATCCATTTGTGGCAGATTAAATCATCAGGGAAACTAGAAATCTAGGATGTCATCGGTGAATGAGGTGTGGCTAGGCTCAATACCCTAGTCATCATTGGTGTAATGTCGACTATCGGCCATGATCTGGCGCACCATCATTTCTACCTCGATATTTGTTAAAGTTGATTTAGGATCCACACTCATATTTCTCTGACATGCCCTGTTCCTACGTCGGGTGACGTTCTTTGTTCTGGGCTACAGCAGAACTTCCTTGCCATGTACGATGGTCATTCACGGGATGAGTGGGATGGAGAAGTTGTCATTGAGTAGGATTAGTGATGTTGGGATCTCTGGGAAGGATGTTGGATCCTCGCATCGGCAGAAGCATTGGTTCTCTCAAGCTAGGGTCATTAGGTCCAAGAACACGGGCCGCGTCTTCGCGAGATACCAATGATCCAAATGTTAACTAGTCAAGATTCTTGGGCTTCTTATATGGCCTTATCTGACATGGACGTTCTTCATCTGAAGAGTACGAATAATCCGCAACGAGACGATGAGTTGGAGAGGGCATTCTTTGTCTATGAACTTCACTTATTTCCCCACTCATAGCTTTCATGTTTTCTAGCATAAGAACGCTATTACGTTTTGGGCCTCTAAAGCATCCCTGGTGTTGTCTAGCATATCGAGTAGGCACGATAAATTCATGTGTGTGATGGGTGCAGAAGGAATAGGCAGATCACTAGTTGTTACGGCTAGTATTGGAGCATCAGCGGTGGCTCGAGTATAAGTACCAGCCTCTATCATAACCTGTTCGGATCGAGTCACAACTATATCTCTGATTCGGATTGGAGGGTTATTTCCAAGTGCATTCAATCCATTGATTGGTTCATATTTCCATTTTCAACTCGGCTCAGATCGTTGAGCCTGGATCGGATTGGTTCGATCCAGAATCGTCCCCCCTCGATCTTGTGACAACTATCTCTTGATCTTCATTTGCCTCATTCCCCGAGAAATTTGTGGTTGGTTTCCTTTTCCTTTAGCTATAAATCTTGATTCTCTTGAGATTAATCAGAAAACCTCTAAAAACATGGAAGAAATCGACTAACTTCTTTGAACTTGAGGATCCAAATATTAGAACAATAATCCAAAACGCAGAGAATTCAAAATTCACGGCGAAAGCACCCAAATGTTAGATCCAAAAGTGGTTCTAACACCCAAATGAATGATAATTTTAAACAAAATAGAAAGAAAAACAACGAGAACATGAGATTTATAGTGATTCGGCGTTAATGAGCCTACGTCCACTTTATACTTCTTCAATTAATGTTTTGAATACAAATACAATGCTAATTCCCACTCAATCTCACTTATACAGTTGATAATCTCTCTTCAGTTTGTGGAATTATACTCCAAAGGTTTTGGTATAATCTAAATAAATCAAGGAAATTCGCTGGTCCAGAAGTTAGAGTGATTAATTTGCCAAAAGATCGCTTCAAATGGTGCTTATTGGTGTATTTATAGGTGGAAAATCGATCCGGTTCGGTGCTACGTGGGGCCCATCCCGTGTGATTCGGACTCGGAAGCTCAGGGATGTTGAAAACATATCAAAAATATGGGATAGTGGAGTGTAACCGCTCTGGACTTGTAGGGATGTGGGATATGACTGCTGCAGTTTCGATCTTCGGTTCGGGCCGGTGGAGAAAAAGGGGTTCGGATTGGAAGTTGCCACACCAAACTGACCCGTGCATGCTACCTCGAATTTATCTTCTGGCTTGCGCGTGTAGAGGAGAAAAGGGGGATCGGATCATAGGCTACGAACCGACCTAGAAAGCTGTGAGCTACACTTTCTACCTTTGAATATATTCGTTAATTAAGTCCTTTGCTTTGTATAGCCTGATCACAAAGCGGGCTAACAACCATTAAAGTCATTAAGGGCAATAAAAAGGAAATAAAAAGAAATGAGTGTCAAAAGGGGTATTAATGGATATTGATTGTCATTTAAATGCTAAGTCCAAATTAGGGAAGAAATTAAATAAATATCCTAGAGAAAAGGAGATATAACCTTCCTTAATTATGTCAATAAAACTTATAATTAAAAATACAGTTGGACTTAGCAGGTTAACAAAGTTGTACATATAACATTTCCGTGTAAAGGGACTAAACAGGAATGATTTAATAACATAGCCTACTTTATCCCAAAAGAGGAAAGGTGTTAAGGGCAAATGGGGGAAGGACGAATAACCTTTGCGTATAATCTACTTCCTGGGTCCTAAAAGGCTAAGTGACTAGGGTTAAAGAGTCCACATGGGAATAGGTTTCGGTATGGCAGGTGTGCATTGGCCTACCCAAAACAAGAAATTAAAAGGGTCAAATATGGCAATCTATCATATGAGAAGTAGTAAGTGACTAAGGGGGTTATCTAATAAGGTCAGCTAGAAGGTATAATGAACTATAAAATACCTACTCTCACCTTATGCGAGGTAAGGGTATATGCGTGAATGGTGGAAGCCTTAACTAATCGGGCCCGTATCTAGTGCCCTCTAGTTTTATGTTAACTTGTAATATATTATCGAGGGTTAATAAGTGACCAATAGGTCCACCTAGGGTCTTAAGTGATCAGGGAGAATCAACTGTATCTATCATTGATAGTGAGGCATTAAATGAAAAAGAATAGAGAATGAGGATATAGATAGAAACCCCAAAATTAGTGGCCCACTCTTGATATAATTAACTAGTTAAACTTTCGGATAAAGGCTTCACAAAAATGTATGTAAATGTCCTATCTTGGTAATATAATTGGGGAATACTGCTTTGTAATGAAAAGTAAAGTTATGCGTAAATATTTACTAGATTGGGATAGAATCACAAACCTGGTTAGGCATATAGCTTGGTTTGAACTAAACGAAATACCTCTGTGTTATAGACTGTGTTGTACGTCTCTTAGTCACCAGAACTTGTTGTTCTGACCCCCCTCCTCATTACAACCTCCAGGTTTCATAGAGAAGGTTGAGTTCTCATAGATGATTATGTTTGGCTTTCGGTTCTCGTCTCTCTTATGCTCGGTATTGGCAATGTGACTTACTTTGAAAAAGGTAGTTGCTTGAGCTAATCCTAATTTATCCTATTTTGTTTCCACAGTGAGTTATTTTTATCGTACTCTAATTATGCTCTTGCTCATTTATTACAGGTACCATATATATGCTTTATGCTTGGTTGTGTTCAAGTTTTGATTTTTGTCAAAATTTGGGTATAGAAAAGTGTGGGGTGTTACATTTGGTATTAGAGCCTAGGTTAAACGATAAGAGGAATTAGTTAAGTTTGAAATCGTGAGAAAACATAA
Source organism: Allium sativum (assembly GCA_030737875.1). Taxonomy (NCBI): domain Eukaryota; kingdom Viridiplantae; phylum Streptophyta; class Magnoliopsida; order Asparagales; family Amaryllidaceae; genus Allium; species Allium sativum. The sequence continues at coordinate 1,028,706,703 of CM060912.1, forward strand.
TTTAATTTCCTTTTCTGTTTTTCTTCGTCTTTCTTACTTGACCTTAATTTATTTGGACAATGAAATTAGTCATGGGCCTAATTATATAAAATGGGCATTGAGCGACTCAAGTGTTGAAATATGTTGAGTTCGGGTTTCTAGCCAATTCTGTCTTACCCTAAAGTACATTGGCGATTTCATCGCCAAGAGCATGATGACGGCATATGGTGGATCCCGTTGGTTCGATTTTGGCGACTGGACAAAAATCTAGCGTCAACCGAGATAGTCATTAATTCCTGGTATGGTTTCATTAGTAGTTCCAGTTAAGACCATTACTCGATCCAAAACAGAAAGAAAAAGCCCACGTTAATATGCCGTATCCATTTCGGAAATCTAATTACGAGGTGTATTCATTTGTTACTTCGTTAAAATTCCGAATCTACCTTTGTTAAAATATTTAATTGAGTTCCTGGACTTGTATTCGAGGAAATTTATTTTTAAAACTATTTGAAAAAAATAAAAATTGTAACAACCCGGAAAATACGAGCATATTTAAAAATTTTAAATTGGTTATTTCAAAGGAATTTGAACAATTGAAATAGAATATTTCAATAAAATAGTGAATTAGAAATAGCGGGGTAGTTTGAAAATTTGAATTCAAACTTTGACTGACTGTGCCGGGTGGAAAATATACTGGATTTTAGTGAAACCAAAAATATTTAAATCTGTTTATCAATATCTTTCTGGCGAATCTGAAAAATCGAAGATTCATTGCGGGAATCAAAAGTTATGGCCAAATGAATTTTCAGAAAGGTCGCTATATAGAATATATAGCCCTTGAAAATAGACATTTTGCAAACGACCTCGGAATTCGACGAAACCACTTTTGTTGGGTCCGGAATGTCAAACTATTGCTAGGTTTCAAATTTCATAATTTTTTAAGCTAGTATGTGACTGTGGCAAAGGAAAATGTGTTTGGTCAATTTCTGTTAAATTGGATCGACCAGAAAATGGCCATTTTACAACCGGTCTCAGAATTCGATGAAACTAGTTTTACTGGGACCGTAGCGTCAAAACATAGCTAGATAAATTTTTCGAGAATTTTTAGAAGCAGTTTGTGGCCCCGGCAAATTAAAATGTACGTTCAAAGTTAAAATTAAATGTTTTATACTTTAATTTGAAGAATAATTGACTGTAACAGTCGAATTGGCCAACGAAACATATCCCATTGTGTTCGGAATGGGGGTATTTAGCTAGGGACGACAATCGTTGGGTCTGGATTGGAGTTCGTATGAGACAAGGGGTATTTTCGGATTTTTGAAATTAAATATATATATATATATATAAAAACCCGGCCAATCACATCTTCCCAAATCACTTTCTCTCTCCCCGATCATCAGGTGCGCACGACGGAAATCGATCCCAGACTTCTCTCTTCGATTTCTCTTCCGATTCTCAACGAAATCGAGCATTCTTGGATCTATTTTGAAGCTCGTTCCTTCCTCTACAAATCCATACCTGTATTGGATTTTATCATTGTGTAAATCATGCGAATCACCTCCACAAAGGCAGCGCCTTTGGACTGCCGCCGAGCTCACCTCAGGCCACCGCAGGGGACCCCACCACCGGCGCCGAGAAGCCTGCACCTCCCTCTTCGACGTCGTGTAGCCCGATCCTCGCATCGCTTCACGGTTTGAGTGCAAATCGAAGACCTAGTTTTGAACCATCGTGAAAGGTGAGTCCTTTATTACATATAAACTTTGAAAAATCATATTTTTTTCGTGTATTGACGAAATTCGATGAAACAGGAAACACCGGGACCGCAAGGAGGCTCTCTACCACATAGAAGAGACCGCGGATTTTTCTGAGCCATCTACGATTTTTAGCACTCTGAAAACCAATGTGAGAAATCTAAATTAAATTAATTTGAATGGAAAATGTCATGTATAAATTATACAAGCGAAGTATAAATTACACTCGCGTTGTATACCTCATGTACATGCGGTGTGTAAGCTATATAAGCGAAGTATGAATTATACATGCATAGTATAATTGATATATGTGTTGAAATGCAAGTGAAATATAGAAATAATATATATATATATATATATATACTCTCCTCGTACACAAACCATGGACGATATTTATTGTTGTGAATTGGCGTGAAAAATTGGATGAAAAATGCGAATGGTTGAATAATTGTTTGTGGTAGATATTGATTGGTTGTGGTTGAAAAATACCCAATGGTGATTGAAATAAATTGGAAATAATTGTGGAAATGAAAATAAAACATGCTGCCTGCGTGCAAATTAGATGCATGAATCCCCATTGTCAAAAACCGCGAGGTTTTAAGGTAAAGCGAGGAGCCGTACTAGGGACGATGCCGGTTTTAACTACCCTTCCGTTATGATGCCGAAATTTTGAATAATATTCATGTGTTAGAATTATTTTCATATGTTGAAATTATCTTCATGCATTGAAATTAAAGTCATGTGTTGAAACTATATCCATGTGTGGAAATGCTCATGTGTTGAGAAGTGATGTGTGAAAATTAAATTCATGTGTGAATGAATAAAGTGTTTTAAACAATAAAAATCACATTTTTATAATATATATGAAGTATTTAAAATATTCGCCTTATATATAAATAGTTTCAACAATAAAAATTTCATCTTTCTTATATGAACAAACTATATAAAATATCCATGTGTGGAGATGCTCATGTGTTGAGAAGTTTGTGTGTTGGAAAAGTTCATGTGTTGAATAAAAAGATCGAACAATAAAATTACATTTTTATTGAAATTATGAAGTGTTAAAAACATTCACGTGTTGAATAAATATTTTAGATGATAAAAATATCATTTTTATCAAATATGTGATATGCTAAAGATATGCGAGCGTTGAAATAAATATTTGTGAAAGAAATATTATTTTTAACATGCATAGGAACGAAATAAAATAGTCATGTATTGAAATATATTTTAGTTCGCCAAAATTATCATTTTTGAAATGTGAAGTGTTAAAAATAACCACTTGTTCAAATAAATATGCATGAGTTGAAATATTCATTAATTAGCTAATGATATGATTTTTGCCTATGCATGCAACATTAGAATGAATGGTGTTTATAAACCAAAGTGAATTAAATATGAAGTTGAATGGAAAATGATAAGTGATGAAATTGCATATATGTACATGCATATTTATTGAACAGGTTATAGAAAAGAGGCTAGAGAAGAGGAATAAAATTTTGTGCCCGACAAATAGGTACTCGTTTACTATTTTGTTTGGGTGACGATTTTATGAGCCTGTTGGCTAGCCGCTTGGCTTTTTCTTTTTCTTTTTGAGATGAGACGCCCGCGTGGCTATTTGGGAATTTTCCCAGCCCCTCCCGTACAAAGGAGGTTATGGCGAAATTTTCCAAAATTTAAAGGCGTTAGTGAAATATTTGAAGTGAAAACGATATAGGAATTTTTGAATGAACTATATTTATATAAATATATAAATATAAATAAAATTAAAACGAATCGTGGCCGTGCAGTTCGTGTTTTGAACCGTGATTTCCAACGACTAGTGCGGAAAATCCGACCATTGGATTTTCCCGAAACCGCAACCGTTGGGTTCGCCTTGGAAATATCTTTCCAACGGCACCAACTTTGTAAAGATCCGACGGTTGGATTGTCTGAAATGTTTAATTCAAATCTGAAGAAAACAGCGTCAGGAACGATTATATTTATATATATAAATATAATTAAATTAAATCGAATAACGACGCTGCAGTTCGTAATTTGAAATCGTAACTTCAAACGATTAGTGTGGAAGATCCAACCGTCGGAATTTCCCGAAACTGAAACCGTTGGATTCGTTTTGAAATGATCTTTCTAATGATATAAAATTTGTGAAGATCCAACGGTTAGATTTTCAGATATGTGTAAAAAAATTTAGTGAAAAACAGCGCCAATGCCTCGGCACGACCTGAAACGTCGTTTAATTAAATATGGCCGTTTTAAATAAATAAAAATGGCGATATATCATTATAAAATGCTGTAGACGATATAGAGTGGAAATAAACCAACTTTGTTGTGTTTGCTTGAGATGTGATGGTTGAATGTGTTTAACATGAAAATTATACTAAGGAACTAAAATGTGAATGTTGAATAGTTTAACCATGTGAAAAATTGATTTGAAAATCCAAACATACGTGGGTTATTTGAAAAGGCCGAGTTCATTCTCATTTCAAATAATCAATCGACGTTGAGAAGTCGAAGAGTTGAAGACGGTTGAAGACTGACGATCTTCACATTGGATGGATGGGCGCTACTGATGCTCGTGATTGGAGTAGTTACCTTGAAGGAACTGAGGTAGTAGCCGTCCGGACATATTATTGATTGTGCGGATATGCGAGGAATTGGTGCCTCCGGTTTTGTTCAAACCCAGAACGAACTTGTAAATGGACTGTGTGTCTGACACTGGATTTTGTTCTGTGCTGGTTGATCTCTATTAAATATATATCTGTTTGGCGGCGGAGAATTTATTCTCTTACTTAACGCCCTTCTCTGAGACGTACGAGCTCAGAGGTTATGTATTGACAGAAATCAGTCGCATGGAGTGGATTGCCTGTGTGGCACGCCTAAGTTGCATATGATCAAGGCTTCTGTTGCAAAGCAAAGTCTTGTGGTTGATGATCAAAGCATGGTCTGTGTGATGTAGCTTTGTGTATAACGTGGATTCGCGAGCCTCACACCTCGGTATGAGTCAAAAACGGGATAGTGACTGCAGGGAGAGCACGTCGTTTCTTTCTAGCTAAGGTGGTGTCAGTGACCTACCAGCCCTGACATTATATATACTTTTCACCTGTGTGGTTGTTGGAATGCGAGGCGCCTTGATTATAGGTCTGTAAGTACCGGGAAACGTGTGCTCAGGAATAAATAATCCTCAAAAGTAAGAGAGGACCGACCCTGGAGATCCAAGGATCATAGTGGGGTCCTTAGACATTTGCTAGAGCGTCTCGAATCAGAGAGGAGCTTTCCCCTTGCCTCGACTTATGATGGAATCCAATTTCCAATACGAAATTGCGGATGTGATTGTATTACTAGTATGGCGACATAGTAGATGGTAGCTATGCCGCCTAGGATTGATATTTATGATTGAAATCGCTTTTGAAACATATATGCACTAGTAATAATATCAAACACTTTTGTTTTATACGTATGAAGCATTTTTGGCCATTATAACGTAAAAGTCTATCCTCTGGCTTACGTTGCATTGTGTGATGGGACCTGGGTCTTATAATGGCTTCATTTTATAAAAAGCATTGCGATGATTTAATCATTTACTTTATTTCATGCACTAGCACTCATTGGAGTAAACCCGTTCCGCGAAAGTGGCGTGGTCCTTTGATTTACCTTATTATTGTTGTTAATAAGTTAAGTAGATTTCTCATACCAGTCCCATGACTGACTCGTAGTTTGTTTCACCTTGCAAACTCGTGTGCCCTCATTTCACACGAGCAGCCTATTTACAGGTATCTGGTGCACTTTTGTCTAATGGCGAGGCTTGACTACACCGTGCTAACTTTGACCTTTTCCGCCATTATTGTATATGTATTATGATTCCGCCACTGGCGATGTAGACTAATGTTTATTTTATGTACTCCTTATGTATGATTCCGCCTCTGGCGATGATGACTGATTATGTATTATTATGCACTAAGTTGTATCCTGCACTGTGCTCTCTGATGTGGTGATATCTATATGATTCCGCTGTCATATGTGTGTAAATTATTCTATTTCTCGTTTATGCTACTATCTGTGTTCCGCTAATGATGATTAATGTGTTATATTCCAATGATTATCCTTAACACCATGTCATGGGGTTTTGGGATCGTCACAAAAATGGATTTCGATGATTTTGAAATACGGTTTGAGAAAATAGTTTGTGAAGATGTGGTTTTGAATTCTTAATATATTAGTGTTTTAAAACTTTTGGCGCCATTCAGTAATTTTAACAAATATGGTCTGATTAGTGGGAAAAACAGAATAAAAAATAACAAAGAATATACCACTAAAACTTAAGAATAATAAATATCTATTTCTTATGATTTCCTGTATCCATCTTCCTATATATATTGGATAATTTATTAAAGTTAGCAAAATTAATCTAAATTGTTTTAGAGATCTTGTATTTTTGAAAAAGAAAGGGTTTTTTCAGTTTGAATGTGAAACTGGAATATAAATAGTATTAGTAAAACCGATTTAAATGCGAAACCGTTAGTTATAATAAATTCCCTTTTTGGAGAAGTTTTAAATTTTTCTTCGGAAAGGCTAAAGAAAATCCTTCGTCCGAATTTTGGGGTATTTGATTTCGTGAATCATCTATTTGTTGTCAGCTAGGTAAGCAGAAAATCCTTTTTAATTTATATTACGGATATCTAGCTGAATTATTTTTGGAATTCTTTCATTTGTTGTGTGATTGCAACATCGTTGTTGAGATTATAAATCCTCGGAGTTGGTTCAAAGTTTAACAGCAGTGGTGATGAGGATAATTATTTTCGGATCGTGTTAAATCTTAAAAGATGATGCGGGATGATTAATATTTTAATCCGATCTAAAAAGATCAAGGTTCAACCTCTGTCCAAAGCCCATTTGGTAGTTGACCGTTTGTTGTTATACTATGATGGTCAATGAATTGATGTGCTTTGGTACAACTTGGACCTAGGACTCAACCATAAAAGTTGCGTCCACATTACCCCTTAACTTCCTTCTTTCGTCCTTTCTTCCTCATCTAGTCGAACCACATCTCTATCCTTCTTCTCTTTCTAGTCTTCGCCTCATCTCCTTATTTTCCGCATTTGTTCGCGCATTAGATCTTGCCTCACTAGTACTCCAAGATCTAATTTTCTTCTCTTTGACCTTTTCTTATCTCGTAATACCTAATTTCTCTATCCGATCTTACTCGCACCAATTGAGTCTCACCCTTGGGTAGAGATCATTTGGTTCTCACCGCAGGGCTAAGAAAACTTGTTGTGGCAGTTGGATTTACACCGGTCCATTACTCAAGATTGTAGAAAAGGTTTGTTGTTTGTGTTGCATCCGCCTTTGCTATACCTTGTTTGAATATGTTCGTCGTTTCGAAGATGAAGCTAAGCTATCTTTGGATGGTTTTACTGAAGAGAGTCTCGACGAGATTTTACAGGAATCTGTGTTGTAAGCGGACTTGTATGGTCTGTTTTTCAACCAGCCTTGGAGATTTTTGCAGCAAATCTTTTTTTTTATGTTGGGAATCTATGCTCGAACTGCCCATGTAGACGTGTGACCCATTTAACACATCGCTCTATAAATGGGAAGTTATGACTAGATTTGTCTCAAGATGTGGAAATCAATCCTTTACTTGATCGGTGGCATAACAACCATTTAGTGCTGCATCATATTCGGTTCAGCTTGTGTTCTTGTGTGTTGTCTCATGGAATTACTTTCTGTAAATTCACCTATCCAATTTGTCTTTAGACAATATTATGTGGGTTTCCATAAGAAGCAGTTTCGTGGTAGGTTTTTTTCTCATCATAAATTCCCTCTTAGAAGAGATGGTGATGTGGAAACCTCCAAACAATACAAACAGTGTTTGTAACATGAGATGGAGCATTTTTTCTACCATGGTATGGTTAATCAAATATCATAAAAACAGTTTGAGGTCCAGCCGCGGAGAAGACATCTCGTTGTTTATAGCCATTGTTTTGGGAGTTTTGGTGTTGTTTTATTTTTATGCCTTTCCAGCATAGGGTTCTTGGCTTTGTGGTGATTCGTGTTTCTAACTGTTAGTGTTGTTCAAAATCGCACGACTTAAGTTAATGAAATTTCTAATTTTGAAATGTGTATGTCATTGATGCGTTCCTCTTTGTATGAAATCTCATTTCATATCTAAACTAACAGTTGTCCTAGAGCTGGAAAGAATAGAATTTCATGTTGGATAAATTTTAGCAAAGGACCGATTTTGCGTTGTTTTTCGTTCACGGGTATACAAATAAGTAAATCACCGTTCCTTGTCAAGCTAAATTTTATTTTGGTCTTTTTGTGTGTAATCTCGGTTTTCACATTTTTTGCGTAACCGGCTTTCTTCTTCGCCAACATGTGACTTGAATCGTTTAAGTTTCCGCAAAATACATTTTTGATGTTTTAGGAAAATATTGTTTGAAAAAAATATAATATTTTTATCTTTTCTTATTTTATAGGAAAGTGAAATGGTTTTTGAAAAGAAATTTTCAAAATAAACGTGATAAGTCTTTAAGTGGAAAACTATTTTTGTGAAAAAATCGATTTTTGATCACATAAACGATGTAAGGAAGATTTTTGGATGCTTTATGTGCGCATTTTAGCAGTACAGTAGGACCGATGATGCGATAAAAATGTTAACGACAACAAGAAAATGCTGCTTTAGCCTTGGAAACGATGTTTCCATACCTTATCAATGATGCGCGAGAGTGATTAATTAACTCGTTTTAAATTTTAGAGCTTGTTTTAAGCCTCCTTTAGAATCTACAGTTGGGAATTTTTGGGGTATTTTGGGTAACCGAGGTGAAAATTCCACTATAGGTTGGAAAATGGAATATTTGAAAGCGAAGATAATGCTAAATTTCTTTGCCTTAATTTCCTTTTTCTGGTTTAGGAGAGATTAAATAGGAAATAATTAGATTGCGTACGTTTTGGATGGTAGGGTTTGGGTGCAAAATTAGTTGCTTCATAGTTCTATTCATAGTTGTGTGAGGGTTATGGATGATTTTTTTTTTCAAAATTTGCATTCATATAGAACTGCCGGTATAATTAGGATGTTCTGCATCATGTTTTCAAAAATATTTCAAAAGTTTAATGTAAGCATATAGAAGGATCCGATTAGAATCATCTTACATGCATGTTTTTGTTGAAATTGCATTATGTGCACCAAGCACATGTACACATGATAGCGAAGTAGATGTACACAAATTGGTTGTGTAGGATAGGATAACTAGGTGTCAGAATTTCGGGACGAAATTCCTTTTACGGGGGGTAGAATGTAACTACCGGAATTTTGACAATAAATAGTTATTTAATTAGAAGCTCAAAAATAGGAATTTATTCAAATGATGGAATTTTACCATGAAACTTTACCATTTCATTTGTTTCGGAATTCTAGTCAACTTTCATGTGTTTCTTGAATGGAGTCTGTATGCAAAAATTACGGACGAAATACGAAAACGGACAAAAAATAAATAAACCAAATATTTAATTAATAGTTTACCATATATAACCCAGCCGACCTGGGCAGTTTGATGCCCAGGCGGTCGACATGAGGGGTCGATCGGCGGTCGACCGCCCAGTCGACCTACTGGGCGTCAAACTGCCCAGTGACGGCCAAGTTTTGGTAAATTGTTTTATTTTATTATTATAAGGATGGACGGATATAACTTAAAACTAATCTGACGGTTCTAAGCCATCCTATAAATAAAGGGGTAGAGCCTCACTCTTTTTTCATTCAATTCTGTGAAGACAGTGAAGCTCTGTCATTTTCTAACTTTTCTAACCTAATTTCTAAATAAAATATATTCATACATATACCAAATCAAATCAAATTATTATGGAATTGGGAAGAGAAATAGATTCAATGGAAGAGGGTGCTCAATGATAGATTTCTTCGCTCTTTTCCCTTTTATTACATGCTTATAGAACTAGAACTTTCCCCTTTTTAGATAAACTGTAGATTTATAAGAATTTGGGGATTGTAAGCCTAAAAAAAGTTCAAAACAGAGAAATTGGAAGCTATAAGATAGGTTGGAAATTTACTAATACAGATATTATTATTTATCTATTTCGTTTGAATCCAATATATGTTTTATGCCTATCGGATATGTTATTTAAATAATTGTAAATTGTGATAACCATCAGATCTGATTATGAATATGTTTGAAATAGGTAAATGATAAAGTTGTGATTATGTATAAACATGAATTGTAGGATTTTTATATATATTCCCGCATAGTCCCACAAGTTATGTCATGAATTATGAAATATGTTGTATATTCCACATAGCACTGTGGATTCGGAAATCAGTCTATTAAACATAAATTTGTTGTAGTTATGTTCCAGATCTTTAGTTCAGTGCTGAAATATGAAATATGTAAGTTTGGGTAAAAAGATGAATCTGTGTAGTATGTGATTGTATGAATAAAAAATATTCCTTGTTTGCATCCAATATTGTTGTGTTTTTGGATTAAGCATTGTAAATTATGTCGTTTTCCAAATTTTTAAATAAAACGCATTATTTTAGAATCACAAGAAGTATGACAAAAAGAATTAAAGGAAAAGTGGTGCAAAGGTACATATAAAAATAAATACATGTTTTGCATGTAATTTGCATCGACTATTCCAATATAAAAATATAGCACATATATTTCTTTTGATTTGGAAATGTGTCAATTCCACAAAATATGCATGATTTACAGCGATTTCGGCTAGCGGTCCTTGTGAGATTTGAAATCTTTTTGGCAAGATTAAATGTAAAAATGGAATGTTTGGTTAGTTGATTAGACCAAATCATTAATTTAAAAATAAGTATTGCAAAATAATAAATAAATATTAATAACTACTTGACCTCACGGAAACATAAAAGTGAATATACACATATTATCTGTCCAAATCAGCGTAAAACAGTGAAATGTAAATTATATGGAATGTTTGAATGCTTGTATCAAGTTCGATTATGAAATTATGTGTAAATATAATCCATTTTTAATTGACATATTTATGGTGATCATTTGTAGCAATAAATATAATTAATTTCCATAAATGAGACCAAAAATAAGGGGATAACCATTGTAACCAATATTGATTTAGTAAAATAAATTGTGAATAGGATGGTTATAATTACTAAAATCAATTAGGATAATTGTTGTGGTTCCTAATTAGGAAATTTAAATTATAATCGCATTTAGACACGAGGTTAAACTCAACTTGTGGTGTAAGCCTGCTCGGAACCGACCGGCAAATCCAGTGACCACAGGTAATCAGTTTGATGCGAGGGGTCTAGTGCATAAATATAATCGTACTAAGGCACGAGGTTAAGTTCACTTGTGGTAGAAGTCTGCCCGGAACCGACCGACATGTCTTCCATAGGTAGTCAACTTAATGTGAGAGGCCTGGTATGTAAAAATATATATACATATATAACAGTCAATTAATTAATTAATAAGAATAGAAATTGTCTGTTGTGGTACAACAAATAGATAGATTGGGACTTATAAATATTTTCCATAGGAAAATATAACCGTTAAAGTCATATAGGGCAATAAATGGGGAATAAAAATAAATGGGTTTCAAATAAGGGATTAATGGATATTGATTGTTGTTTAAATACCAAGTCCAAATTAGGGAAGAAATTAAATAAACATCCAGGAGAAAAGGAATATAGCCTTCCTTAATTATGTCAATAAAACTTATAATTAAAAATATAGTTGGACTTAGTAGGTTAATAATGTAAGACATTATTAATCATATAAAGACGTGATACAAAAAAATGGTGTACATATAGTATTCTCATGTAAAGGGATTAAACGGGAATGACTTAATAATGTAGGGAAAGGTGTTAAATGCAAATGGGGGACGAACGAATAACCTTCACGTATAGTCCACTACCTGGGTCCTAAATGGCTAAGTGACTAGGGTTAAAGAGTCCACTTAGGAATAGGTTTTTCAGTATAGGGTCTTAAATGGAAGTTGTGTGTTGGCCTACCCAAAAATGGAAACTAAAAGGGTCAGATATGGCCATCTATCATATGGGAAGTAGTAAGTGACTAAGGAGGTTATCTAATACGGTCAGCTAGAAGGTATAACGAATGATAAATTTACCTACTCTCACCTTATTCGAGGCAAGGGTATATGTGTGAATGACGGAAGCGTTATTAACTAGTAAGGCCCATAGCTAGTGCCCTCTAGTTTTATGTTAACTTTTAATATATTATCGAGGGTTAATAAGTGACCATAGGTCCGCCTAGGGTCTTAAGTGATCAGGGAGAATCCACCCTATCTATCATTGATCGTGAGGCATGAAATAATAAAGAATAGAGAATGAGGATATTGATAGAAACCCCGAAATTAAGGGTCCACTCTCGATATAATTAATCAGTTAAACTCTGGGATAAAGGCTTCACAAAAATGTATGTAAATGTCCTATCTTGGTAATATAATTTGGGAATACTGCTTTGGAATGAGTAGTAAAGTCATGCATAAATATTTACTGGGTTGGGCAAGAATCACTAACCTTGTTAGGCATATAGCTTGGGTTAAACCAAACAAAATATATCTATGTTATAGACTATGTTGTACATTTCTTAGTCACCAGAATTTGTTGTTCTGACCCTCCTCCTCATTACAACCTCCAGGTTTCATAGAGAAGGTCGAGTTCTCACAGATGATTAAGTATGGTTTCCGGTTCTCATTCTCTCTCATGCTCGATATAGGCAAAGTGGATTACTTTGAAAAACATAGTTGCTTGAGTTAATACTAATTTATCCTATTTTGTTTCCATTGTGAGTTATTTTTTCGTACTCTGGTTATGTTTATGTTTACTTATTGCAGGTAACAGATATTAACTCTATGCTTGGATGTGTTCAAGTTTTGATTTTTGTCAAAATTTGGATACAGAAAAGGTGGGGTGTTACAGGAAGATCCCTTGCCTCGACCCATAGATGGAATCCAATTTCTAGTACGCAACTTTTACGGTTTTAGTTGTAAATTTATATAGCGACATAATATATGGTACTTATGTCGTCTATGATTGATACATTTATATTCGAAGTTGTTTATATACTATGTACTTATAGTAATATCAAATATATTTGTTTTAAACTTACCAAGCATGTTTGGCTATTATTATGTAAAACTCTATCGCCCAGTTTGCATTGCATTGTGTGATGGGACCAAAGTCTTATAATAGCTTTATTTATCAAAAATCATTGCGTTGTTTTATGTTTAAACTAGTATTTATATGGAATAAACTCATTCCGTGTCATACGGCGTGGTTCCATGATTTTTCCACTTTTAAAGTAAAGTTTTAATGATTGTTTTAAGTTCTTACACCAGTCGTATGACTGACCTAAAGTTTACTAATTTTCACCTAATCTCCGAGTGCTTATATTTTTCACACTAGCAGCTTTGGTTTTGTAGATGTTTGTTTAACAGGATCCTGGTTTACAACTGGAGCTATATTCGGAAAGCTTTATATCCGTGTATTTCTTTCAGTTATGTTAGTTGATGTATTTTTGCTATGCATTGTATTTATACAATTTTATTTCGCTGCTATGTATTTTAATATCTGATAATATTTTTTTCGCTGTGCAATATTTTTTTGTACTCTGATATTTATTCTTATACTCTGATGTAAATTTTTGTAATAATAATGAAAAGTTTTGTTGTCCTTTGTTCCGATGCTTCGTGTTCTCATACATTCCGCGTTCTTGAACGGTCTTGGTCGATATAGTGAACGATTTGGACTAGGCGGAGTTCGGTGTGTAACATATACTCCCCCTAAAACTAAGACATAGTTAAGAACTATGATGAGTATGATCCTAATTAATTAAAACTTAGGACAAGATATATATCTAATTATTCTAAGTAATAACCTGAACGAGTATAAATTATGTTATGATAAACTATATTTATTCAAAGCATACAATACAATACGTACCAAGTTATACTGTCAAACTGAACCAATCCAATCAAAATCAATCTTAAAGTTAATTATTTACAAATTCAAATTTATGTTAAGAGCAATACAATCAAATCACTCAAATTTTTGAATACAAATTTATACATTTCTAAGAACTTTTACCCATCCTTCACCACAGAAGATTGGATCAGCCTTTATAGCATCCCAGTCATCGTTATATTTGGTGACAGTTGCTTCTGTGATGTTGTTGTCTTCGTCTTTGGAAAGAGAAGAAAGCATCCATTGAATTGCATCAAAATGCTTCTCTTGTAGTTTAATCATCTGTATTTGACTTAACTCTAAGTGATGCCGGTTGCAAAGGATAACAGAGAGAATATTCTTGAACGATTTAAGTATTTCTTCAAGGTTTTCAGTCAAATTATGGATTGAGAAGCCATAGATTTGATATTATTGTGTAATAATGAAAGAAAATGAAGGAGGAATGAATAAATGAGTTTTTATGGAAGAAATAGTTATATATTGGTTCTGGAATTCGTTTCAAATGAATAGACATTAGTTGGTTAAAGTAGTTTTTTTAAATTTAAATAATTTTGAAAAACTAATTGTTATAAGTTGACATATAAAAATATGTATGCCGACATATTTTGTATAATTTTTTATTTTTGAAGTATTTTGTGACTAGCTTTGTTTTGACTTATATATACTTGTTTTTATTACTTTGATGATTATTCCAGAGGAGTTTAAGGAATTAACAGAAATATAAATCTTCATTCATACTAATGATAGTGATACATTGGATTAGTACATAACATAGAATTGAAATACAAAAATCAAAATAAAAACTAATACAAAAAAATAATAGACTTAGAATATAGCGGAGGAGGATGAAGATGAAGACAAGCCAATTTTCTACCATTTTTCCCAAAGAAATTGCTCATTTTAGAAGACGCCTTTTCAAATTTCTTACTAAATGACCTTTTTAGTGCCTTTTGGCTAGAAACCTTCGATTTTCAAAGAGGATTTTCCCGGAAAGGTTTTTGGTGTCAGCGAGAAACTCTATACTTTCTAAGGAAGTATTTTCATCTTCTTCCTCTTCTTCGATGTACATTTGTTCATCCTTCGTCTTTTGTTTCATTCTTTCCTGTTGTTCCACAAATGTTTCATATGGACGAAACACAAGTGGAATCTTCATAAGAGATTTATTTCCAGAATGGAAAACCTTCCTAGAAACAAACAATTCTCCTTTGAAATTCACTCCAAAATATTTGAAAATTCGAGTGAGGTAAACCCTATGATATAATGTATTTTCTTTTGAAAATAAATCCTTTGGTAGAAATTCACTTAAAATCACTTGAACCCAATTTATGTCATAATTTCCGAAAATTGCAAAAAGAGCCTTACAAACTTTCATTGTTGGGTTGTTGAAATTTCCCAAGTGTGGAGTAACGGATTGTTGAAGAAGTAAGTTAACAATTCTTGCTTTAGGATGATAATAATGGTTTTTGAACTCCAAATGTTCATCAAATAGGGTGAAAGATCTCTAGATCATTTTTATTGATCTTACAATCTGTGAGAACCATTCCCATATTTTTGCAACCTAAAAAAGCAACCAAAACATCACAATTCAAAACAATTTGAGTACCTTTTACACTACACCATGTTTCACTTTCATTTCCTTCAAAAAATCATGATTTAAGTTTGCATAAAACGTTTTGACAAGATTCAAGCAAACTTCATCATTCACCCAAGAATCAATTAAACTTAAAATTCCATTTTGATGAAAAAGAAATTGAAGATCATAAGAAGCAAAATCAATAAAAATTGCAAATTTTCCTGTATTGATTTTACCTAAGTTTACATAGCTTATGTAATCTTTGATAGCATTCGGGTTGCAGTAAAGAAAGCCCTTTTGGTCTTAGTCAGTCTAATTGTGCTTGGAGTACTTAAGGAAGCCATCAGAGAATAGTTCTGAAGTGTATAGGATAATGAAGATAACTTGAATTTTAAATTAAAAAAAATAGAAAGAGATGATAGGAATAGATAGATAAATTGAGAATCAAAGGTAGGGTGAGCGTTCGGTCGGTTTGGTTGGTTTTGAGGTAAAAAAAACTCAAACCGAATTGAAGCTGAATATTTTCCAATCCGAACCAAACCGAACCAAATTAATTTCGATCAATTCTGTCGGTAACCGATTTAACCGAACTTGAAGGATGTGCTGTTATTTAAATGGTGAATTCACTCAAAATAAAACATAAATTCATGTTTGGAGAAATTTTATATAGTAAATTTTATACGTATTATAAATTTTGAACTATTTGCAACACATTTCTTTATCTTTTATCACCAAAATAATTATTTAAAGTACAATATTGTATAATTAGATAATAAATTACAAGTCTGGTTAATTCAGTTAAACCGATAATTAAAAAATTATTATACAAACCGAATACAAGTAGATTTAGTTTTCTAGCCAAACCAACCAAAATAAACCGGTTTGGTCAGTTAATTCAGTTTGAACCAAATATTGCTCACTCCTGATCAAATGACATGTTTCCTGGTTAAGGGACGTCTTTCAGTACATTGGGTTTGGTGATAAGGCGGAGGGACATTCATAAGTTTAAAATTCAAAATTTGAATTTCAAATTTTCATACATATGTCGACATATGTGAAATGATATATCGACATACCTTCTGAGTTTTCAGAAGGACATTTGATTTTGACTTTTTGATTAATTTATATTTTATATTATTATTTAATTATTTCCTGAAACAATATCTATTATAAAAATACTTTTTATATTATTATTATTACTTATTAAATAATAATTATTTTAAATTTTAATTTTAATTTTTAATTTTTAATTTTTAATTTAAAATTCAAAATTTCAAACGAAGCAATCAAACAAGCAACCATTCAAATAATTTAACTAAAAAAACAATTATAAAGGAGTAACTATTTTTAGATTCGTTTCTCAATTTCACCAGATCGTGAATGGTTGTGAACCACATATTCGAATTATTCATTTCCTACACTTCATCATTGGAGGATGAATCAAAATCATCTAAAGTTATTGCATATGCTCTTTTTCTCCTTTTTAATGAATTATCATTTGGAAGTTGATTTTTTTTCCCTGAATATGGACAAAATCTTTTTAGGTGGCCTAGTCACTACAAGAAAACACAGATTTAGCGTCATATATTTAGAAGCGGAAATCTCCGCTGCTAATTTGCAACGGATTTTCATGTGATTTGCAGGGGTAAGGATTTTTTTTTCAACTTTTTTCCTTTATTTATTGCCGTCGTCTTCTGTCATCATTCACTAAGTCATTGCAAATTGCGTCAAATTACCGACAGAAAACTTCTACTGCTATTTTCCACTGCAAATCCGGGTAGAATACCGACAAATATTTTTCGAAGTTATTTTGCAGCAGAATTCCAACAGATTTGCAAGAGATGAAAATATCAGTTTATTATAATTATTATTTAATAATTAATAATAAAATTTAATACTTATGAAATGATATATAATATTCAATAATTAATTTTAAATAATTGTATCTAATAATTTCAGTTGATAATTATAGTTGACATTTATATTTTATAATTATAGTTGATAGTTATATTTCAAAAAATTTAAAAACTTGAAATCATCTTGAATAAAGTTGAAATAAATCATTTCTTTAAATCTGCCATTTCCTTGAAAGTTGTAATAATGGTATTTTTAACAACTCATTTACTGTAAAGATGCCTATTACAATCTTTCTTTTTGTTAGTTGCAATAGACACCTTTTTTTTATCAACTCTTATTATTTACCAGTTAAGTATTTAATAGTAAACAACTAGTAACATATTCATAATAATTAATATTCAATTATAACTAAAAAGAAATAAACACTAATTAATAAAAGATATTGTTATAATTAATAATTAATGTTTAAATACAAAATAATTCTCAAGAAATTCATATTATACTTAAATTAAATTTTTACTTATTAGTTCTGACTTACAATATATAATTTTATAAATTTGGTTGAAATTTTGATTATGACAAATAAAGGACCCGGCGTGCCTTCAAAAGTAGTTGTGGTGAGAATGCAAAAATTGTACTTCAGGTGAGAGATGTGAAATTTTGGCTTTAAAATATGTATTTTTTTATGTTGGTCGGCCTCGCCTTGTTCTTCCCTAAATCAAAACTGATCCCCAATTTCTTCCTCCACTCCACTTCTCTCATGTCCGCTCAGTACCAAAATTTAGGGCAGTGGAACTTTCACCGTCAACGGGATCGGCTACAACAGCAGAGGGTAAAGTGGGAAAATCGTCAGTGAAAGGCACAAAATCAAATCGAAAACCAAATCCAATGTCAGAGGGCAAGGCGCCAGTTCTTGGAACCACATAACGCAAGTCACCTGCTGTTAGAGATGAACCGCGATTGAGCAAAGGCGAGAAATTGTGCTACGAGACATCACAGACGAAAAATAAGACGAAAGGAAGGAGATAGGTTAAAGCCGTGAGAGCGAAAAAAATCATCTGACCGACATTTTTGTTTTGATATAATTAGATATCAAAACCTAAATTCTTCTTCTCAAAAAATTGCAAAATCCCTAGTTCTTTTTCTCATTATTGTATTGCCTTTTGGCTTACTAGGAAACAAAATTTGCTTCTGGTCTTCACTTTTTTCCTTCTTCCACCGAAACAATACCTACACATGTGCAATATTCACTGCCACATTATTTCTCTATAACATAGACATATCTTATTAAAAACCAGTTCCGTCTCTCATATTATCATTTGAATATCGTTAAGCAGACCTATGTATGATTTGTCCTCGTTACCAATACATATTTTCAAGCTGTTAATGATGTGTCGCATAATTTAATGATGTGCGCTTTTTGTTGAAACCAGTTCCGTTAGTGCTTCTCGGTAACAAGCTAGGAATGCAAATGTTTGGCGGAGGATATGTGCATCAAGGATTGTTAAAGGCAGCTATATTGGTACTGAACAGGGAAGAAGAAATAATCAAGGAAATAATAACAAGGAAAATGGGAAGGGAAATGATTATGGGTCATTTTTTAAAGGGAAATCTCTTGAATCTGGTATAGCCGCTCTGATGAAAATTATAGCAGTGTTAGAAATGAATGAGTTGTAGGGTAATAGTCACATATCTTGTAAGACTAAGGGTTATAGGTCCTTATATATTAGGGTAGTTACCCTATATTAATTACAAGGATATGAGAGAGGTGAAATAGAGGGATGCAAGACCAAGGGGTGGTGCACCGCACCACCCCACACCCGCACCCGTACCCGAACCCGAGCCCGTGCCCGTGCCCACGCCCGCTCCCGTACGCGTGTGCGAATGGGCGTTTGAGGCGTCTTGTAGGCATACTGGGGTTAACGGTCATGGGTTTTTTACGAAGCGGATACGAATTCAAATGGTTGCAACGTTTGAAAACGGGTCGCTACCTTTCCAAACGATGCGTCCATTGATTCAAATCGTCACCCGTTTCATATATATATAAAGATGGAGTCAGAACAGTTTCCTTCACCGAAAAATAAAATCTCTGACCATCTTCTCCCTCCCGTACTGTTCTTAATTCTTCTCTTGAGTTCGTCGTCGTTCGCATCGGCTGCGCAGCCTTGCGGACCAGATTCCGTTTCACCTTGGGAAACAGTTGCTCATTTCAACCCGACCGCGTCGTAGGGGGAGAAAATCTGTTTTAAGGGAACAGCAAAGTGCTGGACTCGGATTTGACAATAAAACCTGTAATCGGAATACAAACCGGTAAACTTTCCTAACCCTATTTCTAATTTTCTGTAAACCCAATTTTCGAATTAGGGTTTTCTGTGATAACAATCATAAACTTCCTTGGTTCTCTGTTTGTGTTCGTTTTTGCCATGAACACCCGCTTGGTCTCATGAGTGTTTAAAGAATTCGACCTTACAATTCTTTTTGAAGCGGCACCTTCACACTCACGTAGGTGATTCTATAAAGAGTATCCCGTAATACTCCACTTGGGTCTTTTATAACACCACAGTATAGACATCATTAAAAGCTAAGCTTATCCTATTCTCCGACGGGTCGTGCACTGACTTATCATAGGAATGGTTTGTATTTTAACAGTGCCATTAAGTTTTTCTATAACTTAGTTGTCCCTTTGAACCTAGATCTTGGGATCTCCAGTCAACTAGGTGGGGTTTCCGTTTTAGAAAACTTTTAATTCATAGGTCTTAAACCCATTCCCATTGATAAGGTTTGAACTTTCTCTCTTGGCAAGCCTTTGGTAAGTGGATCCGCTATGTTATCCTTTGACCTTACATAGTCTATAGTGATAACTCCATTAGAGAGAAGTTGTCTTATGGTTTTATGTCTACGAAGAATATGTCGTGACTTACCATTATACAATGTACTATTTGCCCTTCCTATAGCAGATTGACTGTCACAATGTATACATATTGGAGGTACAGGTTTTTCCCAATTTGGAATGTCTTCCAAAAAACCCCTAAGCCAATCTGCTTCTTCTGCGGCTTTATCTAGAGCAATGAACTCCGATTCCATTGTCGACCTTGCTATGCAAGTCTGTTTGGATGATTTCCATGAGATTGCTCCATTTCCTAATGTAAACACATATCCACTTGTGGATTTTGTGTCATTTGAGCCAGTTATCCAATTTGCGTCGCTGTAACCTTCTATCACTGAAGGATAATTTGTATAATTTAAACCAAAGTTCTGTGTATATTTTAGATATCCAAGAACTCTTATTATCGCTTTCCAATGATGTTTACCAGGATTGCTGGTAAATCTACTAAGTTTACTTACAGCATATGCGATATCTGGTCTAGTGCAATTCATTACATACATGATACTTCCTAATATGCGAGAATATTCAAGCTGATATATACTGTCACCAGTGTTCTTAACCCAATTTTGATTCATATCTACTGGTGATTTTGCAATAGTTATATTGTATTGCTTGAATTTTTCAAGTATCTTGGCTATGTAATGTGATTGGGATAATACATATCCCTGTGGTGTTCTTGCAATTTTGACACCCAATATTACATCAGCTAGTCCTAGATCTTTCATATCAAATCTAGAGGACAACATATCTTTTGTTGATGTTATTATGGCTTTATTATTTCCTATGATTAATAAGTCATCAACATAGAGACATACAATGACATATCCAATATGTGTGTATTTTATATAAACACATTTATCTGATTCATTTATTTTGAATCCATTTGATAACATAGTTTCATCAAATTTCTCATGCCATTGTTTTGGTGCTTGTTTAAGACCATAAAGTGATTTAATCAATTTACATACTTTGTTTTCATTTCCTGGGCTTACAAACCCTTCAGGTTGCAGCATGTATATTTCTTCCTCTAACTCACCATTCAAAAATGCCGTCTTTACGTCCATTTGACACTACAACAAAAGCACCATATTACAACTTTAATTTTACAACGGTGGTAAATGCACCGTTGTAATAAATGGGTTTTTACAACGGTGGTAAAAGCACCGTTGTAATAAATGGTTTTTTACAATGGTGGGATAAACACCGTTGTAACTACAACAAAAACACCATATTACAACTTTAATTTTACAACGGTGGTTAAAGCACTGTTGTAATAAATGTTTTTCACAACTTTTTTTCCAGAAAAGTTGTAATAAATTTATTTTTAACAACTGTGTTATTTTGACTGTTGTAATATATGACTATATTTTAATATTAATTATTTTCATTAAATAGTTTTTAATAATTAATATTTACAACTAATTAGTAATTATTAATTAATAACCTATATATTAATATTAAATATTTAATTAAAAATACTTCAGTAAATAAATAATTCATGCTAATAATTAGTAATTGACAACCAATTAGTAATTATTAATTAATAATCAATAAATACATATTAAATATTTAATTAAAAATTCATCAATAAATAAATAATTCCTACTGATAATTACTAATTAACAACCAATTAGTAAATATTTAATAATAATCAATATATAAATATTAAATATTTAATTAAAAATAATTATTTATGACTACTTCATTATTAAGTACTGGTAATTAATTAGTAAGTAATAACTAATGCGCGGTTAATAATCAATTAGTTAATAATCAATAAGTAAATAACAATTAATAAATATTTAATTTATAATTAATCATGACTATTAGTAGTAATTAATATTTAGTATATAATATTTTTTAATAAGTAATCGTTGTTGAAAGTTTTTCCAAAATCTTTTGTCAAATATGATCCCTACGGAGGGGGGGTCCGGGGGGGTGGCAACCCCCCTAGGTGGGGGTGCGGGGGCAACGCCCCCGCTAACGGGGTTCGCCCTGTCCGAAACGGTACATTTTGTGTACTGTTGAATTTGAATTTTTCACAAATTAATTAAAAAAAATCAATGAACTAGAACTTTTATAAAATATCCGAAATTTCGAATAATTAGTTCATTTTTTTTCTTTTTTTCTTATGATAATTGAACCTTAAAATCAAAATGAATATTTAGATGACTTAACCAACGTCATCCATTAAGTGTGGAAATTTGTTAATTGATTTCTATGAGAAATAATATTATGTATAGTGCTGAAAACAATTGAAATATAAGATATAATCACATTAGTAAGTACCAATCACGTAAACGTGAAAAAATCAATCGTTTGAAGAAGTGGCGGCACCTTGAAAATTTTGGCGGCCAACCCTAATATTTTACTTCCTCACATTATACTTTATCAGCCGACAAAAAAAATTCCCCCAAATCTTTTCCCCAATTCGAAATTAATGGCCTACTCCAGATCCGACACCTCCTCCACCCTTGGCCCTAATTCGCACCACCAGAATTTGCCTTGACTACTCCTCTTCGTTCAACACCTACTCCAGATCTGACGCCTCCTCCATCCTCAATCGAACCGCTCACTGTTTCCATCGGAACGCTCCTGCTTCTTTCCTGCTATCCTTTCTCTCGCAAGTTCAATCGGACCACCTGCTGCTTCAACTATTGTCGTTCCATTATCTGTTCCTCAGCCTCTACCTCGCAAAGATCTTTGTCCTGCACCAATGCCTGTTTGGAAAATCGAACCGTGTCACTGTCGCAAACCCGAATACCGCCTGTGCCCGAAAGCTGCTGCCTTTTCCATACCCGAGCCTTCACTTCCATTCAACACCGCCCTGTAATCGACCTAAAGTAAGTTAGCTTACCATTATTCTTCTTTCAAATTGGCTGCATCGGTTTCTAATTATAAACTGTTTGGGGTTACTTGGATGCTATTCCTGTCGATGAACATGAATTTGTAAGTGAAACATGAATTTTGTTTGAGTTTTGTTTGAGTTTAGTTTGTAAGTGAACATGGTTAGCATCTGCTTCTAATCGCCAAGATGAACATGAATTTTGTTTGAGTTTAGTTTTAGGTAAGTGAAACCATATTGTTGAAAAAATAGAGACTACTGGTGTAAATAAGCTATTTGTTAAACAAGATACTAATAAAGAAAAAATTACAGCTTAGATACAATCAGATATATGGGTTTAGAAGCATATCTTGGTTTGCATTATGAGGATCATACACTAATGCTCTTGACAAAGTGATAAATTGCTTGCTACTACTAAATTTATTGCACATCTTGTGAACCAGCAAGTAGCGCATGAAATCCTTGTATTGGAATTGCTCACAATTCTTCTGGAAAATCCAACAGATGACAGTGTAGAGGTATAATTTCCTTTTTATGGTATAATGTTGTTGCCAGTTTGAATTTTTATGTATTCTTGTTATTTTGTCATATGCAGGTAGCTGTTGGTTTTGTAAAAGAATGTGGTGCACTCCATATATAATAATATATATTTGCTTTTTGTGTAGTATGTTTCATGAGTTTTGTTGTGAAAAACTCAGGAGGATCTATGCAGGTAGCTTTTGTCATATGCAGGTAGCTTTTGTCATATGCAGGTAGTATATTTCATGAATTTTGTTGTAAAAGAACGTGTAGTATATGAATTTTCATGAATTTTGTCATATGCAGGTAGCTTTTGTCATACGCAGGTACTATATTTCATGAATTTTGTTGTAAAAGAATGTGTAGTATATTTCATTTAAAAGAATGCAGGTAGCTTATGATACCTCCATTGTTAGCATATGGACCTGAGCCTGCCGGATGCTTTAAAGGTGAAGCTTAATTGTGTTATTTCCAAATTTCTTTCTTATAGTTACCTACACTGTTGTATAATCTCATATTTGTATCATATTTATGAAATCGAAGCATTTTATTTGTAGGTGATTGCAATATCCCTGCCATTGCAACACTTCTCTATGATATGTTCTCCCTCTTCTTACCTGAGGATTGCGATGGTAAGAAGCGAATTTATGAAGATCAACCGTCCTATATTAATGTGTGTAAAATTCTGTGATAGGTAACTGGATTGGATGCTGGAGCATAAAGACTCGATGTTCGTCAGTGTGTATGTATATTTATACGAAAGTGTGTATGTAACTGAGTGTATTGAGTGATCAGTTTGTAGTGAGGAATGTATGTATTGTTGTATTAATTCAAATATTGAAATAAAATATTTAATTGATTATTTCAGTTCAGAGTAGTATCATTTTATTCAATATAAATATTTATTTTTATATGAAATGTAATGTATAACGGAACAAAAATCATATTGTTATAATTAATTGTAGTAGGAATTACTACAACGGTGAAAAAAGTTGTAATATGTATTACTACAACAGTGCAAAAATGTTGTAATATGCATTACTACAACGGTGGAAAACAGTTGTAAAATATACATTTCACAACGGTGTCGCAACGGTGCAGAAAAGTTGTAAAAGATATTAGTCTATTACAACTTCTTAATACACGACGGTTTGCCCACCGTTGTAAAAAGTATATTACAACGGTGTTCCACCGTTGTAATAGGGTCATTTTGTTGTAGTGTGATGTATTTCCAAATTTAGTATAAACGCGATTGCAATAAGCATCCTAATGGATGTTATTCTAGTTACTGGTGAGTAAGTGTCAAAATAATCCAGATCTTCTTTCTGTCTGAATCCTTTGATTACTATACGAGCTTTATACTTATCTATTGAGCCGTCAGCCTTGAGTTTTTTTCTTAAATATCCATTTATATCCTAGTGGTTTTGATCCTTTAGGTAGATCCACTAGTTCCTATGTATGGTTTTGTAAAATGGATTCTATTTCGCTGTTGACAGCCTCCTTCCAGTATGGAGCCTCAGGTGATGACATTGCTTGTTGGTAAGTAAGAGGTTCATTTTCTATCATATATGCATAGAAATCGGGTCCAAAGGTTTTCGAAGTCCTTTGACGTTTGCTCCTTCTGGGTTCTTCTACCTCAGTTCCAACATTTCTCTTATTCGAGTTTTGATTAATATTTTCCTCAGGAGTATATGTATCTCTTGATCTCTTTTGAACAATCGTTTCAGTACATGTTTTTAGAGGATAAATGTGTTCAAAGAATCTCGCATTTCGTGACTCGATAATGTTGTTTTCATGAATGTCATCAACATCAGATTTGTACACCAAAAATCGATATGCACTACTATTATGAGCATATCCAATGAATATGCAATCTATAGTCTTTGGTCCAATTTTGACCTTTTCCGGTTTTGGTATTTCTACTTTGGCAAGACACCCCCACACTTTTAAATATTTGTAGGATGGTGGTCTATTTTTCCAAAGTTCATGTGGAGATTTAAAGGTATTTTTCCGAGGTATTTTATTCAGTATATGATTAGCTGAAAGTATTGCTTCACCCCAGAAATTATCTGGTAATCCAGAACTGATAAGCAGAGCATTCATCATTTCCTTTAGGGTACGATTCTTACGTTCTGCTATTCCATTTGATTGAGGAGAGTATGGTGCCGTCGTTTGATGGATTATACCATTTTGAGCACAAAATTCCTCAAATGGGAATTCATATTCACCACCTCTATCACTTCTTAATGCTTTTATCCTTTTGTTTAGTTGATTTTCAACTTCTGCCTTGTATTGTTTAAACATTTTGAAGGCTTCATCTTTACTCCTTAATAGGTACACATAACAGTACCTAGTGCAATCGTCAATGAATGTGATAAAGTATCTTTTACCTCCTCTGGTTTGACACAATTTTAGATCACATACATCGGTATGTATCAAATCTAAAGGTTCAGTGTTCCTTTCAACATTATGAAAGGAGGTTCGAGTCATTTTAGCTTCTGTGCATGTTTCACATTTATAATTTGAGTTTATGACAAATTTAGGTATAAATTCTAAGTTTATCATTTTCCGCAAAGTATCAAAGTTAACATGACCTAATCTGTTATGCCATATATTGAATGACTCGGCGATATAAATAGAAGATTCCACTTTATTCATATCATTTGGTACAATAGTCATTACATTCATTTTGAACAGACCATCACTAACATACCCTTTACCCACATACACTCCATTTTTAGACAATACAAAACTATCAGAAACAAAGACCAACTTGAATCCATTCTTGCTCAGTAGTGATCCCGAGACCAAGTTCTTCCGAATGTCTGGAACGTGGAGTACGTCATTCAAAGTGAGTTCTTTACCAGAAGTCATTTTGAGAACCACTTTTCCCTTGCCTTCAACCTTTGACGTGGAGGAGTTTCCCATAAAGAGTTGCTCTTCTTTTGTCGCAGGCTTGTAGTTGGAGAACATCCATTTGTTGGCGCAAATATGTTTTGTGGCACCAGTATCCACAAACCATTCCTTCGTGTTGCCAATCAAATTGCATTCGGAGATCACAGCAGATAAGTTCATTTCTGAAATATCATCCGAGAGCCTATCACATTCAGTAACGTTGGCTTCGTCTTTCTTCTTCTTTGGTCCTCTGCACTCAACTGCTTTGTGACCTTTCTTGCCGCAATTATGGCAATTTCCTTTGAACTTCTTAGCCTTTTTCGCATTCGGATTATGCTCCCTTTTTCTTTTGTTGTTTTTGTCGGACTCGACCACATTTGCTTTGGCTACCATGGTGTTTGTTGCCTTCTTTTCAGATTTTCTGTTATCTTCCTCGATTCTGAGACGAACAACCAGATCCTCCATGGACATCTCCTTGCGCTTATGCTTCAAGTAGTTTTTGAATTCCTTCCATGATGGAGGTAATTTTTCTATTGCTGCAGCGACTTGGAAAGATTCACTCAATTCCATTTTTTCATCATGAATTTCATGGAAAATGACTTGAAGTTCCTGAATTTGGCTGACAACTGTCTTAGAGTCGACCATTTTGTAATCCAGAAATCTTCCGACTATGAATTTCTTCATGCCGGCGTCTTCAGTCTTATATTTCTTTTCCAGTGCCTGCTAGAGGATCTTTGCGGTTTTAACAGTACAATATACATTGTACAGAGTGTTGTCGAGGCCATTCAGTATATAATTCTTGCAAATGAAGTCTGAACTCTTCCCGGCAGTGAGCGCTTCGACTTTTGTGGCGTCAGGCTCGAGTTCATCCACTTTCGGAGGGTCCTCTTCAAGGTACTTAGCCAGTCCTAGTGTGGTCAAGTAAAAAAGCATTTTCTGTTGCCAACGCTTGAAATCCACACCAGTGAATTTCTCTGGCCGTTCCCCATGCGAGAAAGGTACATGTTGAGGAACCAAAGTACCGGTCTGAGCAGGAGGGACAGTGGGCGGTACGGGTTGCTTGTTTGCCGAACTGTTACTGTCTTGAGTCATCGTCTGCAAGCAGTTGACTTCAATCAGTAACACGTTTTATACACAAGCACAAATCTGTTTTAAGATTGTTATCACAGAAAACCCTAATTCGAAAATTGGGTTTACAGAAAATTAGAAATAGGGTTAGGAAAGTTTACCGGTTTGTATTCCGATTACAGGTTTTATTGTCAAATCCGAGTCCAGCACTTTGCTGTTCCCTTAAAACAGATTTGCTCCCCCTACGGCGCGGTCGGGTTGAAATGAGCAACTGTTTCCCAAGGTGAAACGGAATCTGGTCCGCAAGGCTGCGCTGCCGATGCGAACGACGACGAACTCAAGAGAAGAATTAAGAACAGTACGGGAGGGAGAAGATGGTCAGAGATTTTATTTTTCGGTGAAGGAAACTGTTCTGACTCCATCTTTATATATATCTGAAACGGGTGACGATTTGAATCAATGGACGCATCGTTTGGAAAGGTAGCGACCCGTTTTCAAACGTTGCAACCATTTGAATTCGTATCCGCTTCGTAAAAAACCCATGACCGTTAACCCCAGTAGTTTCGGGCCGCTAATGCACAGTGTAGCAAAAATATAGTTCCGGCCCGCTAATGCACAGTGCACATTGCAAAGTGCTAAGTGCCTACAAGACGCCTCAAACGCCCATTCGCACACGCGTACGGGAGCGGGCGCAGGCGCGGGCACGAGCACGGGCTCGAGCTCGGGTACGGGTGCGGGTGCGGGTGCGGGTGCGGGGTGGTGCGGTGCACCACCCCTTGGTCTTGCATCCCTCTATTTCACCTCTCTCATATCCTTGTAATTAATATAGGGTGACTACCCTAATATATAAGGACCTATAACCCTTAGTCTTACAAGATATGGGACTATTACCCTATAACTCATTTATTTCTAACAAGCAGTTCATCACCGGTAACAGTTTGGTGAGATAACTAGAAAGAAAATTAAGTGCTTTGCGCTTGCACCAGGCAGGTGTATGAGTTGAGTCTTGATGTCAAACATACTGATGAGATTTCTTCAGTTGTGTTGCAGGTGTGTCTTTTTATATTTTACTGAAAAATTTAATGGCAAATTCTATTAACACCCCTGTTTTTTCGTTTCCCACCCCGTTGAAAACTAAAAGGATAAAATGGCAAATATACCCTTATTCATTTTTCTATTATGTTACTTCAATTATATAAAAAAAATACAATGACACTAATATATTTTGAGAAGACAAATGATTCCATAAAGAAAATAATGTTTTTTCTCGAAAAAAATAGTGTTTTATTTCAACTTTATTCTTTTCAAATTTTATGTTTTTTTCTTCACGTTGTTTAATTTTATGATTTCTGTTGTAATATATATTCCAATCATTTTTAAATTGAATTGAAATGCAACGTTTTTTAGACCGCAAAATGAATAGAAATAAATGAATATGAATTACTTTTTTTTTTTTGGTTATGGATCTATCTTTTATTTCATTTTCGTTGTTAACGCAGAGCTATTTATGTGTGAAAATATAAATTAAATGGTAGTTTTGTTAACTTTTGGGGTGTGAAAAGCAAAAAGTGGATGAAATATTTTTTGCTTAAACAACGGAGTGTGAAAGACAAAAGGTGAGGTGCAAATAGAATTGGCCAAATTTAATACTAAATTGGATGATATAATTAGTTATAATATGAGATACTTCAATTCTTTATTCAAAACAAAAGGGTGAGCTTGCATGAACTGGATAAATGTGTATTGAGATTACCAAAATGTTTACGATTAGTATTTCACATTATATACTCGAAAGAGTTTACATTTAACTATTTGAAAATTAACATGGATTTTTTATCATTGAATATTGGTTAATCCTGCAATTTATCTCATGTAGTTTGGCATCTGTACTTTGGTTGGGATATTGATTAAGATTCAATAACTAGTGATAAAATAAAAAAATTGTATTTAACTACCAGCCATTATGCTTTTTAATTTACAACATAATATATATATATTGGGAAAGTCTACTTAGACACAAAAATTTGACACTAATGGGGAGACACAAATCCTCAACCATCGAATTGTCCCATGATTTTCACCTCACACATAAAGACAAATTGATCCAACGGTTTGGATTTTGTGTCCTCTGATTTGTGTCAAATACTTGTCCGTGGAAGTAGCTCAGTGAAAAGGCGTGCTCCTACCTCGTAATAGGTCAGGAGTTCGAGGCCTTCCCTGAGCAACTATCCCCCAAGTAAATTATACCTTGTATAGTGGAGGTCCAAGGGGAACTGCGATAAGCTGTATAAGCTTGCGGTTGCGAACTGGGTAGCCCTATACCTTCCAAGATGAGCGACTTTCCGTAATCTTCGGTGACTATCCATTTTTCTTATATATAAAAACTCCGAGATGGCGATCTTCCCATAACATTGAACCATTTGAGACTGCTACAACATTATAATTTTCTTCCACTTTCATAAACCCGGTGGTGTTATAACTGTAATTTGAGAATAAAAACTAACATTATTTTAACCCAACTTAAATTTCAATCTTTACCAGTACAATTTTAGGCTCAGTCTAATTAAATTTTGTATGACACTCTCTTAAACATGCAATTATAGATTAAGCCATGTATGTACTAATATATCTCCCCAAGTAGATGCATGCTTTTTTTCTATAGCAATTTACATGGCCCGTTCTCCCATAAACTGTTCACATACTATAGATCATCATACCATTCAAGTTCCATATTCTTGACTAATCGGACGATGGCTTGTTCTACCATTGACTCTCTTCCTCTTTTGCTTCGACCTCTCTAAACTTCATCCCAACTACTGTGTGCGGAGCACGGGCCTCAACCTAGTACCTATCAAAAACCTTGTTGTAGATTAACAAATTTTGTCTATATAAATAGGTTCTCAAGGTCTAGAATCTCAGGCAAAGCTTCCAACTTGAAGCCAACATCCAATCTTTTCCATCCAATCAGAAAAGGTAAGTTATAAAACTTGCAAATCTGGCTGAGAAAAAGCTCAAAAATGCAAAAAGAAGTTCAAAATAGCTTTCGTTTTTGAGTCCATGTCTATAGTTTCATTTCTAGAAATTGAGTCCGAGTGCTGAGTTTCATGAGCATAACTCACTCAATTCTTATCGGAATCAGTTATTTTTTTATTTTATTTTTTGTTTGGAAGTAGATGTTCCCTACTATTTGCCTACCAATTTTCAGCTCAATCGGACATCATTTGATCTCTTGTTTCAAGCTCGAAAGTTGAACCCAAAACCATATTCCGATCTGTAAATTATGTTATTTTGAATTATGATAGCATGGCCTGAGTTTATATTTAAGACAGTGTAACGTTAAAGTTTACTGTCAGAATCTGTAGATACTTTTTTATTTGAAAGATTACGTTCCCTACCAAAAAAAGGATATTATATAGTTATACCATATATATTCTTTTGACATATATTTTGAGATTTCAGTGACCATTTAACATAAAGTTATACCAGATATTATAAATACCGTATAGTTATACCATTGATCACTTAATTCATTAAAGCAGCTGCTTAAAACAATAATTGAGATTTCATTTGACGTATATTTTGATCATGTTGTTCATGTTTTCTTATTTACCGTAACATTATCGTGTATATTTGTATAATTGAAATTTCATGTTTTACTCTTACGCTTTTATACCTACCGAATAAGCTCTTAATCCAAGAGGGAAAAGGAGCCACGGAACAAGTTTAGCAGGGAAAAAATACATAAAAAACTAATTCATACATATTCACGTAGGAAGTAGAGAATACAGAATGCAGGCTTACACAAGCAGTGACTTGGAAAGCAACACACACTAGTAAGGAATACAAAAAATCACCTCTAAGCTAACAGATCCGATCAGGTCCAAATTACTACGATGGTTTGTCTTCGATCTTGGTGAGGGCTTCCGGATCTTTCTTCAACTTCTCAACCTTCGATTTTTTTCGTCTAAAGAGACTGCTTGCAGTAACTGTAGCAAATTTTCAAGTGGCCGTTTGGATGCCTCGAGGGTGCTGATTTTGGTCTCTCTGTTTTTGTTTGATACGATTTGCGTCTGGTCAAGATTCTGGTTTGTTTAGTGTGTTTTAGTCCTAGATCTACTTTTTGTTTTTTTTGTATGTTCATGGGTTTGCTTGTGGTCCCCTTCTTTGTTTTCTGGTTGTTTCTCATATACCACCGCCTCTTTTCACGGCGATGGCGTTGCCACGGTGCAGATGGGGGTTTGGTTGGCTTTGTGACACATCCACTCTTAGAGCATACCCAGCAGCTGCTTGAGTTCAGGTAGGAGGAAGTAAAAAAATAGCGTCAATCATCCCCACTCACCCAGCAGTGAGTGGGGGAAAAAAATTAAAAAAATTAATAAACGTTGAACGGGATTCAGTTTCCCGTTTAACGCATACATTTTTTTTTTTTTTTTTATTAACTATAGGTCTCTAAACGGCAATGAGAAATCCGTTTAGGGATCCCCTCAGAAAAAATAGCGTGAGGAATCCCCATTTTCTCTTCTTCCTCACGCTTCATTCCCCACTGCTGTAGCGTGATGGAGGAAGAAAGAGCGTGAATCCTCCCCATTTTCTCCCTGATTCACACTGCTGGGTATGCTCTTATGCCCGGTTGACCTTATGTAACTGTTGGATGCTGTTTATATGCTCATGAGTTTAGTAATGTGTAACTGGTTTGTAGTTAGGCCATTGTATTCACTATATATGGGTATGATGATCAGGTCGTTTTTGAGTTAGACTGCTCTCAAGGTTGTTGGACTGTCTTGTTTTTCTAAGCTACTATGTCATTTGATTGTTGGATGTTGCTTTTAGTTTATGCAGTAGCTACTGGTTATCCAGTTTCATCGTGTTGTTACTGGTATATGAGTCATTGATGTAATACAGTTTTATGCAATGTGCTACAATTGATTCTGCTATAGGAAAGGTTGATGTTTGGATGTTAGTTGATGGCTGTGTCCATTAGTTAATGGTTGTGTCCGTTAGTTACAATTGATGTTAGTTGATGCCTTGATGGTTGCATCGTGTTGTTACTGGTATACGAGTCATTGATGTAATATGTGCTGCAGGTTAGTTAGAATCTTCACTCCTTGGAAATATTATTCGGATTTAAGTGTATGGTGATGTCCCCGTTTTGTTCAACTTAGATGCTTGGGCAATATATGTTGCGGGTTAGTTAGAATCTTCACTCCTTGGAAATATTATTCAGATTTAGGTGTATGGTGATGCCCCAGTTTTTCCTTAATAGCTGAAGTTTTTTTTTTTTTTTTTTTTTTTTTGTAACAATCTCCTTTCTGAAATCAAAAGCGTATAGCAAATATATTTGACCATGTCAATGTATAGGTAATATGTTTATCATTGATATTTTATTCACTCAAAATTTTTGGATTCTTTTCTTATTTACTACATGTGAAGTGCAAAAATTAGTGAAATGTGTGTGTTGCTACGTGAATATATAAATTGTAGTCCCAGTTAATTTATATGTTTTGTGGGGTTTTATTGTAACATCATTATATTTGCTACTTATGTACTATTTGGACACCTGCAGCAAATAGCAACGTCACTTGAATATTATTTTGAAATGAAATTTAAGTGTTATATAATTCAATAAGACGGAAATTTTGGAATGTTATTAAAAAAAATCAATTTAATGGTTACCATATATTATTATGGTACTTATGAGGCAACCAAAGGTATACAGTATACCCCGATGAATTGAAAATGAATGAGGGAGTTCCATTGGACAATTTCTTTGTCGTAAAGAAAAGATTATAGGTTGAGATTTTTTTTTTGAACTTGTTGATACTTACAATAGTCAGTTACTTCACTTATTTAAGTAAAAAATGTTTAATCGTAATTGATATCTTGTAATCTGATATCACTTGTATTCATGTAAATCCAGGTTGGGAACCATCTCCATTGGCGGTTTGCATTCTTTGGCGAGTCAATTTTTGTGTTCCTATGTGCTATTCTTGTTTTCATATTCAGTATTTGTATATTTCACAATGAAATATACATTGTCTTTTGTTATTCCACACTTGTTATGAAAGTATTGATTATGTACTGAATTTAGCAACTTAATTTTGTATTGTGCGTGTATGTTAATTGATACTCTATGTCGTTATTTGATTATAAGAGGTGTTATTTTTGAGTTCATATTGACTAATTATCTTAATTAACATTGGCATCTGTCGGTTGTAAATTAGTATTTTATTGTAGTAACATTTACCAATGGAATAGAAAGGGAATATGAGTGGGTATTGCAAATCCGCGTGTGATTGTCGGTGGAAATAAAAACAATTGTCACCAATAACCTTACTAAAATGTTAAAATTTGTGATGAATTACCGGAAAATATCTAAGGTGAAGCAAAGTTGAATTAATCCCTTGCTGTTTAACAAGGGATTTCCGAGGGAATTTTTTTTAAATATATATTAAGGAAATATATATCCATTGGTAAAAGGTCAGTAATTTTTTTTAGAATTAAATTTGAATATATTGACAAATGACGTTAAAGTGTCGGAGAGTTGACGCTAACTTCCATCGCAAATTGGTCACTAAAATACCAACGTGAAATTCACCGACCAGTGTTATCCGTCACTAATCCATCGCTAATACATGTTTAGCGACGGATTTGCGATGGATTCGACTGCTGCAAAATCAGTGTTTTCTTGTAGTGAGTTCATCGTAGTTAAAACATCTGACATTATTCGGAACTTTATTACTTTTAAAGGAATTCCTTTGCTCATTCCTCTTGAAATTATTTATTTTTCAATATCTACGGAATTTTCTAAAAATCCTTATCATGAAAGTTATTTATTCATCACTGTCGCTGTTTGAGTCTGAATCTTCGGTTGTTGCATTAAATGCTTTCGATTTATTTTCTGATGATTTATTTTCTTTCCTTCGTTGCATTTGGACTTCTAACGACATTAGATTTCCAATTAATTTTCAATTTTCATTGCGCTGGTATCATTGGCCTCTTTAATTGTAAGAGTCGTTTGATCCCAATCTGAAGTCAATGAATTCAGGATTTTTCCGACTTGATCTTCCTTAGAATAAGTTGTTATCGAAGCCATTAGTGAATGCACGATCTCTTGGAACTTGCAGTACATATCAGAGATAGATTCATTTTGATTCATTTTAAATAAATCAAACTAATTGATTGAGATAGATGTTTTGGACTATTTAACTTTGTTTGTTCCTTCATGAGTCACTTGCAAAGTTTTTCAGATTTCATATGCAAATTTGCAAACGGATACCCTATTAAATTCATTTCTATCTAGTGAATAGAATAAGATATTCAAAGCCTTTAAATTATTGTTTGTAGTGGCTTTTTGATCGTTAGTCCATTGTGTAAAATTAATAGTGGTTTCAACATTTTCAGTTTATGTGATATTCCAAGTGTCTAATCCTATAGATTGTAAGTAAATTTTCATTCTATAAGTCCAATATGCGTAGTTACTACCATTGAATAATGGTGGTCTAACAGTGGACTGACACTCGACAAATGAACATTAAAATTGACAATTCCAGTGTTGGTTGCCACTTAAACTTTTCGAAATTCAAATAATGAAAACTTTGAAAACCAGTGCTCTGATACCAGTTGTTGGGGATGCAGATAAGGAACTTAAGGCAAACTAAACACTAGAGTGGGTGAATAGTGTTTTATGGACTTTATTAATTTCTAGAAATCTTTTTAAGTTTATCAGAATATTATGCAAATCAAAGATATCAACAATCATTGAATCAATGACAGGTGCAAAAAATAAAAAGTTGTAAAAGAAAAGTACACACCGTGACTGGTTCAAAGTTTTCGTACATCCAACCCCACACAATGCTGGGTTGATGTGAATTTCTTTTCAACTAATATCCAATATTACAATCCTCGATTTCAAGGGCACACCCCAACAAATTTCCAATTACAGCGATACTCGGTTCATTTCTAAACCACAACCTACAACCAATTGATTTTAGGGACACAATCACACCCAGTCGATTTATATGGGACTCGGCCACACCTTTCTTAGTATCAGTTTGGGAGAATTGACTCAGTGTAACTTGATCTTGCAATCTTTGATTATAGAAATTCTACAATTCTTGAGTAGCGCTTGAATTCTAAAGAGAGTTTGATAGAGAATTGAAATAGAAAGATTGTGACGACCCTGATTTTCAGAACCAGTTTAAAAATTTTATTTTAGTTATTTTAATGAATTTTGAATATTTAAAATGATTATTTTAAATAATAACGACAAAAAATTTAGTTTAATCGAATTTAGAACGTATAAATTTATTTTAATTATATAACGAGCTTGAAATGGCGCGGTAGTTTGGAAATTCGATTTTAAATTTCAAATGAATATACAGGATTCAAAGTAAATCAGAGTTCAGTAAAACTGGAAATATTAGGATCGTATTAATGATATCTTTCTAACGAATGTATGAAACTGAGATTTCACTTTAGAAGTTGAAAGATATGTCCAGTTTAAAATTCAGAAAAGTCGCTATGGAATTTTTATATATTTTAATATAATATATAGCCCTTAAAAATATCCATTTTGCAAACGACCACTGTTTTCGACGAAACCACTTTTGCTGGATCAGAAATGTCAAATTATGGTTAGATTTACTTTTCTGTAATTTTTGAAATTAATATGCGAGCGTGGCAAAAGAAAACGTGTTTGTTCAGTTTTAGTCAAATTGGATCGACCAGAAAATGACCATTTTTCAAACGGTCTCGGAATTCGACGAAATTAGTTTTATTAGGACCGTATCGTCAAAGCATAGCTAGATTTATTTTTCGGGAATTTTTAGAGTAAGTATGTGGCCCCCGGTAATTTAAAATGTGCATTTAAATTTAATATATACTGATTTATATTTTAATTTAAAGAAAAACTAATTCAAACAGTCGAATTGGCTTACGAAACATATCCCATTGTGTTCAGAATGTGGGTATTTGGCTAGGGGCGACAGTCGTTGGGTTTGATTTGGAGTTCCTACGTGAAATTTCAATCTAAAGAAATAATAGAATAAAATAATAATTAATATATACTATATATACCCCCTCATTTATTGCAAAACCCTAACCCCCTTTTATTTCTGAGTCCACCGCCATCAGGTATTTAAAGGCCATAATTGTCCCAAATTGATGTTCAATCTTCTCAAAATCCACAAATTAAAAATCAGAAATTTATGAAACGAAACTGTAGAGAAGATCGAGATCTCCATTCCGTACGGTTATGATCGGGTCTTAGGTTGCGGATTTCTCAATTTCCATGCTCAAAGCACCTTCGTTCGTGGAAGTTTCTAGAGGGATGGGGCCCTCGAGCTCGCGGTGGTGACCAGGCGCGGGGAGGGGCTTCAAAGGCGGTCGGTATGGCTGGGATGGATCGGTGGTCCGTCAACCCGAGGAGGCGCGGCAAGAGGCTTTTCAAATGGACGATGGGTTTTGGGGTAAATTACACGTCCAAGAAGATGATGAGTAGCCTGTTTAAGCAGCTAAGTAAATCCAATCTTGATTAGTGAAATCAATAATATTTTTAATTTAATTTTGTGATTAAAAATTTGAAACAACCATATCTTATTCGTTAGGAATCAGAATCGAACGAGGTTAAGTGCGTTGGAATCGTATCACCGAGCACTACACGATGAGACTGACTAGAGTTGAAATAGAGCAGATTAGAAATTCAAGCAAATTCAAAATCCGAACCGTAATAAAACAGAATTTCAAAATTTCAAAACTGACGGAGTGGAATCGAATGTGAGTTTTCTCACACCTGCAAAAATATTCACATTTTTGTGAAATTGAAATATGTGATTGATTCGATTATTTGTTTGTTGGTTGCTATTTTTAATGGACATCAAATTTTAAACTGTAGAAATTGAATTGATAGTTAGTTTATTTTTGAATTGAATTGCTAGTAAAACCCTGACACATATAATCAGTAAATTATTGCAAATTGAACTGTTTGGATGATGGTTGTGATGTGTGTTTATTTGTGGATATTTCGAACTGTATGGATATTGTCTATATTTTTATATCACTGTTATCACCTTGGATTGAAATGATATATATCCTGTAACGACCCGCATTCTACGCATCATAGGATCGTAGAATATTTATTTCTGTCACATACGAAGTCGTATGGTCATGTAACTTTGGGAGACGACTATTAGGGTCATTTCCCATGTTCATGATTTTTCCCGATTTTTAAATGACCATTTTACCCCTAGTTGGCACTGTTTTGGCCGTAACTTTTGATTGGAAAGGAATTTTGACCTGGAACCACTTCCATTAGCTCCGGATGATGGTTTCTCTTTCCGTAGAGTGGTCACATTAGTCAAACGGACTCACCGTTTGGGAGATATGGCTGAAACAAGTTTCAGATGGTGAAAAACAACTTAATTGGGCTTAACCGGGTGATTAGCAGTTAGGCCCAGAGGGGAATTTCGGGTTTAGAGGTATAGGAGGACTGATTAGGGTTAGGTTATCACTTTCATTTCAGTTTTGAGCCGCCACAAACCTTCTTGAGACCTTAGTAATGGCTTCAATCCTCTAAAACCATCCCAAAACACATTTTTAGTGAAGATTAAGCCTAAACTACATCAAAACAAGGCCAAATAGCAACAAAGCAAGGTTAGAGCTGCTGTTATACATAGGAATTCGACCCAAACAGAGGATACTTCAGATTTGGTGTTTTATTTTGTGGCCAAGGTGAGTGATAGCATCGTTTTGACACTAATTACAGTTAATTAAGGGTAATTAGTGAAGATTAGCGAATTTATACGTAAATAAATTCTGGAAAAATTCCTAAAATTCTAAAATAATGTTTTAAGGCTCTGTTAGAAATTTGGGTTAATTTAGATGTGTTTTGCTAATTGTATGCTTAAACATGATTAAGAAGGATTATGGGAAAATGTGAGGTTTTAGCCACTTTTGATCTATTTTGATTCATTTGGATTGTTGTTTGGTGTTCGTGGTTGCTCTTACATATTGCTATGACTCTATGGTATGTTTTATGATTGATTAGAATAGTTAGATTGGTCGAGGACGCCGTCGTATGGCGCAAAACACTCGCTAGAAAAGTTGCAGGAAATACTACAGGGATCCGGATCGGATCGGGTAGGGGATCGGATCGGACATATCCGAACCGGACCGGGGCGTGGTAC
Source organism: Allium sativum (assembly GCA_030737875.1). Lineage (NCBI taxonomy): Eukaryota > Viridiplantae > Streptophyta > Magnoliopsida > Asparagales > Amaryllidaceae > Allium > Allium sativum. Next base: position 1,028,745,240 of record CM060912.1, read on the forward strand.
TTTCTGGAGCATGACGTGAAGAGGCAACAAGGATGGCCTGGTCGGATCGGAGGGGCGTAGCGTGGGATCGGAAGAAACAAGGAGGACTGAAGTGGAAGAAAGAGGAGCATGGATACCATATTCCGAACCGAACCGAGAGCAATACACGAACCGAACTGATGCTGACGAGACGGAGACGGAGGCACTCAAGCTATGGAGTATCCGAACCAAACCGCTTCAGAATCACCGAACCGAACCGCATGAGGGAGAGCACCGAACCGAACCGCATGAGGGAGAAGGACCCGAACCCAGAGGATGGTGGCACTCCGAACCGAACCGGGGAACGTATCCGAACCGAACCGAGCATGGGTGACCGGACCGAACCGAACGTGTACTTTTACTACTCCGTGATGACTCTTCTGAAGACCAACTCCAATTCGATCAAACCCGAGATGCAAAGGAAGTCCAAATGAGAAGTTAGAGCTTAAGATTCAGATGGGAATCAACGAGTTCGCTTCATGGTTGGGCTTTGCTGCGGGACGCGTGTCAAGGGGTTATCGACGTCTATAGCTTTGGACCACTATGGTAGGAGGTGCGAAGGCGGATTCAGGGCCATTATGGCATCGGTAGAACCAAGGGCTACGACCAATGAAGTGGGTCATTGAAATGTTTGGTCATGACTCCAAGTGTTTGGCTTGGTCACAGCAGGGTTTCTACAAGTCAGGATTCGTCGTTACCTCAGTTTGTCTAGTGTTCCAAAGTGGTAGATGTCGTACGCTTTACGCACTGAGTGAGAGATGTGAGGATGGTTGCTATGGATGATTTGTTTGCTATCATTGTGACATGCACACCCCACCCCCGTATTCTTACACTATTTATTATGGCACCTTGGAGTATTGTACGGTATGTGGTACTAACTCTTTGGTTGCAGGTCTAGGTTCAGGTATGGTTTAGTATACCTGTTATTACTCTGTTTAGATGCTTATCGCTCATACCAGGCTTTATGTCTGACCCAGAGTTTTATGTCTCCTCTTATTACTCTGGGTGCTCACACGAGCAGACTAGAGACAGGTTAGCTGGTGATGCACGGGTAGATGATCCGGAGACGAGCAGGAGGCTTCCACGTAATATATATAGTATTCTCCCTGTGTTGTTGAAGATCACTGCTTGGGCATTGGTGGTGCATCTTCTGCTTTGGTTTTCTTTTGTTAGAGACAGTAAATTTGGAAAGTTGTAATAAGCTGTATTTGGATTTCCGCTGCTCTGATGTTGACATTGATTATTAGTTATCAGCTTATGCACTGTCTCGCCTGTTTTATGTCAAGTATGTTATTATTATATTTTATTCTATGCGCTGTGAGACATTCTACAGGTTCCTTGATTAGTTCATTTCCTTTTCTTTCCTTTCTTTGGCGACCGTTCCGTGCTAGTCGGGACATGTGTACAGCGCACTTCCGAAGGAAATGTAGGCTGGTGCGGAGCGGGCCGTCACACTTGGTATCAGAGCTCTAGGTTGCGTAGTTAACCTAGGGAAGTTATCAGAGAGAGATAACATACGTATACGAGAGAGCGTATTTGTGGTTATTTTGGTTTTCAAAAGTTATATATACTATTAGTAGTATAAGAATGAAGTCGTACTGCACTAGCACCACTATGGAGTCGTTAATCGTTTCCTTTTTCAGATTGACGATGAGCCGATATACTAGAGGTGCTGGTAGGGGAGCCAATAATGGGAATGTTGCTGACATGAGGACGATGTTTACTGACCTCATGAGAGAGATGCTTAGAGATGTACAGAGGGCAGCTCCCAATGGTGGAAATGGTGGTGGTCCAATAGTGCAGGCGCCGAGGGTCGACTTCGCCAAGCTAAACAAGGATTATACTAGCCTTGGTGGGAAGCCGTTTCACGGAACGGAGTCGGCCACGGATGTTCAAGATTGGTTGGATAGTTGCGAACGTATCTTCGAGGATTTGGGTATCGAAGATGCGATGAAGAGAAAGCTAGCGTCCCGTCAGCTGCAAGGGCGGGCAATGAATTGGTGGAATGCTATAAAGGCAGCCACTCCCGAAGATCAGATTACTTGGGAGCAGTTTAAAGCTCGCTTCAGTGAGAAGTTCATCCCAGCTGCTCAGAAGTCAATGCTGTTTAAGAAATTCTTGGAGCTCAAGCAGAATGGCAGAGCTGTCTTCGAGTATATTGCCGAATTTGACACTTTGTCAAAATATGGGTTATCTCTTATTGATACTGCCGAGAAAAAGAATGAGAAATTCATAACCGGTTTGGACCAGTACTTGGGGGAAAGACTTATTAACCACATCGATGAGTCGTTTGAGTCGATTGTAGGGAAAGCATTGAGGTCAGAAAGTCTCTACCCTAAGCCGAAGACTGAGGTTGCATCTGCAGAAGAGCCAAAACCACAAGCAAGTGGTGGAGGCAAGGGTGGTTCCCAGAATAAGAGAAAGCAGAACCAAGCTAAGGATGGCCAGAAGAAAAAGAATAAGCAAGATGTTGAGTGCTTCAGCTGTGGTAAGAAGGGCCATTATGCTAGTAATTGTCGGGCCAAGCCAGCAGATAGGAAGTGCTTCAACTGTGGCCAAATGGGACATCACAAGGACAAGTGTCCACAGCCCCCTAAGGAAAAGCAAATGGTGAAAGCATACGCCCTTAATGCTATTCCTTCTTCGTCGAATGCCCCAACAGCGGCGGAGAAGGGAAAGAATGTCGTCATTCAAGGTATGCTTTCTGTTTATGATGTCCCTGTTAGAGTTTTGTTTGATACCGGAGCTTCCAGTTCTTTCATATCTAGTGACCTGGTAGATAGGTTGGGATTGGAGCCCGAGATTGTCGATAGACCTTTAGTAGTGACGAACCCGATTGGTGGTTCGACTAGCCTTAGCATGATTTGTCGTAATGTGGTCTTATCGAGTCATGGATGCATGTTTGTTTGTGATTGCTTTGTTTTGGGCTTTACTGGGTTTGGCATTATTTTGGGAGTAGATTGGCTCCAAAGATACGGGGTGGTGGTAGACTGTGAGGGCTTGTTGGTGACGGCTAGAGCGGATGATGGGCGGAGGATAGTGTTTGGTGGTCTACCCAGTAAGGGTGTATTGGCTAGTTTTCTAAACTCCCTCGACATTCCGCATAGTGAGTTGTCAGGTTTGCCCGTGATTGGCCAGTATCCGGATGTTTTCGAAGAAGTGACCGGACTTCCACCACACCGAGAGATTGAGTTTCGCATTGATTTGGTAAAAGATGTCAGACCTATAGTGATGCCACTTCGTCGTATGGCACCAAGAGAGCAGCGAGAGCTCGAGGTGCAAGTCAGCGATCTTTTGAAGAAGGGATTTATCAGAAGGAGTGTTTCTGAATGGGGAGCACCAGTTGTGTTTGCTACCAAGGCGGATGGTTCCCTTCGTTTGTGTGTAGACTACCGCGAGTTGAATAAAGTGACGAGGAAGAACAAGTATCCTCTACCACGGATAGATGATTTGTTCGATCAGTTGAGTGGCGCGAGAATATTTTCTCAGTTGGATCTCGCGACAGGTTTTCATCAGCTTAGAGTGGAAGCTGAGAGTATAGCTAAAACGGCATTTCGGACGCCGTCTGGGTTTTATGAGTGGTTGGTCATGCCATTCGGGCTGACCAATGCCCCAGCATATTTTGTGGATCTTATGAATAGGGTATTCAGAGATCAGTTGAATAAGTTTGTCCTTGTGTTCGTTGATGATATTTTGGTCTACTCAAGGACAGAGGAAGAACACAAGGGACATTTAAGAATAGTGATGGAGGTGTTGAGAAAACACCAATTGAAAGCAAAGTTTTCGAAGTGTCACTTATGGAAGAGGGAAGTGAGGTTCTTGGGCCATGTTGTATCAGAGAATGGTATTGCCGTGGACCCGGCAAAGGTGGCTACGGTACAGGATTGGCCTACGCCCAAGAATGCAACAGATGTAAGAAGTTTCTTGGGGTTAGCAGGATATTATCGTAAGTTTATCCAAGGTTTCTCCAAGATAGCAGCACCATTGACCCAGTTGACCAAGAAGAATCAAGCTTTTGTCTGGGATGGGAGGTGCGAGAATGCATTCAAGAGTCTAAAGGACAAGTTGACAAGCGCACCAGTGTTAGTCATTCCTAAAGGGAATGAAGAGATGACGATATACACGGACGCCTGTGGTACCGGACTGGGTGCTGTATTGATGCAAGGCGGTAGGGTTATAGCTTACGCAAGTCGGCAATTGAAACCGCACGAGAGAAGATACCCTACCCATGATTTAGAATTGGCAGCGATCGTGTTCGCGTTAAAGATGTGGAGACACTATCTCTTGGGGGAAAGATTTGAGCTGTTTACAGATCATAAGTCGTTAAAGTATCTCTTCTCTCAGAAAGATCTGAATCTCCGTCAGCAGAGATGGTTAGAGTTCTTAGCTTCCTATGATTTTGACATCGCATACACACCAGGAAAGGGCAATGCGGTGGCTGATGCATTGAGTAGGAGACATGCCAGCTTAGGGGCTATGTTCCTTGAATGGAAGCAACTGGAGTTTATCGCGGGGTTTGATTTCAGACAAAAGTGCGAATTGGATCCAGAAATGTTAGCAAGTTTGACGATCAGACCCACTTTGATTGAGCGGATCGGCTCTAGTCAGAGGGACGATCCTAACCTATTGGAAATCATCTCCAAGTTAGAGATGGGTATCGAAGAGGAGATGAACAAGTATGGGCTTGATCGAGATGGATGGCTTAGAAAAAATGGAAAGCTTGTTGTACCCAATGTCAATGGATTGAGGGATGAAGTGCTTAGAGAATGTCATCACTCAAAGCTGACTATACATCCCGGTGGTAATAAGATGTATCGAGACATGAAACAGACTTACTACTGGGAAGGAATGAAAAGAGACGTTGGGAAGTTTATATCCAAATGCATGAATTTCCAGCTAGTTAAAGCCGAGCAAAAGAAGCCTAGTGGATTGTTACAGCCATTGGAAATTCCCGAATGGAAATAGGAGCAAGTCTCGATGGATTTCATCGATGGTTTACCAAGGACTAGATCGGGACATGATAGCATTTGGGTAATTGTGGATCGGTTGACTAAGAGTGCAAGATTCATACCAGTCAAATCGACCAGAACGGCAGCTAAGTTAGCAGAATTATATATGAAGTGGGTAGTGAGATTTCATGGAGTACCCAAAAGCATTGTGAGTGACCGAGACCCGTTGTTCACTAGTGGGTTTTGGAAGAGCTTACAAGAGGCTCTAGGGTCAGAGTTACATCTCAGTACCGCATATCATCCTCAGACCGACGGTCAGACGGAGAGGGTGAACCGTATCTTGGAAGATCTCTTGAGAGCATGTATATTGGATTTTGGTGGATCATGGGATGACCATTTGCACCTAGTAGAGTTTGCGTATAATAATAGCTACCAATCCAGTATCGGTATGGCTCCATATGAAGCTTTGTACGGAAGACCGTGCAACTCACCATCATATTGGATAGAGACTGGCGAGAAGTTTGTACTTGGACCAGATGTGGTGAGAGAAACGTCGGATAAGATTAAGATCATTCAGCAACGAATGAAAGCTGCTCAAGATAGGCAGAAGAGCTATGCTGATAAGAGGAGGAGAGACTTGAAATTCTCCGTTGGCGACTTGGTGTTTGTCAAGATTTCTCCGTTGAAGAGCGTAATACGATTTGGCAGGAGAGGCAAGTTGGCACCAAGATTTGTCGGCCCATTCCCTGTCCTTGAACTAGTCGGGAATTTGGCATATAGAATTGACTTACCAGAAAAGATGGCGGAAGTTCACAACGTATTTCATGTTTCCCAACTAAGGAAGTTCGTTCACGACTCAGATATGACTATTTCACCTGATCAGTTAGAGGACTTCGAAGTAGAACTCGAGGCGGTTGGGAACCGCAAGCCGGCCCGTATTGTCGAGCACGACATGAAGCAACTTCGAAGGAAGGCGGTGAAGCTAGTCAAGGTACAGTGGAGCGAGGACGAGAATGATTGTACTTGGGAGACAGAGGAGAACATTAGGAAGACTCACCCAGGACTCTTTGCCTGGTAAGATTTTGACTTCAATTTAGTTTTCCGCATGCTAGGATAGACTTGTTTGCTTGTTTTGCATGTTTGATTGTTGTATGTGGTTGTGAGGCATGCGGGATCCTTTGTATGTTTCGGGTTAAGGAATTTCGGGGACGAAATTTCTTAAGGGGGGGAGAGTGTAACGACCCGCATTCTACACATCATAGGATCGTAGAATATTTATTTCTGTCACATACGAAGTCGTATGGTCATGTAACTTTGGGAGACGACTATTAGGGTCATTTCCCATGTTCATGATTTTTCCCGATTTTTAAATGACCATTTTACCACTAGTTGGCACTGTTTTGGCCGTAACTTTTGACTGGAAAGGAATTTTGACCTAGAACCACTTCCATTGGCTCCGGATGATGGTTTCTCTTTCCGTAGAGTGGTCACATTAGTCAAACGGACTCACCGTTTGGGAGATATGGCTGAAACAAGTTTCAGATGGTGAAAAACAGCTTAATTGGGCTTAATCGGGTGATTAGCAGTTAGACCCAAAGGGGAATTTCGGGTTTAGAGGTATAGGAGGACTGATTAGGGTTAGGTTATCACTTTCATTTCAGTTTTGAGCCGCCACAAACCTTCTTGAGACCTTAGTAATGGCTTCAATCCTCAAAAACCATCCCAAAACACATTTTTAGTGAAGATTAAGCCTAAACTACATCAAAACAAGGCCAAATAGCAACAAAGCAAGGTTAGAGCTGCTGTTATACATAGGAATTCGACCCAAACAGAGGATACTTCAGATTTGGTGTTTTATTTTGTGGCCAAGGTGAGTGATAGCATCGTTTTGACACTAATTACAGTTAATTAAGGGTAATTAGTGAAGATTAGCGAATTTATACGTAAATAAATTCTGGAAAAATTCCTAAAATTCTAAAATAATGTTTTAAGGCTCTGTTAGAAATTTGGGTTAATTTAGATGTGTTTTGCTAATTGTATGCTTAAACATGATTAAGAAGGATTATGGGAAAATGTGAGGTTTTAGCCACTTTTGATCTATTTTGATTCATTTGGATTGTTGTTTGGTGTTCGTGGTTGCTCTTACATATTGCTATGACTCTATGGTATGTTTTATGATTGATTAGAATAGTTAGATTGGTCGAGGACGCCGTCGTATGGCGCAAAACACTCGCTAGAAAAGTTGCAGGAAATACTGCAGGGATCCGAATCGGATCGGGTAGGGGATCGGATCGGACATATCCGAACCGGACCGGGGCGTGGTACTTTCTGGAGCATGACGTGAAGAGGCAACAAGGAAGGCCTGGTCGGATCGGAGGGGCGTAGCGTGGGATCGGAAGGAACAAGGAGGACTGAAGTGGAAGAAAGAGGAGCATGGATACCATATTCCGAACCGAACCGAGAGCAATACACGAACCGAACTGATGCTGACGAGACGGAGACGGAGGCACTCAAGCTATGGAGTATCCGAACCGAACCGCTTCAGAATCACCGAACCGAACCGCATAAGGGAGAGCACCGAACCGAACCGCATGAGGGAGAAGGACCCGAACCCAGAGGATGGTGGCACTCCGAACCGAACCGGGGAACGTATCCGAACCGAACCGAGCATGGGTGACCGGACCGAACCGGACGTGTACTTTTACTACTCCGTGATGACTCTTCTGAAGACCAACTCCAATTCGATCAAACCCGAGATGCAAAGGAAGTCCAAATGAGAAGTTAGAGCTTAAGATTCAGATGGGAATCAACGAGTTCGCTTCATGGTTGGGCTTTGCTGCGGGACGCGTGTCAAGGGGTTATCGACGTCTATAGCTTTGGACCACTATGGTAGGAGGTGCGAAGGCGGATTCAGGGCCATTATGGCATCGGTAGAACCAAGGGCTACGACCAATGAAGTGGGTCATTGAAATGTTTGGTCATGACTCCAAGTGTTTGGCTTGGTCACAGCAGGGTTTCTACAAGTCGGGATTCGTCGTTACCTCAGTTTGTCTAGTGTTCCAAAGTGGTAGATGTCGTACGCTTTACGCACTGAGTGAGAGATGTGAGGATGGTTGCTATGGATGATTTGTTTGCTATCATTGTGACATGCACACCCCACCCCCGTATTCTTACACTATTTATTATGGCACCTTGGAGTATTGTACGGTATGTGGTACTAACTCTTTGGTTGCAGGTCCAGGTTCAGGTATGGTTTAGTATACCTGTTATTACTCTGTTTAGATGCTTATCGCTCATACCAGGCTTTATGTCTGACCCAGAGTTTTATGTCTCCTCTTATTACTCTGGGTGCTCACACGAGCAGACTAGAGACAGGTTAGCTGGTGATGCACGGGTAGATGATCCGGAGACGAGCAGGAGGCTTCCACGTAATATATATAGTATTCTCCCTGTGTTGTTGAAGATCACTGCTTGGGCATTGGTGGTGCATCTTCTGCTTTGGTTTTCTTTTGTTAGAGACAGTAAATTTGGAAAGTTGTAATAAGCTGTATTTGGATTTCCGCTGCTCTGATGTTGACATTGATTATTAGTTATTAGCTTATGCACTGTCTCGCCTGTTTTATGTCAAGTATGTTATTATTATATTTTATTCTATGCGCTGTGAGACATTCTACAGGTTCCTTGATTAGTTCATTTCCTTTTCTTTCCTTTCTTTGGCGACCGTTTCGTGCTAGTCGGGACATGTGTACAGCGCACTTCCGAAGGAAATGTAGGCTGGTGCGGAGCGGGCCGTCACATATCCATTCCCTGAAATTATTATATTGAAATGTCGAAAGTGAATTATATTGAAATATCGAAAGTGAAATATATTGAAATTCCAAAGTGAATTATATTGAAATATCGAAAGTGAATTATATTGAAATATCGAAAGTGAATTATATTGAAATATCGAAAATGAAATATATTGAAATGTCAAAAGTGAAATATATCGAAATGTCGGAAGTGAAATATATTGAAATGTTGAAATCGAATTATACTGAAAATTGAAATTGAATTATATTAAAATTTGAAATTGAAATATATTGAAATTCCAAAGTGAATTATATTGAAATATCGAAAGTGAATTATATTGAAATATCGAAAGTGAATTATATTGAAATATCGAAAGTGAAATATATTGAATGTCGAAAGTGAAATATATCGAAATGTCGAAAGTGAAATATATCTAAATGTCGAAAGTCGAATTGTACTGAAAATTGAAACTGAATTATATTAAAATTTGAAATTGAGTTACATTGAAATGTCGAAATCGAATTATATTGAAAATTCGAAATGGAAATATACATTGGAATTTGAATTTGAATTTGAAATGTTGAAATTGAATTATTTCAAAGGTTTAAATCTTTATTTAAACTTTGAAATTAAATTCAAACTGAAATGATTTAATTTGTTATTCTAAAATTTGAACTAAAATTGGTTATGAATTGAAATTATATAAATTGAAATTTACATTGGAATTTGAATTTGAAATGTTGAATTTGAATTATTTCAAAGGTTTAAATCTTCATTTAAACTTTGAAATTAAATTCGAATTGAATTGATCTAAAATTTGTTATTTGTTATTTGAACTAAAATTTATTATAATTTAAATTATTTCAAAGGTTTAAATCTTTATTTAAACTTTGAAATGAAATTCAAAATTGAAATGATCTAAAATTTGTTATTTGGAATTTGAACTGAAATTGAATTATTTCATAGGTTTAAATCTTTATTTAAACTTTGAAATAAAAATTCGAATTGAATTGATCTAAAAATTTGTTATGTGAAATTTGAACTAAAATTGATTATAATTTGAATTGTTTCAAATGTTTAAATCTTTATTTAAACTTTGAAATTAAATTCGAATTAAATGGTTTAAATAAATATTTGAATTTGAACTTGGATTTGATTTGAATCAAATAGATTCAAATAATAACTCGAAATTTGAAGTTATCATTTAAAATGGATTGTTCTCAAATAAATTTGATTTTGGGAATCGATTTGGACTGGATATTGGAAATCAATTTGGTTTGTTTTGAGTTTTGAACTTAGGTTCAGATTTATTGGAAATGGAAAGAAACAGTTGATATGAAATTATTTCTATATAAACAAATTTATATATAAACTACTTTATGAAATTTATTCCTTCGATATATGGAGTATTCTATATAAATTGTTTCCAAAACCTATTTTTCTATATATATAAAAGTAGTTTATTTTGTAAAATATTTTAATATATATAAAACCATTTCCAATACTCAAGCTGTTTTGATTTCCAAACTATTCCAAATCTCTCAACTATTTAAAATTATTCAAAAATTTATTTAAACCCCAAAACTATTTCAAACTTATAGACTGTTTTAGAAGTGAAATTATTTACATTTAAATCTCTGATTTAAAAGCAAATATGATTATTTTGATGTTAAAATCAGAAATGAATTCAAAAATATTTTGTAGTAAATTGAATGATTCGAAGAAAATGTGGTTAATTGAAGTTATAACCAATTATTGAAATTGAAATTTATCTCAAAATGTGTAACAACCGGCATTCTACGCATCGGAGGATCGTAGAATATTTATTTCTTTCTTATATGAAGATGTTTGGTCATGTAACTTTGGGAAACGACTATTGGGGTCATTTCCCATATTCATGATTTTTGCCGATTTTTAAATGACCGTTTTTCCCCTAGCTGATCTTGTTTCGTTCATAACTTTTGACTAGAGAGGAGTTTTGACATGAAACCACTTCCATTAGATCCGAATTATGGTTTACCTTTCCGTAGAGTGGTCATAATAGTCAAACGGATTTATCGTTTGGGAGATATGGCTGAATTAAGGTTTAGAAGGCTAAAAACAGCTTAATTGGGCTTAACCGGGTGATTAACAGCTAGGCCCAATGGGGGATTTCGGGTTTAGAGGTATTTAAGGGCTGCTAGGGTTTAGAAAACGAATTTTACTTCATTTTTCAACCACCACAAACATGTCTTTCACTCTAGCCATGACCTCCACCTTCTAATTTCATCCCAAATCGCCTCTAATCACTTTCTAATCGAAGATTAAGCAAAACTACATCAAATCAAGGGGGATTAGCACCAAATCAGAGAGAGCGTTGCTAGAACACATTAGAATTCAACCCAAACATAGAATCATTTCAGATCTATAGTTTATTTTGTGGCTAAGGTGAGTGATTTGCATTGTTTTCCACTAATTACGGCAAATTAGGGTAATTAGCAAAGATTAGCGAAATTATAACTCAGAAAAATTTGTAAAATTCCAGAATATTATTTTATGCCTCTGATATGAGTTTGGGTTAATTTGGACTAATTTTGCTAATCCCGGAATTTAGGGGATTAAGGAGTGATTAGTGATAATTAGCGATATTATGCGTCATAAAAATCTGGAAAAATATTCCAAAATTCTGAAATATTGTTTTAGACCTCTGTTAGAAAATTTGGCTAATTTGGTTAAGTTTTACTAATCCTATCATTAGTTGTTGTTGAACATGTTTAAGGGGAAAATATGGGTTTTGGGTATGTTTGATCCATTTTACATGTTATGATTGTTGTTTTGCTGTTTATGATTGATTAGACATGTTGCTATGACTGTATGATATGATTTGTGATTGTCTAGAAGTGCTAGATTGGTCGAAAATGTCGTTGAATGGCGTAAACAGTCGCTGGAAGAAGTTGTAGGATTTTGGCCGATCCAGATCGGATCGGAGGAAGGAGACCGATCCGAACCACCTTCCACGAGAGCTGCTCACACCCGACCCGATCCTCCCTCGTGGGCATGAAGCTACTCCGACCCGAACTGATGCACCATGGAGAAGCTTGAGAGACCCAACCCGATCCACCAGGAGGTAAAGACGACCGATCCGAACCGATGCACTATGAAGGAGCTCAAGGTACCTGATCCGATCCAGTGGAGAGTGTTAATTCACGAACCGTGTTGATGACTAGGAACTGAAGGCCGAACCGAACCAATGGCTAGGAGGAGATCCGAACCGATCTGATGATGACCAATAACCCGAGATGCAAAGGTAGTCCAAATGGAAGTTAGAGCTCAGGATCCAGTTGGGAACCAACGAGTCGACTTCATGAGTTGGGCTTTGCTGCGGGACGCGTGCAAAGGGGTTGTCGGTATTCATAACCTTGGTTCACCACTGAGAGGCGGATAGTGGGCTTGTAGTGATAGTTGTACGGGATTGGATTCCGTCATGTCCCAACGGATAGGTGACCAAGGTAGTGGATATCGTATGCTTTACGCACTGAGTGAGAGATGTGAGGATGGTTGCTATGTTTGATTTGTTTGTCATCATTATGACATGCACAACCCCACCCCAGTATTCTTTACACCATCTGTTTAGTGGCACCTTAGAGTATTGTACAGTATGTAGTGGTAACTCTTTGGTTGCAGGTCTAGGTTCAGGCATGATTGGATTATACCTGTTATTGTTCTGTTTTGTTGCTTATCGCTCATACCAGACTTTTTTTCTGACCCAGAGTTTTATGTCTCTTCTTATTACTTTGGGTGCTCTCACGAGCAGACTAGAGACAGGTTAGCTGGTGATGCACGAGTAGTTGATCCGGAGGCGGGCAGGAGGCTTCTACGTATGATATATATAGAATATTATCCCTATGTCATTGGTGGTCACTACTTGGGCATTAGTAGTGTACCTTCCTTATCTTTCTTTTACCTTTAGAGACAGTTTGAAAAGTTGTAATAATGATGATGTGGAACATAAGCTGTATTTGGATTTTCCGCTGCTATGATAGTTTGTTTTCAGCCTATGCACTGTCTCACCTGTTTTATGTCAAGTATATGTTGTGATTATATTTTATTCCACGCGCTGTGAGACATTCTACAGGTTCCTTGTTGATTCTTTGTCTTCTTTCCTTCCTTCTGACGACCGTTCCGTGCTAACTGGACATGTGTACAGCGCACTTTTGGAGTAAATGTCGGTTGGTGCGGGGCGGGTTGTCACATTTGGTATCAGAGCTCTAGGTTGCGTAGTTAACCTAGGGAAAGACACTAGGGAGAGATAATATGTATATGAGAGTGCGTATTTGTGATTACTTTGGTTTTCAAAAGCTATATATATACTATTAGTATAGCTAAGGATGAAGTTGCACTGCACTAGCACCACTATGGAGATGATTAATCGTTTTCTCTTTACAGATTGAACGATGAGCCGATACGCAAGAGATGCTGGCAGAGGAGCCAATAATAGGAATGATGCCGACATGAAGGCGATGTTTACTGACCTCATGAGAGAAATGCTTAGGGATGTGCAAGGGGAAGCTCCCAATGCTGGTAATGGTGGTGGTCCAGTAGTGCAGGCGCCTAGGGCCGATTTCGCCAAGCTGAATAAGGATTATACTAGTCTTGGTGGGAAGCCGTTCCACGGAACGAAGTCGGCCACGAATGTTCAGGATTGGTTGGATAGCTGTGATCGTGTCTTCGATGACTTGGGTATCGAAGATGCGATGAAGAGAAGGCTAGCATCTCGTCATCTGCAAGGACGAGCGATGAATTGGTGGAATACTATTAAGACAGCCACTCCAGAGGATTAGGTTACTTAGGATCAGTTTAAGGCTCGCTTTAGCGAAAAGTTTATCCCAGCTGCTCAGAAGTCGGAATTGTTTAGGAAGTTCTTGGAGCTTAAGCAGAATGGTAGGGCAGTCTCGGACTATGTTGCTGAGTTCGACACCTTGTCGAAGTATGGGTTATCCCTTATCGATACTCCTAAGAAGAAGAATGAGAAGTTCATTACTGGTTTGGATGGATACTTGGGGGAAAAGCTTATTAACCACATCGATGAGACGTTTGAATCGATTGTGGGGAAAGCATTAAGGTCAGAGAGTCTTTACCCTAAGCCAAAGACTGAGGTTGCTATTGCATCTGCAGAGAGCCAAAGCCGCAAGCAGGCGGTGGAGGCAAGAATAATTCCTAGAATAAGAGGAAATAAGACCAAACCATGGATGGTCAGAATAAGAAAAATAAGAAAGATGGCGAGTGCTTTAGCTGTGGTAAGAAGGGCCACTATGCCATAGATTGTCGGGAAAAGCCTAGGGAAAGGAAGTGCTTTAATTGTGGCCAAGCGGGACATCACAAGAATGAATGTCCACAACCTTCTAGGGAGAAGCAGATCGTGAAAGCATATGCTATCAACGTTGTTCCTTCTCCGTCGAATGCCCCAACTGTGGCGCAGAAGGAAAAAGGTGTCGTTATTCGAGGTATGCTTCCTATTTAAGATGTTTTTGATCGAGTTTTGTTTGACAAACCTGAGTTAGTCGATAGACCTTTAGTAGTGACAAACCCGATAGGTGGTTTGACTAGCCTTTGTAGGATTTGTTGTAATTTGGTCTTATCGAGTCATGGATGTATGTTTGTTGTGATTGCTTTATTTTGAGCTTCACTAGGTCTAGCTTGATTTTTGGGAGTCGATTGACCTAAAAGGTATAGAGTGATAGTAGATTGTGAAGAGTCTTTGACGACCATTATAATGGATGATGGACAAAAGGTGGTATTGGATCGCCTACCTTATGATGAAGATGATAACGGGAGTTAGAGAAGCGAATGTACATCAGTTTGGTTAGGACTTGGCCATGCGATCGACGATAGTCTCAAGCGAGATTGGCAAGGATAGCCAGAGTTAGTTATGGATGCTTGAGTGTTTGGATGTTTTGCTAGTATCACCTAACATGGATTGTCTGAATTCGGAGGAGATATTCCTTAGGTGCCTGTCTGATATTGGTTTAGGCCTTTGGGGCTTGTGCTTGGGGAATGTCGAGTTCGACTAGGATGGTTCGCGTAAGAGATAAATAGTTGTTGCGATTTTTCATTGGATGATATCTTGGTTTACTCGAGGAGTAATGGGCAGCTGTGACAGGATAAGACTATTCAGTGGTATGGACTGCCCCGAGTTAGACTCGATAGGATTATGAGATGACTCGAGTGGGACTCGAGAAAGATGCAAAGTAATGGATTGTTTAGGACCTTATGTTGATGTTCTTTTTGAAGAAATAGGATGTATTCGTCGATCATGGAAGATGCAACGAAGATTAGGATGATTCAAGTTGGACTTGAACTCGTAAAAGAAAATGGGTGTTCGTTGATCTTGGAGATGCAACGAATAGGGAGACGACTCACGTTGGACTAGGGTCTGTAGGTAATGGATACTCAAGACTGGGTCTGAGTATATGGGTAATACATTGACTCGAGTTGGACTCGAGAAGGCTGCAAGGAATTGGATGGGCTTGAGTTGGACTCGAGAGGGCAGCAAGATAATGGATAGACTTGGGTGGGACTCGAGTGTTTCAGGCGGACTAAAAGCAGGGGTATCTGGGGATGCCCCCTTACCTTAGATCCGTTGGACGTGATCTAGTTATCCTTGGAGGATAAACGTACGTTGGACGTACGGTAGTCCGTTTGGAGGCAGAGTTTCCATTAGTTATTGATGTTGGTTGGACCATACATACAGATATCGACGTATTCATGGCTTTAGCAGATGATAGATAGGATTTGTTTGATGGATGCTATGGTTGTTGTGTTTGCTCCTACCTCTCTTCTCTTGAGTATCACTTGTAGGATCCTGTTGAATGGAAATAGTATAAGTTCGTTGATCATGGTGATATGACGGGTGTAAGATACTTTACGTTAGACTTGAAGTATGCTGAGGCATTGTGGAGCGTCCGTTGACCTTGGAGATTCAGCGGACATAGGAGCTTCAAGTTGGACTTGGACTTGAAGGTAGAGTACCTAGATTCATTCGATGAGTCTAGTTCACCTTTAGAAGGTGAATGTATGTTGGACGTGCAGTACGAGTATAAGTGGAGTACCTAGGCTCATTGGATGGGTCTAGTTTTCCTATAGGAGGTGAATGTACGTTGGACGTGCAGTACGAATGTAGGAGGGACTCAAGTTGGACTTGAAAGGACATTTGGAATGTAGTTGAGAATTTGGCGTATAGGGTTGGATTACCTAAGAAGATGACAGTATAGACGAATGCCATAGTACCGGACTAGGTGCGATAGCTGATGCATTGGGTAGGAGACATGCCAGTTTAGAGGCTATTTTTCTGGAATGAAAGCAACTAGAGTATATCACGGGATATAACTTCAGACCTCAGTGTGAATTGGATTCAGAAATGCTAGTAAGCTTGACGATTTGATCGATCTAGATTAAGTGGATCGGTTCCAGTCAGAGGGACGATCCTAACCTATTGGAAATCACCTCTAGGGTAGAGATGAGAATCGGGGGCGAGAGAACGACTATACTTGGGAACTAAAGGATACATAAGAAAATCGTATCCAAAACTCTTTATCTGGTAAGATTTACTTTGCAATTTAGTTATTCCGCATGCTAGGATTGACTTGTTTTGCATGTTTGATTGTTGTTTTATGGCTGAAAGGCATGCGGAACCCTTTGTGTGTTTTGGTTAGGGAATTTCGGGGACGAAATTTCTTAAGGGGGGAAGAATGTAAAAACCCGCATTCTACGCATCGGAGGATCATAGAATATTTATTTCTTTCTTATATGAAGATGTATGGTCATGTAACATTGGGAAACGACTACTGGGGTCATTTCCCATGTTCATGATTTTTGCCGATTTTTAAATGACCGTTTTACCCCTAGCTGGTCTTATTTCATTCATAACTTTTGACTAGAGAGGAGTTTTTACATGAAATCACTTCCATTAGATCCGAATGATGGTTTACCTTTCCGTAGAGTGGTCATAACAGTCAAACGGATTTACTGTTTGGGAGATATGGCTGAATTAAGGTTTAGAAGGCTAAAAACAGCTTAATTGGGCTTAATCGGGTGATTAACAGCTAGGCCCAATGGGAGATTTCGGGTTTAGAGGTATTTAAGGGCTGCTAGGGTTTAGAAAACGATTTTTACTTCATTTTCCAGCCGCCACAAACATGTTTTTCACTCTAGCCATGACCTCCACCTTCTAATTTCATCCCAAATCGCCTCTAATCACTTTCTAATCGAAGATTAAGCAAAACTACATCAAATCAAGGGGGATTAGCACCAAATCAGAGAGAGTGTTGCTGGAACACATTAGAATTCGACCCAAACAGAGAATTATTTCAGATCTATAGTTTACTTTGTGGCTAAGGTGAGTGATTTGCATTGTTTACGCCGTCGAATGGCGTAAACAGTCGCTAGAAGAAGTTGCAGGATTTTGGCCGATCCGGATCGGAGGAAGGAGACCGATCTGAACCACCTTCCATGAGAGCTGTTCACACCCGACCCGATCCGTCCTCGTGGGCATGAAGCTACTCCGACCCGAACCGATGCACCGTAGAGAAGCTTGAGAGACCCAACCCGATCCGCCAGGAGGTGAAGACGACCGATCCGAACCGATGCACTATGAAGGAGCTCGAGGTACCCGATCCGATCCTGTGGAGAGTGTTAATTGACGAACCGTGTTGATGACTAGGAACTGAAGGCCGAACCGAACCGATGGCTAGGAGGAGATCCGAACCGATCTGATGATGACCAATAACCCGAGATGCAAAGGTAGTCCAAATGGAAGTTAGAGCTCAGGATCCAGTTGGTCCAACGAGTCGACTTCATGAGTTGGGCTTTGCTACGGGACGTGTGCAAAGGGGTTGCCGGTATTCATAACTTTGGTTCACTACTGAGAGGTGGATAGTGGGCTTGTAGTGATAGTTGTACGGGATTGGATTCCGTCATGGCCCAACGGATAGGTAACCAAGGTAGTGGATATCGTATGCTTTACGCACTGAGTGAGAGATGTGAGGATGGTTGCTATGTTTGATTTGTTTGCCATCATTATGACATGCACAACCCCACCCCCGTATTCTTTACACCATCTGTTTAGTGGCACCTTAGAGTATTGTACAGTATGTAGTGGTAACTCTTTGGTTGCAGGTCCAGGTTCAGGTATGATTGGATTATACCTATTATTGTTCTGTTTTGTTGCTTATCGCTCATACCAGACTTCTTGTCTGACCCAGAGTTTTATGTCTCTTCTTATTACTCTGGGTGCTCTCACGAGCAAACTAGAGACAGGTTAGCTGGTGATGCACGAGTAGCTGATCCGAAGGCGGGCAGGAGGCTTCCACGTTTGATATATATATATATATATATATATATATATATATAGAATATTATCCCTGTGTCGTTGGTGGTCACTACTTGGGCATTAGTAGTGTACCTTCCTTATCTTGCTTTTACCTTTAGAGACAGTTTGAAAAGTTGTAATAATGATGATGTGGAACATAAGCTGTATTTGGATTTTCCGCTGCTATGATAGTTTGTTTTCAGCTTATGCACTATCTCACCTGTTTTATGTCAAGTATATGCTGTGATTATATTTTATTCCACGCGCTGTGAGACATTCTACAGGTTCCTTGTTGATTCTTTGTCTTCTTTCCTTCCTTCTGACGACCGTTCCGTGCTAACTGGACATGTGTACAGCGCAATTTTGGAGTAAATGTCGGTTGGTGCGGGGCGGGTTGTCACAAAATGAATATGAATTTTGAAATTAAATAATATTGTGATTAAAATAATATGATATTTTAAAGTGAAATTGGTTTAGTTGAATATGATATTTTGATATCATAACGATTCACTTTTGAAATATAAAAGTACCAATCGGTGTGTAACATGACGTTTGTTGTTAAAGAGACCGGGACCTCTTATTGACATACTCTCTGTCAATGTTGGAACCACTTTAACAACTGTGTACGCATTGGAGTTCCAAAAACGAAGTAGGATGAATTTGGAGGCGATTACTAGATTTGAAGAAAGTGAACGATGATGGATGACCCCGACACTTGTGTCGATTTGAAATGACTAAAACAGGAGCCGTGCCAGACCAAATGAGGGTTGACTACCTCTTAGTGGACATCTGCTCTTCGATTTTCCTGGTCCTCGGGTCTATACTATTATTGTTCTTATGTTGTTGTTGTTTTGTTGGTGCGCACCCTTGAAGGAATGTATTTCCCTTTGATTCAATATGGGGCAGATGTCTACAGTGGGCCGTTAGGGGTAACCACCAGTCTGGATCAGGCAAACTAGTAGCATACTACTTTGGGTATTGCATCATGTGCCTTGTCATACGTTTATCCTTATGCGAGACAACTACAATTTTGATTTTTGGCATATGTCCATAGTGGACTCACTGGCTACCGACGTTTTACTGGTTGTGTTAAAGGACCTGCATAGACCGTGTGCTTATAAACTGTGTAAGGGTAATCAATGTAACCCCGCTTACGCTATTTTTCTGACAAGTATTTGTGAATAGACACTAGTATAATAGCGAAATTATATTATATAGTATATAGTTTGATGGATCCTTAGGAGATGGAAATTCCCGTAACATCTTTTGAGTTATGTGTGTGTATGTTCATATGATGTCGATTTGATTTAGATGAGAATATTTTTGCCTGATCCGAGCTTGTTTTATTTTCACGCTATTATGCTCGGGTCAGATTTGAGCATTCCAGTTTCAAAGGTTATCTTCTGAAGGATGAAGATGAAGACGGTATACTATTATTACTATTGTATTCCACTACTATTCTGTTGCATTACTCTGTATTATCAGTTATGTGTATAAATTGTATAACTCTACTGATAATGTATAACTCTGATAAATGTTGTAAAATGATCAAATGTTTATTTTAAACAACTTCATGAACTGTTATTTGATTATTATATTTTGTTCCTTCCGTTGCGAGAATTTTTTGCTTGTTATCACTAAAGTCTATAAGTTGTGAAATAATGTGAATTAACAATAAATTACAAATTTGGTTAGTTATGAATAAAGGAAAATGGACTTAGATTCTGATTGAATAAAAGGTCAAGGATAAGCTTAAGAAAATTTACAATAATATTTAAGCAAGTTAGTTAAAAACATAGAGAGCTTAAGATGTAGATGAAATTAAAGTATTAACATATATAGAAATTGAAATGAGTAAGTATGTAAATTTCAAATGTGTTGAGAATAAGTATACATAAAACAAAATACTAGCATATAGAAAATTTTAATATAGTTGAAATAAGTAGTATAAAAAAAATTCCAACAGTTTTAAATAACAAATTGGATTTTGGGTTGTCGTGAACGGTATCTTAAATAACACTGTTCTTGAACCCATTTGAGAAAAAAAAAACTTTTAACTAAGGTTTAAAGAAGTTTTCCAGTTAATAAATATAATTAGAAATTAAGTGGAAGTTGGTTTTGGGTTGATTGTGAACATTATTTTAAATGACATTAGTTCTTAAAAAAAAAACCGATTAACAGTGAAATTATGATTTGAAATTTATTAGTCTTTTAACTAAGATTTAATAAAAAAGCTTTAGTTTACAAAGCTCGAGAACCAAAACTTAGTAAGAGTTCAATGGTTGTTATTTGGCATCGAAAATATGATTTTTGAGTATATACAAAAGTTATATGTTTTAAAAAGCTAGTTAACAAATTGATTGTTGTTATGATGTGTGATTATTAAGTAAATTAATAAAATATTGGAATGATAAAACCAATAGGAGTAAAAAAGGTAAAAATTAGCCAAATCGAATTTAATATTGAACCAAAGTGAAAATTTATTGGAATTGCATACATATACATGTATATATACTGAACAGCTCATAGCAAGGAGGCTAAAGAAGAGGAATAAAATTGTATGCTCGACAAATAGGTACATATTTACTGTTTTGTATCGGTATGATGATTTTATGAGTCGATTGGCTAGCCGCTTGACTTTTTCTTTTTCCTTTTGAGATGAGAGGGCCTGTGTGGCGGTTTGGGGATTTTCCCGATGCTCCCTGTACAAAGGAGGTTATGGCGAAATTTTTCGAAAATTTAGGGCATTAGCCAAATTTTTGAGAATTTTTTTGAGAAATTTGAAAATTCTTAGAAACTAAAAAATTGAAGAATGAAAGCCAGAATGGAAGTTGAGTTGGTTAAACGACTTTCGGCTTCGTTCCTTTTCAAGGACGAAAAGTTTTAAGTGGGGGAGATTGTGACGACCCTGATTTTCAGAACCAGTTTAAAATTTTTATTTTAGTTATTTTAATGAATTTTGAATATTTAAAATGATTATTTTAAATAATAACGACAAAAAATTTAGTTTAATCGAAGTTAGAACGTATAAATTTATTTTAATTATATAACGAGCCTGAAATGGCGCGGTAGTTTGGAAATTCGATTTTAAATTTCAAATGAATATACAAAATTCAAAGTAAATCGGATTTCAGTAAAACTGGAAATATTAGGATCGTATTAATGATATCTTTCTAACGAATGTAAGAAACTGAGATTTCACTTTAGAAGTTGAAAGATATGTCCAGTTTAAAATTCAGAAAAGTCGCTATGGAATTTTTGTATATTTTAATATAATATATAGCCCTTAAAAATAGCCATTTTGTAAACGACCTCTGTTTTCGACAAAACCACTTTTAATGGATCAGAAATGTCAAATTATGGTTAGATTTATTTTTCTGTAATTTTTGAAATTAATATGTGAGCGTGGAAAAATAAAACGTGTTTGTTCAGTTTTAGTCAAATTGGATCGACCAGAAAATGACCATTTTTCAAACGGTCTTAGAATTCGACAAAATTAGTTTTGGTAGGACTTTATCGTCAAAACACGGCTAGATTTATTTTTCGGGAATTTTTAGAGTAAGTATGTGGCTTCGGTAATTTAAAATGTGCATTTAAATTTAATATATACTGATTTATATTTTAATTTAAAGAAAAAATGATTCAAACAGTCGAATTGGCTTACGAAACATATCCCATTGTGTACGGAATGGGGGTATTTGGTTAGGGGCGACAGTCGTTGGTTTTGATTTGGAGTTCGTACGTGAAGTTTCAATCTGAAGAAATAATAGAATAAAATAATAATTAATATATACTATATATACCCCCTCATTTATTGCAAAACCCTAACCCCCTTTTATTTCTGAGTCCGCCGCCATCAGGTATTCAAAGGCCTGAATTGTCCCAAATTGATGCTCAATTTTCTCAAAATCCACAAATTAAAAATCAAAAATTTATGAAACGAAACTGTAGAGAAGATCGAGATCTCCATTCTGTACGGTTATGATCGGGTCTTAGGTTGTGGATTTCTCAATTTCCGTGCTCAAAGCACCTTCGTTCGTGGCAGTTTCTAGAGGGAGTGGGGCCCTCGAGCTCGCGGTGCTGACCAGGCGCGGGGAGGGGCTTCGTAGGCGGTCAGTGTGGCTGGGATGGATCGGTGGTCGATCGACCTGAGGAGACGCGGAAGGTGGCTTTTCAAATGGCCGATGGGTTTTGGGGTAAATTACACGTCAAGGAAGATGATGAGTAGCCTGTTTAAGCGGCTAAGTAAATCCGATCTTGATTAGTGAAATTAATAATATTTTTAATTTAATTTTGTGATTAAAAATTTGTAACAACCATATCTTATTCGTTAGGAATCAGAATCGAACGAGGTTAAGTGCGTTGGAATCGTATCACCGAGCACTACGCGACGAGACTGACTAGAGTTGAAATAGAGCAGATTTTAAATTCAAGCAAATTCAAAATCTGAACCGTAATAAAAGAGAATTTCAGAATTTCAGAACTGACGGAGTGGAATCGAATGTGAGTTTTCTCACACCTGCAAAAATATTCACATTTTTGCGAAATTGAAATCTGTGATTGATTTGATTATTTGTTTGTTGGTTGCTATTTTAAATGGATATCAAATTTTAAACTGTGGAAATTGAATTGCTAATAAAACCCTGGCACATATAATCAATAAATTATTGCCAATTGAACTGTTTGGATGATGGTTGTGATGTGTGTTTATTTGTGGATATTTTGAACTGTACGGATATTGTCTATATTTTTATATCACTGTTATCACCTTGGATTGAAATGATATATATCCATTCCCTGAAATTATTATATTGAAATGTCGAAAGTGAATTATATTGAAATATCGAAAGTGAAACATATTGAAATTCCAAAGTGAATTATATTGAAATATCGAAAGTGAATTATATTGAAATATCGAAAGTGGATTATATTGAAATATCGAAAGTGAAATATATTGAAATGTCGAAAGTGAAATATATTGAAATGGCGGAAGTGAAATATATTGAAATGTTGAAATCGAATTATACTGAAAATTGAAATGGAATTATATTAAAATTTGAAATTGAAATATATTCAAATTCCAAAGTGAATTATACTGAAATATCGAAAGTGAATTATATTGAAATATCGAAAGTGAACTATATGTAAATATCGAAAGTGAAATATATTGAATGTCGAAAGTGATATATATCGAAATGTCGAAAGTGAAATATATCGAAATGTCGAAAGTGAAATATATTGAAATGTTGAAATCGAATTATACTAAAAATTGAAATTGAATTATATTAAAATTTGAAATTGAATTACATTGAAATGTCGAAATCGAATTATATTGAAACTGAAATGATCTAATTTGTTATTCTGAAATTTGAACTAAAATTGGTTATGAATTGAAATTATATAAATTGAAATATACATTAGAATTTGAATTTGAAAAATTGAAATGTTGAATTTGAATTATTTCAAAGGTTTAAATCTTCATTTAAACTTTGAAATTAAATTTGAATTGAATTGATCTAAAAAATTTTATTTGAAATTTGAACTAGAATTTATTATAATTTAAATTATTTCAAAGGTTTAAATCTTTATTTAAACTTTGAAATTAAATTCAAAATTGAAATGATCTAAAATTTGTTATTTGGAATTTGAACTGAAATTGAATTATTTCAAAGGTTTAAATCTTTATTTAAACTTTGAAATAAAAATTCGAATTGAATTGATCTAAAAATTTGTTATGTGAAATTTGAAATAAAATTGATTATAATTTGAATTGTTTCAAATGTTTAAATCTTTATTTAAACTTTGAAATTAAATTCGAATTAAATGGTTTAAATAAATATTTGAATTTGAACTTGGATTTGATTTGAATCGAATAGATTCAAATAATAACTCAAAATTTGAAGTTATCATTAAAATGGATTGTTCTCAAATAAATTTGATTTTGGGAATCGATTTGGACTAGATATTGGAAATCGATTTGGTCTGTTTTGAGTTTTGAACTTAGGTTCAGATTTATTGGAAATGGAAGGAAACAGTTGATTTGAAATTATTTCTATATAAACAAATTTATATATAAACTATTTTATGAAATTTATTCCTTCGATATATGGAGTATTCTATATAAATTATTTCCAAAACCTATTTATATATATATATATATATAAATGTAGTTTATTTTATAAAATATTTTAATATATGTAAAACCATTTCCAATACTCAAGCTATTTTGATTTCCAAACTATTCCAAATCTCTCAACTATTTAAAATTATTCAAAAATTTATTTAAACCCCAAAACTATTTCAAACTTATAGACTGTTTTAGAAGTGAACTTATTTACATTCAAATCTCTGATTTAAATGTAAATATGATTATTTTGATGTTAAAATCAGAAATTAATTCAAAAATATTTTGAAGTAAATTGAATGATTCGAAGAAAATGTGGTTAATTGAAGTTATAACCAATTATTGAAATTGAAATTTATCTCAAAATGAATATGAATTTTGAAAGTAAGTATTATTGTGATTAAAATAATATGATATTTTAAAGTGAAATTGGTTTAGTTGAATATGATATTTTGACATCATAACGATTCACTTTTGATATATAAAAGTACCGATCGGTGTGTAACAAAACGTTTGTTGTTAAAGAGACCGGGACCTCTTATTGACATACTCTCTGTCAATGTTGGAACCACTTTAACAACTGTGTACGCGTTGGAGTTCCAGAAACGAAGTAGTATGAATTTGGAGGCGATTACTAGATTTGAAGAAAGTGAACGATGATGGATGACCCCGACACTTGTGTCGATTTGAAATGACTAAAACATGAGCCGTGCCAGACCAAATGAGGCTTGACTACCTCTTAGTGGACCTCTGCTCTTCGATTTTCCTGGGCCTCGGGTCCATACTATTATTATTCTTACGTTGTTTTGTTGGTGTGCACCCTTGAAGGAATGTATTTCCCTTTGATTCGATATGGGGCGGATGTCTACGGTGGGCCGTTAGGGGTAATCACCTGTCTGGATCAGGCAAACTAGTAGCATACTACTTTGGGTATTGCCTCATGTGCCTTGTCATACGTTTATCCTTATGCGAGACAACTACGATTTTGATTTTTGGCATTGGTCTATAGGGGACTCACTGGCTACCGACGTTTTACTAGTTGTGTTGCAGGACCTGCATAGACCGTGTGCTTATAAACTGTGTAAGAGTAATCAATGTAACCCCGCTTACGCTATTTTTCTGACAAGTATTTGTGAATAGACACTAGTATAATAGCGAAATTATATTATATAGTATCTAGTTTGACGGATCCTTAGGAGATGGAAATTCCCGTAACATCTCTTAAGTTATGTGTGTGTATGTTCGTATGATGTCGATTTGACCTAGATGAGAATATTTTTGCCTGATCCGAGCTTGTTTTATTTTCACGCTATTACGCTCGGGTCAGACTTGAACATTCCAGTTTCAAAGGTTATCTTCTGAAGGATGAAGACGAAGACGGTATACTATTATTACTATTGTATTCCACTACTATTCTGTTGCATTACTCTGTATTATCAGTTATGTGTATAAATTGTATAACTCTACTGATAATGTATAACTCTGATAAGTGTTGTAAAATGATCAAATGTTTATTTTAAATAGCTTCATGAACTGTTATTTGATTATTATATTTTGTTCCTTCCGTTGCGAGATTCTGTGCTTGTTTTCTTTCTTTCTAATTCTAAATTAATCCCCTTGATTATCTATATTTTTGACTATAATGGTTGAAGATCTGGATCGTCATTTAACAATCTGTAAATTCGTACAGTTTTGAGTTAGACATGTGTGGATTATTGTCGATTCAAAAGGTACGGGTTTCTGGGTCGTTACAATAAGTATGGAATTTAAGAAATTAAGAAGAATAATGGAGAGAAAATAAAGGAGGGAGAAGATAATGAAAAGTTAGTTAAAAAATCGAAATTAGATACCTATTCATAGTCTCTCAACTGTCAAATCCTTTTAGAATAATTTTGAATTCAAAAGACACAACTTCTCAAAAATTGAATTTTGAAAACACATGGTAAATATGTCGACATACAAAAACATATATGTTGACATGCCTTAGACAAACTTCAAAAATTAAAATTTTGAATTAAAGCAAATAATGGTAAAATAAATTATGATGATTCTTGAGTTAAATAAAACTATACTCCTTCATATTAAAATAGAGTTTTTTTCAAGTAAAAAAATATATTAAAAACATATAGTAAGATGATTTAAAAATGATTAAAAACTATATATAAAATGACATAAAAGTGTGTGTATATAAAAACTATGAATATAAAAATTATAATAGAACTTAATAAATATAGCAAAGGAAATCAAAATCATAAGTAACCGTAATAAAATTAATTTGTATTAAATATATAAGAAATATTTGAATTAGAAGTTAAAATATATTAGAAAAATAAAGTATATTTAAAGGCAAGAGTTAAAATAAATTTTAGAACAAAGAGATATGAAATTAAATTAAGGAAGTAATTTTGAAATCATTTTGAAAATAAATTTAAGATAAGGAAGAAATTTTGAAATCCTTTGAAAGTAGATTAAGAAAATTATTTTGAAATCATTTGAAATAGCGAGAAAAAGTCCGAAATAAGAATTCAGTGCTAACTAGAGTTTTAACAAAAATATGTATACACAATTACTTTATATTTCTTAAACTGTTGAATTCTTGCTACTCATGAGTCTTCTATCTTGAACTCTTCTCCTTTGATATCTTGATCCTTTAAACTATACAGTCTTCAATAATCAATACCTGATTAGATTTCCTATGTATACGTACATATTTATCGAATTGTGTTAGTATATATTTCATAACAATAATAATTGAAACAAGGTTGGTGTCATCAAAACCGTCATCATTAACATCTCAATCCCTAACACCTACCGATTCAGAGCCTAGCATCTCACCGATCTGAAGCCCACCCTCATACTGATCTAGTCCCTGAAATTTCACACTGGTCCAGACCATTTTTCTCGTATCTCCTTCATTTTTGATCCAGTCGATTCGTTGAAATGTAAGTTCCTCAGGACATTCTTTAACACCCACAAAGTTTTCATCCAATTCTGCGCACTTTTAAATTTTTGCCGGTCCGAACATATCTAACCATAACTTCCTCGTATGTATTATAAACGACTTCAAATTTTTCACACAATCTATGGAGACCTTCCAACTCGTCCCCTGCAAATTTGGTGTGATTCTTAGTATCTTTTGTTTATAGGCTTTTTGACGAATTCCTAGTTTTAGGTTACCATTTGTTGGCATTTTCAAACATCGAAAAAACAATAATCCGAACATAAAATCATCTAAAAAAATATACAATAACAATAATCCAAATCTGAGTCGAATTGTGGAATCTGAGTAGAACTCCCATCCTAACAGTTACATATATGTCTCTCTAGTCTGGATCTATTCACCTTTATATTTTAATTTTAATTTTAATTTTCTGAAGAAATATGGGTTTTGGATGAAGAAAATATATTATACTGGAGGTAGATGCTGTGGGGAAGAAGGGGAAGAAAATGAAGTGATGGAAATGAGTTATAGAAACTCATTTTAGCCCGTTATCCTTTCAATCCCAAAATCCAAACTGGACTTACCAGATAAATGGTCCCAATGGCTAGAAATGGGCTATTTGAGTTCTAATATATCCTTCAAATAATCATATCTCTCAAATGGTTAATCTGTATCGACATATAACCACTCTACGAAAAGGGAAACCATCATCATAATTCATTGGAAGTATTTTCAAATCAAAATTCCACTCCAGTCAAAAGCTATAGACGAAATAAGATTTCGTCAACGATAAAATGGTCATAGAAAAATCCAAGAAATTTTTTAAAAGTGAGAAATGCCTCTAATAGTCATCACTCGAAATTGTATAACCTACGACCTAATATGAAAATAATATCTCATATTGATGTGTTAAAACATGCAAAACTACAGGTCGTCACATTCTCTCCCCTTTAAGAATTTCATCCTCGAAAATCTACGAACGGGTCAATAAGGTCATCCTGCAGGCCTAAAAACCAAGATGCATCTACAGCAACCATAAAGAAAATAATAATAAAATAATCTTATCTTAGCATGTCAGATACTATACTAAGGCACAGTAATGACATCTCCTATGAAAGTAAAAACGATAAGTAGAGAATCTTACTGCATAAAGAACTTTGGATATAACCTCCTCGTGCTTTCTACGGTCTCCCAAAGTTCAATTGCTCCCACTTTCACTCTACTAAACCTTCAATAACTTCACCACCTTACTCCTCAACTGCTTTGTATCGTGCCCAACAAAACAAATTAACTTACGAGGTCTCGAAGCTTTTGGATCAATCTCGATGTCATCCAGTTGAGCCAATGTGATGGTTATATTTGGGTTATGCACAAATTTCCAAACTTAAGAAGCATGGAATATCTTTTACACTCCCGCAATTTTCGGGGCAAGTCATAACTATAAACAAGGTTCCCAATCCTCTCTAAGATCGAAAAAGGACCTATGAACCTTGGTGCTAAATTTCATCTTCTACGAAGCAAACAACATTTCTCAATGAAGAAATCTTAAAATAACTATATCATCGACATAGAATTCCAAATCTCTATGTCTCCTACCAACAAAAATTTTATGTTTGTCTTAAGAGACCTTCATCCATTGCCGAATAAGCTCAATCTTCTTAGAATCCTCCTTAGCCAGCTATGTCCTAGGTATCAGTTTCTCACCCGCTTCCCAACAACATGAAGGAGCGTTGCGCAGTCACCTATACAATGCCTCAAATGATGCCATCCCGATACTAGACTGATAGTCATTGTTGTATGCGAAATATATAAGACGTAAATGATTATCCCACAAGCCTTTAAAGTTTATTATGCAAGCATGGAGAACATTTTCTAAGATATGATTCCCTCTTTCAATCCGACCCATCGGTTTGAGGGTGATAAGCTATACTAAGGTGTAGCTCAGTCCCCAGTGCCTCTTGTAAGCTTCTCCAAAACTCACTAGTAAATAACGAGTCTTTGTTGCTCACAATGCTCTTTCATATACCAAGGAATCATACTATTGATTACACATAAAAATCAACTATCTTGACTGTCGTTCTATTTGACTTAATAGTTATGAATCTAACGCTCTTGGTCAATCAATAAAAAACTACCTAAATGTTGTCGCACCCTAATCGAGTTCTCGGAAGTCCACTGATGAAGTCCACTTATGCGTTCCCATTTTCTCTCGGGGACATTCGTCAGTTGCATCAAACCACTAGGCTTCTTCTACTCTGTTTTAACCATCCATAAGTTCATTCACTTTGAGATGAATAATCCCACATCCTTTTACATCCCTTTCCAAAAAAGGTCTGCTTCATGTCATGATACATTTTATTACCAAAGATATATGGTCAACCTTGAGTGATAACATTCTTGAAGTGTTTCATCTCTCAAACCATCCACTTCTGGGACAACCAACCCCTTCTTATGGAGCCAACAACTTTGTTCAAATCCGTACTGCATTATATACTATGACTCAATCCAAGTCTCGACTTTAGTGATGATCTCAACCAACTTAGTATCACACTTTTTACTATCTCCAATACTCTGGATGAAAGTAGGTATAATAGTCAAACTTGCTAACATCTCAGGCTCCAACTCACATCTTGATCGGCAATCACAACATGCAATATATTCCAATAACTCCCACTCAACAAACATGGCCCCCAAACTAGCATGTCCTCGACTTAAGGAATTAGTGACTGCACTATCGGTAACACCCAGTAAAAATATACCTAAAACTAATTAACAATAATAAATTTCCGTAAAGAAATAAGATATTAAAAGGCTAAAAAGGGTATTTTGTAATATCATGAATTTGGCCATAGAAATAACATAGTTGTATTCCTAACGAAATTCTGGTCAATTGCAATATATAATATATTAGAATTCGAGTTCGTATGAAAGAATGGCACTTAAAAGAAATTGTACATTATATATATATATAACACAGTTTGAAATTAAATTGTAATATTAACATATGATATAATATGTGGTCAATAAATGAATGAATGGAATATTTCATCCAATTTGAATTTGTGTGTATATATCAGTATGCAGCAGGGGACAAGAATAGCATTTAATAGTAATGAAATAAATAGAATTGCTTAACGTTGTATAATAAAAATCTTTCCAGTCCTACATATGTTTACTGGGAAAAACTGCAACCAAGGGGTCGACCGCCCCTAAAGGGGTGTCGACCGCCCCTAAAGGGGTGTCGACCGCCCTTCTAGGGGAGTGGTCGACCACCTGGTGCAGCTTATGCCCAGTAAGGCTGGGTTCGGGGTTAAGTTTTGGTGTTAGTTTATAAGAATAAACAGCCAGGATTAAATCTTAATAATCCTACGCTTCTTATTTACATACACCTATAAATAACACCCTAGACTCCAAACCTAAACCTAGTCACTCTCTCTATTTGTGCATCCACTCTACCATTGATTACAAAGGAATTCATAATAGGTTTTCTTCTTTCTCTCTTAAATCTGTTTTCTATTTCTATTCTCTTTTCTTATAGATTTGTATAGGATCTAGATCTGGATCACAAAATTTATATATATAAGAATTCTAACTATTTAATCATATATATATATATATATCTCGGGATTGGAGTTCGCATTAAGTAGGCAAACATCGTCAGATCTACGACATTTCCATACAGTCAAATCACTGTGAATGGAAATAGTAATTGTTTAGGAATATTCTACATTTGTAGATTATTATACGAATTAGTATGCCTAGGGAGATTTGGACTAGCAATAATATCAAACTGTAAAACCCCTAAATCTCCTGTTTTTATACAAGTTTCACAAGAATTGTCAATTCATATTGGGTTTCTTGGTTACTTGGCTCGACTTACAGTTTGGTTTATTGGTGGGACTGGAGGGAAGCATGCGACTTTCGAAGGACGTGGTAGGGTACTCCATGGTAGTCCTTTGTTCGGTACATGCTCTGGATGTACTCGAAGAGGTGGGGGTCTACGCGATACCACTCAGGGGGTATACCTTGACTACAACAGTAGCTTGAAAGTCAAAAGGCTGTAGCGGTATGACACTGGGGTGATTCGGTGGTTTGGCTCGCTCATGGAGGGAGGTTGTTAGGACCAAATTAAGGATAATCATCATTGAATAACTATCATGGCAGTCAGTGGGATACAGAAAGACTAGAGCTAAACCAAGATACCATTGTCCTTTCACTATCGAGGCATGGTTGAGGGGCACGCCAAATTGGATGCTAGATTGGTTGTTAGGGGGTACGCCACTTAGCTCTTGATGAAGTCTTTCACTAGCGAGGGAGTGGCCTGGGTGGGGTCATAACCACAATGAAAAAGTAGACCATACTTGATATTTGTATTGTAGAACCTTAAAGGCATGTCTATAAAGATATGGAAAGGCTCCCGACCATGTTCTGTGCATTGGATGCAAACCCTATTACGGGACCCAGGATACAATAGATAGAATGTACGTGTGAGGGATTAGGTACATGCACACCACACCGGGTGCTGTGTCATAAACGTTAGGGTATTACTCCGTACATTTCTATGGCATAGCGAGGAGGGTTCTATGCAGTAACGTGGCGTTATGATTTAGATTTCCGTACGTCGTTCAGCGTAGGATACGCTTCCATAGCATGATGGTGAAGATCGTGTGAGAGGGAAGTACCTTGATATGTTGGGGGTAGCTACATATACACTATGTTAGGTAAATCTACTGGGATGTAGATGGATATGACGTGAGTATAGAGCCTTGAGTGTTGTTAACCCAAACAACCTAATAAGTAAGAAAATATACCGGAATGATGTATGTAGGTTTATTTCAAAATGTGTAATTTGTCCAGTCACCAAAACTGCGCAGGTTAGGTTTGTGGTAGAGATATGATTGCTCTGGATACTGGTTAGGCAATATTATTACATTGTTAAGCCTATATTTGATTATATTACATGTTATCCATTCTTCTGTGAGATGTTTTCTAAGCTCTAATATATTTATTATCTCCGTCTTTTCTGCGGGATACCAGACAAGCTGACTCGAGCTTCGATAAACTGAGATTTTTCGAAAAAAAATCTATCGAAATTTGTGTTATTACAGTTTGAGTTATGGATAAAGAATATTTTGTGTGAGTTACTTTTATTTGATTTAATTTATCCTTTTTGCTTAAAAATGATTGTGATGTAAAAAGATTCAGTTTTGATTTAGCTTTACTAGTTAAATAGGTTTGGATATCTATTCTGAATGGATAATTCAAACGTATTCGTATTTGAAACAAATCAAATATCAACGTTTTTATGTACAAATTAATTAAAGGGTAAATTAGTTAATTAAAGGTTGATGTGTGTCTATGTGTGTATATATTATATATGTATATATGTATATATGATGTTGTAAATTTACATCTTGTTCTTGATTCATTATTTGAATTATTCTGACAAATCTAGGATGCAATTTTTGATTGAATGTTTTAACTTTCTCATTACTGATATCTGCAATTATGCCATTATGCCATGTGTGTAGTGGTCTAATGGAATTAACTTGTATGGCTTGAATGTAGACCAAGTTGACAATTTTACCTCGTTAAAACATTCCCTCATTCATACAAAATTTAGCATTATTTATACATACTAAATATTCTACTTATATAGTGCAATTAACATAATAATGACATAGTGAATGCGATTAGGATAAGATTTGAATTTGAAATGTCCCTATATAAATCGTTGTTTGTGTGTGTATAAAATGGCTTATCTATATACTAAATTATGACACACATACATGTGGTTAGTCGTTATTTGTGGCAGAACTATGCTTGGAATCGACCGGAAAATCCAACAACTACAAATAATTTTGGCTAATGTGAGAGGTCTAGGCGTCATGGCCATTAGAATTAGTACACTATGACACAAGGTTGGTCCTACTTGTAGTAGAAGTCTTCCCGGAACCGCCCAACACATCCAACATCTACAAGTAGTCAGTGTAATGTGAGAGGCCTTGTGTGTGTATATATATATATATATATATATATATATACCTATTATGTGTCAATAGGTAGGTTTACGAAGCCTTGAGAAGGTCCTAAGCGACTGGCTCTCTTCTTATCTAGTTTGGGTCTTAAGTGGTTAGGATTAGGACCATTCCGAAGGTTTATTCTTTGGACGTGGACCAAAGTCATGGGACCCTCCCTTATTAGATTTGAAGTAGGTATATGGTTCCTCTTTCTCTAAAAGTGGTTTAGACACGGCAATAACAGAGTAGGGTAATTTACTAGAATGTCCACTTCCTCTAGGAGCTTTAGAAGGGACAATCTAGCGATGGAGTTTGTATACATTGGACGTAGCATGCTATTTTAATTCACCAACTGCCTAAAGGAAGTCTTAAGCGGCATAGGTTTTCTATCGTAATATCAGTTAAGTAGTAACACTAAGCGTCCACCAGAGGGGTCTTAAATGGCTATATGCGGTCCTATCCTAAACTGGTACTAAGCGGTGCGTTACTATTTCTTTTATTACTTGTGAGAATATATAATTAAGGGCATTGGCGTATTAGGGCGTGGTTTTAAGTGTCTAGGGTCCTCCTTAGGGTCATAAGAGATCATGAGAATCCACCCTTAAGAAATATGTTAGAACATGCCTTAAGTGACCGAGAATGTCCACCTCGTTGGGTCTCCACCCTAAATGCATTAATGAGGTCTTAAGTGGTTGATTCAGATATCTACCTCTTTTGTTAAATACTTTTGTACATGAGTATGCTTGTGGGTTTCGTAGACAAACCTTGACATATATAACCTACTAGACCTAGGGTATGGTCTTTAAGAAAGTATTATTTCTAGTCACACATGACTTTATGTTCTAACCCCTCTCCTTAACGTATTTAACACGACAGTAGGTGTGGTAGCATGAAGGAAACAAAGATGGAGCCTGATGAATGCGATGAAGATATTATGTTACTATTAGTTATCATTGTGGTTTTGCTTATGGAAACTCTAGACTACGAACCATAATGATGTACCAATTGAATACTTGTGTCTTGACAATTTATATTAAAAATCTATGGCTTTTTATGAGATGGCACATCTTATTTTGGTATTATAGTTTTTCATTTAGCTATATGAGATTCCATAATCCTATGTTTATCTTTTATTCTATGCAAATGTAATTCTACAGGAACCAGTGATCCACTTAGAATGGATCCAAGTTTCGATGGGAATTTTCTAGGTTGAAATTAAGGCCCACTCTAGGCGGGTTATTACATTTGGTATCAAAGCATAAGTTATTCGATTATAGGGAAATTATACGTATGAGATACTTATTTGTATTTTGAAAAAGTTTTTCAAACTATATATATTATATATATTTACCCCCAATAAGCATGCAAAACCATACTAGGAAACTTTATTGTTTTCTTCCCTTTTCAGCTTAAAATACTATCTCAGGAGTATCCATTGAAGCATTCGTCCTTTTCTTTTTCAGATAGTAGAATGACTGATAATCCTTCCGAACATTATAACCAGGCAAGACCCTGGTATTTGCCAGAATGGTTCCAACAACATCTCCGTACTGTGGAACAAGTCCCTATTGCTAATCCCCCCCAGCAGCTCCTACCGCTGAGGTTGCCTTTGATTTTTCTCAATTTTGTAAAAGCTTTGCGAACCTTGGTGTAAAAACGTTCTTAGGAACGGAAGGTTTTGTTAGGGCTCAAGCTTGGATAATCGACTGTGAAAGGATTTTTGAAGCCACCGGGTGCTAGATGAAGTTAAAAGGAGGATTGTGGCCTATCACTTAAAAGGAGAAGCCTTTGCATGATGGAACATAGTATTTGGAAAAAATGAGGGCCAAATATTTATATGGACTTAATTCAAGACCTGCTTTGAAGAAAGGTTCCTTCCAAAAACTAAGATGACGATCCAGTTAAAGAAGTTTATCCATCTCAAGCAAGGAAGCTTGAGTTTACAAGAATGTGTGACTAAATTCACCAAGTAAACCCTTAAGGTATGTCAACGGATTGAATCCCCAATTGAAGGACACTTTGTTAGCATAAGTTACATTCGGAGCAACCTTCAAAACATTAGTGGAGGCAGCTATTTTGTGCACAACTGAAGGATCTAAAGAAAATAAAGGTGGTGAGAAGGAAGAAGGAAGTTCTGGTCCCGACAAGAATAGGAAGAAAGAGTGGTGGAAGAATAAGAAGAAAGGGGGTAAGTTTAAGAAGGAAGCTAAGACTTGTACGAGGTGTAACCGCAGAGGCCATGAGGCCAAGGATTGCAGGACTTCTTTGGCAAAGAAAGAATTCAAAGGAAAATGATACAACCTCCACGAGGAAGGACTCATGTCTAAAGATTGCCCAAAGCCTAAGGTTATTCAGAGTGGTTAGAATTGTGCATTCGAAGTTGCACCAATACAGAGTTGTCCCCCAATATATCAAGGCCAACCTGCGCTTGATGGTATAACTTTTATTTTAGGAATTTCTGTATACATCTTATTCGATTCGGGAGTGACCAATGCTTTTGTTTTTAATAGGCTAGTTAATTTGTTGAACCTTTCCTTATTCATATCTAGTAATCCTATAGAGGTGGCCAATCCTATCGGAGGAGCTAAGCATCTTAGGTTGATCTATAAAGACCTAGTATTGGTGATCAACGATGTCAAGTTCCTACGAAGCGTATGCGTTGGATTTTATGGGTTATGACCTTATCTTAGGTATGGATTGACTATCATTTTATGAGGCAATCTTAGATTGCGACAAGAAAGTTGTTCATCTTAGGAGCCAAGAAGGACATAATCTGAAAATTCCTTGTGACATTAGGAACAAGGATAAAGCCTTATTATATACCTTATCTCCTAGTTCAGAAGGACCATCTTCGGTTCCCATAGTGTATGAATTCTTGGACGTCTTTGATTAAGTCACGGGACTTCTGCCCCCATAGGGAAATCTCTTTTCGTATTGACCTAGAGAAGGACGCTAGACCAGTAGCTTTACCTTTGAGGCATATGGCGCCTAAAGAAAGGAGAGAAATGGACAAACAGATTTTGGAATTACAATAGAAAGGCTTCACTCAGTGAAGTACCTCTGAATGAGGTGCACCTGTTGTGTTTGTCACCAAAGCGAATGGATCTTTAAGACTTTGTGTGGATTATAGGGAGCTTAATAAGCTAATAAAAAGAATTGGTACCCTTCACCCAGAATTGATGACCTATTCGACCACTTTGGGGGAGCCCGAGTATTTCTCAATTAGACCTTGCAACTGGATTTCACCAATTGAGGACCTCAGAGAACAGTAAGGATAAGACCGCGTTTAGGATGCTAGATAGATCATTCCAATGGGAAGTTATGCCCGTCGGACTGACAAATGCACCTGGCTTCTTTGTTGAACTAATGAGTAGAGTGTTTATGAGAATTTTGAATAAAAATGAGGTAGTCTTCGTAGATGACATCCTTATATTTCAAAGGACCATAAGGAG
This sequence comes from Allium sativum, assembly GCA_030737875.1. Taxonomy (NCBI): domain Eukaryota; kingdom Viridiplantae; phylum Streptophyta; class Magnoliopsida; order Asparagales; family Amaryllidaceae; genus Allium; species Allium sativum. The sequence goes on from CM060912.1 coordinate 1,028,781,882, forward strand.
CATGAAAGTCAATTAAGACAGGTCCTAGGGATATTAAGGGAGAACCAATTGAAACCAAAATTTTCGAAGTGCCATTTCTGGAGGGAAGAAGTTAAATTTTTGGGATATGTCGTGTCAAGCAAAGGCTTGGCAGTAGGACCTGCGAAGATCGAGGCAATTAAAGAATGGAGACGACCTCGAAATGCTATAGAGGTGAGATGCTTCCTTGGATTGGATGGATATTACCCAAAGTTTATTAAAGACTCTGCAAAGATTGCTACTTGTTTAACTCAAATAATAAAGAAGAACTTGGTATTTTATTGGAGTAACAAGTGCGATGTAGCCTTTAAGAGATTAACGGATGTATTAACTAGTGCGCCAGTTCTTATTATACCCGATGGCTTAAAGATGTTCACTGTTTACAGTGACGCATGCGTAACAGGTTTAGGTGCAGTTCTTATGCAAGAATAAAGAGTTGTTGTTTATGCTAGTAGATAACTCTAGGGCCCCGAGAAAAGGTACCCAGTTCATGACCTAAAGTTTGACGCAGTAGTGTTCGCTTTAAAAATGTGGAGGCATTTTCTTTTAGGGGGGATGTTTGAACTTTTTAACCAACCATAAATCCCTAATGTATTTATTCTCTCAACATGACCTAAATTTAAGAAAACAACTATGGAAGGAATACATCGCCTCTTTTGATTATATGACCAGTACACCCCAGGGGAGCAAAACATCATGCCAGATGTGTTAAGTAGGAAGCATGCATATTTAAATACAATTTCGGAATGGAAACAGTTGGAGTTTCTCTCCAACTTTAACTTGCAACCCCCGCCAGTAGCTTCTAATATTTTTCTTGTAGTTATGCTTGTTAGACCCACTCTAATAGAAAGAATTCAGAATACACAAGACCTTGACGAAGAAATAAGTAACTTGAAGGAGAAAGTGGGGAAGAAGGATAACTTTCCCCATTCAATTAGATATTCATTGGGCAACGACGGGAGTTTGCTTAGGGACGGACGACTCTACGTCCCTAAAGATGAAGATTTAAGAAAGAAACTTTAGAGGAGTGCTATAGGTCGAAGATGACCATACACCCTGGTGGATAAAAAATATATAAAGTTATGCAGAAGAAACTTTATTGGGAAGGGATGAAAAGGGATGTATCCGAGTTTGCAGCTAAATGTTTAACATACCAAAAAGTAAAAGTGGAGCACGGAAAATTCGGAGGATTACTATTACCTTTAGAGACTCCCATATGGAAGTGGGAACATATTTTCATGAATTTCGTGGATGGGCTTCCAAGAAGTCAGAAGGAAATGATGCTGTTTGGGCTGTAGTAGACCATTTAACCAAAAGTGCTCACTTAATACCAATCAAGAAGAGTAGAACCGCGGCTTCATTGGCCGAATTATATGTCAGCGAGATAGTCATATTACATGGCATCCCATCTAGTATAGTGAGTGATAGAGATCCCTTATTTACAAGTGACTTTTGGAGAAGCTTACAAGTAGCATTAGGAACGACCCTCAAATTAAGTATAGCATATGATCCGCAAACTGATAACCGGATGAAAAGAGTAAACTGGATCAAAGAAGACTTGCTCAGAGCTTTTATTATCAATTTGGAGGAGTTTGGGTGCAAAACCTACAATTGGTGAAATTTAACTACAACAATAGCTTTCAAGCGATGATTAGTATGGTAATTTCTGAAGCGCCTTACGAGAGGCCATGCAAGTCGCCAACTTGTTGGTGGGAAACTACTTACAAGGTTCTGCTCGGACCGGACTTCGTTCGCGTGATTTTATGGAGAAGATTTCTTTGATTAAGCAGAGGACAAAGGCATCCTAAGACCACCAGAAATCTTATGTCGATCAAAGGAGGAGGAAACTTGAGTTCAATATTAGAGACTTGGTATTCGTAAAGGTATCCCCTCTCAAGAAGACTGTTTGGTTTGGAAAAGCTGGGAATTTGGCTCCTAATTTATCGGGCTTTTTGGCATCATCGAGAGGATAGGATCTTTCGCTTATCGGGTGGATCTCCCAGAACATCTATCGGGAATCCACAACATGTTTCATGTATCTCATCTGAGGAAGTGCCTTCATGATTATGTTATAAGACTTGAGCTTGATGTAATTGGGGACATAAGAAAACTCGCATTGGAGTCCAGGGTTCCCGTGCTACTGCAAAGATTATAGAGCACAAAATCAAGAGACTCTGCAATAAAACCGTTCTCGTCATACGAGTACAATGGGGAAATGATTCTGCGGAAAGCACATGGGAGACTGAGGATAGAATTAGACATACCCACCAGAGCTTTTCTCGGGTGATTTCTCGTCTAATCTACATTTATGAATGCATTACGAATGCTAGATTGGATGTTAGGAAATGGATGCAACACAATTGTATAATGCACTCATATAGAAATATATGCATATAAGGATGTTTAGCATACATACTGCATCACTGATTTTACATACAACCTAGGATTTGAGCTTATTTTAGTAAGTCTGCAGTTCATAATCATTGCGAGTCACAGATGTTTATGGATGTATTAAAAATAACATGCGTGTACAACATGGATGTTTAGAGCTAGTTGTGTTTTTCTCCCCTTCAAATAGATTTCGGGACAAAACCTACTTTAAGGAGGGGAGAATGTAACAACCCGTAAAAATATATCTAAAACTAATTAATAATGATAAATAAAAAATTACTGTAAAAAAATAAAATATTAAAGGCTTGAAAAATGGGATTTTGTAACATCAGAATTTGGCCATGGAAATGCCATAGTTGTATTCTTCATGAAACTCCGATCAATTTTCTATATAATATGTCAAAATCCGAGCCCGTATGAAAGAATGACACTTAAAAGAAATTGTACATTAATTATATATATATATACATAACACAGTTTGAAATTCAAATTATAATATTGATATATGGAATAACATATGGCCAATAAATAAATGATTTGAATATTCCATCCAATTTGAATTTGTGTGTATATATTAGTATGCTGCAAGGGACAAGAATAACATTTAATAGGAAAAAAATAAATAGATTTGAATAACGTTATACATTAAAAATCTTGCTAGCCCCACATATGTTTACTGGGAAAAACTACGACCAAGGGGTCGACCTCCCCACTAGAGGGTTGTCAACTACTGGTTGATCGCCCTTCTAGGGGAGTGGTCGATGGCCTAACACAACATATGCCCAGTACGGCTGGGTTCGAGTCAAGTTTTGGTGTTAGTTTGAAACGACCTGAACTTCCCCGTGAAGGAAAGCATGGACTGAGTTGAGAACACGACAAATCGGAACACAAACAGAAGAACATTTCATTGTTAATTACAACAATTCTATCAGAATACAAGAATATACAGAGTATGAATGAATATTATACATCAGAAAAATATCAGAGATTTAAATTACATTACATAGCAGCGGAGAAATAATACAATACACAACTGAAAGAGATATACGGATACAGAGCTTTCCGGATATCATTCCAGCTGTAAACCAAGTTCCTGTGTATATAAATCTGCAAAACCAAAACTACTAGCTACTCGTATGGAAAATAGGGGCACCCAGAGTTTAGGTTAAAACAATAAACTCCAGGTCAGTCATGTGACTGGTGTGAGAACTAAAACAGTTATTTAAAACTTTACTTTAAAAGAGAGTAATTCAAGGGACCACGTCGTATAACACGGAATAGGTTTCCTTTCGAGAATATCAGCGCATAAAACAAACAGCGCAATGCTTTTTGTAATAATGAAGCTATTATAAGATTCAGGTCCCATCACATAATGCAACGCAAGCCGGAGGATAGAGTTTTACCTTATAATAGCCAAACATGCTTGGTACGTTTAAAACAAAACATTTTGATACTATTATAATGTAAAGTGTATGAAAACAACATCAAATATAAATGTATCAATCATAGACGGCATAGTATCCCATGCTACTATGTCACCATACTAGGCTCTACAAATAAAACCGAAATTTCACGTATTGGAAATTGGATTTCCGTTATGAGTCGAGGCCAGGGATGGATCCTCACTGCTTCGAGACACTCTAGCCGATGTCTCTAGACTACACACTATGGGTAACCCTTGGATCTTCAGGGCTGGTCCTCCGTTATGTTTGAGGATTAGTTATTCCTGAACACATGTTTCTCGGTCCTAACGGACCATCCATCGGCTTTGAAGAGACCGATATATCTGAGGCGCCTCGCAATCCAACAACCACAAAATGAAAATGTCAGGGCTAGTAAAAGGCTGACACCACCCATAACTAGATATAAACGTCTTGCACTCCCTGCAGTCACGATCCCGTTTTTGACTCATAATGAGGTGTGAGGCTCGCGAATCAACGCTATACACAAAGCTACGCTGTATTAAATCCGTGCTTTGATCATCAACCATAAGACTCTGCTTTTCAGCAAAAGCCTTGATCATTTGCATCTCAGCATGCTACACAGGCAGTTCAAGCCATGCGACTGAAATCTATCGATAAATAACCTTTGAGCTCGTACGTCTCAGAGAAGTGCGTTAAGTAAGAGAATAAATTCTCCACCACCAAACAGATATATATTTAATAGAATTCAATCAACACAGAATAAAATCCAATGTCAAACACACAATCCATTTACAAGTCCGTTCTGGGTCTGAACGAAACCAGAGGCACCTTATACCTCGCATATCCATTGATCTCCAAGTACGTCTGGACGATCACGAACTATTTCCCTCCTCTTGGGTGTATAGCCCAATCAAGATCACCAGTAATCGTTCAAACGATGTGAAGACCTCCGGTCTTCAACCACCTTCTTCATCTTCGAATAATCATCGAATCAGTTATTCAGAATGGGATAGACCCAGTCTTTCTGAATAACTCGCGTATATAATAAACAAATGCTATAAAAACACAACATATGCCTCATTCCAATTCTGAATGTTCTATTGTTTAAATATTCAAATCTTTAGGGATTTATTCCCATTAATTTTATCAAAGATAAATTCTTTAAAATTTATTCTTTAATCTTCTTTTGGATATCATTTCAAACCATATTACGGTTTTCCAAACTAGTCAGGATTAACGAACCATACCGAAGTAATCATTTATTTTATTTCCCAATCCCAACCTATTCATCCCATGGAGCAGAACTGTTATTACCCCATAACTAACACCACGGTGTTATCGGTAAATTTAATTACCATTTCACGTTCAAATCTAATTAAAGATTTAACTATCACTAGGAGCAAAACGGGTGATACTCGACTTTCGATCATTTCCCAAATTTGATAATTTAAATTATCAACTCACATTTTCAATCTATTTAAAGATTCATTAAAACTCCACTTAGTTTTAATCTACCCAAAAATCAATATTAATGATTATTTAACTTTGGAAACCCAAACATGTGCATCGACAATCTATACTGCACTATTGATTTCTGCCGATATATAACCTCTGAGCTCGTATGTCTCGGAGAAGGGCGTTAAGCAAGAGAATAAATTTGCCGCCGCCAAACAGATATATATTAAGAAGTGGTCAACCATACAGTTCGAAATACAATGACAGACATGTAATCCTGTCTTTTACTGAGTTAAAGAACTAATGTCATTTAAAACACAATTCACGACAAACCTAAATCACATTCCATTATTTATGGAATTTTCACGGAAAAACAAATCAATATATAATCGATATTAATTTCTGTATCCGACTAATAATATAATCGGAATAACGGCAAAGCCTTTTAAATTCCATATGTATTAACAGTCTTCCTCCACAGAATCTCATTTCGATTATTATCAAATTGAATTCCTTTCAATTCCAATTTAATATATTAAATTGGAAAATGTTACTTTGGAAAATCCCATTAAATCCTTATAAAAAGATCTATAAATTCCAAAACATATTTCATTATAAATCGGGTTAAAGAACGAATGTCATTAAAAACACAGTTCACAATAAACCCAATTCACATTCCATTTATTATCGGGTCAAAGAACAAGTGTTGTTTAAAACGCCGTTCACGGTAAACCCAAAAATAATCGATTCCCCTATTTATTCCAATTAAATTTTTATTAATTGGTATATTTCATTAAATCTAAATTAAAAGATTTAATCTTTTCTCGACTGGGTTTAAGAACAATGTTAATGAAGACACCATTCACGACAAACCCAATTCCCATTTGATATTAAATACAAGGCTCTTAATAGAAAATATATCGGCTTATATTCAATATCAAATTCTGAAATCAACAAATATTGTATTGGAATAACGATATATATATCTTCCAAATTTCTCCACAATATCCGTAAAATCACGGAATCCAATATCGAAATATTACGAAGATAATTTCGATTCAAATCCATTCCAATTCATATACTGGAAATTCTGGTTATTTTTGAAACCATTTCAAATCCAATTTATTTATTTTAAAAATAATTGAATTATAATTCTAGTTCATAACTAGTTCATTTTGATAAAAATATATTTTTATCTTTTCAAATATGGACTTTTTTCATCCCAATTCTTTCCAAATCATATCTTATGATTTTACACAAATTATTGCTATTTTTAATAATTTTATCAAGGCCCGTACAATCGATTTCCATAAACGGCCATCGGACTGCACTTACAACGACCTTTTCCAAATTTGATTTGGACATAATTCCAAATCCAACCGTTAGATTTATAATTTCTCATATTTGTTAGAAAGCTCTTTTCGATACGAACCCAACGGTTCCGGTTTTAGGAGAATCTGACGGTCGGATCTCAGGTAATGTCCGTTCGAAGTCAATGGTCGAAATTCATGAACTGCCATGGCGCGTTCTATTCATGCCATTATATATATTATATATATTTCGTCGATTTCCTTTTAAATCGTATTTTATAAATTGTATTAAATTCGTTTTTAAAACGATTTTAACTCCATATTCAATTTCAAACCAAAATTGAATATTCCATATCATCGATATTTAAATGATAATATTTTCAAAACATTATATATTTTGGAATCAATTCCTTTTCGATATTCATTATAAAAATGAATAAAATCGATATAAATATCATTCACATCAAAATGGCATCAATCTATTCAACACGGCTTTATATATTTAAATATATTCGGGTCCATCCAAATCGGACATCAAAATCATATTTTGATTTTTTACTGAATATTATTTGAAAATATTCATTAATTTAAAATATTCGTCATTTCAAAATATTTATTCTTTTCTGAACTGGAATCAGACACGGTCAATCACCATATAATTTGATTTATATGTATTTCATACAGCACACGTACACAACAACAATCACACACAGTCAACCATCATCCAAAGTGCATTCTACACTACGTAAGCATCAAACATAAATATTCAACGCTTATAACAGTTTGTCAACCAATCGATTGACATACAGCTAATTATTGGGATTAGTGTATGTCATAAGTTACCCCAATACCCGTATGGGGTTTCAATCAAATAATGAAATTTATTTGTGCAGTTGGGCGATGTGTAAAATTTATCATCCCAATCAATATCAGTCAAATGTGTATACATAAACAAATCATCTGATTTGTTTATAAATATTTATTTCATTTTATATACACATTAAAAATTATATTTTTAACTATAAAATATTTATTTTCGTTCCACATTACACAATCAACTTCCACAACATATCAATCAAACATACAAGTCATCCATGGTCTGTGGACGACGGGTATCGGGTGTTGCTAAGCACCGTCTGCATCCTAGTATATATTTTAACTAGAGAATAAAGTAAAAGTGAGAAGTTCTCACCTTTGGGATCCATTCCGCCAGTCTTTCCTTCAGAAATGTTCGGGTTTCGTTTTGATTTCAGTCGATACCATCGCCATCTTTTCCCGCTGTTCACAGTAAAAATCATATTTTTATCGCTTTATCCCAATAAATAAAAATCATATTTTTATTTCTACTTCATATATTTTACAATGCTTCTTTCCATATAAAAAATATATTTTTATACTTCTACTTCTTATATAAAGATCGAATTTTTATTTCGACGCAATAAAAATCACATTTTTATTTCAACATATATATAATAAAAATCAGATTTTTATTTCGCTACATATATAAAAATTATATTTTTATATTCTCTATTATATAAAAATTCTATTTTCAGTTCGCTACTCATATAAAAATCGAATTTTTATTTCGCTACAACATATATAAAAATCGTATTTTTATAATCTGTATCTTATAAAAATCTTATTTTTGAATAAACAAAGATTATATTTTAAAAAATCATAACTTTGCATATATAAAGATCTCATCTTTATGTTAATAAAAATCCATTCTTTTTATATAAAAATCACTTCTTTATCTAAGTAAAAATCACAACTTTCAAGCGATAAAAAAAATCAAATCTTTTGCAGTTTTAAAAATCAATCTTTTTCGGCTTTTAAATTATACAAAAATCAATGTTTAAAGTTAACGAAAAATTAGTTTTTAAACTAAACTAAAAGTCAATTTTTAAGTGAATTAAAAGTTAAAAACTTACTGTCTATCGAAGGAGGAGGGCCGGGGGAGTCACGGTCGCCGTCGCAAGTAGTGGGGGTTGCATCGGAGGTGGTCAGGTGGTCGGGCATGGGCCCAGGGGGTGCGGAGGCTCATCTCTACGTTGGAGGATTGGGGGTTTGCTGGTTCTGAACGGAGGAGGATCGATCGTGGGGGAGGTGGCGACAAGGTCTAGGGCGATGGCGGTCTGCGCGGCGGCGCAGGGGAGCAATGGCGATGGGGATCGTGGCGGCGCTGGCGATTCTTAGCTAGGTTTTTTTTTTATTTACAACGACGGCTGAGAGAATGTGAGGGGAGAGAGAGCCTATGGAGAGAATATATATTTTAAATTTAATTTTAATTTTAAATTCAAAAAGTCAACTTTTCTATCTGAACTCCTTTCAAGGCCCAACGACTGTCGCCCTTAGCTAAATACCACCACTCTAGACACAATGGGATATGTTTCAAAGGCCAATTCGACTGTTACGAACACTTTTCATTGAAATTAAAATATAAATCAGTATATATTTAATATAAACGTACATTTTAATTTACCGGGACCATATACTGATTCTAAAAATCCCATAAAAATTATTTCTAGCTTCGTATTGACCGTACGTTCCTGACAAAACTAATTCGTCAAATTTGAAGACTGTTTGAAAAATCGCCATTTTCTGGTCGATCCAAATTGACTAAAATAGTGAAAAACACGTTTTACTTCGCCATACTCACATATTGATTCGAAAAATTATGAATTTTGGAATCTAGCAATAACTTGACATCCCGGATCCAATAAAAGTGGTTTCGTCGAAAACGGAGGTCGTTTGCAAAATTTCCATTTTTAAGGGCCTAAAATTCCATAGCGACTATTTTGAATTTTCACCTGGGCATAACTTTTTATTCCCGCTATGAAATTTGGATTTTTCAGATTCATTAGAAAGACATTTTCAATTAGATTCTAATATTTTTGGTTTTGCTAAAATCCGGTTTATTTTGAATCCTGTACATTCATTTGAAATTTGAAATCGAATTTTCAAACTATCGCACAATTTTCAATTCCTTTTATAATTAAAAATAAATAATTATATTCTAAAGTAGATTCAAATAAACATATACATTCTAATTCTATTAAAAATAAATTTCTCATCGTTATTATTTAAAATAAATCATTTTAAATATCAAACTTCAACAAAATTGCCAAAATAAAAATTTTAAATTGGCTCGGATTTTCCGGGTTGTTACAATCTCCCCTACTTAAAATCTTTTCGTCCTCGAAAAGGAACGGAGCTGAAAGTTGTTTACTAACCATCTCAACTTTCATTATCTTCATTATGGCTTAAGTTCTTCAAATTTTCAGTTTCTAAGAACTTTTCAAATTCTTCAAAAATTTGGCTAACACCCTAAATTTTCGAAAAATTTCACTATAACCTCTTATGTACGGGAGCACCGAGAAAATCCCGAAATTTCCATACAGGCCTTTCCAATCCCAAAAGAAAAAGAAACAGCCAAGCGGCTAGCCAATCAGCTCATAAAATCATCAAAAAGCTCAAGAAATATAATAAACATGTACCTATTTGTCGGGCAAACAATTTTATTCCTCTGCTCTAGCCTCTTTGCAATGACCTATTCAATGGATACACATGTATATGCATGTAATTTCCAACAATTTTCAATACAATTCAATATTTGATACAATTTGGCTACAGGTTCCATTCTTTCACATAATGGTTTAAATGAATAATCACACAACACAACATCAATCAATTAGTTGATTAACGTTTCAAATTCATAATTTTGATACATAAACAGAAAATCATGTTTTTGACGCCAATTCATAATAATAAGCCCTATCTAGTTTTGGTTCTCACACCAGTCTAATGGAAATATATAGAAATCCCACTTTTGGAACTCGAACACAAACACAAACACCGATGATGATATATCAATCATCAGTATCATCTCCGGGCGACTAGACTGAGATTCTATATCTATCCAGTATATTAAAACTTCGAATACACGTTTGCAGGGCGTATATGAAAAATCTTTATATATCGGATTGCCCAAATTCAATACAAATAAATATTCAAATACGTTGAATACGATTTAAATTTTCAAAACAATATTTGTTTTCATTTTAAAAATATACTCTTCACACTTGTTCAAGGATACTACTGATCCTATCTCTAAGAAGTCATTCTCATAGGATATTACTAATCCAATCTCTGATGAATTCTTTCGTATGGTTCTAATGTGTCTTGTTCTCGAGCTCTGTAAACCAGAGCTCTGATACCACCTGAAACGACCCGAACTTCCCCGTGAAGGAAAGCATGGATTGAGTTGAGAACACGACAAATCGGAATACAAACAGAAGAACATTTCATTGTTAATTACAATAATTCCATCAAAATACAAGAATATACAGAGTATGAATGAATATTATACATCAGAAAAATATCAAAGATTTAAATTACATTACATAGCAGCGAAAAAATAATACAGTACACAACTAAAAGAGATATACAGATACAGAGCTTTCCGGATATCATTCCAGCTATAAACCAGTTTCCTGCGAATATAAATCTGCAAAACCAAAACTACTAGCTGCCCGTGTGGAAAATAGAGGCACCTAGAGTTTAGGTTAAAACAATAAACTCCAGGTCAGTCATGTGAGTGGTGAGAGAACTAAAACAATTATTTAAAACTTCACTTTAAAAGAGAGTAATTCAAGGGACCACGCCGTATAACTCGGAACATGTTTCCTCCTGAGAATATCAGTGCATAAAACAAACAGCACAATGCTTTTTGTAAAAATGAAGCTATTATAAGACTCAGGTCCCATCACACAATGCAACGCAAGCCGTAGGATAGAGTTTTACCTTATAATAGCCAAACATGCTTGGTACGTTTAAAACAAATCATTTTGATACTATTATAATGTAAAGTGTATGAAAACAACTTCAAATACAAATGTATCAATCATAGACGACATAGTATCCCATGCTACTATGTCGCCATACTAGGCTCTACAAATAAAACCGAAATGTCGCGTATTGGAAATTAGATTTCCGTCATGAGTCGAGGCCAGGGATGGCTCCTCACCGCTTCGAGACACTCTAGCAGATGTCTCAGCAGGACTACACACTCTGGGTAACCCTTGGATCTTCAGGGCCGGTCCTCCGTTACGTTTGCGGATTAGTTATTTCTGAACACACATTTCTCGGTCCTAACGGACCATCCATCGGCTCTGAAGAGACCGATATATCCGAGGCGCCTCGCAATCCAATAACCACAAAAGTAAAATGTCAGGGCTAGTAAAACACTGACACCACCCATAACTAGACAGAAACGTCGTGCACTCCCTGCAGTCACGATCCCGTTTTTGACTCATACCGAGGTGTGAGGCTCGCGAATCAATGCTATACACAAAGCTACGCTGTATTAAAGCCGTGCTTTGATCATCGACCACAGGACTCTGCTTTACAACAAAAGCCTTGATCATTTGCATCTCAGCATGCCACACAGGCATTTCATGCCATGCGACTGATATCTATTGATATATAACCTCTGAGCTCGTACATCTCAGAGAAGGGCGTTAAGCAAGAGAATAAATTCTCCACCGCCAAACAGATATATATTTAATAGAAATCAATCAACACAGAATAAAATCCAAAGTCAGACACACAATCCATTTACAAGTCCGTTCTGGGTCTGAACGAAACCGGAGGCACCTTATACCTCGCATATCCATTGATCTCAAAATACATTTGGACGATCACCAACTATTTCCCTCCTCTTGGGTGTACAGCCCAATCAATATCACCAGTAATCGTTCAAACGATGTGAAAACCACCGGTCTTCAACCACCATCTTCATCTTCGACTTATCATCGAATCAGTTATTCAGAATGGGATAGACCAGGTCTTTCTGAATAACTCGCATATATAATAAACAAGTGCTATAAAAAACACAACATACGCCTCATTCCAATTCTGAATATTCTTTTGTTTAAATATTCAAATCTTTAGGGATTTGTTCCCATTAATTTTATCAAAGATAAATTCTTTGAAGTTTATTCTTTAATCTTCCTTTGGATATCATTTCAAACCATATTACGGTTTTCCAAACTAGTCGGGATTAACGAACCATACCGAAGTAATCATTTATTTTATTTCCCAATCCCAACCTATTCATCCCATGGAGCAGAACTGTTATTACCCCATAACTAACACCACAGTGTTATCGGTAAATTTAATTACCATTTCACGTTCAAATCTAATTAAAGATTTAACTATCGCTAGGAGCAAAACTGGTGATACTCCACTTTCGATCATTTCCAAAATTTGACAATTTAAATCATCAATTCACATTTTCAATCTATTTAAAGATTCATTAAAACTCCACTTAGTTTTTATCTTCCCAAAAATCAATATTAATGATTATTTAACTTTGGAAACCCAAACATGTCGCATCGACAATCTATACCGCACTATTGATTTCTGCCGATATATAACCTCTGAACTCGTACGTCTCAGAGAAGGGCGTTAAGCAAGAGAATAAATTCTCCGCCGCCAAACAGATATATATTAAGCAGAGGTCGACCATACAGTTCGAAATACAACGACAAACATATAATCCTGTATTTTACTGAGTTAAAGAACTAATGTCATTTAAAACACAGTTCACGACAAACCCAAATCACATTCCATTATTTATGGAATCTTCGCGGAAAAACAAATCAATATATAATCGATATTAATTTCCGTATCCAACTAATAATATAATTGGAATAAGGGCAAAGCCTTTTAAATTCCATATGTATTAACTGTCTTCCTCCACGGATTCTCATTTCGATTATTATCAAATCGAATTCCATTAAATTGGAAAATGTTACTTTGGAAAATCCCATTAAATCTTTATAAAAAGATCTATAAATTCCAAATCATATTTCACTGTAAATCGGGTTAAAGAACGAATGTCATTAAAAACACAGTTCACAATAAACCCAATTCACATTCCATTTATTGTCAGGTCAAAGAACAAGTGTTGTTTAAAACATCGTTCACGATAAACCCAAAAATAATCGATTCCCCTATTTATTCCAATTAAATATTAATTAATTGGTATATTTCATTAAATCTAAATAAAATTATTTAATCTTTTCTCAACTGGATTTAAGAACAATGTTAATGAAGACACCATTCACGACAAACCCAAATCCCATTTGATATTAAATACAAGGCTCATAATAGAAAATATATCGGCTTATATTCAATATCAAATTCTGAAATCAACAAATATCGTATTGGAATAACGATATATATATATCTTCCAAATTCCTCCACAATATCCGTAAAATCATGGAATCCGATATCGAAATATTCCGAAGATAATTTTGGTTTAAATCCATTCCAATTCATATATTGGAAATTCTGGTTATTTGCGAACCATTTCAAATCCAATTTATTTATTTTAAAAATAACTGAATTATAATTCTAGTTCAAAACTAGTTCATTTCGATAAAAATATATTTTTATCTTTTCAAATATGGATTTTTTACATCCCAATTCTTCCCAAATCATTTCTTATGATTTTACACAAATTATTGCTATTTTTAATAATTTTATCAAGGCCCGTACAGTTAATTTCCATGAACGGCCATCGGACTGCACCTACAACGACCTTTTCCAAATTTGATTTGGACATAATTCCAAATCCAACCATTAGAATTATATTTTCTCATATTTGTTAGAAATCTCTTTTCGATACGAACCCAACGTTTCCGGTTTTAAGAGAATCCGATGGTCGGATCTCCCGTAATGTCCGTCCGAAGTCAATGGTCGAAATTCACGAACTGCTGCGGCGCGACGCGTTCTATTCAGGCCATTATATATATATTATATATATTTCATCGATTTCCTTTTAAATCGTATTTTATAAATCATTTTAAATTCGTTTTTAAAATGATTTCAACTTCATATTCAATTTCAAATCAAAATTGAATATTCTGTATCATCGATATATAAATGATAATATTTTCAAAACATTATATATTTTGAAATCAAATCCTTTTCGATGTTCATTATAAAAATGAATAAAATCGATATAAATATCGCTCACGTCAAAATGACATCAATCTAGTCAACACAGCTTTATATATTTAAATATATTCGTGCCCATCCTAAATCAGACATTAAAATCATATTTTAATCTTTTACTAAATATTATTTGAAAATATTCGTTATTTTAAAATATTCGTTATTTTAAAATATTTATTCTTTTCTGAACTGGAATTAGATACGGTCAATCACCATATAATTTGATTTATATGGATTTCATACAGCACACGTACACAACAACAATCACACACAGTCAACCATCATCCAAAGTGCATTCTACTCTACATAAGCATCAAACATAAATATTCAATGCTTATAACAGTCTGTCAACCAATCGATTGACATACAACTAATTATTGGGATTAGTGTATGTCATATATTACCCCAATACCCGTGTGGGGTTTCAATCAAATAATGAATTTTATTTGTGCAGTTGGGCGATGTGTAAAACTTATCATCCCAAACAATATCAGTAAAATGTGTGTACATAAACAAATCTTCCGATTTGTTTATAAATATTTATTTCATTTTATATACACGTTAAAAATTATATTTTTAGCTATAAAATATTTATTTTCATTCCACATCACACAATCAACTTCCACTATAAATCAATCAAACATACAAGTCATCTATGGTCTGTGGACGACGGATGTCGGGTGCTGCTAAGCACCGTCTGCATCCTAGTATATATTTTAACTAGAGAATAAAGTAAAAGTGAGAAGTTCTCACCTTTGGGATCCCCTCCGCCAGTCTATCCTTCTGAACTGTTCGGGTTTCGTTTTGATTTCAGTTGATACCAACGCCATCTTTACCCGTTGTTCACGGTAAAAATCATATTTTTATCGCTTTATCCCAATAAATAAAAATCATATTTTTATTTCTACTTCATATATTTTACAACGCTTTTTTCTATATAAAAATTATATTGTGATACTTCTACTTCTTATATAAAGATCGAATTTTTATTTCGACGTTATAAAAATCACATTTTTATTTCAACATATATATAATAAAAATCAGATTTTTATTTCGCTACATATATAAAAAGTATATTTTTATATTCTCTATTATATAAAAATTCTATTTTCAATCTGCTACTCATATAAAAATCGAATTTTTATTTCGCTACAACATATATAAAAATCGTATTTTTGTACTCTCTATCTTATAAAAATCTTATTTTTAAACAAACGAAGATTATTTTTTAAAAAACCATAACTTTACATACATAAAGATCTCATCTTTATGTTAATAAAAATCCATTCTTTTTATTTAAAAATCACTTCTTTATCTAAGTAAAAATCACAACTTTCAAGCGATAAAAAAATCAAATCTTTTACAAGTTTAAAAATCAATCATTTTCGGTTTTTAAACTATACAAAAATCAGTGTTTAAAATTAACGAAAAATCAATTTTTAAACTAAACTAAAAGTCAATTTTTAAATGAATTAAAAGTTAAAAACTTACCGTCTATCGAAGGAGAAGGGCCGGGGGAGTCACCGTCGACGTCGTAGGTAGCGGGGGTTGCATCGGACGTGGTCAGGTGGTCGGGCGTGGGCACAGGAGGTGCGGCGGCTCATCTCTGTGCTGGAGGATTGGGGTTTTGCTGGTTTTGAACGGAGGAGGCTTGATCGTGGGGGAGGTGGCGACAAGGTCTGGGGCGATGGCGGTCTACGCGGCGGCGTAGTGGAGCGATGGCGACCGGGGATCGTGGTGGCGCTGGCGATTTGAGCTAGAGTTTTTTTCTTTTATTTACAACGACGACTGAGAGAATGTGTGTAATAACCCGAAAATCCGAGCCAATTAAAAATTTTTATTTTGGCAATTTTAGCGAATTTTGATTATTTAAAATGAATTATTTTAAATAATAACGACGAGAAATTTATTTTGAATAGAATTCGAACGTATATATTTATATAGCTCGACGTTGGAATATAAATAATTATTTATATATATAAAAGGAATTGAAAATGACATGGTAGTTCGATAATTCAATTTCAAATTTCAAATGAATGTACCGGGTGCAAAATAAACCGGATTTTAGTGAAACCAAAAATAATAGAATCTATTTGTGAATATATTTCCAACGAATCCGAAAAATTGAAATTTCATAGCGGGAATCAAAAGATATGTCCAGTTGAAAATTCAGAATAGTCGCTATGGAATTCTGGCCCTTAAAAATGGGAATTTTGCAAACGAGCTCGGATTTCGACGAAACCATTTTGTTGGATCCGTGATGTCAAGTTATTGCTAGGTTTCAAATTTCGTAATTTTTCGAATCAATATGTGAGCGTGGCGAAGGAAAATGCGTTTGACTAGTTTAATTCGATTTTAATCAACTGGAAAATGGCCATTTTTCAAACGGTCTCAGAATTTGATGAAATTAATTTTGTCAGGACCGTATCGTCAATACGAAGCTAGAAATATTTTTTCTGGAATTTTTCGAGTTAGTATGTGGTCCCGGTAAATTGAAATGCGCGTTTGAATTGAATATATATAGATCTATATTGTAAATTTAAACGGAAACTGATCGTAACGATCTAATTGGCCTACGTGGCATATCCCATTGTGTTCGGAATGGGGGTAATTAGCTAGGGCGACAATGGTTGGGTTCGATTTAGGGTTCGAACGAAAATGTCACTTATGGAATTAAATAAATAATTAAATAAAGTCAACCTCCCTTTGTAATTCTCTCTCCCCTATATCTTTCTTCCCCCGTTCAATTTTCTTAATCGGAAAAGAAAGAAGGAAAAAAAATAAAATCGCGCCCCGTTCAGCCCCCTCCTCCGCCGCCGGAGGCGCCAGACCTCCGCCCCCTCCCTCACCTTCACCCCCTCCTCCGACCTGACCCCCTCCCCTTCCCTCCAGTCAAACCGCGAAGACCCCAACGCTCGCGAACCTTAGCACCCGAACCCGTCTGAAAACCGAGCCTTCAACCCCCTGCGCCGTCGCCGCCTAGTGCACCTCCCCCCTAACCCAATTCCGCCGCCGGGCCACCTGAAGCCCCCCTTCAACTCCAGCGAGCACACAGACCATTCCCCTTTTTCAATGTGAGTTTTATTTTACTTTGATTTATTTATACAAGTTTGTTTATGAAATGGTGAAATAAAAATATAACCTTTAGCGATTTAAAAATCTGAAATGTATATATGGTTTTGATAATATAAAAACATGATTTTTATATATATTATAGCTTTGTAAAAATAGGTTTCTTCCACATAAAACATTGAATTTATTTTCAGATTTCAAAGTAATAAAAATAGAATTTTTATATGTGTTAGGGCAAGATAAATAAAATACATATGAATCTTTAGTTTAGAAAAGCTATGAATTTTATAAGTAAAAAAAAGGTTTGAATTATCATGAGAGAAGATATGATTTTTATAATCATAAAAATATGATTTTTATATTATAGAAAGAATAAAAATATGATTTTTATATTATAGAAAGAATAAAAATATGATTTTTATATTATAGAAAGAATAAAAATATGATTTTTTTTATATAGTAGAGATTATAAAAGTATGATTTTTATAAGATAGAGAAGATAAAAATTCGATTTTTATATATTGAATAGCGAAGTAAAAATATGATTTTTACATATGTAGAGAATACGGGCAAAGAAATTGACAAGAGGCGAACGACGAAGATTTCCTACATATGAAGAGTCGTGGCGTTTGGTTTAGCTTTCGGTGAGAACTTCTCACTTTCAATTTTATTTCTAGTTGAAATATATACTAGGATGCAG
This sequence comes from Allium sativum, assembly GCA_030737875.1. NCBI lineage: Eukaryota > Viridiplantae > Streptophyta > Magnoliopsida > Asparagales > Amaryllidaceae > Allium > Allium sativum. Next base: position 1,028,800,274 of record CM060912.1, read on the forward strand.
ACGGTGTTTAGTAGCACCCGACACCCGACATCCACAGACCATGGACGACTTGTATGCTTGTTTGTTTGATTTTGATGCGTAGTTGATTGCGTGATGTGATGTGAAATGAAATAAAATATTTATATAGTTGAAATAAAATATTTTACAGTGCAAAATATTTTATAGTTAAAAATAGAATTTTTAACGTGTATATGAAATGAAATAAATATAAACAAATCGGACGATTTGTTTATATACACACATTTGACTGATATTGATTGGGACGATAAATTTTACACATCGCCCAACTGCACAAATAAAATCTGCGTTTTATTGTTGGAAAACCCCGCACGGGTATTGGGGTGATATATGACATACACTAATCCCAGTAGTTAGTTGTATGTCGATCGATTGATTGACAGACTGTTATAAGCGTTAAATATTTATATTTGATGCTTATACAGTGTAGAACGCACTTTGGATGATGGTTGATGATTTATCGTTGCTATTATATACGTGTGGTAGAAAATCCATATAATTAACATTATATGGTAATTGATTGGGCCTCATTCCAGTTTTGAAATAGAATATTTGAAAATAGAAATATATGAAGCCGTGTTGATTAGATTGACGCAATTTTGACGTGAACGATATTTTTATCGATTATATTCGTTTTTATAATGAATATTGAAAAGTGATTTCAAAATCGAATATTTAGAAATGAAATTCGAATTATATTGAAAAGAATAGAAATTCGAATTAAATTGAGAAGAATTGAAATTCGAATTAAACTGAATAGAATTGAAATTCGAATTAGATTGAAATAGAATTGAAATCGTTTTGAATTAAGTTTAAAACATATTGAAATTGAACTGAAAACCGATTTGAATTGAAATCAATTTGAAATGAATTTAAAATGAATTTATATTGAAAAATTCGATTTTGATTTGAATTTGAAAAGGAAGTTGAAATCGTTTTGAAAACGAATTTAAAATGATTTATAAAATACGTTTTAAAAGGAAATCGACGAAGTATATATTATATATATGATATAATGGCCTGAATAATACGCGCCGCGCCGCGGCAGTTCGCGAATTTCGACCATTGACTTCGAACGGATATTACGGGAGATCCGACCGTCGGATTCTCCTGAAACCAGAACCGTTGGGTTCGTATCGAAAAGATATTTCTAACAAATATTAGAAATTTGAAATCTAACGGTTGCATTTGGAATTATGTCCAAATCAAATTTGGAAAAGGTCGCTGTAAGTGCAGTTCGATGGCCGTTGATTGAAATCGACTGTACGGGCCTTGATAAAATTATTAAAAATATTAATAATTTGTGTAAAATCATAAGAAATGATTTGGGAAGAATTGGGATGAAAAACTCCATATTTGAAAAGATAAAAATAGATTTTTAATCGAAATGAACTAGTTTTGAACTAGAATTATAATTCTATTTATTTTTAAATAAATACATTGAATTTGAAAAGGGTTTTAAAAGTAACCAGAATTTCCAGAAATTGAATTGGAATGGATTTGAATTGAAATTATCTTTTGAATATTTCGATGTTGGATTTCGTGATGATGTAGGTATTGTGATGGGAATTTGAAAGATATATTTATATCGTTATTTCCAATACGATATTTGTTGGTCATAGAATTTGATATTGAATATAAGTCGATATATTTTCTATTCAAAGCCTTGTATTTAATATCAAATGTGATTTGGGTTTGTCGTGAATGGTGTCTTCATTAACACTGTTCTTAAGCCCAGTAGAGAAAAAGATTAAATCTTTTTATTTAGATTTAATGAAGTGTACCAATTAAATAATATTTAATTGGAATTGAATTGGTATTGATTTTTGGGTTTATCGTGAACAGTGTTTTAAATAACACTTGGTCTTTAACCCGATAATTAATGGAATGTGATTTTGGGTTGTCGTGAACGGTATCTTCAATAATACTGTTCATAGTCCCATGGAGTTAAGAAAATCAGAAACTAATTGGAGATTAGTTAAGTTGAATGGTTTATGGGGCATTGATCTGATGTTGGTTTCGACATTCGGGGTTAATACTTAGGGAATTGCTCACTTGCTAATTTACGGTTAGGGACTGATTGAAATGTGATGTGATTTTGGGTTTATCGTGAACCGTGTTTTAAATGACATGGATTCTTTAACCCAGTTACAGATTTAAACTAAGTGGAGTTTTAATGAATCTTTAATTAGATTGAAAAGATCGAGAATGGAGTATCACCAGCTTTGCTCCAGGTGATTGTCAAATCTTTAATTAAATTTGAACGTGAAATGGTAATTGAATTTACTGATAACACCGTGTTATTAGATATGAAGTATGACCAGTTTTACTTCATGGGATGAATAGGTTGGGATTGGGAAATTAAAACAAATGATTACTTCGGTAAGGTTCGTTAATCCCGACTAGTTTGAATTGATATTCAAAAGAAGATTAAAGAATAAATTTAAAAGAATTTATCTTTGATAAAATTAATGGGAACCTTTCCCTAAGAATGTGAAATTTAGAAACTAACTGTAGGTTGGCTAAGCAGAGTGATTTCCTGGGTATTGATCTGATGTTGGTTTCGGCCTTCGGGGTTAATATTTGGGGAATTATTCTCTTGATTAATTTACGATTAGTGAGTGATGAATTGGAATGAGGCGTATGCTGTGTTTGTGTAACACTTATTTATTATATACGCGAGTTATTCGTAAAGACCGGGTTTATCCCATTCTGAATAACTGAGTCAACGATTAGTCGAAGATGAAGACGATGGTCGAAGATCGGAGGTCTTCACGTCGTTTGGATAAAAACTAATGATCTTGATTGGGCCGTACACCCAAGATGAGGGAATCGGTTGGTGATCATCCAGACGTACTTGGAGATCGATGGATATGCGGGGTACTAGGTACCTCCGGTTTCGTTCAGACCTAGAACAAACTTGTAAATCGACTGTGTGTTTGACATTGGATTATAGTCTGTGTGATTGATTTCTATTAAATATACATCTGTTTGGCGACGGAGAATTTATTCTCTTGCTTAACGCCCTTCTCTGAGACGTACGAGTTCAGGGGTTATATATTGATGGATATCAAACGCATGGAGTGAATTGCCTGTGTGGCATGCCTAAGTGGCAATTGATCAAGGCTTCTGTTGAAAAGCAAAGTCTTGTGGTTAATGATCAAAGCACAGCCTGTGTGGCATAGCTTTGTGTAACGTTGATTTGCGAGCCTCACACCCCGGTGGTGAACCAAAAATGGGAGAGGACCTCAGGGAGGACATGCGTTTCTTTCTAGTTAGAAATGGCGTCAGTGGTTTTACACGCCCTAACGAGTTTGACTTATGTGGTTGTTGCTGTTGCGAGGCGCCTCGGTTTGATCGGACGATCCGGGTCCGATGGAGTCATTCGTTGGCTCACATACGCCCCAAAGGGCGGGGAAACGCAGTGTTCAGGCATTTTAATCCACATCGGTGGACCGACCCTGACGATCCAAGGGCCCACCTGAGTCTGGATCCTGAGGCTCGGGCTAGAGAGTCTCGAATCCGTAGAGGACTATCTTTTGCCTTGGTTCATAGATGGAAATCCAATTTCCAAATACGTAACTTTGCAGTTTTGATTGCAGAGCCTAGTATGACGCCATGATATATGGTACCCATGCCGTCTATGATTGATATTTATGATTGAAACTGTTTTGACACTATACACTTATAGTAATAATAAAAGATGAAATTTAGCATATCAAGCATTCTTTGGCTATTATAAGGTAAAACCCTATCCTCCGGCTTGCGTTGCATTGTGTGATGGGACTGGGTCTTATAATAGATTCATTGTTCTTTATTTAGCATTGCGCTATTGTTTTATACACCGGTATTCTTGGGAGGAAACCCGTTCCGTGTTATACGGCGTGGTCCCTTGATTTACCTCACTTTAAAATAAAGATTAATAACTATTTTAGTTCTCACACCAGTCACATGACTGACCTGGAATTTATTGTTTTAACCTAAACTCTGGGTGCCCCTGTTTTCGACACGGACAGCTAGTATTTTCGGTTTTGCAGATTTATATTCACAGGATCCTGATTTACAGCTGGAATGATATCCGGAAAGCTCTGTATCCGTATATCTTCTTCTAGTTGTGTATTGTATTATTTTCCGCTGCTATGTAATATATTGTAATCTCTGATATTTTCTGATGTGTATATTTATTCATACTCTGTATATTCTTGTATTCTAATGGAATTGTTTAATAAACATTGAAATGTTCTTCTGTCTGCGTTCTGATTCGTCTTGTCCTCAAAGTAATTCGTCCTTTCTCTTCTCTTCGGAGACCGGGGAAGTTAGGGTCGCTTCAATGTGAGGAGAGAGAGAGAGCCTAGGGAGAGAATATATATTTTAATTTTAATTTTAAATTCAAAAGGTCCACTTTTCTATCTGAACTCCTTTTGAGGCCCAACGACTATCGCCCCTAGCTAAATACCCCCACTCTGGACACAATGGGATATGTTTCATGGGCCAATTTGACTGTTATGATTAGTTTTCATTGAAATAAAAATATAAATAAGTATATATTTAATTTAAACGTACGTTTCAATTTACCGAGGCCACATACTGATTTTAAAAATTCATGAAAAATTATTTCTAGCTTCGTATTGACCGTACGGTCCTAACAAAACTAATTTCGTCAAATTTGAGGACCATTTGAAAAATCGCCATTTTATGGTTGGTCAAAATTGACTGAAACAGTCAAAACACATTTTACTTCGCCGTACTCACATATTGATTCGAAAAATTATGAATTTTGGAATCTAACAATAACTTGACATCCCGGATCCAACAAAAGTGGTTTCATTGAAAACGGAGGTCATTTGCAAAATTTCCATTTGGACCCAAAATTACATAGGACTGTTCTGAATTTTCACCTGGGCATAACTTTTTATTCCCTCTATGAAATTTGGATTTTTCATATTCGTTAGAAAGATATTTTCAATTAGATTCAAATATTTTTGGTTTCGCTAAAATCCGGTTCATTTTGAATCATGTACATTCATTTGAAATTTGAAATCGAATTTTCAAACTACCGCGCCATTTTCATTTCCTTTTATAATTAAAAATAAATAATTATATTCTAACGTCGATTCAAATAAATATATACGTTCTAATTCTATTCAAAATAAATTTCTCATCGTTATTATTTAAAATAAATCATTTTAAATATCAAACTTCATCAAAATTGCCAAAATAAAAATTTTAAATTAGCTCGGATTTTCCGGGTTGTTACATAGTTTCTAAGAATAAACAACCAAGATTAAATCTTAATAATTCTACGGTTTATATTTACACACGCACCCCTCCCCATAAATAACACCCTAGACTCCATGCCTAAACCTAACCACTCTCTCTATCTGTGCCTCAACTCCGTCATTGATTCCAGAGTAATTCATAATAGGTTTTCTTCTTTCTCTCCTATATCTATTTTCTTTTTCTATTTTCTTTTCTTATAGATTTGTATAAAATCATGATCTAGAATCACAAAATTTATGTATATAATAATTCTAACTATTTAATTCTAACTTTGTCAAATATCAACGTATCCATGTACAAATCAAGAAAGGGTAGATTAGATAAATAAAGGTCTATGTATATATATGTATACATGATGTAGTAAATTTACACCTTGTTCTTGATTCAATACTTGAATTATTTTGACAAACCTAGGATACAAGTTTTGATTGCATGTTGTATTTTTTCCATTACTACTTCTATAATTATGCTATGTATGTGGAGGTCTGATATGGGAATTAACTTGTATGCCTTGAATGTAGACTAAGTTGACAATTTTACCTCGTTAAAATGTTATCTCGTTCATACGAAAACCAAAGTTATTTATACGTACTAAATATTCTACTTATATAACATAGTTAACGTAATTAGCATAATAATGACGTACTAAATGCAATTAGATAATATTTGAATTTGAGTCCCCATATAAATTGTTGTTTGTGTGTGTATATAAAATGGCTTATATGCATTAAATAATGACACACGGATACAAGGTTAGTCGCCATTTATGGTATAAGTCTGCACGAAACCGACTGGCAAATCTAGCAACTACAAATGAGTGGATAATGTGAGAGGTCTTGGTATTATGGGCTATTTGAATCAGTACAGTATGACTCGCGATTAGGCCTACTTATAGTAGAAGTCTACTCGGAACTTCCCGGCATATCCAGCTTTTACACGTATAATGATGAGCACGTAAAAATGCACATTTATATTCACATATTTATTCTTGTTTAGTTGAATAAATGAACATTTTTGGGTACTTTATATGATCAAACCATGTTATAAATATTTTCAAAATCATCACTTATTTTTGGGAAAAAAGTCACTTGTGCATGTTTTAATTTGTGAAATCTTTTACTTGTTCCTCGTGTTTATCGCTTGTAGGAATTTTGGAGCTAAAAGGATATATACACATGAAGAGATGAGTGAAAACATGCATTTTCACAAAAGGAGGCAAAGAATTAATTCATTTTATGGATAGTGAAGGCCCACACCTTTCAATTAGCCCATTTACTCTTAAGCTTCATATTAAAGACCGAGACAAAAGGCCTCATGCATTCTACATGACTCATTAGTGGCTAATGGCAATTAGAAGCTACATGAATGGGCTTTTTGGGGATTTCCCAAGGAAAGTGATTAGGATTTTAGGTTTTTTGATCATGTATATATACCCCTTTGTTTCATGTATTTCAGGATCTCCTTTTTAGAAAATAAAAGGGTAATTGATCAAATAGACAAAAATGGCTTCCAAGCCAATTTCTTTTATGTCTCTCTCATATCTCTTTTAATTTCTATGCTCTACTTTATGTTAGTAGTTTAGATTTTCTTTTCTACATGTATTGTAATTTTATTTTATGCAACTAGAATAGATTTCTCTTTATTTAGTTCTCTATTTTTGTTGTTCATCAATGTTGAAATCTACTGGTGCTAAAATAATCACACAAATGAGGAGCTAAACCCCTTTAATTTAAGGGGTGATGAAGCTCTCTAATCACGTAGATTTAACATAGTTTATTTTTCATGCTCTCTATTTGTGCTTAATGAAGAATGGATGTTTAGTGTATTTTGTTAATCATGCTTGGTTTTGATGATCTATGCTCCTAACTAATAGAGGATAGATCATGCTTGATTAAATGACACAACAAAATTTGCCTTTTCATCTATATATGATTTTGGCAAAAAGAGGAAGTGTTAATCAACATTTGATATTCTATATTACTAACTAATAGTAAATAGAGTATTCTTAAAATTGATATTGCTTTCGACCTGTTGTCTTTTCCATGAGAATTGAATAGTGAATTAGATTTGTGCTATAGTTTGATGACTTATGTTATGCTAATTAATAGCATAAATATGTCATACTTATGATAAACACAATATCTAACCTCACTTATGACCAAATAAATATATTTCATAACTTCATCATGTTGATTGGTGTGATCTAGAGAGTGAAAACACCTCTAAATTGCTCTTAACCAATAGTTGTATCTCAGTCAATAATTTTGTTAAATTTTAGTTAACATATTTTAAAGTTTGGATTAATCTGATTGAATAGAATTTAAAATTATCCTTTCCCTATGGATCGACTCGTATTCGCTAACGTACTACAAGTGTACGCCGTGCGCTTGCGGTTTATTACACTTCGCGACGATATTCTAATTCATAGAGCATTCGTCATCGAACAAGTTTTGGGCGCCGTTGCCGGGGATAGAATTTAATTTTAGTATTATTCTTCGAATTAATTTTCTTATTTGTGTTCTACTAAAAAAAATATTGTGTATTTGTTTGTTTTATTTCACTTCTATTTGTTTGTTTGTGTGTCTCATTTTGCCTTATTTTAGTGTTCTTAGCTTTCTTTCCTAAAAAAAATATATTTGTTGTTCCATTTTGTAGTTAGTTGTGTGAATTGCATTTGTTGTTAGTGTTTGTTTTGTGTGTGTTTTTATTTATTAAAAAAATTGCCATATTTCCTTTGATTTTTTTCCTATTTTTTCCTCCTTGTTTTTAGTACATATTTATCCTTTTTCTTTGTACAATTCTTACAAAAAAACTGAATTTATTGCTTGCCATTTATTTTGTTTTTTTTCCTTTCTTCCTCTATAATTTCTTTCCCCTTTCTGCCTTAATATACCCCAGCATCGTCACCAAAAATCATGTTACTCCACCTATAGAAGCTTCTTTCCTCAATTCATCCAACAGACCCTCTTCAATCATTCACCAATCTACCTCATTCACAAAGTCAAAACCAGTGACCACCATCTTCTGCCTCCCTCTCCATATTTTCCCTTCTGTAAGTTTGCGACTCCATTCAGCACCCTTCCCGACCATCTTCCATCATCTACATCTTCACCTTACTTCACTTCTACAGTCCAACCCCGTTGTTTTCCAAATCATACAACCAGTCACCACACCACAGTCCATCCATTCATCAAACCATCTCTTCCAATCCGTGAATCAATTCCTCTTTGCCCCCACGAACAACCAATTTGAACTCGGACCTTAACCCTTCGAAGTATCCAAAATCGCGACCCACAAATTTCAAAACCCGAGGCCTTGAAAACCGAATTCCAAATCACGATCGAGGCCTTCTATTTGAAAATCCTTCACCGAATTCGAAACGATTAGAACACTTAAATTCAATTCGAATTGCTGAATAAAAAAGGGGTGCGATTTCGATTCTCCGTTCGATTTAGTTGTCCGATTAGTGGAAAAGAATTTGGAAATTATCTGCATTTTATTTTTTTAGAAGAGGGCAAAAATTTCTATTCTGTTCGGAATTGATTTTGTTGGGTTGCTTATTTTGGGACAATAATTGTGGTTTTATTAGGGAGATAAACCTTATTTTTGGTGTGTGGCACTTAAATTGAGGAGAAAATCTATTGTTTCCTTTCTTTTATGTTGACCTAAACTATTTTGATAATATAATATAATGGAGGGCGTGATTTATATTTGTTTGGTGACCTTTTATTCGTGAATTCTTGTTTGACCTTGGACTCGGTTTATTTTCAACAAAAACGACAACTTCGAAAGTGTTTGACTAGTTCTGGGTTAGCACTAATCTCTTATGAAGTGCATGCCTGGTTATAGAGTTAGTTATTTTGGTTTCTTCCTTTTAAGCGTAGTTTAGCTTTTTTTCTTTTTTTCCCTTTAAGTTGAGTTTAGTTTTATTTATTTTGTCTACCTTTTTTATTTTATTTCTAGGTCTTAAACTCTTAATTAGTCGTCAGTTGCAATCCTTCATTTCTTTTGTTCAAGTGTTTTCAAAAGGAAAAAAAAAAGAAAAAAGAAAGCTTTCCGTTCACTTGTATATATATTGTCTTCGAATCCTTCTCAGGTTGTAGAAAACAGACGAATAGGTTCTGCATGCTAGGAATTCTCTGCTTTGCTCAATTTTGCTAAAAACCGTGCCTGCTTGCTTGCTTTAAAACAATCGCTACTTTAAAATTGCTAATAAGTTCTGCACGCTCTGGTATTGTGCTCTCCTCCCTTATTTTTATTTCACTGCGTTGTTATTTGCTTGCATTAGCATTCACATAAAAACATTCCAAAAATAAAATAAAACTTCATTCATAGTTGCATTGTTAATATAACGTTTAATTTTTGTTTTGCATTCGTCTCATTTTATTTTTATTTTCTAAGGACATTGTTATATTTTGACAACTTGATTTCTTTCTAATGATTTATTTCTCGGTGTCTAGAATACGGCAGAGTAATAATTGTTTATAAATATTATGGTGATTCGTAAATATTATATCGATTGTTCCTATGAAGGTACTTAAAACTTCGGCTGCATTGCTAGGGTGACTCCTGGTGCACTGATAACTCCTGTCCGTTAACTGGCTGAGAAATCTTCTGTTGAAATTAATCAAATCGTCGTTATATAATTTCAGAAAATCTGTAAATAATTAGTTTGCATTCATATAGTTGCATTAGGATCATGCATATAAAAAAATCCAAAATCTTAAAAAATAAAATCTTGAGCATGTCCCAATTTCCCTATTCCTATGGATTTTATGATAGTTCTGAAAATCAATATAATCCATATAATTTTAAACCAAATTCATATGAATATTTTAATAACAACTATTGTACAAATAATTTGGATTTTACACCACCAACTTTTCAAAATTTTCAAAATAATCCTGATTTTACACCACCAAATTTTCAAAATGATGATCAACCCTCAAGTCTTGAAATAAGTATTCAATCTCTTCTTGAAGAAATTCAAAAATTTAATAAATCAAGACAAAGATTAATTGAAGTAATGTGCAAAAATTCAAGTCAAAGGTTTCAAAATAATCAAAATTCAAATTCAAATGATTTTGATTATAGCCCTTGTCAATCCAATTTCGAACTCCAAAATGAATTGCAAATTCAAAACGGAAATGTGAATAACTTTTCAAATGGTTTGGCAATGGGAAAATTTTCAATTGTGGTGCAACTGAAAATTTTTGTTCTCAACAATTTCAAATTGAAAATTCTCATGTAAATAATTATAAATTTTATTTTGTTGAGCAAATGAATGAAATTCACGATAATCACATGAATTCTTTGTTTCAAGACCTACTTGAATTTTCATGAAAAAAAATCAAATTTCATCATGTGATGAGTCAAATGATAATCCACCTTTTACCACAATCAACGGTCTTCAACTAACAACTTTTGAAATTGATGAAAATCTTAATGAGGTTGTTGAAAGCATTGTGATTGATTTGAATTTAAATTCTCTTAAAAACAAAGACGTCAATCTTCAATTTGAACTTCCTGTCTCAAATTTTGAAAATTTAGCAACTTTAGATTGTCAACATGACAAAAATGAAGAAGTTGTTGACAACTGTTTAAGTGAGGAAGACTTTGATGAGCGAAAACTTCTTAAACTGATTGACGATGATGTTGTTGGGTCTAAAACCGAAAATGAAACATTTGAAAACTTTGAAATTATTGAGGTTGAAAAAAAAGAAACTATTGAATGTGATCTAGGACACAATGACGATTTTTTAAAAACTGTTGAAACTCCTTGCGACTTAATCGTTTCAATTGAACCTCACTGTGATCACTTGTTTTTCAATGATAAATTTCTGCAGTATATGAACTCTTTTTGGAATAACACTGTTTTTGAGAAAACACATTTTGGAAATTTACTAAAAATTCAATTGTTTGGTTTTAAATTTAGGTTTACGAATGAACCTTTAGTCAGCAAAATTTCACATATCAAAGCAAAAATGAACAATATTTCCCAAAACAAGTGTGGGGGGTGAGAGTTATGCACACGTCTCTCAAATTATACATCGTCTGAACAAATCAAATTTTGTTTTTGAAACTTTTACTGAACCCCAGCTCGATGACCTCTCTTTAGTTGCTACAAAAATTCAATTCGATTTTAGGATCAATTGTAAGCTAAATTTTTTAAAATTAGCAACTCAAAAAACAAAATTTGTTTTTCCAAATCTGAAATGCAACATACCATCCTTTATGATTTATTTTTCTGTTCTTAAGCTGTGTCTCTCATACTTGAAGAGACAAATGAATCGGTCTTTAGAAGAGTTTCATTTACTTATTGTCAATATATTTTATAATAGACTATAAATATTTTTTTCTTTTCTCTTGTAATTATAAGTCAAAATTTTCATTTTCTTTTCATTTGGGTTGACTGTGGGGACACAGTCCAAATCAAGTATGGGGGAGTTTCATATTTATTTTCGTTTTGCATAGAATTTTCCTTTTTTTTCTTTTTCATTCAAATAAAAATCAAAAAAAAAATCGCATTTCTATTTAATTTTAAATAAGACATGATGGAGTTAGCATACCATTCTGGTTGTTTGATTAAAATGTTTGGAGATTTACTTCTCTTAGCGGATAACGAAAGGAAAGTTTGAATTATGAGCAAATTTGTTGTAACTGGTATATTAGGAAATTCATAGGTGATGAGTATGAAATGTTTTCTGAATTTAATCCGATTAAATAATGGTTGATTTTGACTACTTGCGGTAACATTTTAGATCTTTTAAGTGAAGTTGTGCTAAGATATCCTCGCTTAACTCTCTCTCTCTCTCTCTCTCTTATGTAAAAAAAAGAAAAAAATGAAAAGATAAAAAAAGAATGTATATATATAATAATAATCCAACGGTATCTAACATTGCTAGTACATCTCGCGTTGGTGTGCAAACCCGCCAAGCTCTTTCCGACACCTTGTTGACAAAGTCACCATCGGTATATCTTGGTCTCATTTAATGAGTTGGACACCTAAGGATTACCGACATCTTGTTGACAAAGCCAACGCAAGTCTACACAATCCGCCAAGCTCTCACGGGTGGTATACCTTGGTCTTTTCGGTTAGGTGTTTGTAAATAGTGATAATGTAAATATTTTGTTATAAAGAGAGAGTAAACACTTGAAATCCAAGCACACTCTTCACTTATTCGACCTAACTTGTTAACAAAAAGGAAGTTGAGATGCCGTTTTATGATTGTTGATATTGATCATAGAATTCATTTCATATTTGCACTATCTTTCTACCAAAAAAAAACTGGCCAAGCTGGAGGAGTTTATGACGATAACATGACTTTTATTTGAAGTTTTGATTAGTAACGGACTCAAATTTCATACTGATGACCCAAATTTGTGTTAACTTATTCCTGTAATATTTAAAAGTAAATTATCCATTTGTAAATATTCCATTAAAAGCTTGCATTCATCTTGTAAATATTTTCTAATCTTGCATTTTGTAAGTATTGTTTTTGCATTCAACTTTTGGATTTTATGGGTAGCATTCGCTGAAAACCCCCATGAGACAACACTCGTCCTACTAGGGACACCCAAAGGTTTAAAGTCTTGTTGCATACGCTCAATGCAATCGTGCTTCCTACGAAAACGGATTTAGCATAGTTTTTCATTTATTCGAGGACGAATAAAATGATAAGTGTGGGGGTATTTGATATGCACGTAAAAATGCACATTTATATTCACATATTTGTTCTTGTTTAGTTGAATAAATGAACATTTTCAGGTATTTTATATGATCAAACGATGTTTTAAATATTTTTAAAATCATCACTTATTTTGAGAAAACGTGGTCATTTGTGCATGTTTTAATTTGTGAAATCTTTTACTTGTTCCTTGTGTTTATGGCTTGTAGGAATTTTGGAGCCAAAAGGATATATACACATGAAGAGATGAGGGAAAGCATGCATTTTCACAAAAGGAGGTAAAGAATTAATTCATTTTATGGATAGTGAAGGTCCACACCTTTCAATTAGCTCATTTGCTCTTAAGCTTCATATTAAAGACTAAGACAAAAGGCCTCATGCATTCTACATGACTCATTAGTGGCTAATGGCAATTAGAAGCTACATGAATGGGCATTTTGGGGATTTCCCAAGGAAAGTGATTAGGGTTTTAGGTTTTTTTGATCATGTATATATACCCCTTTGTTTCATGTATTTCATGATCTCCTTTTTAGCAAATAAAAGGGTAATTGATCAAATAAACAAAAATGTCTTCCAAGCCAATTTCTTTTATGTCTCTCTCATATCTTTTTTAATTTCTATGCTCTACTTTGTGTTAGTAGTTTATATTTTCTTTTTTGCAAGTAGTGTAATTTTCTTTTATGTAATTAGAATAGATTTCTCTTTATTTAGTTCTCTATTTTTGTTGTTCGTCAATGTTGAAATCTTTCGGTGCTGAAATAATCACACAAATGAGGAGCTAAACCCCTTTAATTTAGGGGTGATGAAGCTCTCTAATCACATAGATTCAACATAGTTTATTTTTCATGCTCTCTATTTGTGCTTATTGAAGAATGGATGTTTAGTATATTTTGTTAATCATGCTTGGTTTTGATGATCTATGCTTCTAATTAATAGAGGATAGATCATGCTTGATTAAATTACACAACAAAATTTGCCTTTTCTTCTATATATGATTTTGGCAAAAAGAGGAAGTGTTAATCAACATTTTATATTTTGTATTACTAACTAATAGTAAATAGAGTATTCTTAAAATTGATATTGCTTTCAACTTGTTGTCTTTCTCATGAGAATTGAATAGTGAATTAGATTTGTGCTATAATTTGATGACTTATGTTATGCTAATTAATAGCATAAATATGTCATACTTATGATAAACACAATATCTAACCTCACTTATGACCAAACAAATAGAGGCCATAACTTCATTATGTTAATTTGTGTGATCTAGAGAGTGAAAACACCACTAAATTGCTCTTAACCAATAGTTGTATTCTCAACTTAGTCATTAATTTTGTTAAATTTTATATAACGTATTTTAAAGTTTGGTTTAATTTGATTGAATAGAATTTAAAATTATTCTTTCGCTATGGATCGACTCGTATTCGGTAATGTACTACAAGTGTACGCTGTGCGCTTGTGGTTTATTACACTTCGCGACGATATTCTAAGTCATAGAATATTCGTCGTCGAACATATACGGCCTAATTTGAGAGTTCTAGTTTATATATATACATATTGTGTGTGAATATGTAGGTTTACTACGCCTTGAGAAGGTCCTAAGTGGCTGGCTCTCTTCTTATCTACTTTGGGTCTTAAGTGTTTAGGACTAGGATCATTTTGAAGGTTTATTGCTTGGATGTGGACTAAAGTCATGGGACCCTCCCTTATTAGATTCAAAGTAGGTTCATGTGTCCTTCTTCTCTGAAAGTGGTTTAGACATGGCAACAATGGAGTAGGGTAGTTTACTGGAATGTCCACTTCCTCTAGGAGCTTTAGGAGGGACAACCTAGGGACAGAGTTGGTATATATTGGACGTAGCATGCTATTTTAATTCACCAACTGTCTAAAGGAAGTATTAAGTAGCATAAGTACTGTTCTACCATAATATCAGTTAACTAGTTACTTGAGGCGTCCGCCGGAAGGGTCTTAAATGCCTATATGCGGCCTATCCTAAATCGGTTCTAAGCAGCACGTTACTATTTTTCATATTACTTGCGAGAATATATAATTAAGAATGTTGACGTAATTGGATGGGGTCTTAAGTGGCTAAGGTCCGCCTCAGGGTCATAAGAGATCATGAGAATCCGCCCTTAATAAATATTTTAGAGCATGCCTTAAGTTATCGAGACTGTCCACCTCGTTGGTCTCCACCTTAAATGCACTAATGATGTCTTAAGTGGTTGATTCAGATATCCGCCTCATTAATTAAACCCTCTTTGTACATGTGTATGCCTGTGTGTTTCGTAGACATATCCTGACATATTTAACCTGCTAAATCTTGGGTATGGCCTTTAAGCAAATATTATTTCTAGTCACATAGGACTTTATGTCCTGAACCCTCTCCTTAAGATATCTAACTGGTCAGTAGGAGGGATAGCAATCCAATGAAGGAATTAAAGATGGAGCCTGACAATGGCGATGGAGATATTGTGCTAACATTAGTTATCATTTCTGTTTTTCTAATAAAAACTCTAGACTACAAACCATAATGTTGCAACGATTTAATAATTGTATCTTGATAACTTGTATTTGAATTCTATGGCTTTTCACTGAAATGGTACATCTTATTTTGGTATTATCCTTTTTCGTTATGTTGTGTGAGATTCCTTAACGTTATGTTTATCTGTTATTCTTTGAAAATGCAATTCCTTACAAGAACCAACGATCGACTTAGAGTGGATCAATGTTTCGATGGGACTTTTCTGAGTCGAAATTGGCCCACTCCGGGCGGGTTATTACATTATCCTTATATAGTGTATATGTTATTCCAAAGATTTAGGAAGCTAAAAATTCTAACCACCTTTGCCGATGAATGTTAAGAGCCTATTGCGAAAAGAGATACTTTAACGACTTATGACTGGTAAACAACTCAAAACTCTCTCATAGAAGAAAGTGCCTCCATTCTTAAGTGCAAACACAATCGCTGCTAATTACAAATCATGCATAAGACAGTTCTTCTCATGCAGTTTTAACTGTCTGCTATCATAAGCTACAACCTTACCTTTCTATATCAGTATCACTCCTAATCAGGTACCACAAGCATTTGTGCATACCGTCATCTCTGCATTCCTACCCGAAATAATCAACATTGGTGCACTTGTCAGTCTTTCCTTCAGGTTCACCAATGCACGCTCACATCTAGCATCCCATGTAAAACCATGATTCTTCTTAGTCAAGTTGGTCAACGGTGTTGCTATCTTAGAGAAGTCTTGGATGAACATTCGATAATATCCTGCCAACCCTAAGAAGATCCTCACATCTATAGAATTTTTGCATCTAGTCTAATCCCGTACCATTGTTACCTTCGTAGGATCTGCAACGATACCTTGTTTCGAAACAACATGACCCAAGAATCTCACCTCTCTCTCATCAAGAAGTAACATTTGGAAAACTTTGCCTTTAGCTAGTGCTCTTTCAACACCTCAAGAATAGTCCTCAAATGTGTCTGATGTTCCTCCTCTGATTGAGATAATACAAAAATATCACCTAGAACTCAAGCCCAAATTTATTTAATTGGTCTCTAAAGAAATAGTTCATAAGATCCTTAAAGTAGGCAGGTACATTGGTTAATCCAAATGGTAAAACCAACCACTCATAAAATCCAGATGGCATCCGAAATGTCGTTATTGGCACACTCTCCACTGACACTCTAAGCGGGTGAAATATAATTGAAAGATCCAATTGAGTAAGCAACCTTGCACCATGAAGCAGATCAAATAAATGATCAACACATGGGAGAGGAAACTTATTTTTCCTCACCATCTTCTTTAACTCAACACATAATCTAAGGGAACCATCTGCCTTCGTCGGGAATATTACTGGTACTCCCTATTCAGATATACTCCTCTGAACGAAATCTTTCCCCAAAAGGTCATTCAATTATACCTCATGCCCTCTCTGCTCTCTATGTGCCACCCTCCTTAAAGGCATCACTATCGGTATGGCATCCTTTATAAGGTCAATGCAGAATTAGATCTCTTTTTAAGTGGAGGTCTGATCACTTCTTCGAATACTCCCTAGCGACTGGTACCATTGACAAATCATCATATGGAACCTCGAGCGACTGTAGGTAACTGGAAATCACCTCTGACAACTCATCATATGGAACCTCGAGCGACTGTAGGTAACTGGAAGTTTCCTCCTCAATTGGAAAACAACCTACTACAACCCTCCGCTCATCATTTGTCCCTGTGATCACTGACCTCCTCTCGTAATCTGCTGCTACTACGTACTTACTCACCTAGTCCATCCTAAGTATGATATCAATACCCACGAGCCCTAAAACAAAGTAATCACAAATTAAAGAGCATCCATGACTCAATAAAACCAGGTTATGACAAAACATACTAAGATTAACATGGCCTCCATAGGGGTTTGTTACAACTAAAAGCTTGTCAATGATTTCGGGTTCCAATCCTAGTTTATTTACTAGGTCTCTAGATATAAAGGAATGGGAAGCCTCAGTATCAAAAAAACGTGAGTAGGAACATTGAAAATGGAAAGCATACTATGAATGAAAATCCCTTTTCCTACGCCGAAAGGACATTCGCCGAACTAAGAATAGCATTTATAGCATATGCTTTCACAACCTGCTTAGCTACCTCAGGGCAATCCTTCTTGAGATGTGCAGTCTTTGTGATATAGAAAGCATTTTCTCTCTCTAGCAAGACACTGATCCTTATAATGGTTATCCTCTTCGTAGTTAAAGAAATTTACTCCATATTTGACTTCTTCTTCTATCCTCCATTATTTTGAGATGTCTTCCACTTTTTTTTTCATTTCTGTTTTCCTTTGCTGCTCTTCTACAATTGTGGCACTTCCTTAGGAGCAACAACCACTGCGACCATTGATTTGGGATATCTAAGCTTATGCCTGAGTGCTTTCTCAGTCACCGACCCAAAGGTCTCTTCATTATGATTCAAAGGCTTCTCCCTTAAATGATCATCCAAGCCAATAATAAACTTCTCATTCTTCTACTACATGGTGTCGATGAGAGACATCTTGTACTTTGACAAAGTATCAAACTTAGCCAAATGTTCATAGACATTAATACCCCTTTGTTTCAACTCGGAAAACTTCCTAAACGAAGCTGACTTATAGGCAGTCGGAATAAATTTCGCTTAAAAATGAATCTTTAACTGATTCAAGTGAGCTCGTACTCTAGTGTAGCAACCTCCATCACATTCCACCAATTCATCGCTCTCCCTTGAAACTGCACAAGACCAACTTCCTCTTCATAACATCGTCTAGATTTAAATCAGCATAGATTCACATTCAAGTATTATGCCAATCCCGGACCTCTATTGATGATTCCGTTCTCAGAAAAGGTTTGCTTCCAAGTTGTCAAAGTCCTTAATAAGCTTAGCATAATCAACATCGGGTGCCTACGGTCGAGTACCATTCCTAGCAGTAGCATTAGGAGAAACTGCTTGAGAATTCTGTAGAATATTCCTTGTGAAGGTATTAAACATGGTGTACAATTTGGGATTAGCAGCTCCTAAACAACATCCTTCATCAACCACTGATTCAGATTCCTACAACACTTCTCATCTGGCGACTCATCCTTCAGTTGGGGATAAACATGATTATCCTTCTCATAAGAAATCATACCTTACTAGTGCTCACGCAGCACGACTTATATTATACTATTTACATGTATATAGTTTTGAAACCAAAATATTTTTACAAATATGTGCTCACATGTGTGTGTATAATATATATATATACTCGTACTCTTGATTCATCCCCTTGGTTAAAAAACACAACCTATGCTCTGATATCAAACGAAATGACTACATTACACTTTCGACACTCAGATCCTCAAAAGTCCGCTTCTACAGTTAATATGAGGCAACCATTTATGTAGGAAATAACTAAAACTAAATAGAACCTGTCGTGTATCTCATATCTCATAGCGTATTCCTATATTTTTATATGTGGTTAATGAGGATGTGGTATATGTCCATGATTTTTACCGAATCATTTTATGATCATTTTCCCCTATGGCTTAATGTTGTAGCTATAACTTTTGTTAGGAACCAAATTATGTGTTGTAGTTGATCTCAATATATCGGGATGTTGGTTGGCCATTTCGCAGAGTGGTAACATTAAAGAATTGGCTCAGCGGTTAAGGAGATAGTGGTTTGAAGTTTTTATTTCTGTTGGCCAAACTAATCAGTAGTTAATGGGCCGATTAGTGAGCCCATTGGGCTAATGATCTAAGATTATAAATAGGGTTTTAAGGAGAGAATTAGAGTTTTTCTCCTCATTCTACCTGTTAGCCCACTTTGTGAACTGGGCAACACAAAGTCAAGATGTGAAACATTGAAAAACTTGGGAAGCACTGAAGCGGGTCGGATCGAAGCAGTGTAGCGGTTCAGATCGGATAAAGTTTGCTGTTCGGATCGGTGAACTATTGCTGTTGGAATCAGAGAGGCACGGCTGTTCGGATCGGAGAGCAACCTACTTCCAGTTGGATCGGAGAGCTACCTGCTACAAAGACAGATCGGAACGGAGTAGAAGAGAACGAAGACTTAGCCTTGGGACAAAACCGGATCGGATCGGGTACACCGATCCGAACCCCTCCTGTACAATCTTCCGATCCGAACCCATCTTCCACGTCATTCTCCTGCATTATCGCCTGGTTATTCGGAGCGGATATGACTAGTTCCTACCCACAACGTCCACTGCTCTGATGCGTTGTCAACACAGAAATCCATCCGAACCCGAGGCTAATGGGATGGATGACACGTGGCTCCGATCCGGGTCGGGTTCTGAGCGAATTTTCACCTAT
This sequence comes from Allium sativum, assembly GCA_030737875.1. NCBI lineage: Eukaryota > Viridiplantae > Streptophyta > Magnoliopsida > Asparagales > Amaryllidaceae > Allium > Allium sativum. Next base: position 1,028,820,095 of record CM060912.1, read on the forward strand.
AAATACCCTGTCTGGAGACAATGAAAAGGATCTTTTTCCGGCACTTTGAGAGTTCAACCACCTTCACAACCCAAATTCCAGCACTCCCGAAAAATCCAAATCTTCTTTCATTATTTGTTTTTAGACAATTGAGTGAATATAAGTGAGTTGTGAGAGAAATTCAGTGAATATTTCATTGTAATTGCAACTACATCATTGAAAATAGTGAAAAACAAGTGGACGTAGGCATTTCTTCGCCGAACCACTATAAATCCTGTGTATTCATTTTACTTTTGATCTTATTTTATTCTGCTTTTAGTCAATTGGGGTGTTAGAACCACTTTTTGGTCTGACATTTTGGTGCTTTCACTGAGAACCATCTGAATTCTCCGTTTTTTGGGATTATCGTTCTACTTTTTGGACCGTTGAGTTCAAAGAAGTTAATCCCCAAATTTCGACGCTCTTGGATATTTGTTAAATTGATTGTTGAGGAACCATGGCCAAAGGAAAAGGCAAATAAGTTCAATCAAGTCGAGGGAATGGAGTTGGCGAAGATCAGCAAAATGCGGTCGTGACAAGGTCTCGTAGTCAGAGCTCAGCAGCAGGACGAACCGATACAGGAAACCCGAACTGCCTTCAGGGGAAGAGCTCCGATCCGATCCGGGTAGGAGATTCTGAAGCAGTGCATTCCCCCAACCTGAACCGACCCGAGCAGCTTGCCATGTACCGACCCGACCTAGCATCCCAGCTCCGACCCGAACAGGCTCCCCAGCTCCGAACCGACCCGATTTCCCATCTCCGAACCGACCCGTCACTTGGTGATGTTGGAACCTCTACTCGAGTCCCTACAAATGCTCCAATTCTAGCCACCAGGGTCAATTATCAGGTCAATCCATCCGCGCCCATTACTCAAGGAGATTTCTCGCGCCTGCTTGACATGCTTGAGAGTACTAGGGAGGCTATGAAAATCCACGAGCGCACCAATCTCATGATGCAGGAAAATATGACACTCATGAGCAGGGAGATTAGCGAACTCCGTAGACAGAGAACCCCATCACCGGTTCGTCACACGCCAGTGGATCAGTCTTCATCTTCCGAGGAAGAGCGGCCCCGTGAACGAAGGCCACTCGAACGACCTCAGAATTTGGAGCAGCTGACGTTCGGATCTTTGGGGTCCCGCGAGGATATTGCACGAGCACTAGGAAACAATGATCCCACTCAGGGGCAAAGGCTCCGGTCCCCTCCTCCCGAGATCGACCGGGAGCGTAGGGAACGGAATAGAGCAGAAGCAGCTCAAAGAAGAAGGGCATCTCCTGAACAAGAGCCCAGAAGGAACCCGGATACCAGGGCCAGGGAACCTGAACGGCCTCTAACTAATGCTGATGTACAGGCAATGGTACGCCAGATTATGTCCGAGAGCCGGAACTATACAAATGAAGATTATGGCATTGAGCGAAGCCACACTCCTTTCACTGACGACATCCTCGACTTTCAGTTTCCCCGGCGTTTTAACATGCCACAGATGGACAAGTACAATGGGAGAACCGATCCGGGACAGCATTTGATGCGATATTCGTGGCTCATGAATGCTGCTGCTGCTCCTGATGCAGTGAAGTGTAAAGCATTCCCGATCTATTTAGAAGATGTGGCGCTGTTCTGGTTTACCCGACTTCCCCCTCGTTCGGTTTCGAATTATAGGGAACTGAGCGAACGTTTTATGAATCAGTTCCGACTCCATACCCGAAAGTCCAAAAGTGTTATTGAATTATCAAGAATTAAGCAGGCGCCAGGAGAGTCTTTGAGGTCATATCTTGACCGTTTTAACTTAGCTGTGACTGAAGTTAGTGACCCGCATGAGCCCACCATCTTGATGGCATTAAAGGAAGGAGTCGATCCTGAGTCCTAGTTTGGAGATTACCTTTCTGGGAAGACCCCCTCCACGAGAGAGATATTCTATGAAAAGGCCGATATTTATTTAAGACGAGAGGAGGCCAGGGCAAATCGAAAGAGAAAGTCTGAAGCGGCTTCAAAAGAAAATGTTCAGAGTAACGTCGCCGTGAAGCAGTCTGGGGAAAGTTCCGGAAAGGTTGAAGTAAATGTGGTAAACAAAGGTGGAAACAACAATGCTGGAAACGGGGGCAACAACAATAACCGTAATGCGAACGGTAACAGAAGAAATAGAAACAGGGGAAGTGATCCTAGCAAAAGGCCCCGATTCCAGACTTATGAGGACTATACACCGTTGAACGACACTCTGGAAAACATTTACCTGGATACGTACAACGTTTTGCAATATAAAAGACCGCCACCTCGTGACTCGACAGAGAAAGAAATGGCAACTGGGAAGTTTTGTTTGTTTCATGGGACTCATGGGCATTCAACCAATGAATGTCGGCATTTGAGAGATGTGATTGAGAAGCTGCTGCACGAAGGGAAACTGGATGAATATAAGGTTGCCCCGAGGGACAGGGGGCAAGGAGAGCAGGCTCCAAAACAGATTCAATCTGCTCCCAAGCCTACAGCGCAGCAGAAAGGCAAGGGAATTGTTATCAACTCCATAGTGGGTGGATCTCACCCAGCAATCCGTAGTTTTAGAGCGATGGATCAATATGTAAATGCTGCCAAGCACGTAGATGTGAATGAAGGTGATGATTTGGAAGATATCGCCCCCATAAAACAACAGAAGACAATGTTTGACAACGTGGTGTTCCGCAGTAGAGATAATACTGGGATCCAATCACCCACTGATGATCCGTTGGTCATTACTACCACCATTGGGCCGGCCTTGGTTCATAAGGTGTTAGTAGACAACGGAAGTTCTGTTAATATTTTATTTAAAAAGTCATTCGATCAGATGAAGCTTGAATCTAAAGATTTGAAGCCGTGTGAAGGATGGATCAGAGGCTTCAACGAGGCATCAACAGCTCCCATGGGGTACATAGAATTGCCCGTGACCTTGGGGCAAGGAGAACGTCGAAGAGTGCGGATGCTTCAGTTTATAGTGTTGGACGTAGATTCGCCTTATAATGCATTTTTGGGAAGGCCTGCCCTTGCTGAATTCAAGGCTTGCATCGCCCCTTGGTGTTTATTGCTTAAGTTCCCAACTGAAGCCGGAACTAGAGTAATGAGAGGGGATCAAGTTTCCGGACGGGCCTGCTATGTCGCCGAATTAAAGATGTTGATGAAAGGACTTAACGTCGCGAGTAAAGATGCCTCGCCTCCCCCAAAGGGGGCTCGGCATAGCAATTAGAGAAATCGATCCCGAAGGAGTTGCCTAAAGGAACGCCTGAAGACCTGGATCCTAGAAAAGATGAGGAACCAAAGACTAGAAATGCAACTCCTAATGAAGCGACGGTGGAAATTCCCATTGATGAAGCTGATCCAACAAGAGTTTTGAAGATTGGATCTCAATTGGATCCACGTCGGGCCAAAGAACTAACGGATTTCCTGAAGGTGAACTTGGATGTGTTTGCCTGGACCCACGCTGACATGTGTGGGATATCGCCATCCATCATAAGTCACTCACTAAATGTAAACCCGAAACATCCGCCTGTGAAGCAAAAGAGACGTATGCTGGGCCCAGAGAGGTCGGCTGCTCTCAAAGAAGAAGTGGAAAAGCTGAAACAGAACGGATTTATTCGAGATTCGACATATCCCGACTGGATATCGAATCCCGTCTTAGTAAAGAAGCCGAATGGAAAGTGGCGGACTTGCATTGATTTTTCAGATTTGAACAAAGCTTGCCCGAAAGATAGTTTCCCACTTCCCAGGATTGACTAGCTTGTAGATTCGACAGCAGGTCATGAACTTCTTTCTTTCATGGACGCATATACTGGGTACAACCAAATTCCTATGCACGTGCCAGATCAAGAGCATACGAGCTTCATTACAAATTTGGGGTTATATTGCTATGTTGTGATGCCATTCAGATTGAAAAACGCCGGAGCCACTTATCAGCGCCTGGTGAACAGAATGTTTTATAATCAAATAGGGAAGACTATGGAAGTTTATGTGGATGATATGCTTGTCAAATCGAAATAGTCCTCCAGCCATACGCAAGACTTGGCAGAAATGTTTGGTATCCTGCGAAAGTATCGGATGAAGTTGAATCCTCTGAAATGCTCATTTGGAGTGGCATCGGGAAAGTTTCTAGGCTTCATTGTGAGCTCCCAAGGAATTGAAATCAATCCCAGCCAAATAGCAGCGATTAGAAACATTGAAGAGCCGAGAAGAATTAAAGATGTCCAAAGTCTTGCAGGGAAAGTAGCCGCGTTGAGTAGATTTATCTCCAAAGCCACAGACAAATGCGTCCCGTTTTTTGAATTGATTAAAAGGGGAAAGAAGAACTTCGAGTGGACTCCGGACTGTGTTGAGGCCTTTCGAAATTTATTGGAACTACTAGAAAAACCGCCGATTTTGTCAAAGCCAGTGGATCACGAAGAATTGTTTGTTTACTTGGCAGTCTCGGCTCACGCCGTTAGCACAGCCTTGGTTCGAGAAGACAAAGTGCAAAGGCCAGTATATTATGTAAGCAAGAAATTAGCAGCGGCAGAACGCAACTACCCAAAGATTGAGAAGCTCGCTTACGGCCTCCTAATCGCATCCCGAAAACTTCGTCACTATTTCCAAGCTCATCCAATAACCATATACACTGACCAGCCGCTGAGGCAGGTGTTGCAGAGACCCGAAGCATCGGGAAGGTTGATCAAATGGAATATAGAATTAAGTCAGTTTGATTTAAATTTTCAGCCACGAAGGTCGATAAGGGGGCAAGCTCTGGCAGACTTTATAGCAGAGTTCACTATCCCAGAGGAGGAAGTGATCAACGACAAAGTGGTCAAGTCCGAAGATGAGTTAAAGATAGATCTATGGAAGCTATACATAGATGGAGCCAAGAACGACCAAAGGTCTGGAGCTGGAATCGTCTTAGTCACTCCTGAAGGACGGTCGTTATATTACACTCTACGATTAGAATTTTCGGCGACTAACAATGACTCTGAATACGAAGCCCTGATTGCCGGGCTGAAGCTTGCTAAAGACCTCGGAATAAGAATGTTGGACATATTCTGTGACTCCAAAATCGTTGTTTGCCAAGTGCGAGAGGAATTTGTGGCTCGGGGACCTCGACTTATCGCCTACCTCGGGAAAGTGAGAGAGCTATTGAGCAACCTGGAGCGGTACAGTATAACACACATCCCAAGAGCCGAAAACCAGAAGGCGGACAGGCTGGCAAAGCTAGCTAGCTCCGACAATCCAGAAGAGACTGAAATAATTCCAATTGAAACGTTGGAATCGCCAAGCTTTTAGTCGATGGAAATTGAGTTCGCTTTCGAAGTGGAACCAGAGAAGGAGTCGTGGATGACCCCAATTAAGAACTTCCTTAAGAATGGGACACTCCCATAAAGAAGAGTGAGAAAAGGGCTATAGTTCGCAAGGCTACCAGATATGTCATGCAAGATGATACTCTTTATAGGCAAGGATTTTCTATGCCCCTGTTACGATGTATAGCACACGACGACATCAAACGTGTACTAAGAGAAGTGCACGAAGGTGAGTGTGGAGATCATACAGGAGGTCAGACTTTAGCGAAAAAGATATTACGATATGGATACTTCTGGCCCACAATTAATAAAGATGCAGCTGATTATTCACGATGCTGCGATAAGTGCCAGAGATTCGCCAAAATCCCCAGAGCACCATCGACCCAACTCAAATCAATGGTGAGTCCTTGGCCATTTGCCACATGGGGAATTGATATCATCGGAGTTCTACCGATTGCTAAAGGAGGAGCGAAATATGCAATAGTCGCTGTGGACTATTTTACGACGTGGGTGGAAGCTGAGCCCCCAACCAAAATCACGGCGAGAAAGGTGATAAGTTTCCTGGTTAGAAATATTATATGCCGATTCGAGGTCCAAAGGACCATTATAACCGACAACGGGACCCAGTTCGATGGTACTGAATTCAGAGATTTCTGCCAGAAGTATAAAATCAACAAGCGATACACTGCGGTTGCTTATCCGCAGTCGAACGGGCAAGTCGAAGCAATAAACAAAGTAATAAAATGCATCCTCAAGAAACGGTTAGAGCGCGCAAAGGCAAAATGGGTTGACAAATTGCCTTAGCTTTGTGGGCATATCGGACAACATTTAAGACGACTACTGGTCATACCCCTTTCTCTCTCTCTTTTGGCTCAGAAGCAGTAATCCCAGTAGAGTTTGAAGTCCCTTCCCACCGGGTAACGTATTATGACCCGATGATGAATCGGGCACTCTTACTCGAGTCTCTTGATGAAATCGAAGAAAAAAGGGACGAAGCAGATTTGCGTGCGGCAAGACATCGATGTCAGATGGAACGCTATTATGACAAAAAAGTTCGCCTTAGGACTTTTGAACCAGGAGACTTGGTGCTAATAAGAGTCTTTCCATCCCTTCCTCACCTCGGCCCAAAGTGGGAAGGACCCTTTGTCATCCAACGGAAACTTGAAAAAGGAACCTTCAAGTTAATGACCGTAGATGGCGAAGAAGTCCCCAGGGCATGGAATGCCCAACACCTGATGCGATATTTGGATTAGAAATGTTGTACTCTTTGTTATTTCTCTTATGAACTCTGTAATAAGGCACGACTTGCCTTAGGAAAATCTGATGATATGAATAAAGGACTATAGAGTGGATGTAGGCTACGACTTAGCCGAACCACTATAAAAATATTGTGTGTTATTTACTTTTATGCATTATATATATACATTCATCGACTATTCTGTTGTGATTATGGAATATAAGATGATTCAAAACCTGAAAGTTTGAAGACAGTTTAAACGTAAGAAAAAGCACAACGACAATTTGTGCGATAAGACATAGAAGAATGAGAAAACGACATTATTAACTCTAACTCTCCATAGAGAGAGAGAGAGAGAGAGAGTATAAAAGCGTCTCCGACTGAGCGCTGAGAAAGAGATTCTTCCCCGCTGAAGGATCGGGGAGTGAATAAATTGCTGAGCTCAAACTCTAACTCTCCAGAGAGAGAGAGAGAGTATTAAAGCGTCTCCGACTGAGTGCTGAGAAAGAGATCCTTCCCCGCTGAAGAATCGGGGAGTGAATAAATTGCTAAGCTCGAACTCTCACCTGAGTATAAGACAGGAGAGTATAAAAGAAATGCCAGAAAAAACGACAGGCATTGACGACACAGAAAATGCCGTCCCATCAGAAAATCGGGGGCATTCAGATTACTTGATTAAACCTTAAATTACTTTTTGAGATTGACTGGGGGCATATATGTATACACATATTTCCTCCCTCCGTAACTTCATTTCATAACTATAGTAAGACATGCATTTTTATATAAGTGCAGAACTACTGACAAATAGACATTACAAAAAATGATTTTTTTTTTTTTTTTTTTTTTACGAATGAATGAATTTGTACAGGAAAACAACCAAAAAGAAAGTGCAAGAGCCACCCTTATAGCATCAATTATTGATCTACCAAATACTAAAACAACGCAAGGCAACCCACTATTTAGACTTCGAGTGAGGCTTGGACTTTTTGGCGGCTTTCTCCGCATCCTTCGCCTCTTTCTCGGCTTCAGTCAAGATGCGCTTTGATTTTTTCTTTCCTGGAGATGCGGTGCTGGAACCGGTTGACTTCTTCCCGGAGGGCGGAGCGCTGGAATCAAGAGAAGATTTTTTAGCGAGTTCCTCTGTAATAGATCTAGTTGAGAGCTTAACAACTAACCTTGATCCCGCATCCACAACTGCGAAAGGCTTGAGGACTTCAGGGTCTAAGTCTTCAGCTTTTAACTGCAAGCGTTTATCTTGATCAGCTTTCATTGCAGCCAAAGTAACATCATCTGCACTTTTCGACTCCCCGACTATTGCCACCTCTGGATCTTCCTCATGTCCTCCGTCACCGCCATCATCCCTTAAGGCTGCTATCATTTCTTCATCGTGGGGAGTTTCAGCCTTAGAAGGTGCGCTTCCTTCTCCCAAATCTATAGGAACAGCCTTGTCCTTCCCTTCTTTTGCCTTCTCCGTAGGTTCTGCCCCAGACGCGACTCCCTGAGTCACATCTGTCTTTCCGGATGGCTCAATACCTACAGAGTGAGAAGCAACAGTTATCAACTCAGGAGAAAATAATGGGTTTTTCATCGATTGCTCAATCACGTGGCGAAAGGTAGAAATAGCCTTGACGAATTGAGGAGAAAATGTAGGGATACCTTCCGAAGACTTCTCGGCAGGAGTAACTGTTGTCTCTGATGCCATTTCGGGGATAAGGGATAGCAGAGTTGTTCGAGGGATTCCCGGGTGTTCAGGATCATACCCCTCCACTTCAGGAGTTGCGGGGGCAGTAGAAGAGGAACCAGCCTCGGGAATGTTCTTCTGTCTAATCCTCCGCCTTTCTTCTTCCATAGCATCAGCAATGAGGCGGCGCCCTTCAGCTAGGCGTTCTGGCTCATCATCCCGTAAGTATTTCTCCATCAGCTTGTCTTCATCGATGGAATCGACCTTGAGCTCCTCTTTTTCCCACTCAACGATCTGACTCCATACTTGGACTAGAGTGGATGGATAATCCTCAATCCAAGAAATGTTCCGGCGACGGATGATGTGTGCGAAGAATTCAATCATTAATTCGCCGAAACCTTGAATCTCTGCCTCCGCCTCTGACAATTGTTTGCGGGCCTCCTCCGCGGATTTGATAGCACACTCAACATTGCCCTTCGCCAGGGCAGCTCTGTTCTCCGCTTCCAATAGCTTTGAAGCCAAGTCAGCATTTTTCTTTTCTAGCTCAGCATTCCTCCTTGCCAACTCGGCATTTTTCCGTTCAAGATCAGTGTAAGCAAGGCGCGTCTTAGCGGCTTCTGACTTAGCATCATCAGCTTGCTTTTTTAACTCAGAGCGCTTTTGGGTGTGAGATTCAAGCAAATCATGATAACGTTTTTGCATGTCTTCAAATTGTTGTTTGAAATTAGAAGCGTCCCTTTGAGCAATAGCAAGCTGGGCCTGTGTGTCCTCCAAATCTTTTCCTAGGTTCTTTAAGGCCTTTGCATCTTCTTCCACGGGTTTTTGCATTGAATCAGCATTCGTGATTAGAGTACGGATGATTCTGGAAAGGTTGCGTGAATATTTGAACATTTCAGAATACTATTTTTCAATTGCATCTATCTTTGCTTTGGCCTCGTCTGCCCACCTGGAAGAAATAGGTTCGAGGGCAGGTAAAAAAGTCAAAGTCTCGAAGTAATGTTCGGGAAATTGCTCCTCCAAATACGCCCTCTTGATTGCAGTTTCCGCATCTAGTGGTGGAGGAGCGGGGATCGTCAATTCAGTGTCCCTGTGTGTGGAGGATTCAATAGTTTCTTTATCTGTCCTAGGCCGTTTAGTAGCAGGGACCTTGCGCTTAATTCGAGACTCGGTATCTTTTGGAGGACTTCTCTCTCTGCTGCGCTTTTCGTGGGAAGAGGTGGAGTCTTTCGATTGTGGCCTGCCCTCTTCCCTACGACTTTGATAACCTTTATATTTCTCTTGGTCCGATCGAACGGGAGAGCGAGAGCGTGAAGTTCGAGAGCGATAGGGTTCATAAGGCCTTCTCTCCTCTCTACCGCGATCGTCGCGGCGATCATACTCGATATCCTGAGGTGGATTAGACATGCTGCGGCGAAGCTTCCTGATATCATAGTAAGATCGGGACATCGTGCCTGCACAATAAGACAAATGAAATTCAGAATCAATAGTTTCACAGAGAGAGAGGTGCAATGAAAGCTAATGCTATTGTATAAAGTGTGTCCTAAGTGGTGTGTTTCCCCCCAACCAACCCGAGTCCGAAGCTAGACTAGTATGGGCAGGCTCTTTGGCCTTAGCAGGAGTGGTCTCTTCAGAAGAGGTGAAGACTAAAGGATCCTTCCTAAAATCCTCTGAAGTGTATATGGTTTCAGGTAAGGGGAGATCCCCCAAACCCTGAAATAATGGGTCATCAGTACTAGGGACATCTCCCTCGGAAGCATTAAGTGGCAACTCTTTGGAGGATGTTGACTTTTCCAGAGAAGTAGCCTCCTCAGGGGAAGTATACCCTTCATGATGCTTTTCGGCCAAGTTAGCCAATTCGTCATCTTGAGTAGAAGATGGAGAAGGTGAAGTTTGAAGAGGCACTGCAGGAGCTCCCGAACCTTCTCCTGTCTCTGGGACTACATCCACTGGAGGAATATACACGTATGGAGCCGTCCCATGACCGATACTACGAAAAACTGATAGTAGTCCATGAAAGTGAAGATATTCGTCCTTAAGGACTACATCAATAGTCAGGAACTTCTGATCGCCATTAAGGAGCTGGTGCATCTGGTCAAAGAACACTTGATCAGATATTTGTTTTGGATTGTTGACTGCAAACAAAAAGAAAAACGAGTTAAGGTGATGACTTGAATGTATAGAACCAAGATGTAGATAATCAGTGCTTTACTTGATTTCATCCATCTCCTGGCACACCCAGGTTGTCGCTTCACATAAAACCATTCCAGTCTGGAATCTCCGGCTTTACTACTGAATGGCGTTGAAATTATCTTCCTCTTAGGAACAGACTCAAAATAGCAAAAAGAAGGAGTTTCTCGAGTCCGATGCTTGAAGTTGTAGAAGAAATGAACGTCATCGAAAGTAAGTTCTATGCCTAGGATCTCACGGTATGCTAAATATAAAGTGTGTAAGTAGGCATAAGAATTGGGATGCAGTTGCATGGGGGCAATCCGCATCTGTCTTAGAAAGTCTACGATGAAGGGAGAAAATGGAGGGATAGCACCGACCATGCACATCAACCGAGTAATTGCCATGTATCCTTCTGGGGGGTTGTGGGGACGGTCAGATCTCGAAGGCACTAGAGTGTCCTTTTTCATTATTCCGTATTTTAAACAAATTCGGATAAGCCGGTCGTCGTCAATTGTTGATTCAACAGAATCTTGGGGTGATTCCAATATGACAGCCGATTCAAACTCATCAGGAGCCCGGTCGTCACCAATCCCTCCTTCCTCTTCAAAACCTAGAGAAACTTCATTCTCCAAAGACACATCGTCACTTTCACGATTCCCGACCTCGTAGTCTGAACCCTCATTATTCCATTCTGGATCCGACGGAGAAGATATATCCTCGAGAGTAATTTTGTTGGAGGTTTCCGGGGCTTCTTTCTTCTCAGCTAGTCTGGAAGAGCGTCTGTGTCTCATGGTCATAAAACTATTGAAGACGCAATAGCACAAATTAGAGCAAATTAGCCCGTATCCCCCCGTGCGTGTGTGCAAACTAAAGTGTAAACAGTGTATGCAGAAAGTGTAAAGTAAATGTCTAAAAGTGCGACGCAATATTTTGGCAAAGTATGAAGGATTGAACTAGATCCTGATGTCCAGTTACGTTCGCAGGGCACTATCCTAACTGTCCGTTAAGTTGAAGATTATGCCAAAAGTTGATTGGGGCAGTTAAACAAGTTTTTATGTATTAAGATAGACTGCTCTTCGGATCGGTTCGGGCGCGTTCATTGGGATCGGATCGGGGGTGCGGCCTTGAATTGGGCTCGGATAAACCTTGAAACTCAGAAATCAAAATCAGATCGGCTTGGAGGTGGAGTTACCTAACGGTTCGGATCGGATCACGTAGTTATACTTCTCCTCCTTCATCTTATGGTCCAATCCGATCCAGTTAGGTAAGCTCCCTTTCCCCTTCTTTAATTGCTTGCTCCGACCCGATCCGATCTCCTGAATTTCTTTTCTTTTTCCCTTTCTCCACTTGCCCCGACCCGAACCGACTTCCTGAACCTCTTTGCTTTTCCCTATCATCCATCTTCTATACTCCGACCCGAACCGATCCCCTTAATCCTCTTCTTCTTCTTCCCCTTCCACAACCATGGTCAAATCCACATTCCTCTCCAAAGCTCCAGTTAACGACGAGCGCATGCTTCATTTAACCTCTCAGCGCCTCGAGACGGTGGTAGAACCACCCACGACGACGGCAGGGGAGGAGGGAGACGCGATGTCGAAGCGAGAGAGGAGTCATGTTCAAATCATTAAAAATTAAACGCAAATTTCCATTGAAGCCTATTGTTACAGAATTAATCGACGGATTCAAACCTACCAGAGTATGTAGCTTGAAGATTTGCACGAAAAAAGTAAAAAGTTCTTATTTCTTTTTCCTGGAGTTCCGAAGCAAAAGCAGTAAAACAATAAAAATGAGAGAAGGAAGGAGACTCAGTTTATATAGAGGAGTAGAGTGTCTATTCGTCTCCCCATTCGGATCGGACCGACAACCCAGTAGCAGAACCACCGATCGGATCGGATTAATAGTCCAGAAGCAAAGTTTGGCCCAACAGTCCAATGAAAAATAGAAAGAAAAAGGGGTCTGTTCGGATTGGATTCCGAACCGAACCGAATTCTTTAGCTCAGCAACGAATTAAATTGAAATTTGAAAAAAAAATTGAAAACACAAGGAAAATCTAAAGAAAAATTACCTCGAAGAGCGCTGTGCAATGATAGTCAAAGCATGCTCCGTCTCCAACTGAAGCATCCTTTGAGGGGGCAAAATGTTAGCCCACTTTGTGAACTGGGCAACACAAAGTCAAGATGTGAAACATTGAAAAACTTGGGAAGCACTGAAGCGGGTCGGATCGAAGCAGTGTAGCGGTTCAGATCGGATAAAGTTTGCTGTTCGGATCGGTGAACTATTGCTGTTGGAATCAGAGAGGCACGGCTGTTCGGATCGGAGAGCAACCTACTTCCAGTTGGATCGGAGAGCTACCTGCTACAAAGACAGATCGGAATGGAGTAGAAGAGAACGAAGACTTAGCCTTGCGACAAAACCGGATCGGATCGGGTACCCCGATCCGAACCCCTCCTGTACAATCTTCCGATCCGAACCCATCTTCCACGTCATTCTCCTGCATTATCGCCTGGTTATTCGGAGCGGATATGACTAGTTCCTATCCACAACGTCCACTGCTCTGATGCGTTGTAAACACAGAAATCCATCCGAACCCGAGGCTAATGGGATGGATGACACGTGGCTCCGATCCGGATCGGGTTCTGAGCGAATTTTCACCTATAAATACCCTATCTGGAGACAATGAAAAGGATCTTTTTTGGGCACTTTGAGAGTTCAACCACCTTCATAACCCAAATTCCAGCACTCCCGAAAAATCCAAATCTTCTTTCATTATTTGTTTTTAGACAATTGAGTGAATATAAGTGAGTTGTGAGAGAAATTCAGTGAATATTTCATTGTAATTGCAACTACATCATTGAAAATAGTGAAAAACAAGTGGACGTAGGCATTTCTTCGCCGAACCACTATAAATCCTGTGTGTTCATTTTACTTTTGATCTTATTTTATTCTACTTTTAGTCAATTGGGGTGTTAGAACCACTTTTTGGTCTAACACTACCCATTAGGTTGAGCATCTAAGAGTCTTCGGTTCAACCTAATTCCAATAAACCCTAATTTGTTTCTCAAATCATTCTATATTACAACTAAAGGCAAGATCTACATTACGAGAGATTGGATCTTGCTGTTTTGCATTGAATTCAAGTGTTTTCTTTATTGTTTCTTTGCTATCCAGATTTATTATCATCTCTATTGGATCAGATCTAAATTTTGGTGTGTGATCGAGATCTCTCACATGGTTACTACGGATTATATATGTTAATTAGGTTAATCAAACGCCTTATGTGCTAATTCTATCTTAAAACCGGATCATATAGGTATATTTTAGATCTTGACGTCCTAGGATAATCTAATTTGATCATATAACATGTAATTTGTTAGATGCACCATGTTTAAAGTGTAATTAACGTTAAATTATGCTATATTTATGATTTTTATAATCGAAATCATGCTGGTATATGTTCATATGATTGCTCATGTTTGAAATTGGGTGAATTGTTGTTAAATTAGTTGAGTTGTGATTTGTGCATTTAGAACTGTATGTCAGAGGACTTAGAATTGGAGAATAGAGCAAATAGAAGGTTTAGATGATCAAATTTTGAAGTATCTTGGTGGAAGAGATCTAAAGGACGTCGAGATATAACATAGAAATTTTGGATGAAAATACTCTAAATACTTGGACCAGTACTAAGCCATCACAGTTTGTTGATGGGATATGAAGCTTTATGTGTGGCTTCATTGGGTTAATTGCGGGTCAAGTGCAAAGTTTGAAGTGAATTGGATAGGTCAAAGTGTAATCGCTCAAGAGAATGGTTATGGACTAACATATGAAGCTTCTGGAAGGCGATTCAAGATGCGAATTGATCAGATAGACATATTCGAGGCAAAGAATGAAGTAGTCCAACATTTAACCAAAACTAGTTAGGTGTACAGACCGATACCGATCCATAGGAGATAGACCTACCGATCCATCAAGTTGACGAGTTGGGGGCCAGCGTGATAGCTGTGGTCAACAAGGGTTTTATGGAGGTTGTCAGTGTCTCAGTTTATTAATCACTTCTACAGAGTGAGAGTTATCATTAAAATAATGTTGATTCTTCAATTATGAACTTAGACGAGAGTAGTCGAAGTAGAAATTGATCGGCAGTTCAAAGTGGAATGATGTTGCGAGATGATGGACTGAATAGAGTGGGCATCAAGCTAAAAGACGAAGTATGTGATTGGGAGTTCCAAAGAATCATTGATAGTTGAAGGATTCTAGCGGACTCAAAACAGGTATATCATTGAGACGCATATTAGGACATGAGAGATTGAGTACCTAGAATTGCTTGGGAAATATGTAATAACCCGTCTAGAATGGGCCTATATTTCATCCAAAAGAAATCCCATCAAAATTTAGAGCCATTATGAACCAATAGTTGGTTCCTATAATAAAATACTAAAAAAGATGTCACAGAGCAATGAAAATAGAATCTCACATAGCAAAAGGGATAAAAATATAATATCTCATAAATAAATGTACCATACATACAATAATAAATGTCAAATACAACAAGTCTCAAAAGATAACAGGTACATCAATAATTATCCCAAATACATGATAAAAACAATAATAATAGTACTACTGCCAAAAATAACTAAATCTCCAACGAATGGCTCCACCTCTAAGCGATCATTAATCATCACTAATCCAGCATTATGTTAAGAGGAGGGAGGTCAGAATATAAAGTCATGGTGAATGAAAAACATATAAGTTTAGAAATGATCATTTGTTTTATTTGACAGTATAAACTCTTCATGTTATCTCTACGCAACAAACATATACAACTAAACATATAAGGCAGACATCCTCACAGTCACTTAAAGCATATATGTCAATCTAAGGGCATACATTCCTATAGTTACTTAATACTCCACAAGTAAATCTAAGGGCGGACATCCTTACAATCACTTAATACCTTACGTGGTAAGCTATACCTAGTCACTTAAGGCAATTAGCTAACTTATTAAGCGTGGACATCCTTACAGTCACTTAATAACCATGGCGGACCCCTAGACACCTAAGACCTCGTCCTATCATCAGCATTACAAAATACATATACTCTCCTTGTAGGTTGAGAAATATTAACGGCCACTTAATTCCAGCTCTAGGTAGGAACTCAATTTCGTTTAAGACCCTTCGGGCGGACCATAATGTTGCTATCTAGTTGTTCCTACAGGTGGACTCCGAGCCACTTAAAACTTCCCTTAGACGGTGGTTTCTTTAAGCCTTTTCATATAAATTGTCCCTAGGTTAGCCCGCATTATTCCCCTAGATAAAAAGCGGACAATGCTGGGAGAACTACCCTACTCATACACTATCATCTAATAAGACCACTAATACCTTATATAAGAGAAAGGATGACACAAAGACCACTTAATGCCTCGAAGGGCGGGTCCCACGACTTGGGTCCAGAACCAAGGAATGAATAATAGGACGGACCTAGTCCTAACCATTTAATACCCAACAAGAGGCAGGTCAGGCATTTAATACATTTTCCAAGGCAGGCCTACTTCACACACACACACACACATATATACATATATGTATTTATATATACACACACACTAGATATCTCACATTAAGCCTTCCACTTCTAGATGTTAGATTTGCCATTTGGTTCTGGGAAGGCTTCTACTATAAGCTGGGTTAGCCTCGCATCTAAGTGTACTAATTATAATGGCCCATGAGCCCGAGACCTCTCACATTAACCAATCTTACTTGTAGATGTTAAATGTGCCAGTCAGTTTCGAGTAGGCTTCTACTACAAGTAATGGTTAATCTTGTGTTTGTGTGTCATTAATTATAATTAAAGTCATTAACTCACACACATGCATACTAATTTCTATGGGGACATTCAAATTCTATTTCCAAGTTTTAACGCACTTAATACGCATTAATATTACGTTTTATTACGCTATATATATATATAATAAATAGGTGTGAATTATGTGAGCAAGAATAACGACCTAATGATTTCCGAAATATCAATCCTAACAATCACTATTAAGGTATTCAAGTTAATGTCCCTCTCAATTAACATGGTCCAACATGCTTATTCACAATAAATGATAAAAAGGTAAATAACAACATCTACATACAACTTGTAACCAAGGCTTGAACGATTACTTCAACAACAGAGTAGAGACAAGGTGTAATATTCCTACATGCATAAGTAAAATCTTCTTTTTGATCCTAATCCACTTTTTTACGTAATTTTCGTGTACAACACCTCAAAACTTAAATAATTTGCATGTAATACGTTCAAACGATCTATTCCAGAAACAAATGTTTAAACCTATTCAAATTGCCATATTCAAGTCCTTAAGCTTTTACAACCAAAATATACATCTATAAGAATTTACAGATTTACAATAAGGGAACTTGACCATATTCAAGAATCGTACCAACATCCAAATGCCTTTTCTTCCATTACATAAATAATCCAAATTCAACTATAATTGATTGACCATTTCTACGTACAAACATAAATAAGGGAATATTTTAGGGTTTTTTATTATTTTCTTTTCGTATAAACCCAAATCTTCCCAGGTAAAATAATACTGATTGTACTATGAAATCATAGTAAATAGCAAACTTAAATGATTTCTACTCATAGTGATTTAGGAACGAAGAACAATAGAATATAAGTAGAATTGATTTGGATATAGCCTTCGAAACCATGCTCCAATCCTTCTAATTATATATATATATATATAAGAATCAAATGAATAAGAATCTCATATATTAAAACTAAATTCAAGAACTCTAGATGCGCGATAGGCAAAATAGTGAAATTACTAGACAAAAAATTGGTTCTAACAACCAACTAAATGGTAATTCTAGATAAAACAGGAAGAAAAACAACGAGGACACAAGGTTTATAGTGGTTTGGTGTTAACGAGCCTACTTCCACTTTCATACTTCTTTGATTGATGATTTAAATACAAATACAATGATGATTTCCACTTAACCTCGCTTATACAATTGATAATTCCTCTCAAATTCGTAGAATTATATTCCAAAGGTATGAATATAATCTGGATAAACCAAGGAAATTTGCTAATATGGAAGTTAGAGTGATTGATTTGAAAAAGATCCCTCAAAATGGTGCTTTATGGTGGGTATTTATAGGCTGAAAATTGGTCTGGTTCGAGGGCCACGTCGGGTCCATCCCACACATTTCGGGTTCAGAGATCCTTGGATGATGACAGCGCATCAGAGCCATGGGGAGCACGGATGATAACCGCTCCATATTCATAGGAACGTGGGATGTAACTCTGCAGACTTATAATGCGATTCAGGTCGGATGACGAAGTGGTGATTCAGATCAGATGCATGGGGACCGAGCCGATCCGAAGAAATCATCTTATGCGCGTGTGTGGAAGAGATGGGACTTGGTTTGAGGGCTCCAAAATGATCCAGGGACTTTCCTGCTACACTTCTTTGTATTTTAATTCATCTTTCGATTAACTCTCTAGCTTTGTATGGCCTAACAAGAAAGTAGGCTGACTTTTTGCCCCCTCGAAGTACGTTCTATTGGAGTTGATGGGACGTGCTTCGAAGTTACCAATTTTTCCATTCTTTAAATCAGTGTTAATCAGCAATTACTTATTTCTGTTTGTCTTTAGGGTCGTGATTTTTTATAAAGTTATGTCTTTAGGTGTTCCTGTGATACCTATAAATACACCAAGAGGTCAAAAATCATCTTTGTTGTCCTTAATAATTCCTAGGCTTTGTTGGAGGTTTGAGAAATTTCTTCAGGTATTCTTTTATAATGTGTCTTGTATGGTCTGATATCTTTCAATTTACTTATCTCATGGGTTGTTGAAGCACCGGTTTCAAATCAAAAAATAGCCTCTCGTATCTGATCGGTTGTAGCTAATCCAGCCCATATTGGGCCCATAGCAACTCTCGGGCCAGAGATCCCTCCATCGTGTGACTTTATATTTCGAGTGGGCTGAGTCAGATGGTCACATCTGTAGGAACACAAAGAGTCTTCCCTAGTTGCTATATATAAATTCAAGAATTTCCCTATTCTCACTTTTCATTTTCACTATCGGTTCCCCAAAATTCAATAAAAACCCTAATTATCATATTTTCAGGAACTTCTTTAATTTCCGAATTCAATTCATAAGTGGGTTTTTTTATTTTTGTTTAACTAATATTTTACCAATCTGAACTTCGAATCTGGAATCAATTTAGACAATTTCACCCACTTTAATACCAAATTCGATACTAGTGACTTCGATTTCACTTCCATCGTCGTTGGCGGCAGTGTCGCCACATCAAAGCACCGGTGGGGATGATCTGAATCGGCGTTGAGGGCATTAGTTCATGAACACTTCGTCAAAAATGACCATGCGAGGTGATGTGTTTGTTGTTCTTGGAGGAGTAGAAAAAAGGAAGAAGGAGATGAGTATGGGAGAGTGGATCAGTACATGATGGAGCAGATAAGGTCATAGCAGTTGAGTTGAAGCATGTGAAATCGGTTCGGATCAGTGGTTTTGAAGTTAGGGGATGCATCAAGGACTGCCGAAGTGGATGGATTAGATTCCAAGATGTTGGGCAAATTCGATTTGGGGTCGCTCAGCCCGAATGTATTTGTCTTAATGAGACCCGCTCCGAACTGTGCTCACTCCGCTCTAAGCTCTGGACCGACCTGAAGCCCTCACTTAAGCATTAATACTTCGAACTAGAATTTCTATTTCGAACTATAGTTTGTACATAAACCCCTGAATCTATCTGTTGAAAATATGGACTTTCGAACTGATCCGTTTGTGACATGAACTTTTGAACCGATCCGATAACACTTGATATGAAACATAAGCATGCTCAAATCGGCTTAACCAAGATCAAGTATAACTTGTGAATTTGTGAATAGTTAGGAAAGAGCCTATATGATTGGACATTCCTAGTTTTACTAAATAAATGACCGATAACTTTTCTTTATTTTTCACTTCATTTTGCTAGTTCTTATATTTTCTGATTTCAGTATTGTACACAATGCACAGTTTAGCACACATACACACACGGGGGGCACGCGAAACTATACTCTAATTACTATTATCTCTTGGACAGTACAACGATCATGACTAGAAGACATTTGGCTAGGTTAGCAGAGAGAAAAGATACCGCAATTCATTTGAAAATCCCATCATTGAAGGCGTATCATCTAGTTCGGGCCCAGATTGGAATTGCGGGTTTGGACTATGAAACAGAAATACATGAAAGCGCAGCATCATCCAGAGGTGAAGTATCTATGGATGAAGAAGAGGAGGGAGGTGTAGGAGAAAGTCGCACTCCTGACGAATTTGAAAATGCCATTGTCTTCGAATCACCTGGTGACTCTGTTGAATCGACAATTAACAGCGCCAAACTTATGCGAATATGTTTAAAGCATGGAATTCTTTGAAAGGACACTGAGTTGCCCGCAAAAATAGACAGACCTCATAATCTACCCAAAAGATATATGGCGATTAGTAGGTAAATGTGCCTTGTTGGGGCGATACCTCCATTTCCTCCATTCATCGTCGATATTTTGAGATGAATGCAAATCGCTCCCATGCAACTCCTCCCCAATGCCTATGCTTACCTACATCGCTTATAGGGAAATTCTTGGGATGTAGCTCAGCTTTGAAGATGTATGCTTCTTCTACAATTTCAAGCACCGAACCTAAGACACCCCGTCCTTTGTATATTTTGAATCGGTGCCAAAGAGGAAGATAATTAGTATATTGTTCAGCAGCAAAGTAGGTGATGTGAAACCTGAATGGTTTTATATTAAGCAGCAATTGGGATGTGCCAAGAGATGGCTTAAATCAAGTAAATTTTAGATTTTGATTTCTAACTTGAATTACTACTGTAAATGTATTGATTATCATTCATTTTTACTTGTAGTTCCTAATCCGAAACAGGAAGTACACCAGGCGTATTTAGATCGCCTAAACCAATTGCTTAACGGTGATAAAAAATTTCTTACTATCATAGACTATCAAATAGATGAGTATCTTCACCACCATCGCTTACTTGCTATGACTCGTAGAACAGGCCACAGAGAAGGTCTTTAAGTATATGTTCCCCTAGTCGAGGGGTTAGTTGAAACCTTAACTAAGAAGTGAGAAAGTTCGAAAGATCCAATTGTGCCTTAAAGGAGTCCTTCTCCCACTTTAACTTAGGACATTATATTAGCAAACATAACTACCGAATATAGGCATAAATACATAACCCCAGAAAATGCTGCCACTCCCGAAAAATCGACTTCTCCAAGAGGGCTACCATTAACCAAGTCACGAGGCGATGATTCTTTCATGGATGACTTTATATATCAGGGTTTGGGGAAGCTTCCCTTTCCCGACGCCATTTACACTTAACAATATTTTGGGACAGGCCTCTTCTTTCTTACCTCTGAGGAAGACGTTACCCCCGTGAAAGCCAAGGAAACTGCTCATATTGGCCTAATTCCAGGCTCTGTCCGTTAGGGGGGAATCACCTAGGATACATGCACTACACTTGTACTGCACGTCACATCACTTGTAATCCATACTGATTTTGATTCTAACATTTGCTTGTATCACTTTGCAGGATAAATGACACGTTACCGCTATTACGTGAGCGATGTCTGCTCGAGCATGCCCTCGATTGATTCTGATGCAGGGCACGACCAGCATGAAAGTCAGGGCAGAGACGACATGAGGAATCGGCCCCATCCACCTTACCGATCTTCTTGTTCTCGATCTCAGCATCATGCAGACTTGGAAAAACATAAAACCCACTCTGCTTATCGTGAAGGGGACAAGCACACCCCTAAAAATACAGCTTCCTCCAAGGATAAAATTCATCAGGATAAACCGTCGAAGAAATGTTCTGACCCAAAAGAGAAACAAAAGGAACCAAGCAAATAAGCAGAGAAAGGCAAAGCATCTATCCTGTCATCTAAACGTTGCAACATTGACATTACTACAACAAGGTATGTCATACTTGATGATAAGAACAAGGCCAAATTGGAGCTTTTGAAGAAGCAATTTCCTGATCATCATATTGGGAACATGCATTTTGCTCCAGCCCTTAAGCCATTAGATTCCAACTGGGCAAAAGAGATTTAAGGCCAAAATTGATTTTGCGGATACTCAATACAAAGAGATGAAGAAATATTCGCGGACTCTATCCAAGATCATTCAGGACTTGCTGGCCAATATTGAATACATGAGGGATAATGTTGAATTTGATGCAAAGGCCATTGAAAATTACAAGAAAGATCTTAGGGATGCTCAAGCCAAACTTGCCCTTGCACAACGTGACATTGATGCTTATAAGAATCAATTTGAAGAATTACAACAGCATTACCACTGCGCTTGTGTCCCATAGCCAGGAGCGCATAAACATAAAGAAACAAGGCGAGGATGCTAAGCCTGAAAGCACCACGGTGAAGCTGGCTTGTACTTGTCTTGAGCAAGAGAAAGCGGAGTTGATGACGAAGAATGCCCAATTGGAGGCCAAGCTGATAGAGGCTGAGATAAGGGCAACCTTAGCCGAGGGAAATGCAGATATTGCTTCGAAATCTATTGAGAGTGCCAATGCACAACTTATGGAAGCTCAAAAAGAATTGGATGAGAGTGCCGAGACCGTGATAGGATTCTTTGCTCAGGTGATCCGATATCGTGATATTTCGTGGATCAAGGACTACCCACCCACCTTGGTATATGTATGGGATCAGGTAGTTGAATGGGAGAAACAAGAGCTCAAGGTAGACTCCATTGATGAGGACAAGATCATGGAGAAATATTTGAAGGGTGAAGAGCTAGTACGCTTAGCGGAAAGGCGTAAACTTATTGTTGCTGCAATGGAGGAGGATAGGCATCAGGCCAAAGGAAAAGAAACCATCGAAGTCGTTTCCTCTTCTACTTCCTCCAGGGCTACTAAAACGGAGGGATATGACCCAGAGAATCCAGGAATTCCCTAGGCGTCTTTCTTGTCTCCTATTGCTAAAACGACTCCAGAGACTCCTACTACTCATGTTGAGAAATCTCTGAAGGTATCTCCACCTTTTCACCTCAGTTTGTTAGGACTATTTCAACCTTTCGTCGTATTGTTGGACAAATGATTGAAGAACCCGAGTTTTCCCTTGAGTTAATAAATGTCGCTTCTCGTTCTATAGGTGTAGAACCAGTGGAAAGACCAATGAACGACAAGAAGAAATCATTGGTGCAAAGTCTGCTAAGAAGACTCCAGAGAAAAAGGAAGAAGCCACAGGCTCAAAATATGCAGAGAAGACCGAGGATAAAAACGAAGAAGTCATTGACAAAGCTCTCGTACCATCCAGTATTGAGACTCCCAAGGACGTGGATATGATAGACACTTTGAAGGATGATGGCGGCAATGATGGAGACGAAGAAGATGACGACACTGTGGTGACTGCAGGCTCAGAGAAGGCTGATGATATGGCTTTCGCTGAAATGAAGGAAAAGAAAGATTCTCTTTTAAAAGCCAAGGTTGAAAAAGAAAAGCCTTTTAATATTGATCCTCTTCAAGCCATTGCCCCTCAGTCGGGATTAATTGTCAAGTTGAAACGACCTAGACTTCCCCAATCTCCGAAGCGATGGCGGAGCCCGGATTGTTTTGAGAGCACGATGCATCAGAACACAAAAAATAGAACATTTCATTGCCGTTACAACAATTTACATTAGAGTACAAGAATATATCAGAGTTCAAATAATATACAGTAGAAAAATATCAGAGATTAAAATTACAAACAGTTGAAAATATATATACATAAATATAATGTGCAGCGGAAAACAACAACCACCACAATTGAAAGAAATACACGGATACAAAGCTTTCTGAATATAGCTCCAGTTGTAAACTAGGATCCTGTTAAATAGATATCTGCAAAAACTACTAGCTACTCATGTGGAAATTATGGGCACCCAGAGTTTAGGGAAAACAATAAACTCTGAGTCGGTCATGGGAATGGTGTGAGAATTTAAACAGTTATTAAACTTTTAGTTTATAATAGGGTACATCACGGGACTACGCCATATGTCACAGAATGGGTTTACTCCCATGAATACTCTAAAATAAATCAATTTGTTAACAACGCAATGCTTTTTGAAAAATGAAGCTATTATAAGACTCAGGTCCCATCACATAATGCAATGTAAGCCGGAGGATAGAGTTTTCCCTTATAATAGCCAAATATGCTTGATACGCTTTAAAACAAATCATTTTGCTATTACTATAAGTGCATAGTGTCAAAACAACTTCAAATATAAATGTATCAACCATAGATGGCATAGGTACCGTATATTATGTCTCCGTACATAGGTTTACAACTAATACTGAAAGGTCGCGTATTGGAAAATTGGATTTCCATCTATGAGTTGAGACAACGGATCTTCCTCACTGGTTTCGAGACACTCTATCACATGCCTCAGGAATCACACTCTCGTGACCCTGGTTATCGTCAGGACCGGTCCACACTTACTTTAATGGATTGGTTATTCCTGAGCATACGTTTCCCGGTCCTATAGGTCCTATCACTTGGCCATTGGTGACCAATATATCCGAGGCGCCTCTCTATCCATCATCCACATAAGTAAAAATGTCTGGGCTCCATACCATGACACCACTCCTAGCTAGAAAGAAACGTCATATCCTCCCTGAGGTCCTCATCCTGTTTTTGACCAATACCGAGGTGTGAGGCTCGCGAATTGATGCTATAAACAAAGCTATGCTACTTAAAGTTGTGCCTTGATCATCATCCACAAGACTCTGCTTCTCAACAGTAAGCCTTGATCATTTGCATCTTAGCATGCCACACTGACAATTCATGCCATACAACTGATGTCTATCAATATATAACCTCTAAGCTCGTACGTCTCAGAGTAGGATGTTAACCAAGAGCATAAATTCAGCGCCACCAAACAGATATATATATATATATATTTAATAGAAATCAATCAACACAGAATGAAATCCAATGTCAGACACATCCATTTACAAGTCTGATCTGGGTTGGAACGAAACCAGAGGCACCTTATTCCTCGTCCCATATGTCCAATACATGAGAGAGTTCCTCGCATATCCGGTCGATCTCCAAGTACATCTAGACGATCACCAATTACTACCTTGTCTTGGGTGTACAACCAAATCAAGACATCAGTAATCATCCAAATGATGTGAAGATCTCCGATCTTCAACCACCGTCATCATCATCGAATTTTAGTCACCTTATCAGTTATTCAGAATGGGATAAACCCAATCTTTCCGAATAACTCGCATGTATTATAATCAATAATCAAGTGCTATAAAGACATATCATTTTCAGAATGGGAAAGGTTCCCATTAATTTTATCGAAGATAAGTTCTTTTAAACTTATTCTTTAATCTTCCATTGGATATCATTTTCAAAGTATTTTATTTTATCTTTTTACCACTTTCCCCTAATTAAGGTTTATTAACTAGTCCCAACCTATTCATCCCATGGAGAAAAACAGGTAGTACCCCACATCTAACACCCACGGTGTTATCGGTAAATTTAATTACCATTTCGCGTTCAAATCTAATTAAAGATTTAACTATCGCATGGGTAAAACTGGTAGCACTCCATTCTCGAACATTTCTTGAATTCATTAAATTTAATTACTTTATTCACATTTCAATCTAATTAAAGATTCATTAAAACTCCATCTTGGTTTTAATCTCAAAAATCATTACTTGATGATTATTTAATCTTTTAGGAAATTCATCCTGTCTTTAAATGGGTTAAAGAATCGATGTCATTTAAAACACAATTCACGATAAATCCCAAAATCATCTTCCATCAAAATGTAATCTTCACGAAAACCATAAGTATATGATCGATAAAAATTTCTGTTTCAGATTAATGTTATAAATGGAATAACAGTAAGGCCCTTTAAATTCCATAAATAGTAATGTTCTTCCTTCACAGGATCTCATCTCGATTATCACTAAATCGAATTTCACTCAATTCCAGTTTCTTTTATTAAATTGGAAAACTTTACTTTGGAAAATTTCCATTAAATCTTAGAATAAATATTTGTAAATTCCAAATCTTAACTTCACTGTTAATCGGGTTTAAGAACTAATGTTGGTCAACCCAAAATCAACTTCCATTAAAATGGAATCTTCACGGAAATCATAATAGTATATAATCGATATAAATTTGTATATCAAATCAATACTATAAATGGAATAACGACAAAATCTTTTAAATTCCATAAATAGTAATGGTCTTCCTTTGCAGACGTTTATCTCGGTTATTAAATCGAATTCTATTCAATTCCAATTTAATATATTAAATTGGAAAACTTTTCTTAGGAAAAATTTCATCAATCTTAATTAAAAGATTATAAGTTCCAAATCATAACTTCACTGTTAATTGGGTTAATGAACAAATGTTATTTAAAACATTGTTCATGATAAACCCAAAATTTAGCTTCATTTCAAATCATTTATTATGATTTTACATAATTTGTTCATGTTTTTAATAATTTTATTAAGGTTCTTGCAGTCGGTTTCCAATATCGGCGACCGAACTACATCTATAGCGACCATTTCCAAAATTGATTTAGGCATGTCTTAAAATTTAACCGTTAGATTTAAAATCTCTTATATTTGTTTGAAATATCTTTTCGATACGAACCCAGCTGTTCCAGTTTTAGGAGAATCCGACGGTCGGATCTCCCGTTATCCCAATTCGAAGTTAATGGTTGAAATTCACGAACGGTCGCTACGCGACGCGTTCTATTCAAACCATTTAGATATATATAATATATTTCGTCGATTTCCTTTTTTAAAAACGTATTTTATAATTTTTTTGTAAATTCATTTTAAAACGACTCCAACTTTGTTTTCATTTTAAATCAAAATTGAACAATCTATATCATTACAATGATAATATTTTCAAAATATCAGATTTTGAAAGCAAATCCTTTCGATATTCATTATAAAACGAATAAAATCTACAAAAAATTCCTTTCGAGTTAAAATGGCAGATAACTACTTAACTCGGCTTCATATTCATTTCAGTTATGAATATTTCCATATTTTCATGTCCATCCAAAATTGGACATCAAAATCATATTTTGATTCTTCATTGAATATTATTTTAAAATATTCGTTGTTTCTGAATTAGAATTAGACTCAATCAATTACCATATAATTTTATTTATATGGAGTCCATACATCGCATGTATTCAAAATAGTGATAAACAACTACTATACATTCAATTCACATCCAAAGTGCAATTTACAACTGTATAAGCATTAAATAATTAAATAACGCTTATAATAGTCTGTAAATCAATCGATTGACATACAACTAAACACAAGGGAGATGTGCGAAGTTATTATCTTCCCCAGACCCATGTGGGGTTTCAACCAACAAGAATGAAATCAAATTAATCACTGATTAATAAATTTAACCAATTCTAATTTGATTCGAATTATTTTTCTAATTAACCAATTTTCACTGTTTAAATTATAAATGGATATTTATAATCTAATTTCAGCTATCACAAATTTATTAACATTATTTTTAATGATATAAAATATTTCAATATCACAAACAAATCACAATATAGTCAATCATATCGTCCATGGGTTTTCAAACAAGTGTGAGGTGAGCTAACGGGCACCGTATACAAATTTATGGTAATTAAAATAGATAAAAATCAACACTGGCAATTGCTACATTAAGTTATTAAATAAATAACTGTACAAATATTTTGAGTGAGAAAATTCTCACTTTTGGTTTCCACTCCATCAGTTTTTATTTGAAGATTTTATTTTTAAACTAAATTAAATGGACGTTTAATTTAGCTAAAAATTCAACTTGCTCTGTTTCCGTTCTGGTCAGTTCCATGTTGTAGATCTTGATTTTGCGATTCCAACGTACCTTGGTTTGCTTATTTCTGATGTCATATGCACGAGTTATTGACGTTTTAACTTTTATTACACTAATCACAAAATTAAAGATATAACTAATTACTATTACTTCTCTAATCCCTCATCTTCCTCTTCCTGTTACAACCGAACCACACTCGATTCCTAGAGCACCACTTTGCATGCACCACGAGGCGCCTGCCTCCTATCTGACACCTTCACGCTATCCACCTAGGACTGCTCCACCGGTGCCTAGCGTCCCAGCCAGTTCGATGCCCCCATGGCATATGAAAATGCCTCTAAATAGCAAGACTTCGAGCATGAGATTCGTGCTAACTACTCCATTATCTTTGATCATGATCGTTCATTGCAAGGATTTCATGTAACTGATAGATTTTGCTTTTGGAAGATTTGTAAATCATTGATCGGATTTGGAGAATTTAGAGCACGAAATCTGGAAAGAATAGGCCTTCGATCGCTTTGAAGATGGCGGGTCTGGGAAAATAGAAATTTAGGGATTCTGAATTTAGTTTATATATTTATATATATATTAATATTTTATTCCAATTTTACTTGTTTGACCTTCGAACTCCAAACTAAACCCAACGACTATCGCCCGTAGTTAAATATCCCCATTCCGGACATAATGAGATATGTTTCATAAGCCAATTCAACTTTTTAGTTGGTTTTTATCAAAACTAAAATATAAATTTATATAACATTCAATATTAAATTTCATCATACATTTTAATTTACTAGGGCCATATAATGACTCCAAAAACTATGAAAATTGAAATCTAGCTATATTTTGATGATATGATCCTAACAAAATTAATTTCGTCAAATTTGGAGACCGATTGAAAAATGGTCTTTTATTAGCTTATTAAATTTAAACTGAAATTAAAAATGCATTTAAATTTACTACACTCACATACTAATTCCAAAAATTATGAAATTTTAAACTTAACAATAATTTGACGTTTCAGATCCAATAAAAGTTTCATCGAAATTGGAGACCATTTGGAAATGGCTATTTTTAAGGGCTATATATATTAATTTAAATAAATTCCACAACGACTATTTTAATTTAAACTTTAACTTACAATTTGTAAAGTGAAATCTCAATTTCTTACATTCATTAGAAAGATATAGTTTAAATATTCCAATGTTTCTTGTTTCATCCAATTTTTATTTTTATTGAATTCTGCACATTCATTTGAAATAAAAATATCGAATTTTCAAACTACCGCGTCATTTCGAGTTTGTTTTAGTTAAATTTTAAATTTATATGTTCTAACTTCGATTTAAATAAATTTTAAATTGTTAATTCAAAAAATAAATCATTTTAAATTCTTAAAATCCATTAAAATTAATTAAAAATAAATTTTAGATTAGTTTCAAAATTGCGGGTTGTTACATAAGTTCTACCAGATCAATAACTGGGAGCTTACGTCAACAAACTCCAACTGATCCAAACGTGCTTCCAGCTGAAAAAGGTAAAAAGAAGCGCATTCTCATCGATGCTGAGCTACAGGAGAAAGCCAGGCTCAAAACCGCTAAGAAGTCCAAAACTTCCTCAAAACCTAAGTAAATATAGCTCGGTCTTTATTTATTTTTGTGTTCTACTAGCCTGCAGTTGTTGTAGCGAGTGCGGCCCTCGCATCTTTTGATTAGTTTCCTTGTACTAACCTGCACTTACGTGAACAAAGTAGTTCATTTTTAGTAGCTTATTTTTCTATGATTTGGTACATTTGCACGTTTTCTTATTCATTTTAACCAAATGTAAACACAAGCAACTAATAATAAGTTGCATCATAAAACAAACAAACAGTCCTGCATGGGCTTCCCGCAAATAATAATATGTATAATGTCAAGGCATTGTTAAGCTAGACGATTAATGACAGGGAAATGTGATGTGTATGTATGTGCCCCAATTCAATCTTGAATAAAGTGTCTGGCCAGGGCTTGTTTGAGATTGATTAGGTTCGACACTAGACTACCCCTAGCGCTTTAGTGGGGTTAAGACTCTTTTTCATTGGCACTTGTTCTTAGCACCCTTATACTCTCCTGTTATATGGTCAGGTTAGAGTGTATTCAAGGTGGTCTCTTATCGCGGTGCACCTTCACGCCTTAGGGACGTCGTCTTCCCGTTCTTTATACTCTTTCTCGAATCACGAGAGTTAGAGTTTGGGACGTTGTCTTCCCGTCCTTTTCATCTTATTACGCAAACGCGTGTCTCATTTTCTCTGGTTTTCTTTCCATACGTAATTGCCTATGGTAGAGTTTTACCAGTTAGACATATGGGAAATTCTATTCAAATTTATTGTCTCATACTCAGAGCACGATAATCACAGAACATAAAGAGATTTATATAGGAAAAGTAAACCACACACGATATTTTTACAGTGGTTCGGCCAAGTTATAGCCTACGTCCACTTTATAACCTTTTATGTCAATTAATCTTTTCAAGGCAAGTCGTGCCTCCTTACATAGCCCATAAAACAAAAGAAAATCAGTAAAATTTAAGTCAAGTATTGTGGAAAGTATTGGGCATTCCATGCTCTTAGTACTTCTTCACCATCCACGATTGTTAACATGAAAGCTCCTGTGTCAAGTTTCCATTGAATGGTGTACGACCCTCCCATTTCGGACCCAGATGGACAGGGGTCGGGAAGACATGCTTCAATACTAAGTCTCCAGGTTCAAAGGTTCGGGGCCGAACCTTCCTGTCATAGTATCGTGCCACTTGGCGTTTGTGCCTCGAGGCATCCAAATCCGCTTCATCTCTTTTCTCTTCAACCATGTCCAGGGATTCAAGGAGAAGTGCACTGTTTGTCGTCGAATCATAATACTTTGCCTTGTGAGTTTCAACTTCACTAGAATGGCCAATTCTAATCCGAAAGATAGTGAAAAGGGGGTATGACCCCTTGCGGTGTTGTAAGTCGTTCAGTAGGTCCATAATGCTAATGGTAATTCATCGACCCACATGGCTTTTACCTGTTCCAATCGCTTTTTAAGGATGGACATAATGATTTTGTTTATTGCCTCAACTTGTCCATTTGATTGCGGATGAGCTACCGCAGTGTATCTTTTGTCAATCTTGTACTTCTAAAAGAAATTCCTGAATTTTGTGCTATCGAATTGGGTTCCATTATCAGTATGATGGTTTTTGGTGTTCCAAATTGACAGATGATATTCCTGACCACAATGTATATCACCGGTAGTTAAGGGTTCGACTTCCGCCCATTTTGCGAAATAATCTATGGCCACGATTGCATATTTGGCTCCTCCTTTAGCAATAGGCAGGTTTCCAATGATGTTTATCCACCACGTAGCGAACGGCCATGGACTCACCATTGTCTTAAGCTGATTAGGGGGTGCTTAAAGGATCATTGCAAATTTCTGACATCTGCCGCAGCATCGCAAATAGTCAGTTGTATCTCGATTCACGGTAAGCCAAAAGTAACCATACCGTAATATTTTCTTTACCAGTGTTTGACCACCGGTGTGATCTCCACACTCCCCCTCATGTACTTTGCTCATTACATGCTTGATGCCTTCGTGTGTTATACATTGGAGCAAAGACATTGAAAATCCCTGGCGATAAAGAACTTCATCTTGCGTGATATATCTTCTGGCTTTACGAACCATTGCCCGTCTCTCGCTCTTCTTTGCTTGGAGTGTTCTGTTTTGAAGAAAATTCTTTATCGGCATCACATGATTCTCTCTCCGGCTCGACTTTCAGTACCGTATCGACTTCCATTTGGTCAATGCTTAGGGACTCTAGTACCTATTAGGGACCATTTCTATCTCTTCAGGATTGTCAGAACTTGCCAACTTAGCTAGTCTGTCCTCTTTTCGATTCTCTGTCCGTGGAATGTGCGTTATGCTATAACGTTCCAAATCGTCAAACAACTCCTCTACCTTTTCTAGGTAAGTGATGAGTCGAGGTCCCCTAGCCTGGAATTCCTTTCGGATCTGGCAAACAATTATTTTAGAATCATAGAAAATGTCTAGCGCGGTCACCCCCAATTCCATAGTGAGATTTAGCCCGAAAATTAGGGCCTCGTATTTGGAATCATTGTTGGTTGCAGAGAATTCCAACCGCAAAGCATAGTAAATTGATCATCCTTTAAGAGTTGTTAAAATGACTCTGGCACCGGATCTTCGATCATTCTTAGCCCTATCTATATATAGTTTCCAGGGGCTAAGTTCTAAACTCTTCTCTGAGGGGTTAGCCTTATCATCTAAGACATCCTCCTCGGGGATTGTGAATTCTGCGATGAAGTCAGCAAATGCTTGTCACCTTATCGATCTCCATTTTTGGAAGTTTAAGTCAAATTGGCTCAACCCATTGTTCCATTTAAGTAATCGTCTGGATGCTTCAGGTCGTTGTAGTACCTGTCGGAGTGGTTGATCAGTGTACACTACAACTGGATGAGCCTGGAAATAATGATGGAGTTTTCAGGATGCAATCAGGAAGTTATAAGCAGGTTTCTCTATCCTTAGGTAATTGTGTTCTACTGCCGCTAATTTCTTGCTTGCATAATACATCGGCCTCTTAACTTTGTCTTCCTCGCGTACTAGAGCTGAGTTGATGACATGAGATGACATGCAAAATATATGAACAAATCCTAATGATCCACTGGCATAGACAATATTGGGGGTTTCTCTAGCAGATCCAACAAATTTTGAAAGGCCTCTACACTGTCATGGATCCACTCGAAGTTATGTTTCCCTCGTTTATTTAAGTCAGAGAAAGGAAAACATTTGTCTATGGCTTTAGAGATGAATCTTCTTGATGCTGCAACTTTCCCCGCCAAACTTTGAACATCTCTAATCTTTCGTGGCTCTTCTATGTTTCTGATTGCTGCAATCTGATCGGGATTAATCTTGATTCCATGTTAACTAACTATGAAACAAAGGAATTTTCTAGTTGTTACCCCGAATGAACATTTCAAAAGGTTCGGCTTTATCCCGTATCGTCGAAGGATTCCGAACATCTCCACCAAATCCTTCTTATGATTAGACGACTTCCTGGACTTTACAAGGATATCATCCACATAAACTTCCATAGTTCTCCCGATCTGGTTGTAGAAAATTTGGTTCACTAAGCATTGATAAGTGGCTCTGGCATTCTTTAGTTCAAAAGGCATCACCACATAACAATAGAATCCCAAGTCCGTGATAAAACTAGTATGCTCCTGATCCGGAACGCGCACGGGAATTTGATTATAACATGAATACACATCCATAAAGGAAATAAGTTCATGTCCTATTGTTGAATCTACTAGTTGGTAAGTCCCGGGGAGTGGAAAACTATCCTTTGGACATGCTTTGTTGAGGTTGGAAAATTCGATACAAGTTCACCACTTCCCATTTGATTTCTTAACCAGGACAGGATTTGATATCCAGTTGGAATATGTTGAGTCTCTGATGAACCCGTTATTCCTTAACTTCTCCACTTCTTCTTTCAAGGCTGCTGACCTCTCTGGGCCTAACATACGCCTTTTTTGTTTCAGTGGAGGATGCTTTGCATTTAAGCTTAGTGAATGGCTCATGATCGAGGAAAAAATTCCACACATGTACGCATGGGTCCAAGCAAACACGTTAATCTTTGCCTTCAAAAAGATAGTTAGTTCTTTCGTCTGGAAAGAATTCAAATGAGATCCAATCTTCGAGACCTTTGTCGGGTTGTCGTTATCGATTGGATTGTCTACGGTAGCTTCATTAGGTGTCTCCTTCCTGTTTCCTGGTTCTTCATCCTCTTTGGGATCGATATCTTTAGGCAGGTCATCGGGCGACTCCCTTGGCAACATCGACTTTAATTGCTACGCTTAGTTCTCCTTAGCAGGAGGAGAAGTATCCTTAGATTCAGCAACTTTTCCGTTGCATAGCATCTTTAGTTTCGCCATGTAGTAGGCCCTTCTAGTGACTTGGTCTCCACGGATCATTCCCACTCTAGCTTCAGTAGGGAATTTCATTAGGAGGGACCAGGGCGCGATGTAAGCTATAAACTGTATAAGGGCCGATCGACCCGAGAAAGCGCTGTAAGGTGAATCTATATCCGTGATTACGAATTGGAGGATTCTTACTCTCCTACGTTCTCCTTCCC
Source organism: Allium sativum (assembly GCA_030737875.1). NCBI lineage: Eukaryota > Viridiplantae > Streptophyta > Magnoliopsida > Asparagales > Amaryllidaceae > Allium > Allium sativum. The sequence goes on from CM060912.1 coordinate 1,028,853,535, forward strand.
CCGGCTCTACAGGAAAATCTACAATTCTGATAGGGGCAGTTGATGATCCATTAAAGCCGCGGATCCAACCTCTACATGGTTTCAAATCCTTCATCTCTAATTTCATCTGGTCAAAAGCCTTTTTAAATAAGATATTGACGAAATTCCATAATCCATAAGGACCTTCTTGACCACTGTAGGTCTGATGATGGTAGATATCACTAATGGATCAGTACTAGGGGCTTCGACACCGACACTTTCTCTGTCTCGAATGACGACATCATCTGTAGCTATTTTTTGTTGCTTTTCTCGTACGCTTTCTTCAAGGCTACTACATTCTCCAATTTCTGGATGTTTGGCCGTGTTAGCGTATTGTTCCATCGTTTTATTGCTAAATCCAACTGGATGTGGTCCCCCAATTATGGTATTGACGACAATATTATTTCCCTTCTGTTGGGAAGTGTGTTTGGATGCAGGTTGGTTCTGATTCAGAGCTTGTCCTCCTTGCCCCCTGTCCCTTGGGGCAACCTTGCACTCATCCAACTTTCCTTCCTAAAGCATTTTTTCAACAACGTCTCTCAGATGACGACACTCTGTAGTAGAGTGGCCGCGAATTCAATGAAATAAACAGAATTTCCCAGTTGTGCGCTCCTTCTCGGTGGAGTCCCTGGGCGGAGGTTTCTTGTATTGTAAAACGTTATAAGTGTCCAGATAGATGTTTTCTAAAGTATCACTTAATGGTGTGTAATTCCCGAAGGTTTGAAATTAAGGTATCTTTTTGGAATTATTCTCCAGATCCTGTTTCTTCTACCGCTATTTCCACCCTGATTACCATTTCCTTCATTTTTATTACCAACATTCACTTCTACCTTTCCCGCACTATCTCCGGATTGCTTGATGGCAACATTAATCTGAATATCCTCCCTGGGGGCCCCATCAGGCTTTCTCTTGTGATTAACATAAACTTCTTCTCGTCGAAAGCGAATGTTTGTTTTTTCATAGAATAGTTCCTTGGTCAATGGCGGCTTTCCAGCTAAATTCCCCCCGAACTCCATATCCTTGTCAACTCCATCTATTAAGGCCATCAAGATGGTTGGCTCATGTGGATCACTCACTTCGTTAACTACTAGGTTAAAGCGATCCAAATATGACTTCAAAGATTCCCCAGGAGCTTGCTTGATGTTAGACAACTCAATGAAAGTTTTGGACTTTTGTGCATGGAGCCAAAATTGGTTCATGAAACTTCCCCCCCAGCTCTTTGAAGTTAGAAATTGACTGCGGGGGTAGCGGAGTGAACCACCTCAACGCTACGTCCTCAAGATAAATTGGGAAAGCTTTACATTTCACAGCGTCAGGTGCTACCGCGGCATTCATATACCGTGAATACCTCATTAGATTCTACCTTGGATCGGTTCTCCCTCCTTATCGGTCCATTTGGGGCAGGTTAAATCGCCGGGGAAATTGGAAGTCCAGGATATCATCAGTAAAAGGGGTATGACTTCGTTCGATGCCCCAGTCTTCATTTGTGAAGTGTCTTCTATCTTCCACAATTTGGAGTACCATTGCTTCTACCTCGACATTGGTCAGTGCTGGCTCAAGGTCTGCACTTCTGGTATTCCTAACATGTCTAGTTCCTATGTCAGGTGACGCTCTTCGATTTCTGGCAGCAGCTGTGCTTCCTTGTCCTCCACGATCCCGGTCATTCATAGGACAAAGAGGTTGGAGGAGTTGTCATTGAGTGGGATGGGTGATGTTAGGATCTCTGGGATGGACATGAGATCCTTGCATTGGCAACAACATTGGTTCTCTTAGGCTCGGGTCATCAGGTCCTAACACACGTCTTCACAAGATCCAAACGATCTGAAAGCTAACTTTACAAGATTCTCGGGACTTTCGTATGGCCTCCTTTGGTGGGAACGCCCCTCATCCAAAGAGGATGAATGGTCTGCATCAAGATGATGAGTAGGGGACGGTATTCTCTGCCTCCATAGTTTGTCTGTTTGCCAACTCATGTCTTTCATGCTTTCCCGCATAAGAACTCTATCACGTCTTTTGGGCTTCTAAGGCATCATTGGTTCTGTCCAGTATATCAAGTAAGCGTGAGAAATCCATATGCAAGACGGGTGCAGAGAGAGTAGGCTGATCACTAGTTATCGCATTTGGTATTGGAACATTTGTAGGAGCTCGAGTAGAAGTACCAGCTTCATACGTAACCGGTTCGGTTCGGGTTGCAGCTGCACCTTCGGTTCGGATCAGGGGGATGCTACCAGAGATATCCAAGCTTCCGGTTCGGTTCGGGTTTGTTCCATCAGTTGAGTTCAGATCATCGACTTCGGATCAGATCGGTGACCCTCTTCCAGACCAGTTCGGTCCTGAACCGTGCCCCCTCGATCTAGTGACAACCATCGCTTGTTGATCTTCACCCGCCTCGTTTTACCAAGGTACTTGCGGTTCTTTTCCTTTTCCTTAAGTCATGAAGTTTGATTCTCTTTAGATTAACCATAGAAAACTTCAAAAATGCTGAAAAACGGACTAGCTTCTTTGGACTTGAGAATCCAAATAGTAGAATGATAGTCCGAAATGCTGAGAATCAAACTACTCAGTGAAAGTACCAAAATGTTAGACCAAAAAGTGGTTCTAACACCCAATTAAATGATAATTCTAGATAAAATAGAAAGGAAAACAACGAGAACACAAGGTTTATAGTGGTTCGGCATTAACGAGCCTACATCCACTTTTGTACTTCGTTGATTGACGATTTGAATACAAATACAATGATGATTTCCACTCAACCTCACTTACACAATTGATAATTTCTCTCAAATTCGTAGAATTACGTTCCTATGGTTTAAATATAATCTGGATACACCAAGGAAATTCGCTGGTCTAGAAGTTAGAGTGATTAATTTGCAAAAAGATCCCTCAAAATGGAGCTTTATAAGGTATTTATAGGCTGAAAATTGGTCCGGTTTGAGGGCCACGTAAGGTCCATTCTATGCGTTTCGGGTTTGAAGATCAAGAGATGATGACAGCGCATCAGAGATGTGGGGATCACAGATGAAAATCACTCTGTATTAATAAGAACGTGGGATGTAACTGCTGTAGACTCATAATGGGATTCGGGTCGGATGACGAAGTGGTTATTCAGATCTGATGCATGGGGACTGAACCGATCCTAAGAAATCATCTATCGTGTGCATGTAGAAGAGATGGAACTTGGTTTGAGGGCTTCGAACCGATTGAGGGACTTGCCTGCCACACATCTTTGTCATTTAATTCATTTGTTGATTAACTCTCTAGCTTTGTATGGCCTAACAACAAAGTAGGCTAACAGAAACGCAATTGAGCAGCATCTTAAACTTTTTCATATCATCATGAAATATCCATACAACATTGGATTACACTAGAAGAGTCTGTAAAAAGTGCCTCAATACATGTCATTCAGAGAATACATCAACATAACAGCAGAAAAACAGTAAATAGTAGATAGTAGAAAATAATACGTCAGACCCCTGCTTGTTGTCGCTAAGCAGCATTGTCCTCATCAAGATCTACTACATGTCACCTGCTACTTAGTCTGCCCATTCATTACATGAACGAACAACCCAAGGTAATATGAGTGAGAAATAAAACCTTGAGTCAGACAATATTCTTAATGAGCGATAAACAACTATCTAACATCATCAATAAAGTATATGAGAAATAGGTAGATTAATCATCTAATCTTCCAATCATATCAACAGAGAAGAACCCAACCCGTCTCCCCCACATCCGACGGTGATAGCCTTTAAAAAATAATCTAGCAGAAACAAACAATCATAACAACTAGTTATCTAGCGTAGACCATCCTAATGGAGATCAACATCCCCCAAACACAAGCCTCAAAGGCCTAATTCAACATAAGACAAGCATCCAAGAGATGTCTCTTTCGACATTGAACAATCTACACAAGACGGTACAAGCAAGACAATCGACATCCATGGCTCTGGTTATCCTGCCTTGAAGCCATCGTTAGTGACTGGCTATATCATCATGCAATCCTTTTAGGGCTAATGATAACCCCGACTCTAGCAAAAACTCCATATGCCTTTCATCATTACGTATCTAGGCTTTTAATTGCTACCCAGGGTACTTGACTAATCATCTAGTCTTTTAGGCGTCCTTATTACACCCCTGCTTTTAGTCTGCTAGAACAGACAACAACGATAAATCCTCAGCCTTTGATATCTCTAGTCGTTATCATAAATGACTATCCATAAGCTCAAATCATCTTGAGCAGCCATTATCCACGAGCCCCAATCGTCATGACACATTCTATAACACCCCGTAATTCTATAACATTAAGTTTCACAAATTAAAGTATAATTAAATTTTAGAAGGATAATTAAGGGAAACGGGTTACGCCATTGCGTACATCTCGAAATTCTGCTTGAGATAGAGTCCGAGTTTGCGTAAATTGGACTTTGTATGAAAAAGGTATCCTTAAATTAAATATTGCAGCAAAACATGAAAAAAGAGGAATGAGAAAATAATAATGTTTAGCATTGTTCTAACTTTTGTAAGTAAAAGACTTAACCGCTTATTTGGTTGGAACACATGACTTGCATACAAGAGGTACAAAGTTCGATCCCCACCAGCGTCCTATTTTTGTTTTAGGGGAATGGCTTAAAATAGCCTAGTGTGAACGCAGTTCAAAAGGTGGTTTAGTGTGAAAATGGGTAATTGGGAAGATAGATAAAAAGAAAAAAAATGAATATATATATACGCATATATATATATATATATGACGTGTACGCATCATGTAGCGTACGTTGCACATTTTTGGTTGTCAAGGATTGTTTTTTAAATGGCCTTCCCCAATTGGATTTATGACAAATTAAAAGTAAGAGAAGATTAATTCATATATATATATATAAATATTTATATATGGGTAATTAATGTAAACGGTAAAGGGAAAATGTATCTATTAAATATGTATTTACGTTTGAATTGATTGAAAATAAATAATAAAAAGAAAAGATGAACATTAGAATAACACTTTTGTTATGTTAACATTAGAATAACATTTCGTTAAGAAATGTATATTTAGATTAAAATGTTTATTCAGATTAAATTGACATTTCAGTTAAGAAATGTTCATTTAGCCAAAGTTTTGTTAAAAGTAAAAAACTGACCTTTTGGTTATGAGATGTTAGGAAAGAACCAACGTGTCATTTATGAAAAAAATGAACATTTAATATGCTGAGTCAATGCTGAGTCATTTCTGGCTCATTGCTGAGTCAATAGGATAATTCTATCTTGACTGAACGGTTGTGGTCATTTCTAGGGTTAATCAAACGGCCTAAATTAATCCTAAAATCCTATATATATAACCTAGCTCTTAACCTAATTCACACAATTAAACTTGGAGCCGTCACGCTGTTGTAAGATAGCTTGGAATGGCCGCCGCCTAAAGCTTAAAGACAAACAAAGCTAGAACAAATCTAATTCAAAACTAAGAATCAAAACAACGTCTACCCAAAGGAACGCATCTCAATTTTAGAACATCGGATCTCAGAAAAACAAGACCGTCTTGCGTTGTAAGTATAGTGGCTCTTTAGATGGGAATGCGATTTAGACATGATTTGAAGTAAATTGTAATATGGAATTATATCAGTGTTGATGATGTTGTTTTATATTTGTTATTTGTGATAATTTGAATGTTGTGGTGATTGAGTCTTTTATGTATTGTGAATCAAACGATCAACACCTTACGCGAATTGTATGTATACAGTTAGATCTAAATATATTTTATGCAAGTTATAGGTTGCAAGTTAGATTCACACAAATATTTATATCATTCTTGTAGTCTCTATGTATATATGTTTAAACCAATTGTGCCTACATGACTAGAATAGATCTATATTCACATGTTTTTATGCAATTGAGAACTTAAAATCGGAACCATGTCAAGTTCCGTTTAGGATTGATATGTAAGTTTATTGTTAGATCTATGTTTATACATATGTGTTGCAAGTTCACACCCTTAAGTGGTTGTCAAAGTTATACATATAGTTTTGTCTTACGCCAGTTTTATGTTTGAGGTTATGCCTAGACCTATGCATTAACATGTTATACCAAATTGTAGTGGATTCATATGACACCTATTAGGTTATACTATGTTATACCTTTATGTTAGGCTAAAACTATATGATTCATGTGACACCTATTTAACTAGGCCCAATATTTATATGCAAGTTTGTGGCATGTTATGCAATGTTATGATATTCATGTCGATTATTTTGCAAGTTCACACCTATGATGTTCACATTGACTATGTCGAGAATGCCAAGTTTACACCTATGACATGTTTATGTTAATGAATTATTTTTATGCCAATTTTGTGTATGCTAAATTAGGCTAAGTTTTTAGCCTAATATTATATGTCAAAATCATGCGGACGAAAAATTAGTCTAAGATTGTTAGCCTAATATTTAGACGGGGTAACGTTGGGTAAAATTGGTAATTATAGGAAACTTGACATAAATTGGTTAAAAATCACATAAGTGATTTATGGCATAAAATGGTATTAATTATATACCTAAACTAATGAGATTGATTGGAAACAAATTTGGCAGTTACTTGAATTTGAATAATATACATAATTAAAATGTAAATTAGAAAATACGAATATGCTTAACCCGAGGTTGGATTGAGTTGTGATGTAAACCTGCCCAGACCCGCCCGGCTTTCCAGTAATCACAAAAATACCTATCCAATGTGGGAGGTCAAGGCATTGGGCCCAATAAAGACCCGAGGTTAGACTGAGTTGTGGCGTAAGACTGCCCGGAACCGACCGGCATACAGGCAGCCACAGCAATACCTGTCTAATGTGAGTGGTTGGTGCTTTAATAAGACAATTAAAGCTAAGTTAGGATTGGTAGGGTTAAGTTAATCTGAACACTTAACCAACTTAACATGTTAACAAGACAAGACTTGTAGGGGCTAAGTAACTAAGAAAACACTTAGCCAATTTAACATGTTAACTAGACTAGAAGGTGAGGTTAAGTAAAGGTAATACACTTAACCAATTTAACATATTAACTAGACTAGAGGGTGAGGTTAAGTAAATTCAAACCTGATAATTAGATAAGTGGGTGAGGTTAAGTAAATTTAGAATACTTAACTATTATAACACGTTAGCTAGATAAGTGGGCAAGGTTAAGTAAATACACTTAGCCAATTTAATATGTTAGCTGGACTAGAGGGTGGGGTTAAGTAAACTTAGAACACTTAACCATCATAGTGTGATAAATTGAATAGGGTTAAGTTGAAACATCAAGGGACAATACTTAACCATTAGAACATGTTAATTAAACAAATGTTAGGGTTAAGTTAACTAAGGGAACACTTAACCGTTATAACATGTTAGTTAAAACAGATGGGCTAGGTTAGGTTAAAAGGGACACTTAACCAATACAAGGTGAATGGGTAGGGTTAAGTAATAAGAAATACTTAACCAATATAACTTGGTTTGTGATAAGGTTAAGTCAACGTGAATTACTGATAACACTTAACCAGTTTAACATGACAAATGAATGGGTTAAGTTAACTTGTATCGACTAATGACACTTAACCAATCCAACTTGACGAGAAAGAGAACTAAGTAGTTAACCTTAGTTGAAAGGGGCTAAGTAGTAAACCTTATTTAAGAAAACGACGATTCAGGAAACCAAGTGGTAAACCTTAGTTAGGAAAACAAAGTAGTAATCCTTAGTATAACACAAGGAGGAGCGAACATCCATTTGATCTTAAAGAATGCTCCAATGAATTGGGTTACGAAGCCCGAGGCTTCGAGGGGATGTGAGGGTACTCTTGGTATCCCTCTGTGAGAATGCAGATGATCCGCCTGGGCTCACAGAGGTTAAGGTCTGCGTTAGAAGAACCAAGGGTATGCCTTGGTTGCAATATAAGGCAACCTAAAGACTAGGATGGACCAACGTGATTCGGCGGGACAAATGGCCCTGTGATAGCCTACCTACCAACTTGAGTCAGTCGAGATACGCATGCGGAAAGGCAGAGAACTCCCAACAGACCATATACTTGCTATCTAGTTATGTGTGAGGCTGGTCAATAGGAAAGTAGGGCATATGTGGCAGGAGTATAGTTCTCGTGCTTGATTTTCTTGGATTTCCTTTCATTAGTTGAGGGAGGGGTCAGGTGGGACCATAGCCACTGGAAAAACAGACCTTAGCATCTGCATCGACAGATATTTGAAAGCTCCTGACCGAGTTCCGTGTTTCTAGAATAGCCCTGCTTGGGTCGCACATTTCAGGACATGTGCATCTAGACAGCGATAAACGATTCGCTTCACATATGTGGGGATAGTCTAGGAACATATACCCCTCTAGGTAGTGTGTCCTAGACTAGGGGCATTGTTCGACAGGTAGCATAATCCCTAGTTGCAACTAGGTGGCATAAATCCTAAATCCGAGAAGTATTAGATAAGTTGCATAAACCCTAGTTAAATCTAGGAAGCGCTCGATAAGAAAACCCTAGATTAGATCTAGGTAATAAATAATAGATGTACAGCTAAAGGCAACCGCAATTACAGGGATTGGGATCATGTTATCATCTTTATACAGATTACTAGTTGGGGTACTAATTAGGTGGTGCAGAGATATAGAATGGGGTGTGATAGTATATTTGGTTTAAACTATCTTGCTTTGGTTTATATTAGTCTGTTATTCTGGTACTGTCCCATTTTTCCAGTTTACTCCTGTCATGAACTTTATCTTGTTCACATGCTAAAAGCCACTAGACTTACTCAGGCTTTATGGCTGACTCTATTTTTCTTTCGTCTTCTTTTCTTCCGTCCCCTCCCCTGGTAGTCAGGGAGGGAATAGCTCTGCTTAGTATGGACTGTTACTCTTTCCAAGCTTAAAGACTCTTGAATATATCGCTTCTGACTCTCTTTTCTGCTACTATGGCTGGCTTATGCTACATTGGGAAATATAAATGTTATTTTATGCTCCTTTATTTTGTAAGACAGATGATACTCTGGTATTGGAAAGCAATTGTTGTACAAACTATTTTATCAATAAAGTAAAGTTTTATTTTCCGTTGTTTCAATTTTGTCTGTCTTGTAATTTATCTGCATCTTTTACCTTAAATGCTCCACAGATAGTGCATTCCCTTTGTGAGTGACACTAACGGATGTGAGCTGTTACACGTGGTATCAGAGCTGAAGGTTACCGGACCAGATAAAAGATCTGAAAAATTATTTTCAAAACGGTTTTAAAAAAAAGCATTTTCAAAAGAAAAGATTTGGTTTAAAGGCATATTCCCCAAAGCCATACGCACTATCTTCTGATTCTCTGTTTGAATTCTTGTCCCCTTCTTTCTTGAGTCTTCGGGGCTCCTGGCTTTTTGGGATGTAACCTCATCGCAGCATGGTTCCGTAAGCTTGATAAGACTACGATACCTATCGAAGGGCAAAGCAATGCCCGGCTTCCATCTATAGTCGCGGTAGTTTCACCTGCGGCTAATTTTCTTCCAAGCTTTGTAGGGTTCTTTGTGTGATAGAGGTAGCTTTAGAGAGAACTGTACACATGTTACGCAAGGATGGTAAAGGTGGGAGATGAATAATTATGGCAGGTGCCCTAGGTAGGAAGAAAGACTGACCTAAAGAGAGGTAAAAAGTACATAGCAACCTTTAGCTTTAGACCCTCATATTTGTAACATGATGGATAAGCTAAGTAGAGGAGAGATCTCTAATTATCTTAGTATATACACTAGTATCAAGGTTAACATCTGTTTATCTTGGAAATGGAGGTGAAGAAGCTTCGCAATCATGAAGTTAAATTAGATAAGGTACCGTATAGTGAAGCTCATGAAGGTGCGACATATAAGACTGGAGACTAGACACGAGCATCATACCCTTTTTCTTAAGGGTATATCCCTGATCTCTTTTTCTAGGAATTTTATGCATACTTTCTAGCTTTTAAGGTATATCCTCTAGGACGTATCATCGATCCTTAGGTAGAAGTCAATGGATGTAAACATGTATTTGAAACATGTTATGATTGATGGTTGCAAGTGGTTGCTCGTGAATGCATATACACAACACAGGCGCTAGAACAACTCAGTCACTTTCATATTGCATTCGCATATATGTATTTGTTTACAGATTGAACTCAATGTGTTATCATATGGACGTTGCATTTGAGTGAATGGTTGTGCACACATATATAAATGATATGTATCATTAGGATTGCATACATGATTGGACGCATGGAACTGACATAATTCACATTAAGGAGGTCAACTGAATCAGTTGACCGCCTGATTTTGCATTAGATAAAGACATATACACACACTATGCATTCAAATATGAAAGCATTTAGAAATCTTTTTAAAGACAATGAATGCCTGTGATTGAATGGTTGAGTAGATGGGTGATTGGATGGAAGGACACAGTCTTCCTAACTTGAAGATTTCGGGGACGAAATCCTTTTAAGAAGGGGAGAATGTAACACCCCGTAATTCTGTAACTTTAAGTTTCACAAATTAAAGTATAATTAAATTTTAAAAGAAGAATTAAGGGAAACGGGTTATGCCATTGCGTTCGTCGCGAAATTCTGCTTGAGATAGAGTCCGAGTTTGCGTAAATTGGACTCCGTATGAAAAAGATATCCTTAAATTAAATATTGCAGCAAAACATTAAAAAAGAGGAATGAGAAAAGAATAATGTTTAGCATTATTCTAACTTTTGTAAGCAAAAGACTTAGTAGCTTATTTGGTTGGAACACATGACTTGCATACAAGAGGTACAGAGTTCGATCCTCGCCAGCGCCTTATTTTTGTTTTAGGGGAATGGCTTAAAATAGCCTAGTGTGAACGCAGTTCAAAAAGTGGTTTAGTGTGAAAATGGGTAATTGGGAAGATAGATAAAAAGAAAAAAAAATGAATATATATAATATATGTACGCATATATATATATATATATATATATATATATGACGTGTACGCATCATGTAGCGTACGTTGCACATTTTTGGTTATCAAGGATTGTTTTTCTTAAATGGCCTTCCCCAATTGGATTTATGACAAATTAAAAGTAAGAAAAGATTTATTCATATATATATATATATATATATATTTATATATAGGTAATTAATGTAAACGGTAAAGGGAAAATGTATCTATTAAATACGTATTTACATTTGAATTGATTGACAATAAATAATAAAAAGAAAAGATGAACATTAGAATATCACTTTTGTTATGTTAACATTAGAATAACATTTCGTTAAGAAATATATATTTAGATTAAAATGTTTATTCAGATTAATTGACATTTCAGTTAAGAAATGTTCATTTAGCTAATGTTTTGTTAAAAATAAAAAAATGTCCTTTTGGTTATGATATGTTAGGAAAGAACCAATGTGTCATTTACGAAAAAAAAAGAATATTTAATATGCTGAGTCATTTCTGACTCATTGCTGAGTCAATAGGATAATTCTATCTTGACTGAACGGTTGTGGTCATTTCTAGGGTTACTCAAACGGCCTAAATTAATCCTAAAATTCTATATATACAACCTAGCTCTTAACCTAATTAACACAATTAAACTTGGAGCCGTCACGCTGCTGTAAGATAGCTTGGAATGGTCGCCGCCTAAAGCTTAAAGACAAACAAAGGTAGAACAAATCTAATTCAAAACTAAGAATCAAAACAATGTCTATCTAAAGGAACACATCTCAATTTCAGAACCTCAGATCTCAAAAAAACAAGACCATCGTGCGTTGTAAGTATAATGGCACTTTAGATGGGAATGCGATTAAGACATGATTTGATGTAAATTGTAATATGGAATTATATTAGTGTTGATGATGTTGTTTTATATTTGTTATTTGTGATAATTTGAACGTTGCGGTGATTGAGTCTTTTATGTATTGTGAATCAAACAATCAACACCTTATGCGAATTGTATGTATACAGTTAGATCTAAATATATGCTTATGCAAGTTATAGGTTGCAAGTTAGATTCACACAAATATTTATATCATTCATGTAGGCTCTATGTATATATGTTTAAACCAATTGTGCCTACATGACTAGAATAGATCTATATTCACATGTTTTTATGCAAGTGAGAACTTAAAATCGGATCCATGTCAAGATCCGTTTAGGATTGATATGAAAGTTTATTGTTAGATCTATGTTTATACATATGTGTTGCAAGTTCACACCTTTAAGTGGTTGTCAAAGTTATACATATAGTTCTGTCTTACACCAGTTTTATGTTTGAGGTTACGCCTGGACCTATGCATTAACATGTTAACATGTTGTAGTGGATTCATATGACACCTATTAGGTTATATTATGTTATACCTTTATGTTAGGCTAAAACTATATGATTCATGTGACACCTATTTAACTAGGCCCAATATTTATATGCAAGTTTGTGGCATGTTATGCAATGTTATGATATTCATGTCGATTATTTTGCAAGTTTACACTTATGATGTTCATATTGACTATGTCGAGAATGCCAAGTTTACACCTATGACATGTTTATGTTAATGAATTGTTTTTATGCCAATTTTGTGTACGCTAAATTAGGCTAAGTTTTTAGCCTAATATTATATGTCAAAATCATGCGGACGGAAAATTAGGCTAAGATTGTTAGCCTAATATTTAGATGGGGTAACGTTGGGTAAAATTGGTAATTATAGGAAACTTGACATAAATTGGTTAAAAATCACATAAGTGATTTATGGCATAAAATGATATTAATTATATAACTAAACTAATGAGAAAAATTGGAAACAAATTTGGCAGTAACTTGAATTTGAATAATTTACATAATTAAAATGTAAATTAGAAAATACGAATATGCTTAAACCAAGGTTGGATTGAGTTGTGATGTAAACCTGCCCGGACCCGCCCGGCTGTCCAGTAATCACAACAATACCTATCCAATGTGAGAGGTTAAGGCATTGGGCCCAATAAAGACCCGAGGTTAGACTGAGTTGTGGCGTAAGACTGCACGGAACCGACCGGCATACAGGCAGCCACAACAATACATGTCTAATGTGAGTGGTTGGTGCTTTAATAAGACAATTAAATCTAAGTTAGGATTGGTAGGGTTAAGTTAATCTGAACACTTAACCAAATTAACATGTTAACAAGACAAGACTTGTTGGGGCTAAGTAACTAAGAAAACACTTAGCCAATTTAACATGTTAACTAGACTAGAAGGTGAGGTTAAGTAAAGTTAATACACTTAACCAATTTAACATATTAACTAGACTAGAGGGTGAGGTTAAGTAAATTCAGGACACTTAACCATTATAACCTAATAATTAGATAAGTGGGTGAGGTTAAGTAAAATTTAGAATACTTAACCATTATAACACGCTAGCTAGATAAGTTGGCAAGGTGAAGTAAATACACTTAGCCAATTTAATATGTTAGCAGGACTAGAGGGTGGGGTTAAGTAAACTTAGAACACTTAACCATCATAGTTTGATAAATTGAACAGGGTTAAGTTGAAACATGAAGGGACAATACTTAACCATTAGAACATGTTAATTAAACAGATGTTAGGGTTAAGTTAACTAAGGGAACACTTAACCGTTATAACATGTTAGTTAAAATAGATGGGCAAGGTTAGGTTAAAAGGGACACTTAACCAATACAAGGTGAATGGGTAGGGTTAAGTAATAAGAAATACTTAACCAATATAACTTGGTTTGTGATAAGGTTAAGTCAACGTGAATTAATGATAACACTTAACCAGTTTAACATGACAAATGATTGGGTTAAGTTAACTTGTATCGACTAATGACACTTAACCAATTCAACTTGACGAGAAAGAGAACTAAGTAGTGAACCTTAGTTGAAAGGGGCTAAGTAGTAAACCTTAGTTAAGAAAACGATGATTCAGGAAACTAAGTGGTAAACCTTAGTTAGGAAAACTAAGTAGTAATCCTTAGTATAACACGAGGAGGAGCGAACGTCCATCTGATCTTAAAGAAGGCTCCAACGAATTGAGTTACGAAGCCCGAGGCTTCGAGGGGACTTGAGGGTACTCTTGGTATCCCTCTGTGAGAATGTAGATGATCCGCCTGGGCTCACAGAGGTTAAGGTCTGCGTTAGAAGAACCAAGGGTATTCCTTGGTTGCAATATAAGGCAAACTAAAGACTAGGATGGACCAGCGTGATTCGGCGGGACAAATGGCCCTGTGATAGCGACCCGTCGTCTACCTACCATCTTGAGTCAGTCGAGATACGCATGCAGAAAGGCAGAGAACTCCCAACAGACCATATACTTGCTATCTAGTTATGGGTGCTGCTGGCCAATAGGAAAGTGGGGCATAGGTGGCAGGAGTATAGTTCTCGTGCTTGATTTTCTTGGATTGCCTTTCATTAGTTGAGGGAGGGGTCAGGTGGGACCATAGCCACTGGAAAAACAGACCTTAGCATCTGCATCGGCAGATATCTGAAAGCTCTCGACCGAGTTCCGTGTTTCTAGAATAGCCCTGCCACGGGACTCGGGTCGCACATTTCAGGACATGTGCATCTAGACAGCGATAAACGATTCGCGACGCATACGTGGGGAAAGTCTAGGAACATATACCACTCTAGGTAGTGTGTCCTAGACTAGGGGCATCGTTCGATAGGTATCATAATCCCTAGTTGGACCTAGGTGGCATAAATCCTGAATCCGAGAAGTATTAGATAAGTCGCATAAACCCTAGTTGAATCTAGGAAGCGCTCGATAAGAAAACCCTAGATTAGATCTAAGTAATAAATAATAGATGTACACCTAAAGGCAACCGCAATTACAGGGATTGGGATCACCTTATCATCTTTATACAGATTACTAGTTGGGATACAAGTTAGGTGGTGCAGATATATAGAATGGGGTGTGATAGTATATTCGGTTTAAACTATCTTGCTTTGGTTTATATTAGTCTGTTATTCTGGTACTGTCCCATTTTTCCAGTTTACTCCTGTTATGAACTTTATCTTGTTCACATGCTAAAAGCCACTAGACTTACTCAGGCTTTATGTCTGACTCTGTTTTTCTTTCGTCTTCTTTTCTTCTGTTCCCCCCACCCCCCAGGTAGTCAGGGAGGGAATAGCTCTGCTTAGTATGGACTGTTACTCTTTCCAAGCTTAAAGACTCTTGAATATATCGCTTCAGACTCTCTTTTCTGCTGCTATGGCTGGCTTATGCTACATTGGGGAATATAAATGTTATTTTAGGCTTCTTTATTTTGTAAGACAGATGATACTTTGGTATTGGAAAGCAATTGTTGTACAAACTATTTTATCAATAAAGTAAAGTTTTATTTTCCGCTGTTTTAATTTTGTCTATCTTGTAATTTATCTGCATCTTTTACCTTAAATGCTCCACAACTTAGTGCATTCCCTTTGTGAGTGACACTAACGGATGTGGGATGTTACACATTCATTGCATTATTACGATCAATGAACACTCAATAACCCTTCGAATATTCCGTCTTGAATTCACCTCGATGTTGCGACCATCATCGAGCCAAAAACATACTTTGTTTAGTTGATATTCAATCCACAGCGTTTTATCCTTTGCGGTGAATAACATTCCACAACGTTTCCAAAATGCTGCAGTTTAGTTTGTGCATTCGCAATACACCATGGATCATCCCAGATTTACAATGTTTCAAATCCCATTCCACAATGTTTTAAAAACGTTGTCATATCTCCTGCCCGATCCATCATGGATTGGCCTCCAAAACTCGACCAATCCATCGATCTTTGCTTGCTGGATCCATGCTATGGGAACATGCCCGACCCATGGCTTTTTTATAGCATTTCTCCAAACGCTGCGGTCCAAAGTGCCCGATCCATCCGAAAAATGCTTTCCCATTACATATTTTCTAGCTCGATCCATGGCCTGTACACGTTCCCGATCCGCCGACAAAAGTTTACCTGATCCATCACTTTCTATAGCGTTTGCCAAACGTTGTTGAACCCAGAAATTCTATCCAAGCAAAAATCTTGCCCAATCCACTTTTTCATCGATTACCCCCTTAGTCGATCCACTATTTTCACGTGCCCGATCCATCAATAGTAGTGCCAATTATTTCGACTTGAAACCAATTATTTCAATCCAATCCACACGTGAAATTAACTCGAAACCAATTATTTCGATTCAACAAATTAATAACCAATTGAAGCAACAACCAAATAATATTAGCACATTAATTATCATCAACAATCATATAGATTTCACTAATCATGATAAAAAAATGAATGAATTAAACAAATGGATCTAACTTGCAAACACATGAATTAACATAGAAATTTACCGATTTAAGTTTCTAGATTAGATCCTATGGTGATTCGAATTGAAAACATACTTACATCGATTAGATCTAGGTGAAAACAACTTGAAATGATGAAAATATCAAACAACTCATATACTCGATTGAATCCATGTGAGAGATGCTTATCACTCACCAAATCCACGAACTAGGTTTAAAACGATGATCTACAAATCCAGACAACAAAGGACGGTCTTCAAATCATTCGAGTTGATGCGATCTATTCTCTCTTTATGTAGATCTAGCCTTCCTTGATGTAGACTTAGCCTTCCTTGATGTTGATCTTCAATCTACTAATGTAGAGATAAGATTTTAATAGAGGAGAGACGTATTTGATTGGACTAAGAAGAATCTCAAACCCCAACCAAATAATAAATTTAGAAAGTAAACCATTCTCCTTACCTCTACTGCCCTATTTATAGCCATCTAACCAGCCCACTAATGGGCCTCACCAAATCAACCCACTAATGACTAGTTAACCTGTCCAGAAATTGTGTAACACAAAAACAATGATTCCTCCCAAATCGCTGGACCAAATCTTTAATGTGACCACTCTACGGAATTAACAACACCATTTCCTTTCCAACGAAATTAATCTCAGCACTCGATTCGATACCAACCAAAAGTTATTACCTATACAAAACTGGAAAGGGAAAAATGGTCATAAATGAAATTGACAAATATTATGGACATGTCCCACATCCCCATAACCAACGTATCAAAATATGAGAATGATCTATCCCTTCCCGAAATCACAAACAAACACAAAAAACCAAAAACAATTGCGCATGCCTACCATCCATAAGCAGCCAATTTATCATCCAAACTAGCATACATTACCTTAACTTAGCACATGGAATTCTAATGAATAGTACAAGTTACAATGGTGTAAGGTGACCCGACATTAATGGGTCATACCAATGAAGAGTTCTTGATGGATTGTCTTCATTCTCTCTTATGTTTCCCACATACAATCATCATCATCTTCACTCCATTGCACCTTAGCTTACGAGATTTTGTAACTACGGACTCCATTTCTAGGTCTGCGTTATGTTCTAGAGATACCACCACATTCGAATCATGCACACGCTTCCATAGAAATTGTTGGAATAATACGATTGAATCGACATCCTTAAATTGATATTTTAATGGTTTAAAACATAGATTGGTTGTAAAATAATAAATTAAAACTACATAAATTAGGGTTTCTACCTGCTTATTGCATATCTATGATTCTCCATGAAAATCTGGAAGCGAGATGATGAATGATGCATCGAATCGAATAACATGACAAGCGCCGAGTCTCTACAAGTGTCCATGAACACCTGATCTTTACCTTTTTCAAAAAAAAAAAATTGAGAATTAGGAGAAATGGTGCTAGCCAATTTGGGTTTTTAGGGTTTTTGCTTATTTCGATTTTACGGTTTTCTGAATGAATAATATAATGAAAAATATCGGCCTTTCCTTTTATTTTGTGTAACCTGTAAAATTTAAATAAGCTAGTACCATAATTACCCTTATACTAATTCAAACTAAGGAGATTATTCAACGTTTGATCCTCCTTTTGTTTTGAACGGTTCTCATCGTATTCAAGTGTTCTAATGTGTGACCCTATAGGTTATTACAACGTTGGCAATGATTTTAAATCATATTTAAAATCATAAACAGAGATTGGAATCTAGCAATACGTCACTGCTACCCAAGTAATAATAAGATCATTGATTCGATACTACCTTTATGTGTCCAGTGTTTCAATGTAATATAATACTTTTAATCGGTATATCCAGAATTAAATTCGAGGCATGGAACGTATTACCCTCTTTATAATTCAATTCTATTTATCTAGATCGATGAGTGGACTATATAAAACAAATCAATATTTAAGCACGACCATGCATTTCATAGTCCGAATCAATCAAGAGGCCCATGGATATCACCACAAATATATTGTAGGGTTAAATTCCATCTAGATCATTCATAACTTTCATTCGATTCGAGATGTATCCAATAATCACCGTTATCATTACTCTGTTACAAGTAACTTTAGATGATATCAAAACACAAATATCCTTGAATAAAATTATAATGATTTCAGGTCTGATGACCATTACATCACTGCCACTATGAGAATAACTTATGACACAGTTAATTATATTCCATGTAGTTTTTCTCACGTTGGGTCAGCCCAATACGATATTCTCCAATACGTATTTATGTTTTGACATTAATATCATGTATATTAATGATCGATGAGATGTGATCATCGATCAAACAACATACTAGTCTCAATGTTTTATTTGTGTCCTATATAAACAATAAAACTAGACTAGGGACATTTAAGAGTTACAATATTTAACATATTATATAATCTCAAGTTCGAGTCACTTGAACTATATAATTCCGTATTATAATTCTAAGGACTTCTATTATATTAATATTTATATTACGCAGTAAATAAAATAAAATAAAATGTTATTTTATTCCAAATAAAATAATAACATCAACATTGTTATCAATCTCATCAAATGAATTGCATCTAGAGCATAAACTCTAATAGAAATGAAACATGGAAAACATTGTGCACACTCAACATCTTCTTGGGTAAATCCAATTTATATGTGAGCTTTGCAATTCATCGACTATCGGAAATGGTCCAATGAATATTAGAGTTAACTTCCCTTTTCTTCTGAACCGAACAACAGGATTTAACGGTGAAATCTTCACGAAAACCATGTCACCGACGTCTAATTCCAAAAAAAATTGTTGTTTATCGGCATAACTTTTCTGATAGTCTTGTGCTGCCTTTATTTGTTGTTAAATGATCTCGTTACAATCTAATGTCTTTATGATCATCTCAGGCCCAAGTATCAACTTATCTTCAATCTCTAACCAACATGCTGGAGAATTACATGGTCTACCATACAATGCCTCGTATGGTGCCATCCTGATGCTCGATTGGTAGCTATTGTTATATGCAAACTCAAATAGATGTAGATGGTCTTCCTATGATCCTCCAAAGTCTAATACACAAGCTCTAAGGAGATCTTCCAAAATTCAGTTAACCCTCTCGGTTTGACCATCGGTTTGGGGATGATAAGTTGTACTCAAACAACTCGGTTCTCAAAGTCTCTAGCAAACTCTTCCAAAATCTACTTGTGAACAACGGATCTTGATCACTCATTATGCTTTTCGAGATACCATGGAACCGAACTATCCGGTGAATATAAAGCTCAGCCAATTTCGATGTTGTCCTAGTCGATCCAACAGGAATAAACCTCGCGCTCTTGGTCAAACATCCACAATGACCCAAATGCCTTCGTTTCCTACTCTTATTCTACATAGTCCATCGATAAAATCCATTGATATCTGCTCCCACTTCCACATAGGAACTTCCAATGGCTGGAGCAATCCACTTGGCTTCTTCTGTTCAGCTTTCACTAACAGATAGTTCATGCGTTTGAAAATAAATTTTCCAACAACCCTCTTCATCCCTTCCCGGTAGTAAGATCGCTACATATCCTGATACATTTTGTTACCACCAGGATGAATCGTCAACTTCAAGTGATGACGTTCCCTTAGAACCTCATCTCTCAATCCATCAATATCAAGAACAACCAATCTTCCTTTCTTTCGGAGCCAACCTTCTTGATCAACGTTTAATTCCTTTTCCTCTGGTTCCAACTTCTGGATAATCTCGACAAGGTTTACGTCATGCTTTTGGCTCTCTCCATTCCTTTTGATGAGAGTTGGTCGTATCGATAAGCTTTCCAACATTTCAAGTTCGAACTCACACCGAGGCCTGAAATCAAATCCGGCTAAGTACTCGAGGTGCTTCCATTCTGAAAACATCGCTCCTGAACTTGTGTGTCTTCGACTCAACGCATCGTCCACTGCGTTATCTTTACCATGAGTATCAGCTGTACAAAAATCATATGATGCCAAAAACTCTAACCACTGTTGCTGCCGAATATTCAAATCCTTTTTTGAGAAAAGATACTTCAACGAATTGTGATCCGTAAAGAACACGATTCGCACTCCCAACGGGTAATGCCTCCACATCTTTAGAGAAAACATAATCGCTGCCAACTCCAAATCATCTGTTAGGTAATTCTTTTCGTGCAGCTTCAGTTGTCGACTTGAGTAGGCCACAACTATATTCTTCTACATCAGCACTGCCCCAAATCAAGTACCACATGCATCGGTGTATACCACCATCTCTTCATTCCACATGCAATCGTCCAAACAGGAGCACTCATTAGTCTCTCTTTCAGGATTCCAAAAGCTTGCTCACACTTCGCATCCCATGTGAACACTTGATTCTTCTTTGTCAATCTTCTTAATGGTGCAGCTATCTTGGAGAAATTCTTGATAAACCAATGATAATATCCTGCCAACCCAAGGAAAGTCCGAACATCCGTCGCATTCTTAGGTCTATCCCAGTCCTGCATTGCTGCCACCTTAACGGGATCAACCGCTATTCCATTTCCAGAAACAACATGGCCTAAGAACCTCACTTCGCTCTTCCAGAAGTGACTCTTTGAAAACTTAGCTCTCATTCGATGCTTTCTCAAGATTTCCAGAATAACTCGCAAGTTGTCTTATGTTCTTCCTCATTTCGGGGGTAAATTAGAATAGCACCCAAGAACACAAGCACGAACTTGTTCAATTGATCTTTGAATACCCTAGTCATTAGATCCATGAAATACGCTTGCGCGTTAGTTAGCCCGAATGGCATCACCGACCATTCGAAGAATCCTAATGGTGTCCTAAAAGCATTCTTCAGCACACTATCATTTGCCACCCTCGGGATCTCGTTGCCAAATCCATATAAGAAAACACCTTGGGCTCGTGAAGCTTATCGAACAAGTCTTCTATCCTCAGTAATGGATACTTGTTTTTCTTGGTCACCTTGTTCATCTCACGATAGTCTATACACAATCTGAAAGATCCATCAACCTTGGTTGCAAAAATAACTAGTGCACCCCATTCGGACACGCTTCTCCGAATGAATCCTTTTCCCAAAAGGTCACGTACTTGCACATCTATCTCTCGCTATTCCTTAGACGCCATCCGCCTTAAAGGCATGGTGATAGATCTAGCACCCTCGACCAAATCGATTCTGAACTCAATCTCATGATGTGACGACAACCCTTCGATCTCCTCAAAGACATCATCAAACTCACTAGCGATCGACACAGATGACAAATCTTACCATGGAATCAAAAGAGAATATAAATAGATTACAAAGAACACAACCTTCGGGCATACATAAAATCAAAACCATTTACCCTTCCGCGTTCCCTATTGTCAACTCGAACTTCTCACAATCCACTTTTGCTGCATACCTCTTGAGCCAATCCGTACCCAAAATAACCCCAACCCCAACGAAGTTCAAAACAAAGCAATCACACACAAAAGGTCAACAACCATGACTCGACAACACTAGACCATGACAAATCGTACACAAACAAGATAAACCCCCAACTAGATTAGTCATCACAAAAGGTCTATCACAAATCTTGGGTTCCAAACCCAAGTGGCACACAAGCTCATTACAAATGAAAGAATGTTATGCTTTAGTATCGAACAACAAACTAAAACATCTCTATTAGAAGGATTACCTTTAATGATGACACACTTCCCCTTCTCCTCCATCGTAAGAGCCTTTGAAGATGATGGAACAACTTCTAATGCATACGCCTTCACAATCTGCTTACCCTTAGCTAGTTCTGGACAATTCTTCTTGTCATGCCCAGGATTTCCACACTTAAAGCACTTCCTTTCAACTTCTGGATTCTTGCAATCCTTGGAATAATGGCTCTTCTGTTGGCAATTAAAGCAATTCACTTCGCCTTTCTGCTTTTTCTGACCATCCTTCTCTTTCTGCTATTGTTGCTTCCTCTTTTTGCTATTACCAACTTGCTATGGTTTCGGTTCCTCTTTGGCTGCAACAATAGTCTCTTCCATGGGAAATAGACATTCATGCCTCAAAGCCTTCTCGGCGATCTTCTCATAAGTTTCATCTAGATGATCCACCAGCTTGTTCCTAAGTTATTTGTCCAAGACCATGACAAACTTCTCGTTCTTATGATAAGGAGTCTCGAAATATGAATGAGCATATTTCGACAAAGCTTCGTAGTCAAAAACATACTCTGGCACTTGGCGAATATTCTGTTTAATCTCGATAAACCTCTTAAACAGAATAGACTTATGAATGGTAGAAATAAACTTCGTCTCAAACTTGACTTGGAATTTCTCCCATGTAATTTCATCTTCTGGAGTCTCTAGAGTGACAGAGTTCAACCAATCCATACCTCTGCCCCGTAGCTATCTTGACGCAAACTTCCTCTTAGTCGCATCATCAATTCTCAAGTCTCCAAAGATCTGAATGCAAATATCAAGCCAACCTTGAATCTCTATAACCAGCTCCATTCCTTTAAATGGCTTCCCTCCTAGAGTAGTGAAATCTTTGCATAACTTTGCGAAGCCCACGTTCCTAAGCATTTACACTTGAACTCCTACATATACAAAGGCTTCCTCTTGAGCACGTACCATTTTCATGTTCATTGTCATCATGGACTCGAATATAGCTGGGTAATCTGGTACACTGCCATCACCCCCTACAGGAACATTCTCCTACCTAGCAGCGTGTTTAGACGGTCGATAACTCATTCTAAATCTGAAAAATAGAATGATTAATCCATGCACGAGAAAAACTGCAAATGGAGTTCAAATGCTATTATACTATACACTAATATATAGTATACATCCATCAGAAATCTACGAATACGTCTCTCATATTTAATTACGACTTCGAACTTTGGCTATAATCGACAATCAGAGCCCTATACCAAATGTGGCGACCACCCATAACTCTTGCACTTAACAAGGGAAATAATGCGCTGAAAGACGCACCAGGCAGCTATGGATGATCATCAGGGTAAGATAATACAAGTGGAACCTATTGTATAACTCATAGCACAAGGATAAAATATAATAGAACATATACAATAGGCAATATTAGTGAAGCAGAATTGGGAAGAATCTTAATTTTTTCATATCATCATGAGTTATCCATACAACACATCAATACCATAAGAGACTGTACAAAATGCCTCACTACAAGTCACGCAGAGAATACATCGAACAACAAAAAATAACAAAAAGTAGATAGTAGAAAATGATATGCTAGCATCCTGCTCGTCACTGCTCTACAACATCGTCCTGACAAAGATCTATATTATCTGTCACCTACTACTCAATCTGCCCACCCACAACCAGATGAACAACCCAAGGTGATAAGAAGGAGACATAAAACCTTGAGTCAGACAACAGTCTTAGTGAGCAATAAAATAACTATCTAACATCATCAATAATTATACTAGAATAGGCAGATTAATCAACTAATCTACCAGCATCAACAGAGAAGAACCCAAACCCGTCTTCCCCACATTGGACAATGATAACCTATACAGACAATCAGATAGAAACACATAGTACATTCATGAAAATCAGTTATCAAGCATATACCATCCCAATCGATATTGACATCTCCTAAGATGTAACACCCCGTAATTTTAACAACGCTAAAGAGGAAAAATTAAATAATAATTAATTTAATATTTATAATTAAGGGAAACAGACTATGCCATTGCGTTTTTCTTGGAATTCTGGTCAAAATAGGCACCTGGTTTGCATAAAACGAATACCGTATGAAGAAGTTATGAAGGTTTGAAGTTTGTATACGCGCAAGATGAATATATATATATATATAATATATTAGTCCAAAAATTCAAAAATTAGGTCCATAATTCAAAATCGCGCAGAATTGAGGAAGTAGGCAATTTCCTGCTCAGGGGTGTCGACCCCTCAAGGGGGCATCGACCCATGGGTCGACCCTCCTACGGCGGATCTGGCAGATTAGGGTTTCGGGGCATCTATAAATATGGCCTCATTTCTCATGGTTTTGCACACCAAAAATAATGGATAACTAGATGATGCCTTTGCCTAGATCAAATCAAGTCTTTTCTTCTTCTGCAATCAAGCTATTCAAGCTTAGAGATCTGTGATTCAACGCCAACAATCCCTTTCCTATTTTTCTAAATCTAAGCGCTGTGAGTTTAAGTTACTTTTAGATTTAAATAACTAAAAAGTTAATCTTGATATGACTATAACTTGGATCTATTCCTTTGACCAATTGAATCACATTAGATCTGCTATAACCTGTTTATCTTAGTTATTCTGACATGATTATGAACTAGATATGAACCTATGCCAATTTATCCATCAGTTCTGCCTTTGATTATAGATCTATTTCACTGTTTAGATCACATTATACCTTTTCTATTATGTTTGTGGCCAAATCAGATCTGTTGTTAGTTGGACATCTAAATCATTGTTTATATCACATCATGCCTGCCCCTATTATGTTAGAATCAGTTATATTATCATATGTTCATTAGATCTGTTCCTATATGCCTACCTTGTCATTATGCCACTATATATTTTATGCTAGTTTCTACCATTATATGTCCATCATGTTAGTGTGATCATCTCTGTTCTATTCCCTCAATCTTTTCCCTTTTATTTTTATATATAGCCAGACTACCTTCGAGCCTAGGCATGCTGCTAAAATATGCAAATGAGTTAGATTTGGGAATGAAGGGAAAACGTTGAATTAGGGCATAACTTGTAATTGGGAATTTGGGCATAACTTGAATAAATATTATTAATTCTGTGCATATGGTTCATTTTGAACATAACTTGGGAAAAAGGGAATGAAAACCTATAATGACATAGGTAAATTTGGTTAATAATTGTAATACCTAGGATTATGGTAATTAGAATCTATAACCGTGCTTAGACACGAGGTTAGATTACACCTTAGTGGAAGTCTTCCCGGAAACGCCCGGCATATCCAGCAACCGCAAGTGGTGAATCTAATGTGAGGGGTCTAAGTGCATAAACATGAGACATGTTAAGACACGTGCTTAAGTCCAACTTATGGTAGAAGTCTGCCGGGAACCTACCGCCCAGAACCTACCGGCATATCCAGCATCCACAAGTGGTAGACTTAATGTGGGAGGTCTAGCACATTATAACCGTAAATGAATATGGAAATAAAGTTGAATACTTAACCTAGTTGAATCCATAGGGATTGTATGAACATGTTAAACTAAATAGGGGTTAAGTAAACTTATTTGAAACAGTGGGCGGGTTATGTATATCTGGGGTTTGTGCATGATGTTTATATATATAGGCCCATAAACATAACCAGTTGGGATTATGCAATTTTATGACACCAGTAGGTAGGCATAATCTGTGGAAAAGCTAGTAGTGTGAATGCAAGACAAAGGGGAGAGCTTGCAAGACAGTGTCTGACGGCGCGTTCCATCGGGGTCATGTGTGTGCATGACTCCTCTTACTTGGGAAAATAAGACGCTGTGACATCAGTAGATATGGTTGTGCACATCTGTGAAATGAAGGATTGCCACTTTAGGAAGTGATACACCCTACTGTGAGGCCAGCACATGGTATCTACGGAGTAGGGTGCCGATCGATTAGGGTAGTAATTAGGGTACATTTAGACTTCGGTATGTTTAGGAGCCCGTTATTACCCTCAAAGGTGATTTCAGAACGTTGGGCTGTCTGTTGATTGTATGGGGTGAAAATCTCTCACTGGAAGTACACCTAAGTCTACCATCTTACAGTTGTTGGGATCATCTCATTCTGGTTATACTAGTATTGGTGCAGATAAATCATTAGAGAAGCATATACACTATATCGTGTTTATCTTGTTTACCTTGTCAAACCTGCCTTTTTAAGTTGTTACCTTTCTTATCCACTTTATATGCCTGTTATGATACTTTTACTTATTTATATGATAAAAGTAACTAGACTCGCTAGACTTTATGTCTGACCCATTTTGTTTCCTCTTCTTTCTCTTCCGTCCCCCCTCCCCTCTACGGTTCTTAGGGTGGGAATACTCAAGCTTGATCAGGATTCTGCTATTATCTTGCTTGAAGCTGCTTAGATGTATTGCTCGAGCTCTTATCCTTTCTACTATGGCTGTTTCTTTTGGGGATTATGCTTCTTTTATTATTGTACTCTGAAGTTTTAAGTACAAAATAGAAATTTTAATGATGTACTAGGTTTATGTATTTTCGGACTTATGATGTTTCGAACCACGATGCTTTATGATTAATAAAGTTTTTAAATTTCGCTGCTATTTTATAGATGTCTTAAATGTTTATGTTTCTATTTACCTATAACACTTCACGAAACTTAATGCATTGTCTTAATGAGTGACATTAACGAACGTGGGGTGCCACACTAGCACAATCCCCGAAAGCCTAAACCAACATCAGACAAGCACCCAAGAGATATCTCCTTCGACGTCAAATAATCTACACAAGACAATACAAGCAAAACAATCATTATCCATGACTTTGTCTATCACTGCTAATCTTGCTTCGAAACCATCGTTAATCGTATGACCGACTCAATATCCTACCGTCCCTGAAGGGCTAATGGTAAACCCCGGTTCTAGCAAAACTCCATATGCCATCATGACTCGTATCTATGCCTTTAAACCATACCCAGGATACTCGACCAGCTAACTTCTAGTCTTTGGGCGTCCCCATTATACCCTTGCTTTGAGTCTACTAGAACCTACGACAATGATAATTCCTCGAAATTCGATATCTCTAGCCATCCATCCTAATGACTGTTCATAAGCTCATGCAACATCTCGAGCACCATTATCAACGAACTCACAACCTTGAGTCGTCTTCACATTCGTTGCATTTCATCGATCAACGAACACTTCACACCACTATGAACATTCCACCTTGAACTCAAATCGAAGCTACAACCATGTCGACCCAAAAACATACTTCATTTGATTGATATTCCATTTCATAGCATTCAGCCTTTCTGCCATGAAAAAATACCACAACATTTTACTCTCTTTTCATAGCATTTCCCAAACACTATGATTCCTTCAATAGGCATCCACGACCCATCAGGCAACCAACCCGACTCCATTGATGCCCAACGACCCGCCTCTTTGAAGCCCAACGACCAGACGTCAAAGCTCCAACAACCAATCACCACATGACCCAACTCCATTCCTTTCTTTCCCAGGCCAAACGACCTACGACCTAAGGTTTCCGACGACCTGGCTTCAAAGCTCTAATGACTGGAAGCCAACAACCTAATCCATAACGACCCAATGCCTCTTCGAATGAGCCTTACTTCTGGAATGACCTGGCCATGCCTCGAACGACCCGACCCATTGAAGCTCCAGGGACATGAAGTCCTACGATTCGAAGCCCCTCTTATGTCTTGAAGCTTCAATGACCCATCGTTTCTTAAACAACAAGCCATGGGACCCAAGCTTTATGCCATCTTATCAACGACCCAAGTTATAATCTCGAATGACCCAACTCCAAACTTGACCGATCCATCTCTAAACGACAATGTCGATGCAAACAACTCATCCAAATCATCTAATTCAACCATTAATACTTTATAAAATCATTAAACAACACTTAAATGATAATTATTCATCATACAATCATATAAAACTCACCAAATCATGATAAATCAATGAATAAACAAAATAATGGATCTAAATTTGCGTAAACATATTAATTAACATAAGAATTACCGATTTAAGTTGCTAAATAGATCCTATGGTGATTCAAACATAAATATACTTACAATGATGTAGACCTAGGTGAAAACAACTTAAAATGATGGAAATCAGATCGAACAACCCATATACTTGATTGAATCCGTGTGATAAATCGTTATTACTCACCAATTCTTCAAAATAACTTGAAATCGCTAAATTCCTAATATAAACAGTGAAGAATGATATTCAAACCTCTCAATTTGATGCGGTCTTCCTTCACTCGATGTAGATCTAGCTTTACTTAATGTAGATCTTAAATCTTCTTGCGTAGATCTAGAATTTTAATGGAGGAAAGGTGTATTTGATTGAGCAAGGATTATCACAAGCTCAACCAAATGAGAAAATGAAGAAAGTAAACTATTCTCCATGCCTCTACCCCTTATTTATAGCCTATAACCAGCCCACTATGGGCCACACCAATTCAACCCATTAATGACTAGCCAAAACTTTACATAAATTATGCAACACTAAAGCAACTATTCCTCCCAAACCGCTGAACCAAATCTTTAATGTGTCCACATTTCTTTTCCAATGAAATCGATCACAATCAAAAGTTATACCCTATACAAAACTGATAGGGGTAAAATGGTCATAAATAAAATTGGTAAAAAATTATGGATATGTCTCACATCTCCATAACCAACATATCAAAATATGAGAATGATCCAACCCTCAAAAAATTAAATAAAATTATTTTATGATCCTCCGATACGTAAAATGCGGGTTGTTACAGCCAGCCTCCTGCCCGGGTCTTCCGATTCATCACATGAATGAATAACCCAAGGTAATAAGAGGGAGACATAAAACCGTGAGTTAGACAATAGTCTTAATGAGCGATAAAACAACTAATTAACATCACCAATAAATTATATGAGAAATAGGCAAATTAATCATCTAATCTACCAATCATGTCAATAGAGAAGAACCCAACCCGTCTCCTCCACATTCGACAGTGATAGCCATTACAAAATAATACAATAGAAACAAACAGTCATAACAACTAGTTATCTATCGTAGACCATCCTAATCGAAATCAATATCCCCCAAACACAAGCCTCGAAAGCCTAAACCAACATCATACAAGCATCCAAGAGATGTCTCTTTTGACGTCGAACAATCTACGCAAGACGATACAAGCAAAAAAATCAACATCCATGACTCTGGCTATCACCGCCAATCTTGCCTTGAACCCATCGTTAATCGTATGACTGGTTACATCATCATGTCATCCATCAAGGGCTAATAATGGTAACCACTTTTCTAGCAAAAACTCCATACGCCTTTCATTGCTACGTATCTAGGCATGTCATTGCTACTTAGGGTACTCGATCAATCATCTAGGCATCCTTATTATACCCCTGCTTTGAATCTGGTAGAACCTACGACAATGATAACTCCTCGACCTTCGATATCTCTAGTCGATGAGCTCAAATCATCTTGAATTGTCTTCACATTTGTTGCATTACGACGACCAATGAACACTTCACAACCCTTTGAATATTTTGTCATGAATTCACTTTGAAGTCACGACCATCATCGACCTAAAAACATACTCCATTTGGTCGATATTCGATCCACAACATTTCAGCCTTTGCTGTGAATAACATTCCACAACCTTTCCAAAACGTCGCAGTTCAGTTTGTGCATTCACAATACACCATGGATCTTCCTAGATTTACAGCATTTCAAATCCCATTCTTTAGCGTTTTGAAAACGCTGTCATATCTCCTGCCTGATCTATCACGGATCGGCCACCAAAACTCGATCGATCCATCGATTTTTGCTTGCCTGATCCGTGCCCCAAAAACATGCCCAATCCATAACCTTTTAACAGCGTGTCTCCAAAACGCTATTGTCCAAAGTGTCTGATCCATCTGGAAAATGCTTACCCGATCTGTGGCCTACACACATGCCTGATCCACTAGCAAAAGCTTGTCTGATCCATCACTTTCTTCAGCGTTTGTCAAACGCTATTGAACTTAAAAATTCCGATCCAAGCAAAAACCTAGCCTGATCCAACTTTTCATCAATTCCCTCCAGGTTGATCCACTATTTTTAAGTGTCAATCCATCGATAGCAGCGCCCGATCCATCACTTTCTACAATACTTGAAAAATAACTGTCAATCCAAAAGCATATCCGATCCATCAATTTCTAGCTCAATCCATCCAGTAATCACATGTGTCGATCCATGAAATTGACTGATCCAAGAACTTGCTCGATCCATGCTCTAAAACATGCCCGATCCATGGAATTTCCTATCGATCCATCGCTTTTGTAATCAGTCTGATCCACGCGTGAAACTCGACCCGAAACTAATTATTTCGATTCAACAAATCAATGACTAATTCAAGCAACAATCAAATAATATTAGCATATAAATAATCATCAACAGTCATATAGAGATTACCAATCATGATAAATCAATAAACGTATTAAATAAATGGATCTAACTTGCGATAACACGTGAATTAACATATAAATTTACAGATTTAAGTTGTTATATTAGATCCTATGGTGATTCAAATTGAAAACAAACTTACATCGACTATATCTAGGTGAAAATAAATTAAAATGATGAAAATATGATCAAACAACCCATGCGACGACTGCCCATACCTCCTGCACTTATCAAGGGAAATAATGCACTGAAAAGACATGCCAGGCTGCTACGGATGATCATCGAGGTAGATAAAAACATATGGAACCTGTCATATAACTCACAGGGCAATGATAAAGTATAATAGAACATATACAATAGGAAATAATAGTAAAGAAGAATTGAGAAGAATTTTAACTTCCATATCATCATGAATTATCCAAACATCAAAATGGATACAACATCAAATTCTGTACAAAGTGCCTCACTATAGGTCACTCAGAGAATACATCAACAAAGCAGCAGAAAACAGCAAATAGTAGGCAATAGGAAACTAATACATAAGCCTTCAGCTCATCATTGCATTGGAGCATAGTCCTCACCAAGATCAACTACCTGTTACCTGCTACTCAGTCTTCCCATCCAAACATGGATGAACAGCCCAAGTTAAGAAGAATAAACATAAAACCTTGTGTCAGACAACAGTCTTAGTGAGCGATAAAACAGCTACCTAACATCATCAATAAAGTATATGAGAATAGACAGATAAATCAACTAATCTACAACATCCACCGAGAAGAACCCAAACATGTCTTCCCTACAACTGACAATGACAGCCTTTACAATAATCAAGTAAGCAAACAATAGAAATCATAACAACTAGTTATATCTCACGTAAACCATCCTTATCGAGCTCAACATCGCCCAAGCACAAACCACGAAGGCCTAAACCAACATCAGACAAACACCCAAGAAATATCTCTTTCGATGTCAAAAAATCTACATGAGATGGTGCAAGCAAAATAACCAACATCCATGACTCTGGCTATCACCGCCAATCCAGCTTCAAAACCATCGTTAATCGTATGACGCCAACCCTACCATATGTCAAGGGCTAATGGTAACCCCGGTTCTAGCTAAAACTCCATATGCCATACAACGTAACGTATCCAGGCCTTTCGACCATACCCAGGGTACTCGACCATCCAACCGGTCTTTTAGATGTCCCTATTATACCCTTGCTTTGAGCCAGCTAGAACCTACAACAACGATAATCTCTCAGCCTTCAATATCTCTAGTCATCCCCCCTGATGGCTATTCATAGCTCAAGCAACCCTCTCGAGCAACCATTATCCATCAACTCATCACTTTGAGTCACCTTCACATTCATTGCATTACGACAATCAACGAACACTTCATGATGCTTTAGACATTTCTCCTTGAATTCGCGTTGAATCTAGAACCATAGTCGACTCGAAAACAAGATTTGTCTTATCGATACTGCATTTCGTATCATTTCCAGCTTTTTCACTAGAAAAAACTGGCCACAAAGTCAAAACAAACTTTTACATCATTTATGAAATGCTATCATATCTCCTAGTTCAATTCTGTGCCTTCCCTGGCACTGTTTTTGGCACTCTAGCACTTGGTACTATGAAAATAGTGTAAATCCCTAGCGCGACGTGCCTATGACTTTGTTTCCCAAGAAATCCGCGCAGCGGAGGATCCTGAATTTGAGACTTTCTACACCAAAAATATTTTATTAAACGAAGGTATTCGTGCTTGGATGGCGGCTCAGGATCAGCCTTATGAAAACCTTATATTCCCTGAGGAGGTTCTACCCCGTGGAAACGCTCTTTAATGGAACTTTAGCTTTAGCTGGTCGTGACCAAGTAACCACCGGTTTCGCTTGGTGGGCCGGGAATGCCAGACTTATCAATTTATCTGGTAAACTACTTGGGGCTCACGTAGCCCATGCCGGATTAATCGTATTCTGGGCCGGAGCAATGAACCTATTTGAAGTGGCTCATTTCGTACCAGAGAAACCCATGTATGAACAAGGATTGATTTTACTTCCGCACCTAGCTACTCTAGGTTGGGGGATAGGTCCGGGGGAGAAGTTATAGACACCTTTCCATACTTTGTATCTGGAGTACTTCACTTAATTTCCTCTGCAGTCTTGGGCTTTGGGGGTATTTATCACACGCTTCTTGGACCTGAGACTCTTGAGGAATCCTTTCCATTCTTTGGTTATGTATGGAAAGATAGAAATAAAATGACGACAATTTTGGGTATTCACTTAATTTTATTAGGTATAGGTGCTTTTCTTTTAGTATTCAATGCTCTTTATTTTGGAGGCGTATATGATACTTGGGCACCGGGGGGGGGGGGGAGATGTAAGAAAAATTACCAATTTGACACTTAGCCCAAGTGTTATATTTGGTTATTTACTAAAATCCCCTTTTGGAGGTGAAGGATGGATTGTTAATGTGGACGATTTAGAAGATATACCTTGGAAAATCACAAATTTTACAATGTGTAGCATGTCTGGCACTTGGTACTCTGGTAGTTGGTACTTTGGCATTTAGCCCGATCTGTACCATAGCATTTAGCCCGATCCATGCTACTATATTCAGCCCGATACCATAGCATTTAGCCTGATCCATGCTACTGCATTCAGCCCAATCCATAGGAAATGATAGCATTTTGCCTGATCCATGCTACTGTATTTACCCCGATCCATGGGATTGCGCGGATCCCTGATGTGCACTCGTGCCAACCCCAATTTTCACGTGAGCAAGCCCACCGGTACCACCCCCTGTACTGCCTGATCCGTATGTAGTAGTTTTTCCCAATCCATACCTATTATAGCGTTTTTAAACGTTTTGAAAGCCAGAAATTGATTTTTGGCCAATTCTTCCACTTAATTTTTCCCGATCCATTGACCAGTTTTCCGCTCGATCCATGGCCAATATTTTTCCCGATCCATGAGCTAAAATTGTCAAACTTCGAATAATCTTAATGCTTGCACACAACTCGATTTCATACTGAAAAACTAATCAAACTCCAACTTTTTCAACAATGATTCAATCAGTATATCAATATAACTAAATAAATCACGCAATCATCAACAAACATTAAAACCATGATTTAACCAATATAATAACAAATCACACAATCATCAACGAACATTAAAACAACATTTAACAATTTATAAAATCAATAAATAGATCTAAACATAGAATTGACATATAATTTTACCGTTTATAAGTTGCTATATTCGATCCTATGGTGACTTGAATTAAAACCATACTTACATCAATTAGATCTATATGGAAACAACTTCAAAATGATGAACATATGATCATACAACCCATATACTTAATTGAATCCACATGAGAGATGTTTATCACTCACCAATTCTTAGAATTAACTTAAAATCACTAAATCTCCAATCTGGACAACGAAGAATTATTTCTAAACCTCTTGATTTGATGAGATCTCCCTTGTTCGATGTAGATCTAGCTTTGGTTGATGTAGATCTTCAGTCCCTTTGCGTAGATCTAGAATTTTAATGGTGGAAAGGTGTATTTGATTGAGCAAGAAGAATCACAAGCTCAACCAAATGAGAGAATGGAAAAAAGTAACTCTCTCTCCATCCCTCTAACCCCCTATTTATAGCCAACAACCCACTAATGGGCCACACCAACTCAGCCCACTAATAACTAGTCAAACCTAAACAGAATTTTGTGAAAACTTAAAACAACAATTCCTCCCAAACTGTTGAACCAAATCTTTATTGTTAACACTCTACGGAATTGGAAACATCATTTCCTTTCTAATGAAATCAATCTCAGCACGTGATTTGAAATCAGTCAAAAGTTATGTCTTGTACAAAACTAATAGGGGAAAATGGTCACGAATAAAATTGGTAAAAATTATGGACATGTCTTACATCCGCATAAACAACATATTAAAATATGAGAATGATCCAACCCTTAGGGGATAAAATAAAAATATTTCATGATCCTCCGATATGTAAAATGCGGGCGGTTACATTCTCCCCCTCCCCTTTAGGAATTTCGCCCCCGAAATCCCAAGCAAACATAAGTAACCAAAACAATTCCACATGCCTATCATCCATGAGCGGCGAATTCTATCATCCAAATTAGCACCAATAAACCAAGCATCCATAGCCTTATCCTAGCACATGGAATTTTAACAACAACCAAAATAGTACAAGTTACAGTGATGTAATGATGACATGATATTTATGGGTCATACCGACGAAGAGTTCTGGATGGGTCGTCTTCATACTCTCTTCCCTGTCCCACGTACGATCGTCATCATTCTCACTCCATTGTACCTTGACTAGACTAACCGTCTTCCTCCTAAGTTGTTTCCTGTCATTTCCCGCAACGTGATGCGGCTTATGAGATTTCATAATTAAGGACTCAACTTCTAGGTATTCATATTGTTCTGAAGATACCACCACATTCGAATCATGCACACACTTCCGAAGAAACAACACAAAGAAAACATTGTGCACACTCGACGTCTTTTCGGGTAGATCCAATCTATATGCGAGCTTTCCAATCCGCTCAACTATCAGAAACGGTCCAACAAACCTAGAAGCTAATTTTCCTTTACTTCTGAATTGAACAACACTCTTAAGTGGCGAAATCTACACAAAAACCATATTGCCTACGTCGAATTCCATATCTTTTTGATGCTTATCGGTGTAACTCTTACGACGATCTTGGGCTTCCTTCATTGGTTGCCAAACGATCTCACTACCATCTGAGGTCTCTCTGATCATCTCATGCCCAAGTATCAACTTATCTCCAGTTTCTAACAAACATGTTGGAGAATTACATGGCTTACCCTCCAAAGTCTCTTATCGTTCCATCCCAATGCTTGACCGGTAGTTATTATTATACGCAAGCTCAACTATATGTAAATGGTCTTTCAATGATCCTTCGAAATCCAATACACAAGCCCTTAGGAGATCTTCTAAAACTCGATTAACTCTCTTGGTCTGACCATCAGTCTAGGGATAATAAGCCGTACTCAAACACAACTCAGTTCCTAAAGCTTCTTGCAAACTCTTACAAATTCGACTTGTGAACAATGGATCTAGATCACTCACTATGCTCTTCGGGATACCATGGAATCGAACTATCCATTTAATATAAAGCTCAGCCAACTTCCATGATGTCCTACTTGATCTAATAGGAATAGATTTTGCGCTTTTGGTTGAGCGGTCTACTATAAGCTAAAGTCCTTCGTTTCCTACCCCAGTTCTAGGTAGTCCGTCTATATCTTCTCCCACTTCCACGTAGGAACTTCCAATGACTGAAGCAACCCACTCAGCTTTTTCTGTTTAGCTTTAACCAACAACAGTTCATGCACTTGGAAATAAACTTTCCAACATCCCTCTTTATACCTTCCTAGTGGTAATATAGCTTCATGTCATGGTACATCTTATTACCACCAGGATGATTCGTCAACTTCAAATGATGATATTCCCTCAGAACCTCATCTCTTGGTCCGTTGATATAAGGAATAACTAGTCGTCTTTGTTTCCAAAGCCCACCTTTTCGATCGACCTCGAATTCCTTATCCTCGGTTTCTAACTTCTGGGTAATCTTGACAAGCTTTGCATCACGCTTTTGGCTCGCGCTAAGCCTTTCGACGAGAGTAGATATTAACGATAAGCTTTCCAATATTTTAGGTTCTAACTCACATCGTGGTCTAAAATCAAATCCTTCCAAGTACTCGAGGTGTCTCCATTCCAAGAGCATCGCTCCCAAATTTTCCTATCTTCGACTCAACGCATTCGCCACTATGTTACCTTTACCTGGAGTATAGGCTATACCAAAATCATACGATGCCAAAATCTCTAACCACCGTTGCTGCTAAAGATTCAAATCGTTTTAAGAAAAAAGATATTTCAATGACTTATGATCCATAAATAGCTCGAACCGAGCTCCCAACAGGTAATATCTCCACATCTTCAGAGAAAACACGATCACTGCCAACTCCCAATCATGAGTTGGATAATTTCTTTCGTGCGGCTAAAGCAGTCGGCTTGCGTAGGCCACAGCTTTATCCTTCTGCATTAGTATATCTCCAAGTCTAGTACAACATGAATCAGTGCCTATCACCATGATTGGAATCGTCAAAATAGGAGCACTCGTTAGTCTCTTTTTCATGATTCCAAAAGCTTTCTCACACTTCGCATCCCATATGAACACCTGATTTTTCTTCATCAATCCTTTTAATGGTTCAGCTATCTAAGAGAAATCCTTGATAAACCAGCGATAATATTCCACCAACCCAAAGAAACTCTTAATGTTCGTCGCATTCTTAGTTATATCCCAGCCCTGGATTGTTGCCACCTTAGCAGGGTCAACCGCTATTCCATTCCCAAAGACAACATGGCTTAAGAACCTGACTTCGCTCTTCCAAAAGTGACACTTCGAAAACTTAGCTTTCAGCTGATGCTTTCGCAAGATTTCTAAAACAACTCTCAACGATCCATCAACCTTGGTTGTATACACAACTGGTGCACCAAATTCGGACTTGCTCTACCGAATGAATCCTTTTCCTCAAAGGTCACATACTTGCAACTCTAACTCTCGTTGATCCTTATGCGTCGTCCGCTTAAGGTCATAACAATAAGTCTATCACCTTCGACCAAATTGATTCTGAACTCAACCTCGTGATGCGGTGGCAACCCTGTGACCTCTTCAAAGACATCACCAAACTCACTTGAGATCAGCACTGATGACAAGTCTTCCCATGGAATCACAAGAGAATACAAATAGCTCACAAAGACGCAAACTTTGGGCTTTCATCGATTCACAACCATTCGCCTTTCCACATTCCCGACTGTCACCTCCATCTTCTTGCAATCTACTTTGGCCGCATTCCTCTTGAGCCAGTCTATACCCAAAATAATCCCAAACCCAATGAAAGTCACAACAAACAATCATTCATAAAAGAGCAACCATAACTAAATAAACTAGACCATGAAAAGCCATACAAGGAGTAAATAAACCCTACACTGGATCAATTAAGATTAAAGGTCTATTGCAACTTCAGTCCTTGAACCCAGTCATACAATCGTATTAAAGGTAAAAGAAGACGATTCTCTAATACCATAGAACTCAAACAAACTCTACCGGCAAAAATCATATCTAAATTAACAAAAACTTCCCATTACTCTCATCAAGAATGCAATAGGAAGTTGGGGTACCTTCCAGAGTGCATGCTTCCTCTGGTTGCTTATTCTTCAGAAAATCTGGACAGCCTCTCTTCCCATGTCCAGGCTCGCCGCAGTTATAGCACTTCCTCTCAGATTCTTACAATTCATGGAATAATGGCCCTTCAGTTGACAATTATAGCAGATGACATTCTTCTTAGGTTTCTTCTTTTGGCCATCATTCCCTTTCTGTTGTCTTTTCTTTCTCTTGTTCAGAGTGCTAGTAAAAGTTTCTTCAAGAGGTTCATGCCTCCTTCTACAAACCTGGGCCCAAGCAGCACTCATTCCTTCTTCTTGCTCCTTAACATGGCATCGAAGTTTCTCCAAAGTTAAACCTCTTCTTAACCCTTCTTCTTCATCCGTAGAAGAATAATTCCTCTATCACCTCACAGAATAAATCGTAGATACTTGCACAGGAACACCACACTCTACTGTTGCTTCTGGAATGGGCATCCTCAGTATGATCGTTGCCATCATGGCTCCGAACATAACCAGATATTCTGGTATAACAGCTGAAGCTCCCAGCTGGCTACCTTCTCCTACCCTTCCAGTTGCAGGCTCATCCCTAGTATGTTTCCAATAGTTTGACGACTCATTCTAAATCTAAAAATAGAATGATTAGTCCACATATGAGATAATCTGCAAATGGAGTTCAAACACTATTGAAATATACATTACTATATAGTACAAATCCATCAGAAATCTGCAAAAACGTCTCTTATATGTAATTATGTCTTCGAACTTTGGCTAAAATCGATAACCAGAGCTCTGATACCAAATGTGATGACCGCCCATAATTCCTGCACTTAACAAGGGAAATAATGCGCTGAAAAGACGTGTCAGGCAACTGTGGATAATCATCGAGGTACATAAACACATGCGGAACCTGTCGTATAACTCACAACGCAATGATAACGTATAATGGAACATATACATTAGGAAATAATAGTGAAGCAGAAATGAGCAGAATTTTAACTTCCATATCATCATGAATTATCCAAAGATCAAACTGGATACAACATCAAATTTTGTACAAAGTGCCTCACTATAAGTCACTTAGAGAATACATCAACAAAGCAGCAGAAAATAGCAAATAGTAGGTAATAGGAAGCTAATATGTAAGCCCTCAGCTCTTCATTGCACAGTTGCATAGTACTCACCAAGATCAACTACCTGTTACCTTCTACTCAATTTGCCCATCCAAACATGGATGAACGACCCAAGGTAATAAGAGGAAACATAAAACCTTGAGTCAGAAAACAGTCTTAGTGAGAGATAAAACAGCTATCTAACATCATTAATAAAGTATATGAGAATAGGTAGATTAATCAATTAATCTACAACATCTACCGAGAAGAACCCAAACACGCCTTCCCCACATCTGACCGTGATAGCCTTTACAATAATCAAGTATGCAGACAATAACAATCATAACAACTAGTTATATCTCATGTAAAACATCCTAATCGAGCTCAACATCCCCTAAGCACATGCCTCGAAGGCCTAAACCAACATCAGACAAGCACCCAAGAAACATCTGATCCTTCAATTCAAACAATCTACGTGAGATGGTTCAAGCAAAATAACCAACATCCATGACTCTGGCTATCACCGGCAACCCTGCTTCGAAACCATCATTAATCGTATGATGCCAACTCTACCATATGTCAAGGGCTAATGGTAACCTCGGTTCTAGCAAAAACTCCATACGCCATACAACAAAACCTATTTAGAACTTCCGACGATATCCGGGGTACTCGACCATCCAACCGGTCTTTTAGGCATCCCTATTATACCCTTGTTTTGAGCCAGCTAGAACCTACGACAATGGTAATCTCTCAGCCTTCAATATCTCTAGTTTTCCTCCCTGGCGGCTATTCATAGCTCAAGCAACTCTCTCGAGCAACCATTATCCATCAACTCATCACTTTGAATTACCTTCATATTCGTTGCACTATGATGATCAACGAACACTTCACGATGCTTCCGACATTCCTCCTTGAATTTGCGTCAAACCTAGAACCATCGTCGACTCAAAAACAAGCTTCATTTGGTCAATATTGCATTTCATAGCATCTCCAGCTTTTTCACTATGAAAAACTAGCCACAATGTCAAAACAGCATTTTACAACATTTCTGAAATGCTATCATATCTCATGGTTCAGTTGTGGACCTTCCCTACAAATTG
The DNA here is from genome assembly GCA_030737875.1 of Allium sativum. Classification (NCBI taxonomy): domain Eukaryota; kingdom Viridiplantae; phylum Streptophyta; class Magnoliopsida; order Asparagales; family Amaryllidaceae; genus Allium; species Allium sativum. Next base: position 1,028,893,404 of record CM060912.1, read on the forward strand.
CCACTTCCATTTGGCACTCTGACACTTGGTACTGTGAAAACAGTGTAAATACCCAGCGCGCACCTTAGAAAATCATTAATTTTACCATGTGTAGCACGTCTGGCACTTGGTACTCTAGTGCTTGGTACTTAGGCATTTAGCCTAATCCCTACCATAGCATTTAGCCCGATACATGCTACTGTATTTAGCTCAATCCATAGGAAATGATATCATTTTTCCTAATCCATGCTATTGTATTTACCCCAATCCATGGGATTGCACGGATCCCTGATGCGCTTTCGTGCTAAACCCCAATTTTCTCGTGCGTCGGCCCCCGGTACTGCCCGATCCACATGCAGCAGTTTTGCCTGATCCATACCTATTATAGCATTTTTAGATGTTGTGAAAGCCAGAAATTGATTTTTGGTCGATTGTTCCACTTAATTTTGCCCGATCCATTGCCAATATTTTGCCCGATCCATGCGCTGAAATTGCCGAACTTCGACTAATCTTCACGCTTGCACACAACTATATTTTATACTAAAAAACTAATCAAATGCCAATTTTTTCAACAACAATTCAATCAATATAACTACAAAAAATCACATGATCATCAACGAATATTAAAACCATGATTCAATCAATATAACAGAAAATCACACAATATTCAACGAATATTAAAACAATGATTTAACAATTAATGAAATCATTAAATTGATCTAAACATAGAATTAACATATGATTTTACCGTTTATAAGCTGCTAGATTATATCCTATGGTGATTTGAATTAAAATCATACTTATATTGATCAGATCTATATGAAAACAACTTGAATTTATGAACATATGATCATACAAACCATATACTTGATTGAATCCGCATAAGAGAAGCTTATCACTCAACGGTTCTTTAAATTAACTTGAATTCACTAAATCTCCACTCTGGACAGTGAAGAATTATCTATAAATATTTGATTTGATGCGATCTTCCTTGTCTCGATGTAGATCTAGATTCAGTTTATGTAGATCTTCAATCTCTTTGCGTAGATCTAGAATTTTAATGGTGGAAAGGTGTATTTGATTGAGCAAGGAGAATCACAAGCTCAACCAAATGAGAGAATGAAGAAAAGAAACCCTCACTCCATCCCTCTAACACCCTATTTATAGCCAATGGCCCACTAATGGGCCACACCAATCCAGCTTATTAATAACTAGTCAAACCTAAACAGAATTTTGTGAAACATTAAAACAACGATTCCTCCCAAAACACTGAACCAAATCTTTTATGTCACCACTCTATAGAATTGGAAACATCATTTCCACTCCAATGAAATCTATCCCAGCACCTGATTCGATCCCAATCAAAAGTTATGCCCTGTACAAAATTGACAGGGGTAAAATGGTCACAAATGAAATTGGTAATAATTATAGACATGTCTCACATCCCGACAAATAACATATTAAAATATGAGAATGATCTAACCCTCAAGGAATGTAACAAAAATATTTTACAATCCTCTGATACATAAAATGCGGGTATATACTCGATTGAATCCTCGTGCGAGATGCTTATCACTAACTAAATCCAAAAATTAGATTTAAAACGATGATCTACAAATCTGGACAGCGAATAATGGTCTTCAAATCGCTCAATTTGATGCGATCTACTCCCTCTGGATGTTGATCTAGCCTTCCTTGATGTAGATCTAGCCTTTCTTGATGTAAATCTTTGATCTTCTAATGTAAATCTAACATTTTAATGGAGGAGAGATGTATTTGATTAGGGTAGGGAGAATCTCGAACCCCAACCAAATAATAAATGAAGTAAGCAAGCCATTCTCCTTGCCTTTGCCCCCATATATATAGCCATCTAACCAGCCCACTGATGGGCCTCACCAAATCAGCCCACTAATGACTAGTTCATATGTCCAGAAATTGTGTAACAGAAAACAACGATTCCTCCCAAAATGCTAGAACAAATATTTAATATGACCACTCTACGGAATTGGAAACACCATTTCCTTTCCAATGAAACCGATCTCAGCACCTGATTCGATCCTAATCAAAAGTTATTCCGTGTATAAAACTGACAGGGACAAAATGTTCACAAATAAATAAAAATTATGGACATGTCTCACATCTCCATATCTCCATATCAAAATATGAGAATGATCTGGCCCTCAGGGAATTAAAATATATATTTTACGATCCTCCAATACCTAAAATGCGGGTCGTTACAACCCCCTCCTATAAGGGCGGTCGACCGCCCTTTTGGAGTCTGCTGTGAGAATTTAATTCCCTTGGAATGTTTTTTTGTTATATATTCTAAATATTTATTTCCTTAGATTGATTTTTTTGTCCTCAATTGCATATGAATATATACACTAAATTTCAAATTCACTTGGTATATTCTTTTCATGCCATTCCTTAATTAACATATTCCGAAGATATATATATATATTCTATTTAAAATTCAAACTTCGTGTGTTAATATTTACGCAAAACTTGTTTTATTAATGTCTTTTACATATGAACCCCCTTTTTAGTAAATAAAATGCGAAAACAGATCAGAATATAGCTACGAATGCAATAACAATACTTTCGTGGCTCAATTCCTAATTATTAAAATTCCATTTTTTAGCCCATTAACTTATTATTGATTATTATTATTTATTTTAAATTAAATTACCTTACATCTATTTAGGTTTATTTTATGGGGTGTTATATTCTCCACTTATAAGAGATTTCATCCCGAATCTTTGTATAGCGAAGAACACAACTCGCTCTATATAACCGTGTTGTACATCCATGTTATTTTATAAACATCCATAACTCATACTGATTATGAAATGCAGACTAGCTAAAATTAGCTCATTCCTAGTGTGTATGTGTAGTAAGTGATGTTATATGCATGCAAAACACCTCAATATGCATATAATTCTATATGAGTGCATGGTGCCTTTGTGTTACAACAATCTCCTACCATCCAATCTAGCAACCACAATCAAACCACAAATGGAAATTAAGAGGATATAATTACCCGAGAAAAGCTCTGGATGAGTCTGCATAATTTTCTCTCTAGTTCCCAAGTGCTTTCCGCTGAGTTATCTCCCTATTGTACTCGGACTAGACGAATAAATTTGTTGTGGAGTCTTTTGTTTCCATGCTCCACGATCTTTGCGGTACATAAGGCACCATAGACTCCAAATCGAAGCTCCTTAAGTCCCTAAAATCATCAAGCCCAAGTCTGACGGTTGAATCTTGAAGGCATCTCCGAAGATGAGAAACATAGAAAATGTTATGGACCCTTGATAAACGCTTGGGAAGATCCATATGATAGGCCAGCTTCCCAATCATATCCACGATCTTAAAAGGTCCAATAAACCTAGGATCCAAATTCCCAGCCTTTCTAAACCGGACTGTTTTCTTAAGAGGGGAAACTTGGACAAATACCAAATCTCCAACGCTGTGCAGTGAAAGCGCTTAGCGGTTCTATAGCGATAGAGGTGTGTAAAGCTGCAGTGGGGACAAAGCGGGGAAATACCTGGGATATAGCAGAGGTGCAAAAGTATTAATTAGATGTATAAGTATATAATTAAAATTAATTAATTATCAATCTCGCATCATTTGTGTAGAAGAAATGAACAATAATTAATATTATATAACAAAGTCAAAGAATATCATTTTTATGCACACTAGATACAAAGATTATGACATATTTCTATCTTATATAAGACACTTATGACATAAATTTGCTCTTTACATTAATTTTTTTTAATTTTTTTAAAATAAAGCTAGTCATATAGCCTTTTTTTTCAAACTTTCCTCAGCCAAAAAATGGCGACGTTCATTCCGCCTTTTTATTCCACCCGCCCTAACCTTTCCTCTCGCCTCTTTCCTACGCAAGTCAATCGCCATCTTGCTCTGCCTCTTCAATTCAGACCCCAACTCCTATGCCTTCTGCACCAGATCCTCCTCTGGCACAAAATCCGACGTCCAAATCGCCTTCCGCTAACCCTAATTTACCCGCTTCGCCCCCTTCCATGAAATGGTCATCCTTATTTGAATCGAATCCTAGGAACATTGGTTCCTACATGCCATCGCCCATGAAGTTAGTTTTCAAAGGGAAAACCTTGCAACCTATTAACGAGATCTATGAAGCAGCTAAGGAACAGTGGGATGGGTACCTCGTTGGCCATTTTCTTGACCGTCTGCTTCCTCATTATGTGGTCACGAATCGACTGAAGAAGCATTGGCAACCATCAGGAGGAATTAAAATCAAATCTACAGGTACAGTATTTTTTTTCCTACTTCGACAGTTTGGAGGATAGGGAAAAGATACTGCAGGCTGACCCTGTACTGATTCAAAACAAAATGTTCATTGTTAGGCCATGAGTAGCCAGTCTAGGTTATTTGAATAAAGCTATAACCTCTGTTCCTATGTAGATGAAGCTCAATAAATTACCTTTGTATGGATGGTCTAAGAAAGGTATACTTTACCTGGCTATGCATATTGGTAAATTTCTATGTATGAATTTATCTATGGAAAAGCTTGGGCATCTTGAATTCACTAAGCGTATGGTGGAGATAACCACCCACGACGAGCTGCCTACAGAGTTCTCTGTGGCACTACCTGACGGTAGCGAGCAAATGGTGTTCGTTACTTATCTATGGAGACCCGTGATATGTGTTAAATGAAAATCCTTTGGCCACTTAACAATCAAATTTGAGAAATACAAAGAGGCTCATGAAAAAGAAATAACGAGGAAGGTTGATGTAAGGATGCACAATGAAACACCTGATGTCCGTGTGCATTTTACAGGACCTGAGAATGGTAGTGTTGGCGCCATGCTTAAACCTTCTAGTTCATGGCAGAAAGTTCATGGTAAAAGGAATGTATCAACTGGAATGCAAGAGAAGTCTGGCTTATTAAAAGAAACAGGGATGTAGTAAGTTGGTAATATAAGCAAGAATCGTTTCCCCTTGCTTGCTGGATTACAGGTGGATGAACTAGTCGTTGAAGATGAGGATGACCATGAGGAAGGAGAAATCAGGCAGGTAAGTGAGTTGCTAGCTCGTGCTTTTCTGTCTTATGCTAATTCAAATGCTAGTGTAGTAGCGGTTCTTAATGCATGTTAAACAATACTAGCAGTTATCAATACTGTTACCAAAATTTCGGATGTTGGTGGAGGCATGAAATCTCATGCGGAGTTGATGTGTTACCGGGATGGTAAACAAAGGGAAGTTGATGTTCTATCGTCTAAAGCGAATTCTGTTGACGTCACCAATAGTTTTGAACAGGAATGCGTGGACCCAGAAGTAGGCTACAATATCATTAATGCAACAACTAACTCTAATTTGAATGATGCAACTAACAAGGACAACTTCTTACATGCTAATTTCGATTGCATAGAAAGAAATGAAAAAACAGAAAAGATGCACTTTGAACTTCAAACCAAAGCTAAATTCATGTATAAAGAGAAAGGAGTTCAAGAGAAGATAGAGAGTCTAAGAACTGAAATTAATAGCGGACTGATTGATCCTTTAGTTTGCGATGAAAAGCTTAAACTAATGAAAACTATGATTAAGAACTGTAATACTATGGATATTTATGCTGCTGATAGAAATAAGTTAGGGTCTATTCAAACAGAAGTGAGCAAAGACAAGTCTCCACCGGCTCTAAAGCCTGGATTCCTTAATTATGATAATGTGAGAGCAAGTGGTCTCCATGAAAGCATAAGTGAAGTTAACAAAAATAAGCCAATGAGTAACGCCAGCCTCACTACTTCATTTTCATATAACAGAAACAAAGAAACAGTCAAAAAGAAACTAGGCCCTTATGACCACATACCCCCTCCATGTTGCTAAGCGCCTCCAGAAACTATCATTAACTCACCTGTAGCCTCTACATCTGGACGTTCGCTGGGGAGTGCGCCGATTACAAGAATTAAGAAGATTGAGCTCCTTAAGGGACTGGATGATGACAAGGGCTAAAGATCTTAGTTTGTCTGAATTCTTAATGAATTCAAGTCGTAAAATCATGATAGCTATAATGTTAAGATCATGCCATTCTGTTTAAGTCAAATTTGCATGCTCGCTAGCTTTGAGGTAGTTTTCTCCCTTTTGTGGAAGTTAATTTAGCTAATATGTCCAATGCATATCACCTGAACAAACATGTACTTTTTATTTTGTGATAAATAAAAGAGCGTTACGAATCACTAAAAAAACCGGTCGGCTTTGCCAAAAAAAAAATGATCAAATAATTCTCTATATATTAATATTGCTAAAGTGAGTGATAAATAGAATTGATTTGACTGGTGCAGCGGATAATAGCAGGATAAAAGCGGAACTACTGTTCATTAGTGCTAAATTGAAATAGTGTAGCGGCCAGAGAGCGCTACAGGCTATAGCAAGGATTTTTCGGGTCTTTAACTACATGAGTCCAACGCTAAATTATAGTTCCTCCCACCTTTTATTTGCATATGACTTCTGCCGGTCCTTGGCAGCCTTCATTCTTGGGTGAGTCAAGCGATAATCTCCATAGACTCACGGATAAGGTCTGGCCCGAATAGAATCTTGTTGGTAGCTTCCTACCAACTAGTAGGCGATTTTCATAACCGTGCATACAATGCTTCGTAAGTGGCCATACCAATCATTGTTTGGTAATTATTATTATAAGAGAGCTCTACCAAAGGCAAGTGATGCTCCCAAGCTCCTCCAAAGACGATGATGTAGGATCTAAGCAGATCCTTTAGAACGTTGTTGACTCTTTTAGTCTGACTTTTGGTTTGCGGATGATGGGATGTACTCAAATTCAGCGTCATTCCTAAATCTTCTTAAAGGCTTATCCAAAATTCACTAGTAAACAATGGGTCTTTATCACTAACTAGCCTAACAACTTCCTTGATATATAACTGAGCCAATGAAGTGGCGATTCTACTTTTCTTAGTCGGTATGAAACATGCAATCTTCATTAACTAATTAACAATGACTTGAATAGCTTCATTTCAGTTTCGACTTCTAGGAAGCCCAACAATAAAATCCATAGAAATGTGTTTCCATTTCCAAGTGGGAATCTCACACGGTAATAACTGTCCTCCCAACCTTCCTTGCTCGGTCTTGACTTTAAAAGTCAAACATTTAGCAAAAATTCTACAATGTCCTTCTTCATTCCTTCCCAATAAAAGCTTATTTTCATATCCCTAAACATTTTTCCCCTCCTTGGTGTACGGTAGTTATTGACCAATGACACTTCCTAAGAATCTCCTTCCTAAGGTCTTCACACCTAGGTACATAAAGTCAGCCATCTCTCCTCAAACTACCACTATTATCAACAGAATATCTATCCAAATGAGAAAAAGATTCTTCCATAGATTTTTTTTTCTTTAATGACCTCGACTCATTATCAGGGTCTTGTTATTCTTAATCCTTTCTACCAAAACTAGTCTTACCTCCATAACTCCAAGAAACCCTTAGGCTGCCTCAAATGGTGTTTCATACTAAAACTAGAAAGAAAATTTAACTGTCTCCATCCAGTGATCGCACTAAGGGTAGCATGCCTTCGACTCGGAGTAAGGGCTACGACATTATCCTTTCTAAGAGTAGACTGAATGGAAAAATAGATTGATGATGGATATTTAATCCATCGCTGCTATCGAAGGTTCAGATCTCACTACGAGAACAAATATCTAAGAGACTTAGGGTCGGTGAATAACTCTAAGTTATGGACGGGCTACCTTTTCTCATGGTCCTTAAGTTGTTTACTTGCGTAGGAAACTACTCTACCCTCCTGCATAATACCTCTTCTAAACCAGTCCCATAAGCATCCATAAAGACTGTGAGCATCTTCGTTCCATCCAAAATAACAAGAATATGGGCACATGTAAGAGATTCCTTCAACCTCTCAAAGGCAGCTCCACATTTATCATTCCATACAAACTTATGATCCTTTTCGTTAATTAGGTTCAAGGGGTTGCAATCCTTGCGAAGTCCTTGGTAAATTTATGGTAGTACCCTGCTAACCTTATGAAACTCCTAACCTCCATCTCATTGCGGGGTATCCTCCATTCTTAGACAACCTCTACCTTAACGGGGTCCATTACTAATCCTTTTCCCAAAATAATACTCCCTAGAAATGTGACTTCTCTCATCCAAAAGTGGTATTTCGAGAATTTGGCTTTAAGGTGGTTTTCCGTTAAATTCTTAGGACTTTCTTCAAATGATCATCATGCTCCTTATAGTTCTTGGAAAAGATAAAATCATATACGAACACTACTACAAACTTATTGAGTATGCCCTAAATACCCTACTCATAAGGTCTAAAAAGAAAGCAGAGACATTTGTCAAACTAAAAGGCATAATCTCCCACTTGAAAGATCCATCTGGTGTCCTAAAGGCTATCTTAGACTTACTCTCATCTGAAATCCTCAATTGGTGAAATTAGTAATCAGATCTAACTGAGAAAATATTTAGGCAACTCCAAAATGGTCAACCAAATCATCAATCCTCAGTAAAGGGATATCTATTCTTCATAGTTAGTTTATTTAGCTCCTAATAATCCACACATAACCTCAAAGACCCATTAGATTTTGTGGAAAACACTACTCATGCACCCTACTCAGATGTACTCCTCTGAATAAACCCTTTCTGCAATAACTCGGAAACTTATCTATCAAGCTCTCTCTTTTCCTTAGGATCTGCTGCCTTAACGACAATGTTATAGGCCTCGTATCCCTTTAGAGGTTTACTCTAAATGATATTTCTCAGTAGGGGTAGTATTCCAATGACCTCCTCAAAAATATCTGGAAACTCACATACAATCGGCACCGAAGATGATCCTTCTGAATTAGATGATAAGGAAAATAAGGCCAAATCTCTATTCCTAGTCCTACAAAAGATTTCTAAGCTACGACCTCTGCAACTTCTCAAGCAAATGACTCTCTTATCACAGTTAAGGACGAACTCATCAAATGTTAGCTAGTCCATTCCTAGAATGAGACCATACCTTTCAAACTCAAGTAGACACGCATCACAAAAGAAGTCGACATCACTGATGTCCAACACTAGGTTTTACATACAAACGAAAGTCACGTAGTCCCTCTGGTATTGTTGGACAGTTCTATCGGTTGGCTAGTAAAGGGTAAGGGAAGTTTCAAAGAATCAACAATCTTTCGAGCGATGAAGGAGTAGGTGGATCTCGAATCAAATAGGGCACACAAAGAAATTCCTAGGATAGAAATTATACCTTCCAATACTGGTTTTCCTTAATCTCTAAGGAGTTGACTTCGAATTGATGCGACCTCTAATGCATAGTTTTGTTCACTCTGCACTACTCTCACTTTAGGGAAGTTCCTAGCCAAATGCCCATCCTTAGGACAAGTAAAGCATTTCCCTTTGAATTCTGGCTTTGCTAAGTTTACTTTGTAGTCCTTCGCCCTATGCCCCTTTTTGTAGCACCTTGAACATGTCTTGGTCTCCTTCTTAAAATTTCCTCCTTTCTTTTTATTAAGCCAAAAACTTTTCTTTTTGTTCTTCTAGAGGTACCTTCACCTTTGTCATTCTTAACTTCCTTAATTTCCTCAGTCGTATATAGGATATCTATCTCAACAAGGGCATCAAACATAGCTCCAAACGTCACCAGAGCCAATAGCATTTTCTTCAATGGAGAATTCAATCCTTTAACAAATCTTAGGGCTTTATTCATAGGGGTGTCCACCAAACCTCTTCCAAACTTGGATAATTCTGTAAATCATGCTACATACTCTCTCAGACTTAACTTCCCTTGCTCCAGCTGAATAAACTTTTCCGTTTGTAGGCTCATCTCAGAATTAGGTAAGAACTTAGTCTCAAAGCGGGTCCTAAACTCTGCCCAAGTAAACACTCTACCATCATTTTCTTTCGAAATCATGTTCCACAACTCAAATGTCTCTCCCTTCAAGTGCCAAGCCGCTACCCTACGCTTAAGCTAGTCATCTCATCCAGTAGCCACAAAGATCTTTTTGCAATCAGTTATCCATGCTTTGGCTTCAAGGAAGCTCTTAGTTTCAAAAAATGGCTTGCCTCCTAAGTACACAAAATCCTTGCAAAGACGAGGAAAGGTGAGGGCCCCTTCAAAGTGTTGAGTTGACCATTTCGCTAGGGCAAGATTGGTGGTAGGAACCTATTCCACGATCCTAAGGTACTATTGGAACCATTCAGAGAGGCCTTGCCAGGTTCCCCTGCTCTAATTGGTTATTTGCCATTTCTACTATCTGAAAATGGAAAAACCCTTCAGTGGGCTTTCTAAAATAGTATCAAGGCCCAAAAAGGAAGAAAAATATGGTTGCCCAGTGTAATTTCTTATGTTTTTGGGGGTATATTACTTACATACATACATATAGTTTTGAAAAACTTTTTGAAATAACAAATACGTCTCTCTTACGTATATTTCCCCGAAATAGGGTAACCTATGCACTAATACCAAACGTAACAACCCGCCTAGTATGGGCCTAAATTCTGGATATATATATATATTGTACTAAAATTTCAAACTTTGTGTGTTAATATTTATGCATAACTTATTTCATTAATATCTTCTACATATGAACTCCATTTTAAGTAAATAAAATATGAAAATGGATCAGAATCTTGTCATGAACGCAATATAAATACTTTCGTAGCCTAATTCCCATTTATCCAAAATTCCAATTTTCATCCCATTAACTTATTACTGATTATTATTATTTATTTTAAATTATATTACCTCACGTCTATTAGGTTTATTTTACAAGTGTTACAAAATATCTAGTTGTCTTGAGAAGGAAAATGTATGTAGGATGTAAGGTAGTCCAACTTGAACTGGGGTTTTTCATTGGCCCCTTGATGAATGGAAATAACTAGTCATGCAATATCAATGTATTCAAGGCTTTATTCTGTGATAGTTATGTTATTGTTTATTATGGATGTTATGGTTGCTTGTGTGTTCTCTTCTTTTTGGGGTAGGCTATCACCGTAGGATATTGAAGAGAAGTAGGGATTAGGAATCTTACTCTAATTAGTGTCTTCTTTTGTGTGTGTAAGTAGCATATTTAATGAGATTATTATTTGTTAACTCTTTGGTTGTAGGGACAAGGCAAGTGTGAGACTTGAACTGCCTATTATCGTATTATCCTGTGTAGTTATTGACAGTTTTTTATCGCTTATACCAGACTATTTTCTGACTTAAGGTTTTATGTTCTCTCTCATTATCTTGGGGTGATCATCGATGATGCTGATGAGTAGACTGAGTACATGTTACAATTTGGTGATGATGATGTTGTGTAGTGACGAGCAGGAGGTCGACTACTAATATTCTTACTATATAGTCATTTGGATAGTTTCTGTTATTTTTCTCGTTATATATACTCTGATGGGGGATGTAGTGAGTCCTAATGTATTCAGATATTCAATTAGTAAGATGTTTTATAGCAGATATTCTGAGATTTTATGGAGATGAGATTTCTTGCTTTATTATGCTTCACTAATATATCATGTTGTATAGTTTATAATTATATATTATCCATAGGTTGTGAGTTATACGACATGTTTCGTTTTGGTTTACTTTACTCGATAGTCCTCCCATATCGGCCTAGCACGTCATGTAAAGCGCTTCTCCTACAGTTTAGTGCAGGAAGGATGGGGATGTTGTCACACTTAATATCAAAGTTTTGGTTAATCGATTTTACCCAACGTTCGAGAGCATAAAGCGTGTGTGAGGCATATTTGTAAGTTATATTAAATGATAACTATATTATAATATATATATATATATATATAATAGTAGATTCATAGGCACTTGAGCACCATTGCGGCCTTTCTTTGATGAGGACTAATCATTCTTGCCTTAGACAAAGAATGAGTCATCAAAATACGAGGAATACTGCTAGGGATGAGCCTGTTACTAGAGGGGTAGGCGAGGGTAGTCAATTAGGAGTTTCTATGCTCGATCTTCCTGCTATGCTCGAGGTCATGATGCCAACGATCATGAGAAGGATGCCTACTCCAGAGGCGGTAGTAGTCGATGGTGCTACTATGCAGGTAAAGCCCAATTCCAATAGCCAAAGTCATTCAAATATGAATGCCAATATTTGGAGGGGTAGGTGGTTGAGATCTAGAGTCGAGGAGGATCGGGATGTGGTTAAGAGGGTAGTCATAAGGCCATGCATGATGGTGAGTGGATATCTGCTTCCCAAGCAGAATTGAAGAAGAATTTATCCAACTTGACAAGGGTGGGGTTTAAGCAATGGTTGGACTAGGTAGATTGGCGATTACAGATATATAAATCCAACAGAGCGCACAAATCGACGAAGTCATTAAAAGAAACACTATCTAGGCAGTGGGTGCCTGCATTTTTTTTTGAGGCATTACATGTGATATTAAAGCACCTAATGGCCTAGGGACCAGAATGATTGAGAGTAAAGACTTTGACAGTGAAGCTAGAGAGAAGATCTCTTTGTACTATTGAAGGGTCCATAGAGATTGGAAAAGAGATTTGTAGTACAGGAGGGTTTAAAGCGAGGAGGACGTGAAGGATAAAGGGGTATTGGCTGATTTGGCAAAGGGTCCATAACGATTCGTTCCAAGCAGTGAAAATACCACCATAGGCATCAATAGAGGCCTAACCAATGAGGATGGAACCACCAAGCTATTGGAGAATCGCAATAAAGGGGTCAAATAATTTATATTCTTAAAGGAAAATAATATCCAAATATAATGAAGATAAAATGGATTCAACTGGAAAACATTTACGGGAGTCTCCTAGTCCCCTTGCATTCCAGGATAAGATTTTCATTCAGAAAACGACAAACGCACCTTTTCCAAAGACGCATGGCCAAACAATCTCAGGTAATAATTTCAGACCCATGCAACATGAAAAACAATGGACTGAAAAAATACCAAATATAGAGGACAGGGTGCCTCCTATCCCTGATGGAGTCTAGCACTCCTTCTAACAAGAAAGGAGGATATGGCGTGGGATGAGGATGGGGGGAAGGTTGGAAGTAGGTAGGGGAGGAGGTGATATGGGGAAAGGGTCAAGAGCAATGTGAGGTTGTGGCGAGGGGTGGGAGGTAGGGTTGGTTGAGAAAGGTCCAGATTGGCCATGGGGTCCCATCGTGGTTCAGGTGATGGCCAAGGGTCTCAACCGCAGGGTGCAACGACCTCGAAGGAAGAATCTGGGGAAGGGACATGAGGATGGTTTGCCGGGGGAAGAATTGGAGGGATAGGGTCAGTTAGGGTGGCTTCCACAAGCATGCCATCAAAGCATTGTTCCTGGGCCGGAGTAGGAGAGGGGAGTTGGAGAGGGTTCAATAGAATCTTCCAATTGTGATTAAAGTTGTTACCCAACATTAGATCCTCGGGTTCCATGGAGGGATGTGTGTAGGCCCAGTGGTCGACAGTGATTTGGTGTTCTGAGTTGTTGATGGAAACTGCATAAGAGTAGGGAAGGGAGATGTCATTGATTAGGCGAAAACAAGTGAGCACAAAACGATGGTCAATCTTGACCCAATCGCAGTCATCAAGGTCAACAAAGAGGCCAATGAGGAGAAGGATAGCAGTGAGCGCCCCACGAACCTGACGTAAGTGAACAGGGATGCCTTTGAAATGGATCCAAGTGATCGATTGGAAATCCCAGGTAAAAGCCTTAGTGGCAAGGACTTGATGTTCTAAATGGAGAGAGCCCCTTGATTGGGCGAAGAAGCGACGATGCAGGGCAGCAGAAAGGAGTTCGGGGCTCGAAAATGGATAACATACTTATGATCTGAAAGGCGCCAGACCTCCCAGTTATCGGATTGAAAGGTAATGGTGAGAGCCAAGCGCATTGTCGTAAGACTTTAGTAGCCAGAAACTATAGATGTGGTGATGAGGTTGGCCGAGAAGGTAAGGAGTGACATGGAAATATTAGAAGAAGAGGTGATATGACTAGAAGAGTGAAGAGAATGAAGATGTCAAGAGGTATTAGTGGGTTTACAGGCTGAAGGGAGAGAATTTGGTGGCGCATGCAGAGGAGAGGGAAGAGATTTGATTAGGGGATCATGATTAGATATGGGATGGGAAGTGTTAATCTTGGGAACTGAAGAGGAATGAAAAGAAACTTTTGTCTCTTCTTTTTAAGTGGACAGATGAGGACTGAATGCCAAAAGCAGAAGCAAATCTTAGTGTTCCTACAGGCATTGCCCACTTGGAAAAAGCCTGCACAGTTGAAACAATGGTTATTCGATTTTAAAAATTCAAGTGTACGCAGGATCATAGGCATGTACTGGCCGCTAAGGAATATTTGGGTGTACTAGGTAACAACTGTAACTTGGGAGGAGCGGCGACTACGTATAGTCACGTAAGAACAACCTGGTCGGTTGGCATAAGTGAGTGAAGGAAGAAGTGGAGGAAGTTTAGGAGGATCCTGGAGCAGTGGCTGGAGCTTTACTTCAACTAACATGGGGTCGGAAGTCAGCAACGGGGTCCCCCATCGAGGGGGAGGAGAGATATCGGGGGTAGGATGAAGCAGAGGGAGGATTGAGTAGGACGTGAGTATAAGATATGGAAGCCATTGAAAAATAGGATTTATACTGATATTGAAATAAAACATAAACCAAACAACAAGCTTCAGGTTAGTTATTGATCAACTTAATCATATCCTCAATCAATGCACTTAAATTTATACCACTAATGAAATTTGCATTATCATTTTTGAATAAATCATTCAACTTCAGGTCAGTGTTATTAGACAACCCTCAGTATTGTTTGTCTCGGTATTTTTCGATGATCTACATATATGTGACCATTGATCAGAGCGCCTTTCTTCATTACAGACTTTCTCATAATGTCTTTATTTTCTGTAATTTTTGCTCTTTTCAAAATCAATTTTTATTTTTATTTTTATTTTTAAATTAGCAATTTTGTTACGTCTAAAGCCATTATAACCACCTATGTTGGAGTTATATCTACATCTACGTCCTCTACCTTTGCCTAGACCTCTTCCTAAGTAAGAAACACTAGCATTAACTTTTACTAAAGGAGATCAACCGGTTGGTCTTGAAGAGTCAATTCTAATAAGAAATTCACTATTGAACTGGTTGGTCTTGAACAGTCAATTTTAATAAGCAATTCACTATTTTTCTTAGTAATTAACAAACATCATATGGGTTTTGAATATTTTGTAAATTGATCTCTTGATATTGCTGCATCATGAATATATATATTTGAAGCATGAAAGACTGAAAAAGGTCTTTACAAGCATTTATGCATCACCTCTTTTCTCCACATAATTTCAGTTTATATGTAATTCTAAACATAGCGGAATTGTAACTTCTTACGGAATTAAAGTCTCGGATTCTCGGGTCCAACTACCTTTGTCTAATGCTTGGAGGTATAACCGCCTTCTAGTGGTAATAAAGTCCCTTCAGAAAGTTCTATAGGTAAAGATGATCTTTTCAGTTTAATATTTTATGTTGAGATTGTCGTGCATTTGGCATCTCAAAAATATTAAAGCTTTCGCGTTGTCCTAATGAGACATATTATTGTTTTTTTAATGGCATTTTATAAAAACTGGGATCGTATATGGGTCTCAAAATCAAAAATTCATGTAAAAGATTGTCGTTGTATATCTATTCAAAGCATTGAATTTAAGTTTAGTCATGTTCATCATGATATGAATCAGGTCTTTTACCAAATAATTAGGGCATTGTTATTGACACTCCAAATATTGTTAAGGGGAGGCCAATTTTTTATTTTTTTCAAAAATTGTTAAGGGGAGTATGAATGAGGAAAGTAGTTCTTAATAAATAAATGTAATTTTATCTTACTACCCATTTAGCCTTAATTTCACTTTTATGTTCATCAGTTTATTTTTTAATGGTTAATCAACACCATTAGCTGTGGAGAAATCAAACCCTAACAAAAAAAATGAAGGAAATAGACAAATACGATATTGACATAGGAGAGTGAGCGTTATTACGGAATTTATCACTAATCATCAATAATTGGATCGATTGTCGTCATATAAGGAGTGGAAATCAAAGGAAAATCCAAAGACTACGATTTTATGTCAAATTTTTGTATCTAAATAGACTTTCTATATATATATATATATATATATATATATATATATATATATATATATATATATACACACACATACATATTATTAATACATATGTTTATTATACACACATACACAATGTTTAATTTTTTTATTATATTTCAACGTAATTTCAAATTGAAATAAAAATACATAATAAATTATATATACACCTTAAATTTAATTAGATATATTTTTTATATTGAGTTATAATTTCCAACCATGACTATATATGTATATATGCCATGACTAATTTTTTTTTTTTTTTGAAAATTGGTAATCTTTATTGCAATACCAATCATATACTTCATTTATATGCCTCGTCAAAACCTTATGCCCCCCTAACCTAGATGGGTACCACATAAGGGAAAAGAGCACATATAAAATCCATATATTAACAAACATATAACCAGCATACTACTCATCCTCTCACAATTCACACCAAGCATCATCTCAGTACAAACAGAGAACAAAGTATAGACATACATATCAGCCAGAATCATATAACTCAATACCCCATCTCCTTAATAAATCCACCTTCTCTTGAGTTCGAATACAAGAGCTACCATTGTTCTTCACAAGCCACATCACTTCTCTTTCAATAATCTTCAACTTCACTTCCTTAGAGATAACTTTGTTGCTAAATATTCTTCCATTTCGTTCAAGCCAAAGATGATAAACAGCACATGTAAACACTACTGAAGCTAGATCATAAGTTTTGTCTTTGTCCTTGAAAACATTCCTCAACCTCTCAGCTTCACATTCCAAAGAACCTGCAACTTGACAATGCACACCTAGTTTCGATAACAATGATTTCCAGATGTATTTTGAAAATTCACATTTAAAAAACAGATGACCAATTGTCTCATCATGAACATGGCATAAAGCACATATGGTTTCACTTCTCATACCAAAATTAGCTAACCGCTCCTTGGTTGAAAGCCTGTTCAAAATAGCTAAGTAAGAAATTAAAGCCATCCGTTTAGCATTTTTTGGATTCCAGATCAAATTATAGCATCTTCTGCCTTCTTGTTTATTTCGAACATGATTCCATGCTTTATGGAAGGAGAAAGTACCATCCTTCCATTCATAGAAATCAGCTTTGGCCTTTGAATTAATCACAATTGAGTTTACTTCATTTTGTATCTCTCTCGTAGCAGGATGAAGACTACCAATGATTTTACCATCACTAATTAAACATGAAACCAATTCATTATTACTGCCAATGTTATGAACTCTAGAATAACCCAATATATCCACAAGACATTTTGCATTAATCCAAGGCTCATACCAAACCAAAGTGTCATTACCATTAACAATGATTTTTCAAAATAATTGACCACCAGAATTTCTCCATCTTAGAATGGACTTCCAGGTACATGAAGAGTTGTTATCAACATTCATACTCCAGAAAAAATCATGAGCACAATATTTACTTTTCATCCATCGGCTCCAAAGAGAGTTGCCCTCCAAAAATTTCCACATAAGTTTAATACTAGATGCCTTCTTTAAATCAGTTAATGATTTCAAACCAATACCACCCTCAGACTTTGGTAAACACAATTGTTCCCACTTTACTTTATGAGATGAACCACCCCAAAAAAAATCTGAACACATGGAATGTAATTTAGAAATAACATGAACAGGCAGCTGATAGACCGAGAGCCAGTATAGGATAGTAGGATTAATAACAGAGTTTATCAATTCAGCTCTACCAGCATAGCTTAAGAAAATTGCATCCCAAGATTGGATTTTTGCTTGAATTCTATGAAGAAGGGATTGACACTCTCTATAGTGTATGTAATTTGAAGAAAGAGGAACACCAAGGTATCTCACAGGTAAGTAGTCAACTTGAAAGCCCAAAATGCGAGAAATTTCACATGTATGCTTAGCATTTAAACTGAAGTATATCTTGGATTTAAAGCTACTCACTGACAGTTCACAGAATTTTTTGAGATTGCTAAAACAGTCATTTAATGCTACAACACATTTAGTAAAACATTTACCAAATATCATGAGGTCATCAGCATACATTAAATGAGAAATTACTGGATCAAAATGATGGAAAGGCATAAACCTTTTCACTGCAACAGCTTCATTAAGACAGTATGAAAAATACTCCATGGCAATTGAAAACAAATAAGGCGAGAGAGGATCCCCTTGCCTTAGTCCACGATTAGAAGAAATAAAACCATTTGGAATGCCTTGAATCAAAATGGAAAAAGTTGGAGAAGAGATGCATTCAAAGATAATGTTTATAAGATGAGTAGGAAACCCCATTTTGGACATTAAGTGACAGATTAATTTCCTATTAATCATATCATACGCTTTGTGCAAATCAACCTTAACACAGAATTTGCTTACACCCCTCTTTTTGAAGTCCCTCAATAATTCATGGGCAAACATGATGTTTTCTCCTATATATCTATTGGGTATGTATGCACATTGGCTTGGAGATATAATATAAGGCATATACCATTTAATTCAATTGCATAAAATTTTACTGAAAATTTTATACAACATATTGCAACATGAGATGGGTCGATATTGTGAGATATGAGTAGGTTTATCAACCTTAGGAATTAAGGTAATAAAGGTATGATTTATACCTTTAGGAAGCTTTCCTGACTCAAAAATATCTCTCATTGCTGCCAGAAGTTCAGATTTTATGGCATCCCAATGTAGCATAAAGAATTTGGAGTTGAAACCATCCGGACCAGGGCTTGAATCACTGTGAACAGAGAAAACAGCCTTCCTCACTTCCTCTATTGTAATGTCTTGCATTATATTCTTTTATCCAATTTCATTTATAGTCGCAATAGGCTGAAAAGAAGGAAATTCATTGATACTTTCACCATTAAACAGTGAATGAAAATATTCAAGAGCTTCAGCTGCAACTTCATCAGATTTATACACAAGTGTACCATCATCCTTAAATAGAGCATTCAAATTATTAATGTGTCTCCTTGCCGACATTTTTGAATGAAAGAATTTAGAATTGGTATCTCCATCCTGAAGCCATGAGATTTTGGACTTTTGTTTATAACTCAAAGATTTAATGTGCTTTTGAATATATAAATTCTGTTTGGCTTCAAGCATACTTTCAAACAGCATCAAATTTTCTGGATCTTGATCACAAGCATCTTCCTTTTCCTTGAACAGAGCTTCAGCTTCTAAAAGAAGAGAATTATCATTAGGCCTTACTTTATTCTACTTTTTGAGTTCAGACTTGCAAGCATATAATTTTTGCATAAACACATAACTGGCAAACCCCAAGAATTGAGTGTGAAAACCTCTGATAAAACAATCTTCATATCCACTTTTCAGATGCCATTCATTAGAATATCTAAAAGGGGACCCCTTTGATTTTTCAGCTACTATTAGGTCCAACAAAAGTGGATTATGATCACTTGATAGATGAGATAATGCTAAAGCTTTAAGATCAGTGAACTTTTGAAGACAAGCATGATTTATAAAGATCTTATCAATGTGATGAGCCATACCCCTTCTTCGCCAAGTAAAATTAAATCCAGAAGCTTTTACTTCAAATAAACCAGCTTGAGTTAAGCAATTATTCAAAGCTCTAATCTGTTGAAAAGGTACAGGGAGTCCACCCGCTTTATCTAAATGAGAGGTTGAATTATTGAAGTCTCCAATTAGCACCCATTCACCAGCCAACCTACTAGATTCTTGAACAAAAAATGATTCCAGAGGACTTGCCTTTCATTGAAACTATTACTTGCATAAACTATTGAAAGAAATAAAGTGAGTCCACCAACATTTGAAGCCTGTACAGATAAATGCTGATTAGATGAGGAGATTTCATTAATAGACCATACTGCAGCATCCCAAAGCAATAAAATTCTACCATAAAAATCATTATTTAACCGAGGCATAAAGTCCCAAGAATTAGGAATTAATCTACTAAAAGAATTCAACTTATCTGGGTTAAGTTTGTTCTCCAATAGACCAACAATAGTTGGTCTATATTTTGTCAGTAAGGATAATACATGAGACATTCGATCTGATGTATTCATCCCCCTGACATTCCATACCAATATTGTCATTTAATAGGAGCATTGCTCCTTAATGGCCTTTTAGGGAGAGCAGCATCATTCATCGTCTTTTTACCCTTCAAAATATCAAGATAACTTTCATTCTTGGTAATTCCAGCCGAAACATATTTTTGCTCTTCAGGTATGGAAGTATCATTTAGATTATCCGCAACTTGATTAAGAAAATCAGGAATTATTTCTTTAGGAAGCTCAGGATTCAGAAAGTTTAAATCAGCCTCTTTATCACCTGTGATGTTTTCAGATTCAACTTCATTGTCATCTTCACTTTGATCTTCAACAGTTATTTCCTCATCATTGGGAATAGAAGAGTTAGGATTATTTGCAGAAGAACTTGCAACATTTGTAAAATCAGCATTGTTATCTTTATTCACTTCTGTCCATGAAGAGTTTTTAGAGATCTCATGAACCAAAGTTTTGTGACCAAATCTGTTACACTTCATGCATTTGTGAGGGACATACTCATATTCAACTGAAATTGTTTTAGATTCTCCATTATACAGAGTGATTGGAATAGACTCACAAAGCGTAGAGTCCATGTCAATTGCTACAAGGATTCTCGCAAATTTTGTAATTCTTTTACTAGCTGTATTATTGTCAGATCTGATAGGCTCACCAATATAACTAGCAATTCTAGAGAAACCAGAGTTAGTCCACATTTCCATCTCTAGATTCATAAGTCTAATCCATATTTGAACATTTCTAGCATTGAAATCATCAAATTTATATCTCGGAAACCATTTAAAAACCATCAATAATCTACCAAAGAAAGAATAAGTCGAAGATTTGAGAACAGACAATACGTCGAACACTTCATCGAATTGAACAGTGTAGTTAAATCCTGATGCGATGTGAATGATAAAAGATCCCTTAGGTTTCCATACCTTTGATATATAATCCTTCAATTTAGATACTGTTAGTTTAAAATCCACCGGATGCAAAACAATGGTATTGCGCCAAGATTCAGCAGATGCTTGAAATGATTCTTCAGGAATAAACACACTTCCATCTGAAGGTTGAATGAATTGAAGAGAATCGAAGTCTTCTTCCACAGATCGATTTTGATTAAGAACATCTGGATTCGATTGATCATTTTGTAAATCTGGAAAATGAGATACGTTTTCACTCGGCCGGACAGAGTCCGCCATTGTAAAAAGCTATATACATTTATATGTATATATATATTTATTTATTTATATACCGTTCTTACAAAAATTCCAGCAAATCGGTGATAAAATTGGAGTTACAGGCTACGGTTTAATCCCTAAACCACATGTTAAACTGGGAGTCATGACAATTTTCTTTATATCTGATTCCAAAGATATTATAGCAACGTTTGTTCCCTTGTTTGATTGACTAATTCAAGCAAAGCCGAATTCCAGCAATCCGAGATATATTATAAATTCACAAAGAGTATAGTGATGTTTTATTAAAATTTAGGTTTTTAGTGATTTAGGGGACTGATGATTTCAAGATGAGTAATTTTTAGTAGTAAGGTTAAAAGCTTAAGAAGTAAAAAAAGGCAAGTTCTATTTATACACCTAAAATAACTTAACATACACCATTATTAATTTTATAAAATTCGATTACTAAATTACTATTTTTTCATAGTTGTTTTTTTAAAACTTCTGCATATAAAAAGTCAAATTATTCTTAAAAGTATTGCAACTTGATACAAACTAGATGTGTTAGTGATGATGTCAATGAATTATTTAATCATGAAATCTAAAATTTTAATTAAGAAAATATTCAGAAATAATGGTCTAACTTAGAAGTGCTGGTTTATTTTGTAAAATTACAGTAATTTTATTGAAATTGAATTTATTTATTTTTTAAAAAAGTTTATAAAAGTTAGAATATTAGCACAAGAAATAAATTCCATTTTGTTAAAACAGTAATTTTATTGAAATTGATTTTTTTTTTTTTCAAAAAGTTTATAAAAGTTACAATATTAGTACAATAAACAAATTTCATTTTGTTAAACTTTGTTCAATTTGATATAAAGAATTTCTAATTTTGGGTAATTGTGCTTTAGGCTTGAAAGAGGAAAGAAAAAGAAGATGACAACATGGATAATTTAGTAAAAGAAACAGTGTATGTAAATGAATACGTGTTGTATAGTAGTTCATTAAAATTTACTTTTATGGACGTTACTTAATATTATTTAACATAATATTAATACTTATAATACTTAGAAACCAGATACACTCATATCAGCATCAACTGTTGATTCAGCAGAAGTGAGCCCAAAGGACACATGGGGGGTGGGGACTGTACGCTTGAACTGCTCAACTGGTGTGTGTCGTTATACAAGATGCAGTTAACCAGTGCCCACAACACGTGGGAAGGATATGGCTCTTGTTTCCACAGACATCGTCGTCCCAACCTTTAACTGATTAATCACTTCATATTATTGATGATGCATGGACAAATGTAGACGATTCAGTCTATCAACTAGTACAATTTAAAATAGTATAAAGCATTCGCGCTGAACTGAACCTGCCAGTTGATATAATTAGTAACAGAAGAACAGCGTGCCTATGTTTCCCACGATTTAACCAAAGTCTTTTAAGCCATACCATACTGATACTCACCTGGCAAAGAAATATGTGTCGAAATTGGCAATTTACACCAACAAACAGGTTATTAATTATAACAGCAAATCTTAAGGAAAATATGGTGTTTTTATGTATGCACTTTCACGAGGACAAAGATGAAGAGAGGTATGAGGCAATGCTATTATTTAGACCTTCACACATTAGTTAAATTCTACAATGACCAGATCGCTGCACATTGTAGCATGAGATTTTCTATGTGACAGTTAGTATACATGCAATATAGAAGCTAGCATCTTTTGAGTCTTACATCATAATAGACAGATGCATGCATGTTAACAATTGTCTGTTGCCTTTTAGCATCATCTGTAATGAGTATACAATGCATCTATATAGTGTGTAAACTGTTACGTTGCCTGCCCACGAATCTGTGTAGTATTTACCAATATATCAGTGATTATGAGCAACAATATATGAAATCGTATTTGAGTGTACAATCCAAGCCAATGATTACAGTAGTATACTTCATATTGATTAGCCTACAAGTCATGAGCCGTAGCTCTCCCCCTATTGTAGCTAGATGAATAAATCCAAATCAAATGTGGTGTTCCCAAGTGATATGCAATGATATTATCTTCTCTATGCATAATAAACTTACCTTATGTTTGAAATTTTCATACCTACTGTGACAAATGTGTATGAATTTGTGTCGAATATTTGTTAACTAGATAATACAATTTTCCACTACTAGACACTATGGCAGAAACGAGAAAGGTAGAATTTTACCTACCAGAGAGAAAAAACACATTTGTTTCAAGTTTCAACCATAGCAAAACTCAATACAAATTAAATACGGTTACTTCGATTGGCCAACGTGGTTACTTTAGAGATGTAACTAAATGTGATGTAACAAAAAAAATCCCTGATATTACGTATCATTTTCATATTTGTACACAATTTCTTAAATATATTTTGTAACGTGGGACTATTGTATCCAAACCATCTTTCCTTTTTAACAACATACGAGACAATCAAGAACAATTAACTTATTATTATTGTTGTTGTTATTATATTATTTACCACTGATAGAGAGTTATAATTCTGTATGCAACTAAATGTCAAGATAGAGCCACTCCAATACCCAAAGTACGTACGATGCAAGTTAGCTCCCACCATAATGGGAGAAGTTGAAAGTTGAAACATCAACTTCAACTACTGTAATTAACAGAGAAAAGGTCATCCATCATATCAAACCACTGGGTCTTTGTAAAGCTTCATGTGTTATTTGCATCCAAAAAGATGAAGGTAAAAGATTGTATGGAGAAATCAAATAGGGCAATACTACCTGTCTTATTACTTAACTGAAACAAGGATGTTATTCAAGATATCCAGCAGGTGAAAATGTAACAAGACAGACTTTGTTTTACGAAACGGAATTGTCGGGCTTGAGTCAGGTACTCCGTTGCCTTCCATAAAATCATTGTTTTAACGACCCAATCCAAATTCGGTTTGACTACACTTAACCTTCGACCTTAAAGCGACATGATTTTGAAAATGAAATAACATTGCACGTGCATATATCCGAGATTTAACCTTAAAATTCTTTTCTTTCAAATTTGAGAAAAAAATAATTGATTCGCACTTTAATTTTTAACATAATAAATTTAATAAATAATTTCAAAGCAATTGTTATTAAATTTTGAATGATATAACTCATTTATTATGTATTTTATGAATTAATGTTAAACTAATCCTGTTCGACTATAAAAAATTAGTAAATTTACAACTTTGTTATTATAAATTGTTATATAATTATTTCATTTATATAGTATATAACATACTACATGACAAGTGAGTTAAAGACTAAAACTGAACTCATAACTTATTGGATCATGTCAAAGTGTCACAACCAGTTTGGACATGAGTGTTTGTCATAGTTGGTTAAATTTTATCTATATTTGTTTAAATCAGAAAATAATAATAAACTATCAGCGTGTTTCTCATGGTTTAATCGGTTAAACCACGAAAACCTTGAACATTTTATTACCACGGTTTGATGTACGGTTCAGTCTTCACAACTATGCTTAAAATATTTATCTGCCCCGCCCAACATTTTGCAAGACAAAATATTCAAGCAACATATTGGTCGCCTTCAGGATCAGACAGTCCAATATAATTTTCACCAACCCAAATATTATTAGTTTGATTATTTGTGATTTAGAAAAAAAAATTCAAATCAATTTGGTTTAGTTTATGTTTCGTAAACGGTTATTTAAATTTTAACTTTTTTGATCCGTTTCAAATCGAATCAATTTTTGCTCATCCTAATCAATTGTAACACGTTTCTCTCAGCCATCTTTTGTGTGGGGCATAAGACTAAAAGTGTAAATATATTTCTTCATACTTTTGTATTAATTTTTTTTCCCAGCTCAAACGGTACCAACGTGCCCAAAAGCCACCTTTCCCATTTGGCAGTGTCGACTGGGTTGACCTCCCTTTGGCATCTTCTTAAATTTAGCTAATTAATATGGTACTTTCTGAATATGCCGATTAGTTTTTGCTGTGGTATCTACCAGTGATGCATTGATGCATTGTGAATTACAGATCAAATGCTATCAAAAGAAAGTGTTACACGTTTAATTTTATTTTCATTAAGATTGACACCATATTAGAGCACATAAAATTGTTCAAGCATGGAACCTTGCAGCGGTTAAAGGAAAGAAAAAAAAAAGAAGCATTATGGGTGGTTAAAGTAATGGTTGGTAGTAGATGGATGGCCTGGGACTATACCTTGATTGAAGGCTCACGAGAGGTGGCACTAGGACTTGAAGTTATAGGACCAACCAAGTTGGCCTCCAGGACCAATCGAAATTTGACCATGCATCCAAATATGGTCCGGCCAACTCTGACCAATTCTCGCCTTGCTTGCAGCGGTCTACCAAATATCACTGATATGTTTCTACCCGAGTTACTTTAACAATTGTTGCACGCGTTACACGCATGTGCTTTAATTAATTGTTTTTCCACTTTTAGTACAATCAAGAAAAAAGTTATTCGGTTGTATCAACAATATTACATATCATTAAAGTTAAGTATAGATTATTATTATTATTATTATTATTTGTTTTCTTCGACTCTTTTCCATTTGTCTACGTGTAAAAAAAAATTAAAAATATTTTGACCCCTCACCTTTTAATCCCATTTATCTATCTTTTTCTACAATCTCTATACCTTCTTCATCAATCTATTATATTCATAATATCCATTTGTTATTAAGAAAAGAAAATATTAAATCTTTTTCATTCTAATATCTCATTCAGTATTAGGAAGTAAAGATCCAAGTAGAAGGAAGAAAGTGATTATGTGATATAAGCATAGAATTAACTACTTTATTATTATTATTATTATTATTATTATTATTATTATTATTATTATTGAAAATTGAATACTTAGATAGTAGTATATATCGATATCGCATGTCTTGACAAGTATAAGCATACCAAATGTCAATGTATATTTTAATCATGCTACTGTGACCGCTCGCATCAAAGTCAAAACGCCTTTCACTTAGACAATGTCAATTGTAAAAAAAATCATATTTTTTAAAAATAAAAATTGATACTTAGATGGTAGCACAAATTAGTACTACAAGTATTAGATATGTACTATATGTCAATATACGCTCAAATCACGTTATGGAAGTTTCAAATCAATGACCTTTTGCATTAAAGTTGAAGTGCTTAACCACTAGGAAGTGGTGTTTTAATATTTTCTTTATTCAAAGTGTAGAGAAAAAAAAGGGAACATCAATTTGATTACTTAAGAACATTTAGTGTATAGGGTGGGGTAAATGTGAAACATAAACATGAAATTGAGTTGTCTTTCTATCCGTAAAACATGCTCTCATTATTTTGTTTGTTTGCCTTCTGTAATTTCATATATAGGAAAAAAAATCAATTTCTTACAATTTTGTTTCTCCTTCTTCTCAAGTTTCATATTAACAATGTAACAGCCCGCCCCGCACCAGCCGGCATTTCCTCCGAAAGTGCGTTATACACATGCCCAGCTAGCACGGAACGGTCGTCAGAAGAAAAGAAAGAAGAGAATGAACTAATCAAGAACCTGTAGAATGTCTCACAGCGCATAGGATAAAATATAATAATAACATACTTGACATAAAACAGGCGAGACAGTGCATAAGCTGAAAACTAAAACAACACATCATAGCAGCGGAAATCCAGATACAGTTTATGTTTCACATCACCATTATTACAACTTTTCAAACTGTCTCTAAATCTAAGCAAAGGAAAAGGTACACTACTAATGCCCAAAGTAGTGACCCGCAGCGACAAAGGGAGAATATCTATATATATCATACGTGGAAGCCTTCTGCTCGTCTCCGGCATAGCTACTCATGCATCACCAGCTAACCTGTCTCTAGTCTGCTCGTAAGAGCACCCAGAGTAATAAGAAAAGACATAAAACTCTAGGTCAGACAGAAAGTCTGGTATGAGCGATAAGTAGCTAAACAGAACAATAACAGGTATACTAAACCATACCTGAACATGGACCTGCAACCAAAGAGTTAGCATTACATACCGTACAATACTCTGAGGTGCCACAAAACAAATGGTGTAAAGATACGGGGGTGGGTTGTGTATGTCATAGTGAAGGCAAACTAGTCAACCATAACAGCCATCCTCACATCTCTCACTCAGTGCGTAAAGCATACGATGTCCACCACTGCCAATAACTAGACTCATCGAAGTAGTGATGGAGTTCGACTTGTACAACTACTGCTACTACCAAGCTTACCACATGGAGTCATGACCAAATCTTTACAAATGACCCCACTTCATTGGTCAATAGCTCTTTAGTCGTACCTAGGCCACTGTGGGCGTGAATCCGTCCACGTACCTCCCATACATAGTGATCCAAAGTCATAGACATCGACAGCCCCTTGGCACACGTCCCGCAGCAAAGCCCAATCATGAAGCCCACTCATTGGTTCCCAATTGGATCCTGAGTCAAAGCTCCTCATTTGGACTTCCTTTGCATCTCGGGTTTTGATTGAATTGGAGTTGGTCTTCAAAAGAGTCGTCGCGTAGAAGAGATGGAAGTTCAATTCGGTTTGGTCCAATCTGCTTCAGTCGGTTCGGTTCGGATAAATCATATCCAGGCTTCTCATTTGGTTCGGTTCGGGTGCCACGCTCCATTCGGTTCAGTTCGGATGTCATGCTCCGTTCGGTTCGGTTCGTCCCTCCTGCTTCAGCTTGCCTGCTCCGATCCCGCTCGCTTGCCTACTCCGATCCGATCCCGCTCCCTAGCTCCGATCCGTTCCTCTGTCCAACTCCAACTCTAAGCAATGGCTTTCCTTCTTGCCAAACTTCCTTTGTGCCAGACTTCAGTTCGGTTTGGATTCCTTGCCCAGCTCTCCTATCCGATCCGAGCCCCTAACCCGATCCGATCTGAAACCCTACACAACTTTCTGCAACTTTTTTTTAACAACTTGTTTACGTCATTCGACGACGTTTTCGACCAGTCTAACTTTTCTAAACAACCACAAATCATTCCAAACAGTCATAGCAACAAATAGAAGTAACCTTAAACACCAAAACAACAATCTTAACATGTGAAATGGATCAAACATACCAAAAATCCCGTATTTTCCCTTAAGCATGTTTAGGCAAAACTAATGATATGATTAGCAAAACTTAATCAAATTAAGCCAAATTTCTAACAGAGGTCTAAAATATTATTCTAGAATTTATAAATATTTTTCCAAAATTTATTGGTGTATAAATTCGCTAATCTTCACTAATTACTCTTAATTAACCGTAATTAGTGCAAAACTATGCAAATTACTCACCTTAGCCACAAATAAAACCCGAAAACTAAAATGAATCTCTATTTGGCGTTGTTCCTAAGGCAACACAGCAGCTCCAACCTTGCTTTGGTGCTAATTCCCTTTGATTTGATGTTGCTTAAGCCAAAACTTAATTAAGAAGTGATTATAGGTGTTTTTAGATGATGGAGGTCATTGTTAGATTGAAGAGAGGGTTTGTGGCGGTTGGAAAATGAGTGAAAAACCGAAATCCTAACCCTAGAAGCCCTCAAATACCTCTAATCCCGAAATCCCCCATTGAGCCTGATGGCTGATGTTAATCACCCGGTTAAGCCCAATTAAGCTGTTTTTCACCATCTGAAACTTGTTTCAGCCATATCTCCCAAACGGTGAGTCCGTTTGGCTAATGTGACCACTCTACGGAATTGTAAACCATTAAACGAATCTAATGGAAGTGGTTTCAGATCAAAATTCCTTTCTAGTCAAAAGTTATGGCCAAAACAGTATCAGCTAGGGGCAAAACGGTCATTTAAAAATTGACAAAAATCATGAACATAGGAAATGACCCCATTAGTCGTCTACCAAAGTTACATGACCATACGACTTCGTATGTGAAAGAAATAAATATTCTACGATCCTTCGATGCGTAGAATGCGGATCGTTACAAACAAAGTTTAATTCTCAATATAAATCTAATTACATACCCTTTCAGTAGAATTTATGTGTCAATATCATGATTATAAATTTTGTTAAATTCATTAATAATTCTTCAACTTTGTATATTAGATAATTATCTTTGTTTGTATTCAAGTTTTGCATTGATTGTTCATCTGATGCATTTTGTTTTTAGATTTAATGGAAAATTTATTTATTGACAAGCATGAATTAAAGATTAGACCTTTATTATATAATCAACATTTATTTTAAGTTTAATTTATTGTTATTGTCTTTAATCAATTACTTCATGTTGGAAACAATGAACTTCGACTGAGTCATGTACGTTGTCACTCTCTTGAAGACGTTTCGGTATTCTGCTCGAGCGTGCAAAACAGTTCTGAGAAAACAAATGTTGCCGTCTTTAGAATAAAACAACCTTTCTAATTTGAAAAATATCAATATATTTGCACTCTAAAATAATGCTCAAGGTGTTTATTATTATTATTATTATTATTATTATTATTATTATTATTATTATTATTGCTTATCTTTGGGACAAAGGGCTGGATCTCATCAAGATGTTAGTTTGGTTGAAGGAAGAAGAAAAAGGAAAACGTTTGTTATTCTCTTTTGAATGAAGAAGAAAAGGAAAATTTTATGTTATTCTTGTCATTTATACTTGTCTATCTATCATTCAAATATGCAAAATGGAAAATGTATACGTTTCCATAATGATAAAATATTAATGGATTTTAATTCATTTTCAATTAAAACAATGTTGTAATACCATTAGTTTTTGTAACGACTCAGTAATAATGTCACATAATTATATTTGTCATTATAAACTTGCAACGGCTCAATTATAATAATAATTCATAAATATATTACCGTTGTAAACTAGCAACATCTCAATTATAATAAAGGTTCATAAATAAATTACCATTGACTTTTTTATTTTTATTTTTAATAAATTCGCTTCATAAACAAAAATATTCTCAACAATTCTATGTTGAATTGTTTCAAACAAATATTTTTTGAGCAATTTCTGAAAGCATAGATTGTGCATAAAAAAAATTGTTTTTCGACTTTAACTTTTGCATAGTTTATAAGATTCAATTTTAACTAGAGTGACACGTAGTCTTGAACTTTATTCCTGACATCAGACCATATAATTTTTAGAGAGTGCAATCAAATAAGCCTATACGTTTATGGTCATGAACATCTATCTTAGTTTAGTGAATGCTCTAGGAATTTTGTCAAAAACTCCATTGAAAAAGTGCTACATTTCCACATTCAGACGAATGAGTCTATCAAGAGTACTTCTAAAAGTGGGAACTCTGCTACAAATAGAGTATAGATCTCATTAGAGATTTTGTTAATTCATCCTCTAACCACTTCAGGAATACATGCTTCTAAATATAAAAATAGTATATTCAACTAATATAACTTTACAACTTGTTCTTACCCATTTAACTTGGTTCTTGGGACCTCCAATCATTAAATTGAGTTACAATTGCGCATGACTCAACAATCTAAGGACAATTGTCCCATTCTTTTAGAAGTTCTAAAGACTTTCTCTCTGGCCAGTCCTTTCTTTGAAGGAATTATTAAATATCATCACTGCGTATGTGATTCACTTTCACAACACCTGAAGAGATTAGCTCTCTTATAGTATTATGCTTATGATGTATCTGTCTTCTCTTGCAATTATAATAATGGTTTGATACTTTTGTAATAGCCGTTGTACTATCGTATTAATGGATCAACGCTGTAGGTTTCGGTTTTTCCCATAAGAAATCTTAACTAGTAGATTTCTTATATTATGCTTCTTCACTAGCTGTGGCATGTGCTATCATCTCAGACTCCATAGTAGATTGAGCTAAAATAGTCTGTTTCTTGGATTTTCAAGAAACAACTCCTTTAGCAATTCTAAAGATATAGTCATTGGTTGCTTTTGAATCATCAGATAACGTATTCTAGTTGGCATCGGTATATCCTTCAAGGACAACTGGAAGCTTTTCACAATGTAACCCAAGGTTCATGGTTCATTTTAGGTTTCTCATGACCCTCTCAATAGCATGTCAGCACTCTATACTAGGTCTAATAGTAAACCTATATAATAATCTCACGACATAAGCAATGTCGAGTCTAATACAGTCAGTGACATACTGAAAGCTGCCAATGATGCTCGCATAATCAGACTGTCTTACACCTTCACCAATGTTCTTAAATAAATTTGCACTAGGATCATATGGTGTACATGCGTGTTTACAATCAAAGTAATTGTATTTCTTTAGTATTTTCTGAATATAACGAGATTGATCCAAGTCCCTTTTCAGACCTAGTAATCTTAATACCAAAGATCACACTTGCTTCAACAAGATCTTTTGTATCAAAATCAACACTTAACAAAGAGTTAACGGAGCTTATGTAATGAATGTTTGATCCAAAAATAAGTAGATTATCTACATGTAGATATATGATTGTACAAATATAGTTCTCATATTTATAGTAAATGCATTTGTTATTTTCACAAACTTTGAAACCATGTGAGATTATTAAGTTATTAAAAGTACCTATTTACAACCTATAAAATTTAAACCAGGGATAGATCTACTAGGTAATAAGTTTTATTGAATTATGAAAAAATCGTTTCATTATTTATAATCTCTTTCTAAAATCGAGATCTAAGTAAGATAAGACATTTTGGAGGTTTAAGGTATCCTCCTCTATAGGGAAAGCACAAAAATCTGAACTAAAATTTTAAGCGGTTCTTGCTCTTTTATTTCTTCTTGGTCCATTTTTGGAAGACTCATTAAGTTCTATTCTAATAGGCATGGTGTTATTTGATGTGCCCCCACTATTACTCAATTTAATGGGAAATCTAGATTCATAAGAATCAACATCATTAGTTCTATTATATTATGTGTATTTAGGTCACAAAATATGTATGTTTCGCTATTAATAGCATAGCCAATAAATACATATTTTTATGCTCCACCAGTAAATTTTATTCTCTTAGGATTTAGTGCACAAGTATATGTCGAACAACTCTAAGTTCCAAAATTAGACACATTTTGTTTATAATTTCTTAAGATTTCGGAAGGTGAAATTTTACTTTTTGATTTAGGTATTCCATTTAATACATAGCGAACAGTCCACAAAATATCCCCTCATCAATGTTTTGAAGCATCCAAATTCAATAAGATAGCTATAACTAATTCGATAAATGTTATATTTTTATTTCATCTTCACTGTTTATTTCAAGTGAATAAGGTACAATTTTCTCATGATTTATACCATGCAATATACTGAAATTAAGAAATAGACTCATATTCAGAATTCTCTTATTTTTTCCTCATTAGATTGATTCTCAACTTCAGTTTTAAGTGATTTAAACATATCAACTTCGTCGCCTTTATTTTACATAAGGTATACATAAGAAAAATTATAGTAGTCATCAATAAAAGTGATAGAGTAAAGGTATCCATGTCTAATCAAAGTTCCATCAAGCTCACATATATTAGAATGAATTAAATCTAAAGGTTCACAAATTTTTTCAATTGAATTATCTGGTTTCTTAATGATTTTTCTTGATAACTACAAAATTCACATTTATCAAAGTCAGTTTGTGACATTTTAGGGATAAGATCTAAGGTACCCATGTTATTAATTCCACATTTATCTGCAGAACATAATCTAAGTGTCAAATATTAAAATCACAAACAAATAAGTGAAAAAAGAAATTTTATTATATTCAACATACATTATAAACATGCCATCAGTTGCATAACCCCTTCCTACAAACATACCATTCATAGTGATGGTGCATATATTAGCCCCAATAGCCTGCGTAAAACCAGGCTTACTAAGAAGATAACCTGAAACAAGATTCTTTCTCTTCTTTGAAGTGTGCATTATGTCCTTCATAATGACGGAGTTGCCAGAGGTAAACTTCAGTTCTACACTTCCAATCCCAACAACAATAATGATGTGAGAGTCTCTCAATAGTACTTTCTTATTCTCCATCTATGTGTATGTTTTGAACATAGTATGGTTATAGCTTGGGTTGTTATGGTTGAACTATAAACTGCTTAACCGCACCAACCATTTGTGTGGTCATCATCCATAATGGTAGCGGTTAAGATATCGGTTGAAAAACTAGATTATCATGGTTAACCATACCAATCATAGATGATTGTTTCATACAATGTTTAACATTCAAATATAAAAATAACTAATTTATGTCAAAGGAAGAACTTGTATATTAATAATATGTGCCTTCACAAACTAATGATATATACATGCATGGTCATTATATATACAAATAAATTCATTTGTAAACAAAATAGTTACAACTATACAAATTTATCATAAGCAATACATATAATTAGAAAAATGTGTACAACATGTTTTAAAATTTGAAAAATGACGGTTAGCCATTATAGATGGTTACAGTGATGGTTATTAGAATTTACAGCCATCAACAATGGTTAAGATTAGGGTTGATGGTAATAATGACGGTAACCAAAACTGTAACACCTTTAGTTATAACAAACATGATGTGTACCACCAGTGTCCATCCATCAGCTCTCTGACCCTTCAAAAAAGTGAATCTCATCAGTAATCGTAGTCGTTAGAGACTCCTTAGTCAAGTTAGCCTACGGGTAAGGTCTGGTTTATTCATACACTTGTGTGCCATATGGCTTGGTATTTTCCACTGTTGCAGCAAAGAAACAACTGTCTATAGTCATTCTTCTGGGGTAGTTTCTGTTTGTTATGGTTCTGACTAAGCTTGTGATTCTTATTCTTAAAATTTTTAGGATTTGGTTTCAGAACTGGAGCTTCCTTAGTGTTGCCTGTAACAGCAAGCACTTCTTCCTTCATATCTTGTTCACGTGATTCCTCCTTAATACATAGGCAAGTTATCAAGCTTTCCAAAGAAAATTCTTTAGCTTTATGTATCATATTACTCTTAAATTCCTTCCAATTAGGAGGTAGTTTATCAATCAAAACAAGGTAGTTTATCTACCAAATAACAACTTTGAATTTTTCATCAATAACCATATCTTCAGAGATGATCTCATGAGCTATTTTCTGAAGTGTCATGAGACTACATCACTGCTGACTTGTCTTCCATTATCCAAATTTTGCGGTAGTAGTTGACGATATGTATTTTGCTCCAATTTCGTTTGTATCATAATTCTTTTGCATCATCAACCATATTTCCTTGGCTTTCTAGTCTGAATTGTAGTATTCATAGAAATCTTCGCTCAGGCCACTAAGTAAGAAGTTCTTGCATAGGTAATCCTACTCTATCCAGTTCTGAAATTTTTGTTTTTTTCCTGCTAGATCTATAGTTGTTGTGCATTAGTTTTAGCTGGATTCTCTGGTACTATCGGTTTCCTTACAGTGAGCACACCAACCACCTCCCTTATCGTCAGAAATGGAGACCCTCGAATCTAAAGGGTGCAAAAGCGACCATGGAGATCTAAAACATTCAGGTCGGTGCAACATCATTGATAGTTGCAGGAGTAGTCATTACTTTCTGGATATCGTCTTCAATTTATTGGGAACAGTGAACTTCGACAGAGTCATGTAAGTTGTCACTCTCTAGAAGACATTTCGGCATTTAGCTCAAAGGTGCAAAATAGTTCTACAAAAACAAACACCGCCTCTTCCAGGATAATTATTATCCTAGAGGACGCCTTCGCTACCCCAAGTTGGTGAAAACCGATAGCTAAATTAAACTAAGAGAACAACTTTGCTCCACTTAACTGATTGAATAAGCCATCAATACGAGGTAAAGGATATTTTTTTATTCATCGTCCTTTCATTGAGCTTTCGATAGTTAACAAACATTCTCAATATTCCATCAGGATTTTTCACGAACACAACGCCAACTCCCTAAGGTGAGCTACTTGGACAAATAAAGCTTCTTCCTTCCAGATCAACAAGTTGAGTCTTCATCTCTGTCATCACTGAAGGGCTCATACGGCTGGGTGGTCGACTCACTAGTTTTTCTCTCCGTACTAAATTAATATTGAACTCGATATCCCTCTTTGGTGGGAAGCCTGATACTGGTTCAAAGATATCAGCAAAATACTTCAAGATAAGAGCACTACTTACCTCTACCTCCAATTATGAAACACTTAACAATGGGAATTCCCAAAGAACTTCTTCTTATTCCAAGAAGACAACCCTATCGTTGCTTTTGGAATGTTTCGATGACACCTTCCTTCTTCGATAAAATATTTTTGCATCATAATGACTAAACCAATCCATCCTTAAAATAATTCCAAAACCATCAAAATCAAACATGCTACAAACTAAAACATAACCTAACAACTGAATTTCTAAGTTATCGCACCTCATCCTAAGCTTACATAGCCTCTGATTGGATTAACTACTCTAATGTATGTAACAAGATTGATGGTTCTAAGGAAAACTTATACACTACACATCTAGGAATAAATGAGTGTGATGCCCTAGTGTCAAACAAAACTTTAATAGATGTGTTACGAAATAAAAGCATACCCTCCAATACGGTTTTCATTTCTCAGTGGAAGTAGGTCCAAAGACGAAGGCTTCATAGCAAGCATTCTTCCCCTCGCCTCTTTCGGACACCGGTTCTTATAGTACCTAAGTTGATTACAATTAGAGCACCTAATGTTCTGCCTTTCGATAGTGATCTCGGGAATGGTGTCCTTTCCCTGCACTCGGTAGAGTAATACCCCTTCTTGTGGCACTTAAAGAATACCACTTCCTATTTGTTCTTCTTTGGCCTCCTTCCTTTCTGAGCTCTCGAAGAACTTTCTTTCCCTGTCTTGAAATTGTTGGCTTCCACTGGGTATTTCAACCCATTTTAAAATCTCTTCATTTCGATTAGTCATTCCCATAACAATATCACTAAGGTCTCGTAAGTGAAGCATAGTATCTTTCACGATTTCAAACCTAAGCCCCTTAATAAACTTCTCATTCATTAAAAAGACCATATCCATTGTTCCATAAGCATATCGAGACAATTCATCAATTTTAGCAGCATACTCTAATACTGTCATATCTCCCTGTTTTGGTTCATCAAACTTCTGCATCATTAACGATAATGCAGCTTTTGAAACAAATCTGGTTCTAAGCATTCTTAGAAATTCTTCCCACAGTATTCCATCCTCCGACATCCATGCCGTAATTCCATTCCACTAATATAGAGCATTATCCTACAAATGTCTCGAGGCCAATCTTCTCTTTTGTTCATTCGTCAAGCCCAAGTGTTCAAAGATTCTTTCGTAATGCAGTAACCAAGTATCTAAGGCAGTAGCATCTTCCATTCCGAGGAATGGTCTTCCTCCCAATTTAACAACAACCTTACTAATATTGCATAATTGTTTCCAACTTGTGCTATAGGATTACATCCTCCAGGATTAGCAGCAACTCTAGATTATAATGTTTGAATAAATGTCTGGAATAAGTACCCCCAAATCTACTGGTGGTGTAGTGGCACCTTAATTCTCATTTCCCCTTTGACCCTGACCTTGGTTAGCATCAGGTTGATAATTACCATTTGTTGTGGTGCTTAGGCCACCAATATTAAGCCTTGCACTGCTTCTCTCCATGTATTACTTCTTTTCTGCAGACAAACTTTAGTAATATACCAAAGGGTGACCTAAAGACTGTGCGGTATATACATGCATACATAATAAAATACAAATGCAATGTAGTACCGTTATCCCACGCTTAGTATTTTTCTCTATCTCTGGGTTTTAGTTGGAAGATTCTTGTTGAGAAAAGATCATTTAAATTTACATAAACCTATGCTACGATACCAAATTGTAACACCTTATTCTCAAAATACTAAAATAAAATGCTATAGATGCTATAGTCATTTCTAATTTCAACATTCGGGGACACAAATTCGAATGTTATTCAATCTCAACATCATACAACACAAGAATATGAAAATTTTCACAAAACATTCATTGATAATAATAATTCATTCGTAAAGCCCTTCGCACATAACACATTTAGAAAAATATAAGTTATTACAAAATAACATTGAGAGCGACATATGAAGATGCCCCCTTGGAAGATCAAAGTATATACATATATGATGACATTTGTAAAACACAACATAGTGAAACCTAAATAGTTATAATCTTCTGCTTGTTTCCGGAAGCTTATTCATAGACGATACCTGAAGCACCCTAACACTAAGCCAACTCAATTGAGTACCCGAGAGTGTAAAGGGAAATGCGAAAACTACGGGTCAATTAGAAAGCTAGGCATGAATGATAACTTTACAAACCAACACCATCGATATCCAACGAGATCATGTCGCATAGCGGGATGGGTTTCACTCTCATTAGTGTTATATATTAAATCATACTAACCCTACATTCGTGAGCTGCAATGGTTAGTTCCATTAACAACATATATAAGCAACATTCATATAATTATTATGCCATACACAATGGATATCCTCCCCTAATCTTACTCCTTTTCTGTGCTTTCGCAAAGGACTACTTTGCTAGGCAATGGAGCGAAAATCTCATTCTATTGCTTGTTCCATTTTAGTGCTTTGTGGCGTTGTATTTCACATACATGGAACCAACATCCCCTTCGGTTCCCTTAGTGCTTCGTAGAGTCTCCTACTCACTAACACGAAGCCGAAGCATCATTCCTATATCCTTTGTACTGCACAAAACAACGAATCCATATAACATTACTTATATTTAAAGTGATCGGTGTCAATTATCA
The DNA here is from genome assembly GCA_030737875.1 of Allium sativum. Taxonomy (NCBI): domain Eukaryota; kingdom Viridiplantae; phylum Streptophyta; class Magnoliopsida; order Asparagales; family Amaryllidaceae; genus Allium; species Allium sativum. The sequence goes on from CM060912.1 coordinate 1,028,931,360, forward strand.
CACTTGGGACTATGTCATTGTTCCCCACACAAGTATAATGTCCAAGCAATGGCAACAACCAAACATGTAACATTTCAAGGGATGCTAGGCAAATTCCAACATACACTGCCTTGTGTATGACATCTATGATGTTTCCAATCTACATTGACTCCTGAGTGATATCGAAGCTTATATTCAAGGTATTCTAAAAGGGAAATCCTTCCGGCTTTGCAGCTAACAATACTTGTCGTCTGTAATAAGAGCAAGCAATAAAAGTGGAGCTACTAATCCATATTCTTGAAAACATTTAGATAAAAATTCCCTTGTCATCATCACTGACACCGATAGACATAAAGGCGTAGCCTTAAAATATTTAATTTTGGAAGAGTTCCTTAACAGCTCCTTCAGTGCCAAACGAAGTGAAAAGAGTGCTAGAGTAGGATCGAATAATATGGATTGATATGAATATGTGGAAGCTTAGATAATGTGATATATACACATATATATATTAAACATATGCAATACTTACGTAAGTAAAAATTTAATAAACTAAATATAATGATATCACAGTAAATGCAGCAAAGCAAAATAAAAGACACTAGGGATTTTTATACTGGTTCGGAGCACCGTCCTACGTCCAATCCTAGACTTCTTATGGCTTTTCACTAGCAACACCCTCACTTCACCCAGAGTAACATGTTAACAACACACCCGAGCAACCGAACGAGTTTTCACGCCTAAGCAAACTGAACAGGTGTTCAACAACATGCCTGAGAAACTGAATAGGACTTCAACAATATAACAAGTGTTTTGACATTAATATGTGTTCTCAGCAACACGAATTAGTCACAGATTAAATACACCTTCCTATAATCTTATCTTTAGATATTTGGGGTGTGTGTGTGTGGAGATTTGAAGGAAATATATTGCTTACTGAATTGAGAAATATGAAATAGAATCGGCGATTCAAAGCAATAAGCATGAAATTGAAAGCTTTTAGAACGCAATAGTATATAAGAAATAAGATCAAAAATTAGAGTAAGAATCGGTGATTTCAAAATGTAGCTTGTGATGTATAAATAGTAGTTGAAGAGTAATAATTGTTCATGAAAAGTTATGATGAAGAGAAGCACTCATTTCAGTTTAGAAATGAATATAAAACCTTTCACGAAAGAAGATGTCTTTTCAGAAATATGACCGTTTTATTCGGATTAGTCAACTGGTAAAGAATGACTAGTCAACTAGTATTTAAAAACGTATATATATATATATATATTTATTTATTTAAATACTTCAGTACCCTTAATGCACTGAACTGTGCAAATTGGTGTACACCAGTCGACTGGTGGAAAATCCACCAGTCTACTGATCTGTGCAGGAGGCATGGTCCGATGACTTGTGTTCATATATATATATATATATATATATATATATATATATATATATATATATTTGTGATTTTTGTGCTTGATTGTGTAATATATGAGGATAAATTTTAACAACCTCTAACACAACTAAAACATAAATAAATTATCATACTCAATCACTCTTCCTTTGATCTCCTTTTCTTTGTTGGCATGAATCAAAAATCTCATGAATAAACATTCTCCCCCTTTTTTGATTGATGACAACCTCTTGAAATCTCTAGTAGAAAATTTATTTCTCCCCCTGAATGTATGAAGTATATGAATTTATCTCCACTTGAATGTATGGCTTTGCTTCTCCTGCAATAATTTGTTAGTGCGCTTACCTTTCAAAGCATTTTTCCCCTTTGTCATCAATTAAAAAGAACAGGTAATATAATAGCTAAATTGATATTCATCACATACTGGAGTTCATAAGAAAATACGGGTAACGTTCACAAGCAAAATATAATAATGTTCAAAGTGGAGAGACTATTTAGTACAAGTCTCTTAGAAGTTCGTAGAATTATATAAATTAACTTACTACCATACCATCATCAAAAGGCATCAGAACTTGTGCTTTCAGAAGTATTCCAATGGATTGTTGAAGCAGGCCTCTTTCGTGGATCTTGTGCCTGTATGGATGTAGAAGTCGAGCATGCAATCACATTCCACATGTTTCCAAGGAATTTTTTAATTTTGTCGAACTTCTTATCCATCTTTTTATCCTTTCGCTTGAGGCAATCTTTAGTAGGAGTTGATTCTTAGCCACAACATCAATAGCTTCACGAGTCGATTGCGATGAAGTAGTAAGTCGTATATCTTCAGTATTTTCTTGAATAGGAATGGTGATTGACTCCTTTCTCTTTATTTCCACTCATCTAAAGTCATACTACTAACACTCAGCGGAGGTAACTTCATCATTTTCAAATTCTTGCTATCTAAATTTTTTTACTTTTATCTTGTCGGATGTCGGTTAAGGAATTTCAACATTAGTAAGTAGTCGCATGAGATATTCGCCATAGTAAAAATACCGCAAGGTTTCTTCAGTGAATAATAATAGATGATTCATGATAATTTGCATCCAGTTGACTCGTACGCCACTGTAAATTGCATATAATGCTTGCAATATTTCTACGTGGACCAAATCAAACATGTCGGTTATTGGTAAAATAGTTCGCGTTAAAGTATGATGTAGCAATCTAGCACTTGGATGCAATCCCTTAGTTCTTGAGCCATCTAAGTCGTCATCTATAAATAAGTGACTTATCTCACCATGGACATGAAGCTCACAATTCAATTCTTCAAGCAATATGCCATCAAAAGGCGAATTTAGAATATGGCCCATTCTTTCTAAAGAAAAGGATACCGGTTTTCCACAAACTAAACTCCAAATGCAATTATTTGGATTTCTAGGAGATTGATGATCTAAATTCAGATTTACAAGAAATAATTATACCGTAACAAAATTGATCTTTAATTTATTTTTCTCGTAGTCCATCAATGATTCAAGTCTTCTTCTTCCAGCCAAGTTTTGTAGCCCGTGTGCATTGAAATCCGAAAATTTGATGAATACTCCTATAAACTTGAGTTTTTCCATTTTATACCATCGTTTCACAGCGATTTCATTGTGTAGCCAGTTAGCTATATAAGGATCAATTTGTTTTTGTGTTAATGAAGAGGAGCTTCTCTTTGTTTCTTGGTTGGAGGAGCCATTGATAATTGAAATTTAAGAGAAAAAATCAAAAAAATTATTGCTACTTAGAATCTAGGGTTTTTCTATGAGGAATTGGGGAGTTTTTAAATGATGTGAAATATGGTGGTTGGGGGTTTTAAAGAGGCTACGGCCAACAAAAAATATTTTTAGCTACGGTCTACCAGTCGACTGGTAGAAAGTCACCAGTTGAATGTTAATCCAGTTTTATGGATTTATTTGCACTATATTTTATATATATGTATGAATACATTTTCTTATTTATGATGTTGTATACATATATGAGTTGTAAATATAGTTAATTTCATTATTTAATTCGGTTTAACATGTTTATAATAATTCGATTGATTAAAAACATAAATTTATTTATGAAATATCAAATGTAACATACAATTCCTTTTGCATTATATCAATGCAGTGTTTATTAAATGTTGGAACAATTAAACAACGGGAAATACTTCTTATTCTGAATCTGAAGATCTTGATTCTTTCTTATATAGCGGTCTCCTTTCCAGCCTCCTCGTTGTTTGCATAGTTTCTATCCTATGAATTTAGGCTATAAGGAGGACGAGTTGGTGTATTCTTCCATGGGATCCAAGAAGTTGTTGGTTGTTCCGGAGTAGTGGATAATGGATGGTGTCGTGGTTCAAGTACGATTGGTTTTCCGTATACTATTATTGTTAATTGCTCTATGAAGCTTAAATTGTGCCGTAACTTTTTGCTCAAAGTACAACTCTCGTTGTAATTCAAGCTGTTGTTGTTGCAATGATGAATCTCATTGATTTTATATTTAGTCGATGAAGAAACGGAAAGTTGACGTTTGTTTTTCTGCGCACACGGTGTATAACCGTTATGGTAGTTTTCCCACTTTGTTTCTAGTTGTTTGTCTAGATTAGGAGAAATAAAAATTTCAATGGATTCAGACAATTGTTTTTTTTTGCAAGGCTAACCGCTTTTTTAGGTGACCGCTAACACCTTTATTATAGATAAAGGTTCTGGTACTCTGCACATGGACAGAATAACAACCTGGTTTGAAGTGTCTAGTCACTATCATTACTAAATTATACAGACATAAGCATTAAGACAAAGTGCAAACGTATTTCTATAAGAAACTAAATAATTGCACTGTCAGCATTGACGTCATAGAAGGAGCCTATGAGGGGATTCATGATACGCTTATGGATCCAAAAGAGAAGAGCTAGATCATCAAATTTAAAGGTAGCTGAAAGACGATTTCTATCCCATGAGGGATCATTCAGAAGAATTTCATTATTCTCACCAACTTCTCCGTCAGTTCGTATATTCAGTCTGCCATCCTCTGGCTCATAGAAAAGAAGACTTTTATCTTCGACTGCTTCATCTATAAATATGAAAAATGTATCATCATAGTCAGAGTGCATCCCAGAGGGTGCATGCACCCAAGCTGACTCCGTCTCATTCCAAGTGATATCTGGATCTGGAGGGACATCTGTGAATACAGGAGGTTCCACAACTAGAGGAAACTTCCTACCAGTTGGAACCCAAACTCGTGTAGGGGGCTTATGTAGTGGAATCTTGAACAGAGGTGGGTCATTAACTTCTAGTGTACAGGCTTCAGGGCGATGGCCAAAAGATTTACAAATTGTGCAGATATCTGGTTTCCATCTATACTTAACGTCCACACAATGTACTCGGTTATCTAAATTAACTTTGATCTGAATAGGCAATGGTTTATCTGGGGCAATTTCAATTAGGGCCCTGGCATAAACTAAGTTTCTTCTTGTGACGATGTTAGCATCAAAACATTTGAGTTTACTAATATGACAAGCAAGCCAGATTAGACCTAAAAGAGGCTGTAGTACGGAAGGGATATGGGTGAACTGAGCCCGGACAGGAATAGAAAGGACCTGTTCACGAACTTGATCTATCGAAGCTTTCCACGATGTCACAATAAACGGTCTTCCTTCAATAATAACAGGTGCTGCTTCCAGAACACGAATTCTCTTTCGGCAGAAGAGAACTTAAAATAGCAAAGGCCATCAACATACATCATTTTCAATGAGGCGCGAATTTGCCATAAAGATCGACAAGTAGTACGCATATCAACCATAGGTGGCTTAGAATCCAAGAAAAAACCTACAAGGTGTTCGTCCTAGAAGTTAACGGAACCAAACTCATTTTGAAGAATATCAAAATCCACTGGTTCATAATCCCCAACTACTTTTGGAAGAGACTCAAATAAAGTCGACCATCTCTTTGGAGCGTTAGGGGAAGACTTCGCTGCTTCAGGGATTACTGGAGTAGCAAAGGTTGAGGTTTGCTGGGTTGGGGAGTTCGGGGAGAAGAGATGGGATGGTAAATTGGATGCTGTAAAATGGTTCTAGATGTTTGGGGAAATCTGTCGAACAGGTGGTGTGCATGTATGGACTCGGTTTATATCAGTGTATTCAGTCCGAATACCATCCAGTCCACCACATACAGTCTTTACATGAACAACACGTTCCACATTGGAACCCAAATCAGTATTCCCTAAGTCCGTAGACTAATCATTCATATCGTTTAATTCGGCGCTTGCTATCTTACCCTTGTTATCACACAAATTAACATACATACCTCGTCCAAACAAGCATGAAGACTCATTCACTAAAATCGGAGACTTTCCAAGAGTCACAACACCTAGCTTAGTCTTGTTCAAGCTCGAAGAGCTGGCAGCATTGATATCAGCTATAAGTTTATTCAGGGGATGATTTTCTAGTAGGGTATAAACTGATCTCGGCGGTGGAGTTGCCGCATCATCTTGATCACCATCGTTGTCAGAGAGAGCGCGGAGTTTGCTCGACTTCCAGATCTGGTGGTTATCAAAGAATGCAGATGCGTCTTGGGTTTACCTTTCTTGGACATGAGATGAGAGGAAGAAAGGCGGAAGGCAGATTGGGTTTAGGAGATGGAGGCGCGAGAAAAAGATCAGTAAAGGAAGTCCGCCATTTGGGGATTTTTAGATACTTTCCTATGGTTCCTTTCGATTTGGTTGAAGTATTCTTTAAAGATGATGATTTATTTTAGTTTGACAAAGCTTTGTCCCTTTTTGAACTTTGATTGTAAATGAGATGAAGCTTGTATTAGAAACTATAGTGTTTTTATAAAGGAGTTCCCTTAGAATTAGCAACAGAAAATCTATAAACGATTGGTAGGACTGATGTAAACCATTTACAAATTTAGTAAATTTTTTAATTGGTTAGAGGTTTGTTATTTTAGCAGAAGTATAATACGTACATGTTCTAAGTTCAACAAGCAATACCACATAGCTCAAATGGCAAATACATACAACTTGCACAATGAACACCAGGGTTTGAGACCTAGCAGATGCATGATTTTTTTTATTTTTGAAATGTTCATTTTTGCACATATAACTTAATTTTTTTTATAAATCTTTATATGAAACTATTCCTAGTTCTCTTCTAAGTTTAATAAAAGTATTTTTTTAGCAGTGGTTTAGTAAAAATATCAAAAATTTGGTTTTCAGAATTTACAAATTCTAAGTTTATAATTTCCTTTAAAATCTGAAGTGTTTGTTGCATATATATTACTTGAGAACAAACTAATGCTATTGATATACATTCAGCTTCACATGTAGACAGTGAAACACAATTTTGTTTCTTGCTAAACCAATATATTTGTGATTTTCCAATAACATGATGAGTACCACTTGTACTTTTTCGATCTGTCCGTGATCCTCCAAAATCAGTGTCGTTGTACAATACTAACTCAAAAGAACAATCTTTCGAATAGAAAAGTCCAAAATCTTTGCTGTCGCTTAGATTATGCAATATACATTTAAGTGCTCACAGGTGTGATTCTTTCGGATTGGCTTAAAATCAAGCACACAAACAAACATTCATCATTATATTCGGTCGACTTATTGTTAAATATAATAATGATGCTATCATACTACGATATAATTTCTGATCGACGCTTTTACCGTTTTCACCTTTTTCTAAATGTGTTGTTGTACTCATAGGTGTTGGTTTACTTGACGTATTTTCCATACCAAAACGTTTTGTTAAATTATTACAAAAATTTTCTTGATTTATACAAATACAGTTAGGTAATTGTTTAATTTGTAAACCCAGAAAATATGACAATTCACCCATATGTGACATTTCGAATTCGCTAGTCATAATTTAGGAAAATTCTTGACATATTTTTTTATTAGTGGAACCAAAAATAATGTCATCGACATAAATTTAAAGTATTAAAATATCTTTATTATCATGTTTTATAAACAACATTTGATCAACCTTTCCAACTTGAAATCCTGAATCAATTAAATAATTCTTAAGACGTTCGTACCAAGCACGGGTTGCTTGCTTAAAACAATTAATATAACGCCTTTTTCAATTTATATAAGTGATTAGGATATTTTTCATATGTAAACAAGGGTGGTTGCTCAACATAAAGTCTTTCTTTTATATAACCATTTAAAAATACACTTTTCACGTCCATTTGATATAATTTGAAATTATAATGACAGGCATAGACTAATAAGATATGAATTGCTTCTAATCTACCGACTGGATCAAATGTTTCTTCATAGTCTATTCCTTTTATTAATTATATTCTTGTGCGACAAGTCTAGCTTTATTTCTTGTTATATTTCCTTATTTGTCTGCTTTATTTTTATAAACCCATTTTGTTGATATAACAGCTTGATCGCTTGGTCTTGGAACCAATTCTCAAACTTCATTGCATTCAAACTGATTTAATTCTTCTTGCATCACTATAATCTAGTTTTCGTCAATAGATGCTTCTTTTGGATTTTTGGTTTCGATGTTGGATAAGAAAGCAATGTGACTTACAAAATTCGATTGACTTCTAATTCTTATGTTTGAATTTTTTTCTCCGATAATATTTTGAGTTCGATGATCTCATTATATTCTAGGTGGAGATCTTATTTCATTATTATTTTGAATAATGTTTTTTTATTATTAAAGTTATCTATATTTTCTGTTTGATAATCATTTAAAATATCTTGATTTTCACTGATATTTTCATTTATATTATTATGAACAATGTTTTCATATTCTCCCCAATTCTAAATTGTATTATCTTCATCTTGAGAATTTCTATTTTTCAAAACTTCGGTATAAGAATTCTGAATATAATATTCATTGACAGAGATTTGAAGGGATTCTTCTATTTTATTTGTTCTTTTATTTAAAATACGATAAACTTTGCTTTGATCTGAATATCCTAGAAATATACCTTCATCGGATTTCAAGTCAAATTTTCCCAGTTGATCTTTAGTATTTAAAATAAAACATTTTGAATCGAAAACCTTAAAATATGAAATATTTGGTTTTCTACCAATAAAAAGTTCATACAGAGTATTTTTTGTAAGTGGTTGAACGGAAACACAATTCAAACCATGACAAGCTGTTGCGATAGCTTCTACCAAGAATTGTTTTGGTAATGAACTTCCATTCAACAACGTTCTAGAATATTCTTGTATTGTTCTATTTTTCCGTTCAACAACTCCATTTTGTTGCGGAGTTCTAGAAAACGGAAAACTATGAAAAATTTATGTCTTTTTCCAATATAAATCAAAATTTTCATTTTCGAATTATCCTCCATGATCACTTCGTATAATTTTTAATTTTCAAATCTTTAAAATTTTGAATTTTTTTACAAACATTTCAAAATAACCAAATGTATCACTTTTATTTTTCAAAAATATCATCCAGGTATATCTAGAAAGATCATCAACTATTACAAATATGTATCTACTGTGATTTATGGATTGAATTTGAGTTGGCCGAAATAAATCCATATGTATTAATTTGTAAAGACCTAGGATTTTCGCGATCCTGGTTATCGACATATACTCAATGTCGACTACTCAAGCATCGGAAAACACCGGATAGTCCATGAAAGAAATTAGAGGGTGAGAACAGATAAGATAGAAAATTAGAATAGGAGAAGAAGAAGAAGAAGAACACAACAACATCAGAGTAACCTGAACCTTACAGCGGAACGGAAAAAAATATAGTATCTAAAATAACTTTGAACACAAATCTGTATTTACATATTAGAGTACAACACTTACATCACAGCAGAAATAAACAATAGCTATAAAATGTTGCTGAAGCCTCTTGCTCCAAGCTCCATCTAGTGTATCTGCAAATCCCAACTACTTAACTGCCCGTACAGATTTTGGGCACCCAAGAGTTTAGGGAAAACAAAACAAAATAAACTCCGGTCAGTCATGGGACTAGTGTGAGTAAACTCCAATCATTCGGTTTAAGTTTTCAAAAATCATTTTCAAAAGAAATTATTATCGTAAGACCGATCCACACATAAACACGGATGGTTTTTACCTTACATAATCCAAAACATTTTCAAAATTAATACTTTTCTGATATTATAATAATATCTAATAAAAAATAATTAACAATCTTGCAGAACACTTGGATCTCACGCTCTGCATATATATAGTATACAATCAAAACCGCAGGCGCTTATTGGAGATTGGATTCCGATTATGACAAGGTATAGGGCCACTTGCCGATAGTGTGTCTCTAGAGAGGAATACACTGGGTTCAACAAGAACGTCTTGCAACTCGACCCACACATGACCGACCACTCATTTCTCTTGAGTGTATCAAATATATTGTCACCTATGGTTGCTAGAAACATAACCGTTTCCGGGAGATACAGAAGAGAAAATAAGTAACAAATATGAATATTATCTAGATGGTGATAATACACCCTAATGGGGGCAACCCACTTACCCGTGCTGCCTGCGCAATTTTTGTCATTTCCCGGTTGATGAGGCTTGAGGTCATAACGTATCTTTTGACAGATCACACCTCCATTTACTTTGAATGCCACATCATCATACCCACAAAATCACAAATTGATTTCCCCAAAAATATCACGGGTGTAAAGCTAAGATAAACGAATTCCTCCACCACCAATCGTGGATACGTTTGAAGCGATCAACTTTCGTGATCCATTAGATATACTATGTCAGACCTTCGTCCATACACGTTGTCCTGGGATTGGACAAACCTAAGGCACTATTTTGCAAACAGGATAGCCCTACGTAGTGGTTTTCAGATAATAAATCTGACACCGGTCTCTCTGTATTGACAACATAAAAATGGTCGAAAACTTCAATAGTCGGTGATTTAATTATCAAAGAAAAATATGTGTACAAATAATGGTCGTATTTCCAAATGGAAATCTTACCAGCAAATCATCAATCAACACTGATCTTCTTTTATCTAATTTATTTTTAATTTATTTATTTTCCCATTTCTATATATTCGTAAATTCTTATTTTCTAAATTTAGAAAATATACGTTATTAAAATTGGGAAACATTCCCGTATTTTCTCCCATTTCTTATTTTCAATATTAAAACATTTCTGATTTCTTATTTGAAAAGCATTTACAAAACTCCTTCATTGGATTTAAACAGATATTTAAATTAAATATTGCTATGCCAACTCAAACCATTAACACTTACTAACTAAATTCAATTAACTAATGTTCACTATTGAACTTTAACCATTCCTCAGTTAAAAATGGAGTCAATCAAGTTGGGGTATAATTACCTCTCAGACCTCAACTGAACAACATTTCTAAACCCAAAATAGACAAAGTTCACCTTTTAAATATTTAACAAACTTCCTTACGCAACTCTCGTATTCTATTTACAAATCCACTTCATTTATTGTAATGACCCGCATTTTCAGCAGTATAATAATTAATTAATTTAATTATTTAAAGGGTGATTAAGAGAATATAATGGTCGTTTTATTAAATAATGGTGAATATTTAATTAAAATAATAAACTAAATAATATATTTAATTCTGAAATAATCAGAAATAGTGAATTGACAATATAATGTGAACTGGGCAATTTAAAACATTTAATTTAGTTTAGAACTGTTTAGAATGACGAATATATTTAAATAACATTACTTTGAAAGTGTAATTATATTATAAATATAATCGAGCTCGAAATGGCGCGACAGTTCGCTATTTGGCGATTTGAACTTAAACTGGATATGCATGGTTCGTTTTAAATCGGATTTCTGTGAAACAAGAATCATATGGAGCTGGTGAAGTATATCTTTCCAGTGGAAGAGAAAAATCTGGTTTTCATCGTATAGATTTTGATTTGAGTCCAAATCAAATTTTAGAAAAGTCGCTATGGAATTCCTTTGATATTTATAAATATTTATTTATATTTATAAAAGGAATTTCAATATAAATCGAATATCGGGTTGACCCAGATTTGAAATATCGAGTTAGAAATTCATATGAGATTTTTCTGAAGCTGTATGGTATTCCACTGTGAATATGTACGATAATATTTATTTTTATTTATTAAATTTAATTGTTTTTAAATATATTTATATATTTAAAAGTGTTATTTAGGACTTTAAAAATAGCCACTTTTGCAAACGAAGTCAGAATTCGACGAAACCAGTTTTGTTGGGTCCGTAATGTCAGACTCTAGGTGCGTGTCAATTTTCGTGATTTTTGAATATCGTATGGGACCGTACCATTTTTTAGAAGGATAATACTGTATAATGTATTAATAAAAATCAATAAAATATTCAAATTAAAATATCCAGACTGATTCACTGATCAACACAAGGACACATCCTCTTCCCTTTTCATCCGCACGAACTTCTGGTTCCTCAAATACAAACGTGGCTCTCAGGAAATCCTAACAAAAATCCAAACCAAGCCTATAAATTCTAAAATACATATCATTGAATCCTTTTGAGATTTCTTCAATCCGGTGTGTTTTGTTTAGGGTTCGGAGTATTTTAAATTCGCTGAAAATTGGGTACAGCGGATACAATAGGAACTAGGGCTCGAGTTATCTTGAAATGGAAGCACTAATTCGTGAAACCGACCTCGTTTCTGAGTTGGTGGGGGTGTTTTAGCATCTACTTGAAATTTTTGGGTATTTATGGTGATAAAGATGGTCGCATCTTTTCCTGTAGCAGCGTCGAGGGGCTATTCGATGAAATCGAAATGGAAGCGTCGGGTTTTGGTTGATGGGCGTGGTCGGATAGAGGAGGAGACGAGGAGGCCGGTGGTGGTGATGGGGTTGAGTTCGGTGGTTCACAGAAGGAGCAGTTGGTGATGAACGGTTCGGCAATGTCTGTTTGATGGAGTAGAGGTCCACGACATTGAGGAAGAAAAGGGGGTAACAGGCGCGAGTTCAAATTGTTTTGGGCCGATGATTTTCCGTTGGGCCGTGGGAAGTAAATAAAGGGTAAAGGGCTATTAGTTAATATAATTTAGTTTTTATTTAAATTTAATTATCATATTTACTTCGTAATGGTATAACTTGATCATACGATATCAGATTGACGAACTGTAAGTTGCGTTGGGATCGTATGAACAGTGGCTATGCACTGGAATTGACTAGGAATGGATTGAAGCTCGTTTGAATTTATGGCGAAATAAATTGTTTGGTTCAAATCAAACAAACAGTTTATCGTTCTTTAACGATGAACTGACAAAGTGAGTAAAACCCACCAACTTTGAATAGTTATATTTTTATAACGTATTCTTAGAACTGTTAATCATCTGTTGATTACTGTGTGTTAACTGTTTGGTTGAATTGCAGATGTATTGGTTGAAATTATAGATAAAGATATAAAATATCGTTAATCAGATATCGATTCTGTTTATTAGAATATTTTATATCGAAGTGAAATCGATGTTATTATATTGTTTAACATCTGTGGACGTAGGGAAACAGGTTGGAGGAATCCAACTGGATTCCTCAACATTTATTTTAATGTTTTCATATATTGTAATATATGATGTGATATAAAATCTGTTGATGATGATGTGTGTTTAAATGATATCGATCATTGTGATTTGGTATTTTAAATAGCATAAGAAATAATGGCATGTAGAAAGGGGATTTTCAAAGTATATTTTGAAAATAAATTATTTATATAAAATCAATGGATTTTATATATAAAAGGAAAAAGGATTTTATATAAGGAATATAATTATAAAATCAAAAGAATTTAAAAGGAAATATATTTGTAAAACAAAAATAAGGGAAATTATTTGTAAAACAAATATAAAGGAAATATATTTGTAAGACAAATACAAAGGAAGATATTTGCAAAAACAAATACAAAAAAGAAATATATGTAAACCATTTACAAATAGAAATGGAAAAGGAATATTTGTAAACCACTTACAAATAGAAATGAAAAAGGAATATTTGTAAACCATTTACAAATAGAAATGAAAAAGGAATATTTGTAAACCATTTACAAATCGAAATGAAAAAGGAATATTTATAAACCATTTACAAATGGAATTGAAAAAGGAATATTTGTAAACCATTTACAAATAGAAATGAAAAAGGAATATTTGTAAACCATTTACAAACAGAAATGAAAAAAGAATATTTGTAAACCATTTACAAATAGAAATGAAAAGGATATATTTGTAAACCATTTACAAATAGATTTGGAAAGGGAATATTTGTAAAACGTTTACAATTAAAATAGAAAAGATAAAAGAAATATTTATTTGTTAAATAAATAGAAAAGATAAAAGAAACATTTATTTGTTAAATAAATAGAATTGAAAAGGGAATAGTTATTGGTTGAGTAAACATATAGAAAAGGAGATAATTCAAAGGAGTTAATTCAAAAGTGTAAATCGAAATGATTTAATCGAATATTAGTTATTCGATTAGAGTTAATCGATTAGAGTTAATCGATTAGAGTTAGAGTTAACAAGTTAGAGTTAATCGATTTGAGTTAGAGTTAACCAGTTAGAGTTAATCGATTAGAGTTAGAGTTAACCAACTAGAATTAACTAGTTAGAGTTATTCAAATAGAGTTGATTGATTAGAGTTAAATCAAAGCGAGTTAATCCAATAGAATTAATCCAATAGAGTTAATTGATAAGAGAATTGACAAGAGCTAATTGAATAGAGTAATCGAATATAGTTTATTCGAAGAAAAGTTTTCGAATCTAGATATTCGTAAGAGAGATTATCAAATATAGTTATTCGAAGGGAGGAGTTATCGAATAGAGATTATTCGAAAGAGAATTACGTAAGGAAGTTTGTTAAAAGTTTAAAAGATAAACTTTGACTATTTCGAAGTTAAAGCGTTGTTCAGTTAAGGTCTGAGAGGTAATTATACCCCAACTTGATTGACTTCCTTCTTAACTAAGGAATGGTAAGGTTTGATCGTGAAGGAGTTTTGGAAATGTTTTCCAAATAAGAATCAGAAATGTTTTCTGATAATATAAAATAAGAATTTAGAATATATGGAAACAGGAGATAAGTAAATTAATGAACTAAAGAGATAAATGTTAAATGATGATTGATCGATATAATTTCCATCTGGAAATAATATCGTTGTTTGCACACCTGTTTTTCTTTGATAGTTAACTCACCGACTATTGAAGTTTTTGACCATTTTAACGTTGTTAATATGGAGAGACCGGTTGGATTATTATCCGAAGAACAACTCTGTATTGGCATAAGCATTGCTAATCATATATGCCAAAGATAATTGAAGACGGAGTAAAGTGCAAGGGCTATTATATAAATCTTAGATAACAATTGCCTAAGATGGATGTACTAAATAGTGCCTTCGATTTGTCCAGTCCCAGGACAACTTGTGTGGACGAAGGTTTGACAGAGTATATCTAATAGATTGCACAAGTGGATCTCTTCAAACGTATTCATGTTTGGTGGCGGAGGAATTCGTTTCTCTTTGCTGTATACCCGTGGTATGTTTGGGGAAATCAATTTGTGATTTGGCAGGTATGACGATGTGACATTCAAAGTGAATGAAGAGATGATATGTAAAAGATAAGTGTAGCCTCTAGCCTCACAACCAGGAAATGACAGAAATCGGGCAGGTAGCATGGCTATGTAGGTCGCACCTATTAGGGTGTATAATCACCTGATCTAGAGTTTCATTTACTTCTAAAAATCTATTGTTGATGCTGTCCCATTCAGGAAATGGTTGCTGATACCAACCATTGGTGATATACATTCGATACACTCAAGCGAAATGAGTGGTTGGTCATGTGTGGCCGGGTTGCAAGATGTTCTTGTTGAACCCAGTGTATTCCTCTCTAGAGGTACACTAGCGAAAGGTGGTTCCATACCTTGTCATAGTTGGAAATCCATTACCCGATAAGTGCTGACGGTTTTGATCGTACACTATATATGTAGAACGTGAGATGAAAGCGTTCTGCTAGATGATTATTATATTGTGGTTGGTAGACATTATTATAATATAAAAAGGTTTTTGATATAAAGATATTTTGGTTTCTCTTAGGGGAAAAACCCGTTCCGTTATGCGGCGTGGTCTTATAATATACCGTTTAATAGCTCAATCTGTTTTAAACTGTTTTACTCATACCAGTCCCTTGACTGACCCGGAGTTTATTTTGTTTGTTTTCCCTAAACTCTTGGGTGCCCAATTTTATACGGGCAGTCAAGTAGTCCGGATTTTACAAATATACTTGGAGAGCTTGGAACAGGAGGCTTCAGGATCATATAGCTATTATTTATTTCCGCTGTTGTTGTAAGTGTTGTACTCTGCAATGTTATTGTATACATATACTGTTGTATTTCAAAAGTTATGTTATATTTTATTCATTCCATTGTGAGGTTCGTGTTTACTTTGATGTTGTGTTGTTCTTCTTCTTCTATTCTAAATTTCTATCTTATCTATTCTCACCCTCTAATTTCTTTCATTAACCATATGGTATTTTTTGACTCTTGATGTTCGATAGGTGTTGTATGTCGGATAACGAAAGTCGAATTTTTTCCGGGTCGTTACATTTGCAGAAATCATTTGATTATAACAATAGTGTTATAATCCCATGCTTCCGAAATAAAATAACTTAATATAACTTTTATTTATTAATTTGGATAATTAAACAAACAAATAATTTATTAATAAATAAATAAATCTTGATTTTTAAAAAGGGAAAGTAAATAGTACTTTCCATAATTTGATATAATTGAATTTCAACTTATAATTCTCTCTCGAATAATCTCTATTCGATAACTCCCTTTCGAATAACTATATTCGATTTATCTCTCTTTGAATAACTATATTCGATTAAATATCTTTCGAATAACTTATAGTCGATTAACTCTCTTCTTCGAAAAACATATATTCGAATAACCATCCTTCGAATAACTTATATTCGATTAATTCACTTCGAATAACATATATTCGACTAACTTACTTTGAATAACTATATCCGATTATACAATATTGGTTTCCAACCAAATACTAATTATCTTGCCAAATTTCTGATTTTATTCAATATATAATTTCTTAAATAAATTATTTTATAACATCTGGCCTAGTTGAATTCTAACTATAAATCTTCACGGATTTTATATAATTCCATTCATATTTCGAACATCGAAATACATTCTATCCCTTCAATTTTAAAACAACTCCAACTTTCCTATTTTACATTCACTGCTAAATTTTCAATTTCAATTATCCACATATAATTATATTTTAATTCATTTATAAACATTGTTTATAAATCACAACACTTGTTTTCATTATTAAACAAGTTATTTATTTCTAACCATTTGAAATTTCATTTCTGTTTGATTCAATTTCAAAAATCCACTTTCCTTTACAAATGTGTTTACTTGCAAAATATTTACTTAATTCCATTATTCACATCGAATGTGAATAATATTCCTTTTATATAATCCATTTAGTTTGTTTTCATAATTTAAAACAACATCCCAATTCCAACTTCTATTTATAGATTTATTCATATGAAATCTTCTTTTTATTTCTAACACTTTACGCTCATTTATAAATTCTTTATATATGTTGAGTACACATTCTATTTAAAATATCGGTGTTAAAAACAAATTTCTACTTTTCTATATAAATTCGGACTTATATATTCAATTTATCAAATGAAAATTATTCCTTTTAATTTATAAACATCGTTTATAAATTTATCTGCTCAATTTATCAGTTAGAAACAGTTTTCTATTAACTATCCAATTTTCCCATAATTCATTTATAACTAGTAATTTCCTTTTTAAAATTTCTATTCATTTCCAAAATAACATATTTGTTCCATATAATCATATATTTATTTCTTTGTTCTTCCATTAAGTATTTTCACAAAACAGGCTTTTAATCTTCCATATAACTATTAATAATTTTACACAGAAGTTCTTATTTAATTTCCCAAATAATTTCTTTTTATAAAATCCATTGATTTTAAATAAACATTTTTATTTTCAGTATCCACTTTAAAAATTCCCTTTTTTATCTTCCAGTATTTCTTATGGTATATAAAGATACCAAATAACAGGACCAGTGTCACCACAATCAAATCACAGATCATATATCACAATATATGAAAACAACAGTATTATAAATATCGAGGAATCCTGTTGGATCCCTCCAACATGTTTCCCTGCATCCACAGATGTTAATCACATGACACGAATATGAAATATTCTGATAAACAGAGTTAATATTCGATTAACGATTTATATATATCGTTATCTATAATTTTAACCAATAAACTAGCAGTTCAACCAAATAGTCAACATACAGCAAACAATCATCATTTATAAATTTTAAAAATACATTATAAAAATATAAGCTAATCAGAGTTAGTGAGATTTACTCACATTGGTTGGTTTATCATTAAATAACGATATAAGTTCAATGGTTCCATTCAGGCATTTTGTTTTGCCATAAATTTAAACGAGCTCCAATCCACTTCCAGTCAGTTCCATGTTGTAGTCCTCGTCCATACTGTAATAACCCGGAAAATGTGAACCAATTTAAATTTTTTAAAATTGGTTATTACCAAAGAATTTGAATAATTGAAATAGCATATTTCAATAAAATAAAGAATTGGGTATAGTAAGGAAGTTTGAAATTTTGAATACAAACTTTGTTTGACTATACCGGGTGGGAAATATAACGGATTTTAGCGAAACTGAAAATATTTAAATCTGTTTATGAATACCTTTCTAACGAATCTGAAAAATCGAAGTTTCATAACGGGAATCAAAATTTATGGCTGAATGAATTTTCAGAAAGGTCGCTATATAGCATATATAGCCCTTGAAAATAGATATTTTGCATACGACCTCGGAGTTCGACGAAACCACTTTTGTTGGGTCCGGGATGTCAAACTATTTCTAGGTTTCAAATTTCATAATTTTTGAAGCTAGTATGTGAGCGGAGCAAAGGAAAATGTGATTGGTCAATTTCTGTTAAAATGGGTCGACCTAAAAATGGCCGTTTTTCAAACGAACTCAGAATTCGACGAAACTGGTTTTGTTAGGACCGTATCGTCAAAACAAAGCTAGATTTATTTTTCTAGAATTTTTCGGTTCAGTTTGTGGCCCTGGCAAATTGAAATGTATGTTCAAATTAAATATTAAATGTTTTATATTTTAATTTGAAAAATAACTGACTGTAACAGTAGAATTGGCCAACGAAACATATCCCATTGTGTCCGGAATGGGGGTATTTAGCTAGCGACAACATTCGTTGGGTTTGATTTCGAGTTCATTTGTAAAAACACTATTAAAAATTTCCTATAAAGCCTCGACCAATAGGATTTTTCCTTTTTTAAAAAAAAAAACCACGGAACCCTAGCCGCCTTTTTGCTCTGGACGATTCCCGTAGCTCGAACCTTCCCATCGATTTTCCCGCCGCCACAGCCAGTTTCGCCGCCACCTCCAGTTGAATATTCTGATCACCTCCCTCCCCTCTTCAAATCAGAACAAGCCTCGTCAAAAACCATTGATTATACGCGTCGAATTTCCAGGAGGAAGTCAGCCCCTTTGGAGCGCCGCCGCGACCTGCTGGAGCCGCCGAGTCTGCCGCCACCACCATCGATCGAGAGCTGATTCGTAGCCCTTCAACGTCGCAGGGCCTGATCGGAGCAACAAGGTACGGTTTGATTTTAAAATCAAAACCTAGTTTTGAAGGTTTAAAAACCTTTCTGCTTCGAAATTCTGAAATGAAAATAACACTATAAAGCGTTGCAAAACTTTGAAAAATAATATCTTTTTCGTTCTTTAACGAAATTCTATGAAACAGGAGACACCGTGACCGCAAGGAGGCTCTCTACCATCTAGAAAAGCCGCGGATTTTTCTGATCTTCCTAGGATTTTTAGCACTGCAAAAACCAAGGTGAGGAATCTAAACTAAATTGTGTGAATGGAATCGCGTTGTATAAATTATATAAGCGAAGTGTAAATTATATACGCATTGTATACCTCATGTACATGTGTTGTATAAGTTATATTAGCGATGTATAAATTATACAAGCGTTGAATGAAACATGTATGCTTTGAATTGTGATGAAATGCAAGTGAATTATAGAAATAATATATATATATATACTCCCCTCGTCCATAGACCATGGACGATATTTATTGCTTGTGATTGACGTGATATTATATGGTATGACGAATGGTTGGAAATAATTGTTTGTGGTTGATTTTGTGGTTGGAAAATACCTTTGTGGTTGAAAAATACCCTCTTGTGGTTGAAACAAATTAGAATAGGATTGTGGAATTGAAAATAAAACATGCCGCCTGCGTGCGAACTAGATGCATGATCCCCATTGTCAAAAACCGCGAGGTTTTAAGGTAGAGCGAGGAGCCGTACTAGGGACGGTCCCGGTTTTAACTACCCTGCCGTTATGCTGCCGAAATTTTCTGAAAAATTCATGTGTTGAATATTATTTGAATTCAAACAAATACCTTTAGCGACAAAAATCACATTTTTATATATATTCAAACTATAGGGAATATTCATGTGTTGGGTTGAAATTCATTCGTTGAATCGAAATTCATGTGTTGAATATTATTTGAATTTAAACAAATAGCTTTAGCGATAAAAATCACATTTATATATATATACAAACTATAGAAAATATTCATGTGTTGAGTTGAAATTCATTCGTTGAATCGAAATTCATGTGTTGAATATTATTGGAATTTAAACGAATAGCTTTAGCGATAAAAATCACATTTATATATATATACAAACTATAGAAAATATTCATGTGTTGAGTTGAAATTCATTCGTTGAGTTGAAATTCATGTGTTGAATATTATTTGAATTTAAACGAATAGTTTTAGCGATAAAAATCACATTTTTATATATATACAAACTATAGAAAATATTCATGTGTTGAATTGAGATTCGTTCGTCGAGTTGAGATTCATGTGTTGAAAGTTATAGTATTTTTAAAATAAAAGAATAGACAATAAAAACTACATTTTTATTGTGAATATGAAGTGTTAAAAACATTCACGTGTTGAATAAATATTTTTGATGATAAAAATATTTCTTTTATCATGTATACGCTTTGATAAAAATACACAGGTGTTGAAGTAAATAATAGTTTGCAAGAAATATTATTATTAGCTTTCTTCTGCATATATATACATGTGTTGAACAGGAAAAATGGATTAGCTGTAGAGTAAAGAAATTATTTGCGTGCCCGACAAATAGGTAAGCCTTGATGAGTTGGCTGCGTAATTTTATTTTTATATCAACTCCTGCGAATGCCATTGGATGCGGAGTGCTGGTTATTCTGTGTGAAATAATAAATATCGCCATAGGATAGTAACAATTAATTTTGAACTACACTACATGGCATACTTCTTGACGATAGGCATACTTCATCATATTCCACATAAGCAATTGGAGCTTGTGTGACGAGGTGGAAGATTTACCATACGAGCGAGAGGCTTGTATGGCGATGACTATATACTACAGGTTGAACCGATGACTGATATGGACTATATAAAATATAACGATTAATTGCCAGATTAATAAAAAAAACACACGGGTCTGGAGTTGACAATAATCACATCTCTCTAGTTATTAGATACGGCACATGGACTATTTATTTCCACACGGAAACGAGGTGACGAGAATTTATTCTCTGGAGTGATTATCTATACATGCACCCCCGTAAACACCAGAATATATCACTATAAATATGTGGATGTTTTTAGGATTTATTGGGTACCTAAAACGGCCCAATAAATTTCCAAACCCCTCCCCGTACAAAGGAGGTTATGGCGAAATTTTTCGAAATATTAAGGCGTTAGTGAAATATTTGAAGTGAAAACGAAGTTGAAAATATAGAATGAACTATAGTTGGAATTATAGAATGAAGTATATTTATATATATAAATTTAAATATAATTAAATGGAATCGAATCCGTGCAGTTCATGTTTCGGAATCGTAATTTGAAACGATTAGTACGAGAAATCCGACCATCGGATTTTCCCGAAACCACAACCGCTGGGTTCGCATTGGAAATATCTTTCCAACGGCACCAACCTTGTAAAAATCCAACGGTTGGATTGTCCGGAATGTTTAATTCAAATCTGAAGAAAAACAGCGCCAGAATCGTTTATATTTATATATAAATATAATTAAATTAAATCGAATAATGACGCTGCAGTTCGAATTTTGAAACCGTAACTTCAAACGACTAGTGTGGAAGATCCGACCGTCGGATTTTCACGAAATTGGAACCGCTGGGTTCGCTTTGGGAATATCTTCCCACTGATATAGACTTTGTAGAAATCCAACGGTTAGATTTTCTGATATGTGTAAAACAAATTAGGGGAAAAACAGCGTTAGTGCCACGGCACGACTTGAAACGTCGTTTAATTAAATATGGCCATTTTTAAATAAATAAAAATGGCGAAGAATCGTTATAAAATATTATAAGCAACATAGATTGCAAATAAACCAATTGGGCTTGAATTGTTGTATATTTGATGGTTGTATGTGTTTGACACGAAAATAACACTAAAGAACTGAAAGATGGATGTCGAATAATATAACCATGGAAAGAATCGATTTAAATTCTAATTACGTGAATTATTTGAAAAGGCCGAGCTAACCCTCATTTCAAATAATTTATCGAGCGATTCGAATTGGAAAATACAAGGACGATTCAAGACCGACGATCTTCGTATCGGTTGGATGGGCGCTGCTGAGGTTCCTGACCGGAGTAGCTACCGTGAAGGAACGGAAGTAGTAGCCGTCCGAACGTATGTGTTGATTGTATGGATATACGAGGAATTTGACGCCTCCGGTTTCGTTCAGACCCAGAACGGACTTGTAAATGGACTGTGTGTCTGACATTGGATTTTGTTCTATACTGATTGATCTCTATTAAATATATATCTGTTTGGCGGCGGAGAATTTATTCTTTTGCTTAACGCCCTTCTCTGAGACGTACGAGCTCAGAGGTTATATATCGATGGAAATCAATCGTATGGAGTGGATTGCCTATGTGACATGCCAAGATGCTGTGATCAAGGCTTCTGTTGCAAAGCAAAGTCTTGTGGATGATGATCAAAGCACGGTCTACATGGCCTGGCTTTGTGTATAGAGTAGATTCGCGAGCCTCACACCTCGGTATGAGTCAAAAACGGGATACGGACTGCAGGGAGAGCACGACGTTTCTTTCTAGCTATGGTGGTGGCAGTGACTTACCAGCCCTGACATTTATATCTATTTTTCACCTATGTGGTTGTTGGAATGTGAGGCGCCTCGATTATAGGTCTGTAAGGACTGGGAAACGTGTGTTCAGGAATTGCCAATCCTCAAACGTAAGAGAGGACCGACCCTGAAGCATCCAGGGTTACCCAGAGTGTGTAGTCCTGAGGCATTTGCTAGAATGTCTCGAAGCGGAGAGGAGCTTGCCCCTTGCCTCGACTCATGACGGAAATCCAATTTCCAATACGAAATAACGGACTCAATTATAGAACTAGTATGGCGACATAGTAGATGGTAGCTATGCCGCCTATGATTGATATTTATGATGCTATTCGCTTTTGAAACATATATGCACTAGTAATAATATCAATTGATTTTTCTTTATACGTATCAAGCATATTTGGCCATTATAAGGTAAAACTCTATCCTCCGGCTTGCGTTGCATTGTATGATGGGACTTGAGTCTTATAATGGCTTCATTCTTTTTAAAAGCATTACGTTGTTTTAAAAGAATTTACTTTGTTTTAAATGCATTAGCAATCACTGGAGTAAACCCGTTCCGCGAAAGTGGCGTGGTCCTATGATTTGCTTATTACTGTTGTTTAAACTGTTAAATAGATTCCTCATACCAGTCCCCATGACTGACTCGTTGTTTGTTTCACTTTGCAAACGCGGGTGCCCTCATTTTCACACGGGCAGCCTATTTCACAGGTGACAGGTTGTTTTTGGCTCTGCACTGTTGCATAGAGTGCATTTTGGCTCATGGCGAGGCTGACTTCACAGAGATGACTTTGACATTTTCTGCCATTATTGTACTTATATTATGATTCCGCCACAGGCGATGCAGACACTTTACTTTCAGTATTTATTCTTGTATGTATATGTACCACCTTCGGCGATGTAGACTGATACCCTTATTATGTCTCACTGCATGTATGTATTCCGCCTCTGGCGATGATGACTGATCACTTCCCTTTTATTTACTAAGTTATATCCTACGCTGTGCTATTCTGATGTTGTTACATGTTGTGATTCCGCTGTCATATCCATGTAAAATTATTCTATTTATTGTTTTTGCTATTATCTGTACTTTGCTATGATGATTGATGTGTTATATTCCAATGATTATCCTTAATACCGCACCTCGGATTTTGGGATCGTCACACATACGATCCCAACGGATCTTGTTTTGTCTATTTCTGATAATGTATGCAATAGTTATGATTTTTTTTCAAGCTAACATGTTAAAAATAATAATAGATTTACATTAATTAGCTAATTGGGCTTTACCCATTAAATTCTGGCCCACCCCCACCATTAAAAGCCCACATCTGGACTTTTCCTTGTTTTGCTTTCTTCCCCGAACCTAAAATGCATGCTCCAGTATTTACACCCCTCCATTTTTGATCCTTGAAACCTTCATAACTTATTCTTCTTCTAGAATTCTTAAAACCGAAAACACCAACCAATTCTCTTCTATTCGGTACCACCTCTGATCAACTAACGTCACCCTACCTATTTTCGTCGATCCCCATTTCCCTGCGATTCTGAAGAAAATAGCAAAAAATTTCATCACCAAATTTTCCCCAAAATAAAATCACTGAAGTGTGGTTTTAACCCCTCATTCCAATTCTACCCTTAAAAACTTGAATCGATGCTTCTTCCTGCTTAAAAACAGAAAACCTAGGCGCGCTGAGAAAAACGAGTGAACCAGAATTGGCATCGCACCCTACGAGATGGATACTAAATTGAAGAAAACTCCCCACGGATTTCAGAAATGTTTGTGTTGCGATTTATTGAAATTTATTTCTAACTTTTTTGGTTTTTTAATTTCATGGTTGGTTTGAGGAAGTATTCTGGTGGCGACGTGATTAATTTTGACCAGATAAAAAGTTCGTTTAGGGTTAGAAAGTGTAACGGGTATATATATGATAGTTTTATATTTTTTTATTCGATTATTTTATTTGTTTTTATCCCAATGCTATTTGTATTTGTTCTTAAAAATCCCTATGAACGCATACATTACCCAAAAATCACGAAAATGGACATGCAGCTATCGTTCGACAATACGGACCCAACAAAACTTGTTTCGTCGAATTCCGAGTCCGTTTGTTCACACAACATATTTTTAAAGTCAAATTATCGACTGTTTTGCACATTAAAATTCCGTACGGCCACATACTGACTCCAAAAATCACGAAAATTGAAATCTAACAGTAACTTGATATTCCGGATCCAACAAAATTAGTTTCACCGAAAACGGAGGTAGTTTGCAAAAATGGCTATTTTTAAAGCTCTAAATAAACCCATTTAAATATCAATATAT
The DNA here is from genome assembly GCA_030737875.1 of Allium sativum. Classification (NCBI taxonomy): domain Eukaryota; kingdom Viridiplantae; phylum Streptophyta; class Magnoliopsida; order Asparagales; family Amaryllidaceae; genus Allium; species Allium sativum. The sequence goes on from CM060912.1 coordinate 1,028,956,344, forward strand.
TTAAAAATAGTTAAATTAAATATTTATAAACAAATATTATAGTATATATTCACAATGGAATATCATACAGCTCCAATTGGATTTATAACTCGATATTCAAAATCCCAGTTTAATCGATATTCAATTTATGTTGAAAAATCCATTTATTATATAAATAAATCGCTATAAATTATAAAGGAATTCCATAGAGATTTTTCGAAAATTTGATTTTGACATAAATCAAAATCTACACGATGAAATCTCGATTTTTCTCTTTTATTAGAAAAATATACTCCACCAGCTTCGAATGTTTCTTGTTTCATAGAAATCTGACTTAAATGGATTCTGTATATTCATTTAAAGTTCGAATGGCCAAATTACGAACCGTTGCGCCATTTCGAACTCGATTATAATTATAATATAATTATACGTTCAACTGTCCTTTATATAATATATTCGTTAATATAATTCAACTCTAAACTAAATTATATATTATATATGATCCAAATCACAATATTGTGAATTCCACTATTCCGACTATTTCGGAATTTAAATATTTTGTTTTATTCTTTATATTAATTAAATATTCACTATTATTTGATTAAACAACAATTTAAATCTCTAAATCACCATTTAAATAATTAAATAAATTAATTATTATACCGTAAAAATATGGGACATTACATTCTTTCCCCCTTTAAAATAATTTCGTCCTCGAAATTGCTAAGGTAGAAAACAAACCCTATTAACTGGGTTAAAAATTATTTGTTTATCTATTATCTTAGTTTCATAGTACCAATAAATTTCAATTAAATATTAATTCATTTATATTAACAAAATTTTCAAAAAATTTGAAAATTTTCTGACATTCGAAATTTTCGAAAATTTTCGACAGCACCTCCTTTGTACCGGTCAATAGCTCAAACTCCAACTCGCCTCTCTAGGCCTTCTTCAACCCAAAAGAAAATCAAACAACCAAACGGCTTGCCAATTTGGGTCATAAAAACCTCATACCCAATATAAATATAAACTGGTACCTTTTTGTCGGGCATATCATTATATCCTTTCCACCTGTTATCAATTCAGCATATACCAATATCATTCCAATCAAATTCCAATCAGTTTTATCCTCAACACAGCTATTCGCTCAAACAAGCCAAATATCATTTCAAACTCGAGTTCCATTTTCGATTCCCAACTCCTAACTCACTAATCCAATACCATTTCAGATTCCTATCTCACAATTCAAAATTTGATTCTACCTGATACATTACATTCCAATTCAATTTCCAGTTAATTGGTTTCAATTCAATTAATATTTGCTTTCACAAATTTCTTTTCAGTTTGGTTTTAATTCAGATAATCTCTTTTGGGAGTTTTAAATAGTTTACCATATGAAAATCAAACTTTCCTTTTCAGAATCCAAAACAACCCATTTCCACAAAACAATTCAAAAACAATATTTTGGTAGTAATCCGTCACCTAGAACTTGAAAATGAACACTGATGATGTGGCCAACATCATAAGAATATTTCCCAGCTATCAAAGTGAGTTCAATACTATATCACTTTTCAAAACCATCTTCAAACATCTCCATTTTTAAATTTATTTCAAAATATCCTTCACAATGCTCGTAAAACAATGTCAAATCTCCCAGGATTTTAAAATTCTCATATATTTGGTCCAAATCCATTTATAAACACTTTTCACATTTCCAGAGTTTTTTATTCCAATTCTGATTTAAATTCAGATTTAATTCATCTGATTCCATATATTACATTTATATGAACTCTGATTGGTTATATATAACCATTTCAATTTTAACCTTACCTGATTATAATAACAACCAACACATCCAATATACTATAATATTTCCAATATCTATACTTTCTTTTATATCAAAATATTATTTGGGTAAAATTATTTCATTTACCCACTTTTCAAAACATACTGTGTTGGTTTATCGTATTCAAGTGTTTAGAAACCCCTACCGATACAGTGGATCAAACTGGTCGATCAGAATCCATAAACAACTCAACCAATAAGTCTCCATAATATAAAACTATTTTTATAAAATCCACAAATACGTTCACTTGTATATATACACTCAAACTCAATCTAGGGTATTACTAACCCTATCTCTAATGAATTACGCCACCGAGCCAAGGTAATCAATTAATCTTCAGCTCTGATACCACTGTAACGACCCAGGGTTTTCGCGATCCTGGTTATTGACATAAACTCAATGTCGACTACTCAAGCATCGGAAAACACCGAATAGTCCATGAAAGAAATTAGAGGGTGAGAGCAGATAAGATAGAAATTTAGAATAGAAGAAGAAGAAGAACATAACAACATCAGAGTAACCCGAACCTCACAGCGGAACGGAAAAAAAATATAATATCTAAAATAACTTTGAACACAAATCTGTATTTGTATATTAGAGTACAACACTTACATCACAGCGGAAATAAACAATAGCTACAAAATGTTGCTGAAGCCTCCTACTCTAAGCTCCATCCAGTGTATCTGCAAATCCCGACCGCTTGACTACCAATACAAAATTTGGGCACCCAAAAGTTTAGGAAAACAAAACAAAATGAACTCTGGGTCATTCATGGGACTGGTGTGAGTAAACTCCAATCATTCGATTTAACTTTTCAAAAATCATTTTCGAAAGAAATGATAATCGTAAGACCGATCCACACATAAACACGGATGGTTTTTACCTTACAATAACCCAAAACATTTACAAAATCAATACTTTTCTGATATTATAATAATGCCTAATCACAAATAATTAACAATCTAGCAGAACGCTTACATCTCATACTCCACACATATATATATATATAGTATAAAATCAAAACCGCAGGCGCTTATTGGAGATTGGATTCCGACTATGACAAGGTATGGGACCACCTGCCAATTGTGTATCTCTAGAGAGGAATAGGCTGGGTTCAACAAGAACATCTTGCAATCCGGCCTACACATGACCGACCACTCATTTCTCTTGAGTGTATCGAATATATTGTCACCTACTGTTGCTAGCAACATAACTGTTCTCGGGAGATACAGAAGCAAAAAGAAGTAACAAATATGAATATCTCTAGATGGTGACAATACACCCTAATGGGGGCGACCCACTTTGCCATGCTGCCTTCCCGATTTTTGTCATTTCCCGGTTGATGAGGCTTGAGGTCATAACGTATCTTTTGACAGATCAAACCTCCATTTACTTTGAATGCCACATCATCATACCCACCAAATCACAAATTGATTTCCCCAAAAATATCATGGGTATAAAGCTAAGAGAAACGAAATCCTCCTCCACCAAACGTGGATACGTTTGAAGCGATCAACTTACGTGATCCATTAGATTTACTCTATCAGACATTCGTCCATACACGTTGTCCCGGGACTGGACAAATCGAAGGCACTATTTTGTAAACAGGATAGCCCTTGCATAACTCCGTCTTCAATTATCTTTATCATATTTGATTGCAACGCTAACGCCCATACGGAGCGGTTTTCAGATAATAAATCTAATCCCGGTCTCTCCGTATTTACAATGGAAAAATGGTCGAAAACTTTGATAGTCGGTGATTTAACTATCAAAAAAATATGTGTATAAACAATGGTCGTATTTCCAAATGGAAATCTTACCGAGCAAATCATCAATCAATACTGATCTTCTTTAATTCAATTTATTTTTAATTTATTTATTTTCCCATTTCTATATATTCATAAATTCTTATTTTCTAAATTTAGAAAATATACGTTATTAAAATGGGAAACATTCCCGTATTTTTTCACGTTTCTTATTTTCAATATTAAAACATTTTTGATTTCTTATTTGGAAAGCATGTCCAAAACTCCTTCATTGGATTTAAACAGATGTTTAAATAAAATATCGCTGTGCCAACTCGAATCATTAACACTTATAAACTAAATTCAGTTAACTAACCTTCACTATCGAACTTTAACCATTCCTCAGTTAAAAATGGAGTCAATCAAGTTGGGGTAGAATTACCTCTCAGACCTTAACTGAACAACATTTCTAACCTCGAAATAGACAAAGTTCACCTTTTAAATATTTAACAAACTTCCTTATGCAACTCTCGTATTTTATTTACAAATCCACTTCTTTTCTAGAAATCATTTGATTACAGCAATAGTGTCATAATCCCATGCTTACGAAATATAATAACTTAAATATAACTTTTATTTATTAATTTGGATAATTAAACAAACAACAAATTTATTAATAAATAAATAAATCTTGAGTTTTAAAAACGAAAAGTAAATAGTACTTTCCCTAATTTGATATAATTGAATTTCAACTTATAATTCTCTCTAAAATAATCTCTATTCGATAACTCCCTTTCGAATAACTATATTCGATTTATCTCTCTTCGAATAACTATATTTGATTAACTATCTTTCGAATAACTTATATTCGATTAACTCTCTTCTTCGAGTAGCTTATATTCGAATAACCATCTTTCGAATAACTTATATTCGATTAATTCACTTCGAATAACTTATATTCGGTTAACTTACTTCAAATAACTATATCTGATTATACAATATTGGTTTCCAACTAAATACTAATTATCTTGTCAAATTTCTGATTTTATTAACACTACAACAAAAACACCATATTACAACTTTAATTTTACAACGGTGGTAAACGCACCGTTGTAATAAATGGGTTTTTACAACGGTGGTAAAAGCACCGTTGTAATAATTGGTTTTTTACAACGGTGGTATAAACACCGTTGTAACTACAACAAAAATACCATATTACAACTTCAATTTTACAACGGTGGTTAAAGCACCGTTGTAATAAATGTTTTTTACAACTTTTTTCCAGAAAAGTTGTAATAAATTTATTTCTAACAACTGTGTTATTTTGACAGTTGTAATAAAAGCCTATCACAACTTTTATTTTTTGACTGTTGTAATATATGACTATATTTTAATATTAACTATTTTCATTAAATAATTTTTAATAATTAATATTAACAACTAATTAGTAATCATTAATTAATAACCTATATATTAATATTAAATATTTAATTAAAAATACTTCAATAAATAAATAATTCATGCTAATAATTAGTAATTGACAACCAATTAGTAATTATTAATTAATAATCAATAAATACATATTAAATATTTAATTAAAAATACATCAATAAATAAATAATTCCTACTAATAATTACTAATTAACAACCAATTAGTAATTATTTAATAATAATCAATGTATAAATATTAAATATTTAATTAAAAATAATTATTTATAACTACTTCATTATTAAGTACTAGTAATTAATTAGTAAGTAATAACTAATGAGCGGTTAATAATCAATTAATTAATAATCAATAAGTAAATAACAATTAATAAATATTTAATTTATAATTAATCATGATTATTAGTAGTAATTAATATTTAGTATATAATATTTTTTAATAAGTAATCGTTGTTGAAAGTTTTTCCAAAATCTTTTGTCAAATATGATCCCTACGGAGGGGGGGTCCAGGGGGGGTGGCAACCCCCCAAGGTGGGGGTGCGGGGGCAACGCCCCCGCTAACGGGGTTCGACCTGCCCGGTCAGGTCGCGGGGGTCCAGGGGGCAGCGCCCCCGGCAGGGTGCGGGGCAGCGCCCCGTCCGAAACGGTACTTTTTGTGTACTGTTGAATTTGAATCTTACTCAAAATTTAACAACAATCGTTAATTAAGTAACTATTATTAATAAGTAATATTTGATTTGGTAGTAACTGTTTCAACAGTTTTAATAAATAATAACTATTATTAATAAGTAATATTTGATTTGGTAGTAACTGTTTCAACAGTTTTAATAAATATAATTTTGGCAACTAATAACAATTTTGGCTACTAAATAATAATAATTAATTTGAAATATTAAATAAGTAATTATTTGACTAATAATCAATAATTGATAAACAAATATTGAATATACAATTTAATTAATAATTAACAAACATAATTCACTATTAAATACAAGTGATTAATATATAATAATATTATATTATGTGAAAATAGTTACAAGTTAAAATTCAGTATTTACCGGTTATTATAGTCTTAAATCTGAACAAAAAAGTTGACAATTTGTATGCCAGGTTTTGATCTGAGGCGTAACATGCGGAAGGAATTCTTAGCTCCAACGAAAATTTCGTTTGGCTCTAACAAAATTTTTCGTTTGGCTCCAACACAAGTTTTCTGGGCTCCAAACCAAACATTTCGGGTCTAGCACCGCTTCCAAACCCTTACCCAAATTCATTTGCCGTATAATATAATCTCCAGCCGCCAAACGTTTTCTTCCAAACCCTTTCCCAAATTCGAGAACTGCTAGAATCATTCAAACCCTAGACCCGATAAAATTATCCAAAACGACGATCTGACGAAGAACGGAGGCGGAAATTGATCTCGCGAACTGTGATACAGGGAAAAGAAGACGGAGGCGAGCTGTGACAAAGGACGAAGGTCGAACAAAATCACGCAAAACAAACTTGTGAAAAGAAGGAACAGACGCTAATCTAGGGATTGGGAAGAAAGGTAACCCTAATTTTTGATTACTTGGCAAACTGTGCTACTGTGTTTTTGATAAATGGCATGGGAGGCAGTGTCGCTACTTCATCAACTAGCGTTTGTATATCTCGAAGCTGGACAATTGCCGCAACTAGGTCACCACTACTTACTGGAGCTAACGAACGCGAGTCTGATCCTGTTGCTGACCATGACTTTGCGACAAACATCTCAACAAAAGAAACAGGTAAAAGCCTTGATTTTTTTGGCAATGAGGGCTTGGAAGTAGGTTTAGAAACTGTGGAATTGGTTATTGAATTTAGGGAGATGCTAATACTGTTAATAGTTCAGTAGTATTACATGATGATGTGGGTATCACAGTTATTGAATTTATCTATATTAGGTGACTTTGAAGCAACATTATTCTGTCTACATTTAGTATGTATAAAGGAAATGGTGAAATTCAGTTAATACAGTTTCCATTACCATTGTAAATTTCGTTCTTTCTTGCAAATGAAAGAATGATGCTCGTATAATATATTTGTTGTCAGTACTTGAAAATATAATCAGTAAGAAAACACCACTATCTTCTTCTTCTTTTTTAAATTTGTGTGCATTAAGGGGCTTACATGTCTTATTATATTTGGTTTCCTATATATATAGTTGATATGAATGATTAACAGACCTGTTAATGAAGTGCTTTACATTTCACTATTTGATTAACCTGCTTATGCATATTTTAAGTAAATTATACGTCACACCCACTTATTCATTATAACCCAATTTTGTGTGTTTACATTTGCTTGGGTCTTCTTGTTCCAAAAATAATTAAGTATTTCACATGTTGCTGTTTGTTTGTTCTAGTTGGTATAACTGTCAAAGCTTTATGCAATTTATAGATTGTATCAAACTATCTCCAGTACATTAAACTGCAAACAATTTTCAAGCTTGGTCATATATTGAAACTTCCGAAGTGACAATGCGCCATATGCACGGGGTATATGATGTAGGCCCTACTGTATCTTTTTTTATGAAGGGTTCACTGCATATAGATACTAAATTATGCGTTCTTTTGTATGTCCATACCAAAAGCGCACATTTTTTGCTATTTTGATCATTTTTTTTAGCATGCATACATGTATGCACATATACCCTTGAATAATAATTTGATTAGCAGGATCGATTGGGAGATGTTAGGACAAGGAAATCAAGCATTGTATTTGCGGTTTGTAAAATGCCAGCTTGTTGAATCTCAGGTTTGGTCTTTGTGGAAATGATAGTTGGTTCTTATTTATTTATTTATTCAATTACTTGGGTTTCTGTTGTCAGTTACCGTATATGAAATACTATATGAATTGAGTACTGAATCTGCATTTCTTTCCCATAAACACTTGCAGTAAATGATGAAATTGCAAAGTTCAAGATATGGGATGCAATAGGGCAGGAGAAGTATCCTAGCTTGGCTCTGATGTATTTGCAGTAAATTTGGAAGATCAAAATAGTTGCAGGGATATTTGGAGCTTAAATTCTGTCAGCAGAGGAGGGCAAGGTGGTCATTTGAGAGCAAATCAAAGATACAGTAATTCAGTATATTCCAAGTACAGATGCAGTTCGGAAAGAGACAGTGGTGATAGATGTTAGTGACAGTGGTGATAGATGGTAGTTATGTATGTTTGAACTTTGAAGAGGGTGCGAAGGAAAAGCATGGAATGGTGTATGTCTTTTAAGATCAAATGCGGAAAGCAACTGCATATTGGGAAGTCAAGCAATGAAATATTCTTAGGATTTGTTTGTCAACTGTGACGGTTGCTTGAATTCGAGTATTCTCATATGCTTGGTGTGTCGGCTATTAGTGTTTCTAACTTTGTATTTGAGTATTTAAATAAATTATTTTGCAAATAACTGTAATATTTGTTTTGCTTGTGGAGTATCGCTATATTTAGTGTATTGTTCATTTCAGCTGCAAATGATGTTTATTTTTTTTTAAACTCAACTGTCAATCACAACGGTGCATAACAGTTGTAGTAGATATTATTACAACGGTGCATAACTGTTGTAATAAACTTATTACAACGGTGGAAAAAAGTTGTAAAATATACATATTACAACGGTCTTGCAACAGTGCAGAAAAGTTGTAAAAGATATTAGGCTATTACAACTTCTTAAGACACGACGGTTTGCCCACCGTTGTAAAAACCCTATTACAACGGTGTTCCACCGTTGTAATAGGGTCATTTTGTTGTAGTGTAAATATATAATTTCTTAAATAAATTATTTTATAACATCTGGCCTAGTTGAATTCTAATTATAAATCTTTATGGATTTTATTTAATTCCATTCATATTTCGAACATCGAAATACATTCCATCCCTTCCCTTTTAAAACAACTCCAACTTTCCCATTTTACATTCACTGCTGAATTTTCAATCTCAATTATCCACTGATAATTATATTTTAATTCATTTATAAAAATTGTTTATAAATCACCACACTTGTTTTCATTATTAAACAAATTATTTATTTCTAACCATTTGAAATTTCATTTGTTTTTAATTCCATTTCAAAAATCCACTTTCCTTGACAAATGTGTTTACTTGCAAAATCTTTACTTAATTCCATTATTCACATCGACTGTGGATAATTTTCCTTTTATATAATCCATTTAGTTTGTTTTTGTATTTTAAAACAACATCCCAATTCCAACTTCTATTTATAGATTTATTCATACGAAATCTTCTTTTTATTTCTAACACTTTACTCTCATTTATAAATTCTTTATATATGTTGAGTTCACATTCTATTTAAAATATCGGTGTTAAAAATAAATTTCTACTTTTCTATTTAAATTCGGACTTATATATTCCATTTATCAAATGATAATTATTCTTTTTAATTAATAAACATCGTTTATAAATTTATCTACTCAATTTATCTGTTAAAAATAGATTTCTACTAACTATCCAATTTTCCCATAATTCATTTATAACTGGTAATTTCCTTTTTAAAATTTCTATTCATTTCCCAAATAACATATTTGTTCCATATAATCAAATATTTATTTCTTTGTTTTCCATTAAGTATTTTCACAAAAAGGCTTTTAATCTTCCATATAACTATTAATAATTTTACACAGAAGTTCTTATTTAATTTCCCAAATAATTTCTCTTCATAAAATCCATTGATTTTATATAAACATTTTTATTTTCAATATTCACTTTAAAAATTCCCTTTTTTATCTTCCATTATTTCTTATGGTATATAAAGATACCAAATAACAGGACCACTGTCACCATAATCAAATCACAGATCATATATCACAATATATGAAAACAACAGTATTATAAATATCAAGGAATCCTGTTGGATCCCTCCTACTTGTTTCCCTGCATCCACAGATGTTAATCACATGAATAACACGAATATGAAATATTCTGATAAGCAGAATCAATATTCGATTAACGATTTATATATATCGTTATCTATAATTTTAACCAATAAACTAGCAGTTTAACCAAACAGTCAACACACAACAAACAACCATCATTTATAAATTTTAAAAATATGTTATAAAAATATAAGCTAAGCAGAGTTCTCCATCATTCAGGCATTTTATTTTGCCATAAATTCAAACGAGCTCCAATTCACTTCCAGTCAGTTCCATGTTGTAGTCCTCGTCCATACGATCCCAATGGATCTTTTTTCGTCGATTTCTGATAACGTATGCAATAGTTATGATTTTTTTAAGCTAACATGTTAAAAATAATAATAGATTTATATATATTAGATAATTGGGCTTTACCCATTAAATTCCGGCCCATCCCCACCATTAAAAGCCCATGTCCGCTCTTTGCCCTTTTCTGCTCTCTTTCGTGAACCTAAAATGCATGCTCTAATATTAGCACTCCTCCATTTTTGATCCTTGAAACCTTCATAACTCATTCGTTCTTCCTAAATTCTTAAAACTGAAAATACCAACCAAATCTTCAACCAATTCTCTTCTATTCGTACTACCTCTGATCAACTCGCGTCACCCTACCTATTTCCGTCGATCACCATTTCCCTGTGATGCTGAAGAAAACAGCGAAAATTTTCATCACCAAATTTTCCCAAAAAAATCACTGAAGTGTGGTTTTAACCCCTCATTCCAATTCTACCCTTAAAACATGAATCGATGCTTCTTCCTGCTCAAAAACTGAAAACCCTAGGTGCATTGAGAAACACGGGTGAACTAGAATTGGCATCGCACCCTACGAGATAGATACCGAATTGAAGAAAACTCCCCAAGGATTCCAGAAATGTTTGCGCTGCGATTTATTGAAATTTATTCCTAATTATTTTGGATTTTTTGATTGTCATGGTTTGGTTTGAGGAAGTATTCTGATGGCAGCATGATTAATTTTAAACAGAGAAAAATTTCATTTAGGGTTAGAAAGTGTAACGGGTATATATAGGATAGTTTTATATTTTTCTATTCAATTTTTTTATTTGTTTTTATCCCAACGTTGCTTATATTTGTTCTTAAAAATCCCTATGATCACATACAGTACCCAAAAATCACGAAAATGGACAGCAGCTATAGTTCGACATTACGAACCCAATGAAACTTGTTTCATCGAATTCCGAGTCCGTTTACTCACACAACATATTTTTAAAGTCAAATTATCGACGGTTTTTTACATTGAAGTCCCGTACGGCCACATACTGACTCCAAAAATCACGAAAATGGAAATCTAACAATAATTTGATATTCAAGATCCAACAAAATTAGTTTCATCGAGAATGGAGGTCGTTTGCAAAAATGGCTATTTTTAAAGCTCTAAAAAAGCCATTTAAATATTAATATATTTAAAAATAATTAAATTAAATGTTTATAAAATATTATCGTATATATTCGCAATAGAATATCACACAGCTCCGATTGGATTTATAACTCGATATTCCAAATCCCAGTTGAATCGATATTCAATTTATATTGAAAAATCCATTTATAATATAAATAAATCGCTATAAATTATAAAGGAATTCCATAGTGACTTTTCGAAAATTTGATTTGGACATAAATCAAAATCTACACGATGAAATCTTGATTTTTATCTTTCATTAGAAAAATATACTCCACCAGCTCCGAACGTTTCTTGTGTCACAGAAATCCGACTTAAAACGGATTCTATATATACATTTAAAGTTCGAATCGCCAAATTACGAACTGCCACGCCATTTCGAGCTTGATTAAAATTATAATTTAATTATACGTTCAATTGTCGTTTATATAATATATTCGTTAATATAATTCAACTCTAAACTGAATTATATATTATATATGATCAAATTCACAAAATATTGTGAATTCTACTATTTCCGACTATTTCGTAATTTAGATATGTTGCTATATTATTTATATTAATTAAATATTCACTATTATTTAATTAAACAACGATTTAAATCTCTAAATCACCATTTAAATAATTAAACAAATTAATTATTATACCGTAAAAATATGGGACATTAAATAATTCTAATGGTTGCAAAGTTGAAATGACCTTTTTAGATTTAAATGATGATTTTGTTAATTTTCCTAACTGACAAGCATCATATAAATTTTTAGTTTTGTATTTCATTTTCGTAAACCTTCAATGATTTTTCAAAATTAATGTGACAAAATCTCTTGTACCATAACTAAGGATCGTTATCTTTGGCTAATAAGCACTTATCTGGATTATTATTAATTTTTATATTTTAAGATATAAATATTTTTATCCCTATTACCTTCGAAAATAAGATTTTGATTTTTATCAAAAACCCTACATTTATTTTCTAAAAGCGATATATTAAAACCTTTATCACATAATTGACTAATAATTAACAGATTATGTTTTAATTTTTTAACTAATAAAACATCAGTAGTAAGGGGTAAATTAGATGTACCGTGATTTCTCACATCGCCTTTGCCGATGATATATCCTTCGGAATTATCTCCAAATGTGACAGTTCCTCCTTTTGAGTAGATAATATTTGTTAGCATTTCCTTGTCTCCTCTCATGTGTTTCGAGTGTATCGAGTATCAATTTTCCTTTTTTCTTGAGTGGGACCTACAAAAAATATGTAACGACATTGGTACCCACTTCCTTCGTTTAGGTTCTAACAGTTAGGTCTTTAGTAACCAAACCCAAGAGGGTTCAGTGTCCCTTTTAAAAATATAATCCTAACTATTATGAACTGTTTCTAAGAACGGTTTTACATACTTATTCCTAATCAAATAATCATTTGTTTTAGAAACCCATATACTAATAATTTTAGAAACCTTTTTCTTTATAGACGGTGTTATTGGTATGCTAGTTTTAGGTTTGCTAGGTTTAGATACCTTTTTCTTGGATTTCTTGGAAATGTTAGTTTTCTGTATATATCCTAGTCCATTTTTACTAGATGTAGGTTAAGAATTTTCTATAATTTTAGATAAATTCCCTCTACCTTTATTAAAATTTGTGATATTTCTAATAATATCATCTAATTTAATTTTAGGACCAAAGTTATCTAATTCTATAATTTAAATCCTGGTTTTAACTCTTGATTTTCGTAAGCAAGCAAATTGTTCTTTTCTTTTGTGTTTCAGTTTCTTGACTCAATAAAGAAAGATGAAAGTTTGCATTAAATAGAGATTCTTGAAATTAACTAATTTCATCTTCTTGTTAGGGATTGCGGAATGGATCGTTAAGGCAAAACTAACACTAGAGTGGGGGTAAATAGTGTTTTTGAGAATTTAAACAAAATCCAAAACTTATATGAATGAATATATGAATCAAAAACTGCAGAAATAATCACAGGTGCAGAATCAAACACAAACACGAACATAAATAAATTGCTGAAAAGGAAAGAACACATCGGATTTTATACTGGTTCAGAATTGCTCCTACGTCCAACTCCACACAACGCTGGATTGTGCAGAGTTTTATTACATATCAATATCTAATTACAATCCTCTCCTTGACTTCACGGCTACAAGGGATACCATCGATTCCACACACACTTGATCAAGTATACTCTCCTTGATTTCACGGCTACAAGGGATACCACCTATTCTAACCTCCTTGATATCACGGTTACAAGGGTCACACTGATTATATACACTATCCAAACAATTACAACAACCCTATAACTCTTCAAAAGCACTTTGATTCAGAGAGTAATGAGTAAAGAGTGAAAAGAGAAGAAGTTTTATGGAAATAGAATTGAATTCGACGGAGTATAAGTGTAGAAATCATATAAATGAGAATATATAATGGTGTAAAGAAAGGAGACGAAGATTGAGAAGAAGGATGATGAAAAAATTTGAAATCAGCCCATATTCATAACATTTGAAAGGTTGCAACGTTTCTGGAGCATCACAAATAGTGAAACGACACTTTCTTTCAATTTTCAAAAAGTGACAGTTATATGCCGACATGTGCATAAATGTATATCAATATATACATGTGTAAAACTAAATTTGAAGCATTTTTGAAGTGTTTTGATATATACATACATATATATATATATGTATATAATTATGGAAATTCTTGAGTTAAAACTTAGTGTTATAAATGAATATTATAAAGTAGAAAATCATATGAAAACATAAATATAAACTATATAAACATATTTATAAAATTATAGAGTTAAAATTATATAAATATAAAGTATATAATGTATACAAAACTTATAAACTATAAAACTTGAGTTTAAAATCAAGAATAAGGTAAGGAAAGTAAAATAGAGATGATAGAGATTAAAGATATAATTTGAAAACAAAATTTAAAATCAGAAATTGAAAAATAGAATTTGAATTTGAACCTGGAGTTCTATTGAGAGTCTTACATAATCCAGATTCTATTACTATATTTATCTTGAAATTGTGAAATCTGGAATACTTGAATTCTCATGAGTCTTGAATCATCTCTGAATTCTGAATCTCTAATATCTTTAAACTGTACAATCTTCAATAATAATTCTTTTATATATATCCTTCATATTTGTGTGTGTGTGTGTGTGTATTTATATATATTCTAGATAAAAGTGTTAGTATATATTTTATAATCAATTAATATTGAAATAAGGTTGTTGTCATCAAAACTCTATTCTCCAACAATCTCCCCATTTTTGATGATGACAACCTTAGTTTATAAAATATCATTACTGTTTATACTTGATGATGATCCTTCTAATACTCCCCTGTCCATATGAATCCTATAAACTAATTCAATATTTTATAATTTCCCCCCTTTGGCGTTATCAAAAAGAAATTCTAAAACTATTCCCCCAAAATCCTATAATGATCTAAATAAGTCCTATACCAAAGTAAATTACTCCCCTTAAGTCCTAAACCTACCTTTATAATCCAATAATATGATTATCAGTTATTAATACAAATCAATTCTAGTTTTATAATTACATATGTTTGATGTCATATATACAAACCAATCCAAATCAAACCACACCACACAATATGTTTAATATATACAAGTTTTTGATCCAAATTGAACAAATTCAAACAAATCAATCAAATCAACCGCACCAATCAATTAAACGTTCTTGGGACTTCTACCCAACCATCTTCTCCAATGATTGGATCCTTCTTGATGACTTCCCAGTCTTCATCTTCTTTGGTTGGTGGTGCCTTAGCTAGATTGTTATCTTCATCTCTGAACAGAGAAGAGATTTACCACTAAATTGCATCAAGATGCTTCTCTTGCTATTCAAACATCTTTATTTGGCTTAATTAGAGATAACGCTGATTTTGTAGTGTGACAACCCCAATTTCGACAGATCGGATTTTTTTTTGAAAATTCCAATCTATCGAAACTCGGATTGGTTTGCTCTGGTATCCTTAAGAAAAGACAGAGACATAAAATATGTCAGAGCTCAGAAAACATCTCACAGCGGAATGGATAAAATATAATATAAATTAAAGTATAGCCTTACCATATTAATAATACTGCATAACCAGTATCCAAAGCTATAATGTCTCATGTCCCTGCCACAAATCAAACCTGCGAGTATGTTATGAGGAGGGGGTCAGAACACAAGTTCTGGTGACTGGATTTAAACTATACACTTTGGATAATCCTACACATAATTTCAATCATATTATCTTATTTATTAGGTTACTTAGGTTAACAACACTCAAGGCTTACACACACGTCGTACCCATTTACTTCCCAGTGAACTAACATAATACAGTATATGTGTAGCTACCCCCAGTATCGAGGTACACCCCATGTAACCCCACTCACATGGTCTCCACCGTAACACTATCGTAGTCCCTCATTCTACGCCATAGTGATGTACGGATAACAATATTACATTCCGCATATATCTGCCATTACTATGCTACCCAAATGTACGGACTGCCACCTTTTCTCAAATCAAACTCCATAATGGAGTAATTCCCTCAAGTCTACGATACACCGCCCAGAGCCGATATGCATGTTTCTAGACTGTCCACCATACGTATCTTCATTTGTTGCTCGATGCCTCAATCACACGTCCCCTAATGTGCACCGAGTTCCGTGGCATGGGCGATAAAAGAATCACGGAACTCGGTCGGGGGCTTTTCCATATCTGTTTGGGCCCGTCTCTAAAGAGCCTCTATATACAGACATACCTAGGGTCTGTTTTCGTGGTGGCTATGGCCCCACCTCGGCCCCTCCCTCAACTAGTAAAAACTACCAGGGCTAAGCGACCGCCCCTACGCAAACAATCTAAACATCCATGTGGTGTCTCCCCTCAACCCCGTACCCCGATAGTGAAGGGTGAAATGGTATCTTGGGTTTAGCTTGAGTCTATCTGCATCCCGCAGGCTGCCGATGATGGGTGTCCGACGGTCTACTATCCTTATTGGTCCTGACCCTATGCCTCCTCGTGAGGCAACCGCCGAACCACCCTTGTGTCACTTCGTCACAGCATTCTGACTGCATGGCTACATCTGCAGTCAAGGCCCACCCACCTAGTAGTTACGCGTAGACCCAACCTTTGCGGACATAGCCTAAGACATCTGCTGCCGCACAGAGGACTACTAGGAGCACCTTACGTACCTCAAGAAGCCGCTTGCTTCCCCTTCCAGTCCTTCGGAGCCGTTAGAACAATCAAATGAATGTATGCTCTTCCTCGTGCCTTATAACACCACGATGATCTACCCCGTTGGGTTATTCACCCTCAAACGTGCGGACTGGTTCAAGCGCCTTACTTTAATATGTTATTAGACCCTATTTCTAAACATTCTTTTATGCTCTTACCTCACCTCACTAGGTTTCCAGTTTACTTGGTTATTCCCATTCATATTGAATTCTTATTCGAATTACCAAGTTTCTCTTGCTTATTAATTTTAGTCATACAACTTAACCCATTTAAGTTTATTAATAAGCCCCCAACATGTTATTCTCTAGATTGTGGCCCAAGGTCTATAATCTACAATCTCTTTTATATTATTGTTTGATTTCATCATTATAATAACATGTTTTAATTAATACGTAATTAAGTATGTCCAATTCACATGTTTTCTTATTAACATTTCACTTACCATTTATGATTAAATATAACTAATTTTATTTCATAAGTTTTCCTCATTCTTTCTCATTTAATCATAATTCCATTTTACGTTGTCAATACAATTTATCGTTGTTTACTTATTAACTTAGTTCTATTAACTAAGGCTCATTAATAAGTTTCTCTACTCGTTTATTATAACCTATGTTATAATTTCCTCTTATCTCTTAAACATTCTTATCAACGGGTTTCAGACTTCCAAGCTTATAGATCACTTAATTTATAATTAAGTACAATATATTTTCCCCTTTTTCTTAACTGGTTTCAGGTTTCCCCCTTTACTGATTACTAAATTTACAATTAAGCATTCCTTAACTCAATTCACCAGTTATCCCATCCTCTTACTAATTTATTATAACCTAAGTTATAATATTCACTTGCCCCTAGGACACAAGTCTACCTATTATACAACATTTTCATTAATGTTATTTATTTATAATAGGTTATTATTGAAACACCCCACAACCGTTAAGGTCACTCACAAAGGGAATGCCTTAACTTCGGTGGAGCGTTTTAGGTAAAAGATACAGATAATTTACAAGATAGACATATAAACAGTGGAAAAACTAAATTTATTTCATAAGCACGTGGTTTAGTCAAAACATTACAACAACTGCCTCAAACCAACTTCCAAATTATTACAACAAAATCTCTGTCTTGATTAAAACATAAAGAAGCATAAAATAACAATAAGGCAGCATAAATCCCCAATAAGAGTGTATCCAAAGCCATAGCCCAAGAAAAGAGAATCCAAGCAATACATCTACTCTCTTCAAGCTGGAAATGGTATGGACTAGTTGAAGTATTCCCTCCCTGTGGACCTGGGGGGGGGGGGGGGGGGGGACGGAAGAAAAGAGGATGAAAGAAAAATGGGTCAGCCATAAGCCTGGTAAGTCCAGTGATTTTTCAGCATGAGAATAAGAAAAAGGATCATGACACAAATAAACCGAAAATAGGACAATACCAGAATAACAAGATAACATAAGGCAAGATAATGCAATATACTATCGCATCCATTTCTATTTCTCTGCACCTACACCAGCCTCACGTATTCATAACAAAGTGATCCCCTTTATCGATCAGCTCCTACTCGTATACGTTTACTACTCGTGTCATTCGGCCCCGCTTGATTGTAGATACCTATGCTGGTCCCACCATGGGGTGTATCAAATCGTATGGTGGCAACCCGACACAATTCAAGATGCACATTGTATAACTACTGATGCCCAGTGCCTGGTTTTTCCACTCCGGAGTACGTGCACGCCCGCACTCCGTCGGAACCTACACTGACGCACCACCCGCCATTGTGTTGACCGATTATAATCAACCCAGTAATCGTGCCCCACCCTTCCTAGTTCAGGGCACCATGATACATCTATGTGGGTTACTGCTGAAATGGGTCCCCGTTACTAGAGTTTCCTAATCAACATGTTAAAATGGTTAAGTGTTCTAAAATTAACCTAACCCCACCCATCAGTTTAGCTAACATGTTGTATTGGTTAAATGTTGCCTTAATTAACTTAACCCTACCTTCTTAGCCTGCATGTTCCTTAGCTTTAATTCATTCATTAAAGCACCAACCTCTCACATTATATCTATATTGTTGCGGTTGCTGGATGTGCCGGTCGGTTCCGGGAAGTCTTACACCGCAACTCAATCTAACCTCAAGTTCTTTTGGGCTTAATGCGCTAACCTCTCACATTAGATCTATATTGTTGTGGTTGTTGGATGTGCCGAGCGGTTCCGGGCAGTCTTACACCGTAACTCAATCAAACCTCGGGTTAGGCATATCCGTCTTTTACTTAACTTACATATTTACCCTTCATATTCATATGTAAATTATCCATAATTTTTGTCATTCAAGTCATGCCCCATCTACCCTCTAAATCATGTTCATAATTTTTAAGTATATAAATTATACCATTTCATGCTACTAATCATTTACATGATTATGATCCAAACTATGCCAATAATATGTAATTTTATGTTTTTTCCAACGTTACCCTCGTTATACGTTCGCATAATTCACATAGAACGTTAGGCTCGCAACTTAGCCTAACTCATAGGGAAAAGAAAGGAGCATGTACCGTTCCAACAACATAAAAAATATGGATATAACTAAACGTCTGACATATAAATTTGGCATAGAACAATGAACTTGCATTTTAGATCTAATTAACATGAATCTTAAGCAAATGAACAGGAACTTACATAGAATTACACAAATCCAATTAGGCATGTAAATGTGAACTTGCATTTGAGTTGGATCAAATTAACATAGATCTAAACATATAAGGATGTAGATCTGAACCTATAGGCGTATATGAACATGACTTAGCCTATAAACTTGTATGTAACATAACATGAAATAGTCACCAAATTTATATAATACATGATTGGTTTAACATACAATATGATAAGTCCAATAAACCACAATAGTCTCATATGCATATATGATAGAATTGTCCCAAGAATAGACATGAATCGACATCACCATTTTCTTACAACTAGCACAGTTCTAGTTTCGCTTTATTACAAATCATGACTTTTATTTGTTCACATCTAAAGATTAACTGAACTTACAAACAAACAAAAATCTTGTTTTCTGGAATCTGTTTTCTGAAACTGAAAAGCTATCCTTTGATGTAGACTATTGGTTCTTTAATTTGGACTTGATTCGTAGCTTCTAACTTGCTTTCTAGTTGGAGAAGAATGGTAGCTATGCTAGGTTGACCATGGACAACATGACGACTCCTTGGAATGAAATTTGTGTGGTTTAGGGTTCAGGGTTGGGGTTTTTTATATAGAAGTTTAGATTTATGTGAGCCGTTAGATCAACCTAGAAGCAATCAGAACCATCCAGACCAAATAGAGCTATTCAGACACCGCCACATATGCCCTAGTGACTCAGCAGCGAGTCAGAAATCGTCACTGTTTGGATAAGAATACAAGAGTCAACCCCTACCGGGGGGGGGGGGGTTCGACACCTTTGTCGACTCCCCCTGGGGGGTCGAACCCCTGAGCGGGAATTTTTTCACTCAGCCTCTTTTGACTAAATTTGAAATTGGAACTGCTTTTTCGATTTAATTATTATTTATATTTAATTCTGATTTAACATGAAATCTTTTGAACTCCATAACTTCTTCATACAGAGTCCGATTCACGCAAACTCAAAATCTATCTCAAGCAGAATTCCGAGACGAACGCAATGGCGTATCCCGTTTCCCTTAATTCTTACTTTAATAAACATAGAAAATACAAGGTGTTAAATTCTCCTCTCCTTAATGGATTTCGTCCCCGAAATCTTCAAGTCAAGAAGAATGTATATCCTATCATCCAATCGTCTATCTACTCAACCATCAAACACCGGCAGCCATTGTCCTTAAAAAGATTTCTATTGCTTTCATGACTGTATGCATAGTGTGTGTATATGTCCTTATCTAATGCAAAATTAGGTGGTCTACTGATTTAGTTGACCTCCTTAATGCATATTATGTCAGTGCCATGAGTCCATTATGCATGCAATTATTCCTAATCATACTTTCTACATGAGTGCACAATCATTCATACAAATGAAACGTCCATGTAATAACACACCAAGTTCAATCCATAAACAAATACATATATGCATATGGAACATGAAAGTGAATGAGCTGATCTAACACCTAATGTGTGTGTATATGCATCCACAAGCAACCACTAGCAACCACTTGCAACCACTTGCAACCGTCAATCATAATATGTTTCAAATACATGTTTACATCCATTGGTTTCTACCTAAGGATAAAGAATAGGACTGAGGAGATATACTTAAAAAAATAGATACAAGCATGTATAAACTTATGGAAAAAGAGATCAAGGATGTACCCTCAAAAAGAAAAGGGTTGGCTGCGCGTATTTTTCCCTCAGTTTCCTAAGTCGCGTCTTCCTCAGCGTCACTCCATTGAACTTTAACAATCTTGACTTCACGGTTGCGTAGCTTTTTGACTTTCGTACCCAAGACACGAGTTGGAACTCTTCTCACAGTCGCTTCTCATTTCACTTGTACTTCCTCTAGTATACTTGGCTCCACAACTTCCGCAGACTCATGTAAGCACTTTCGTAGTTGAGAAACATGAAAAACATTATGAACTCCAGCCAGTCTTTCGGGTAGCTCTACTCTGTAAGTCATCGTCCCAATCCTTTCAATGATAGGAAATGGTACAAATCTTGGTGCCAACTTTCCTACGGATCCAAAGTGAATGACATTCCTCAAAGGAGATACTTTAAGGAACACCTTATCTCCAACCTTAAACTCAAGGTCGGATCTTCTTTTGTCTGCGTAGGACTTCTGTCTATCTTGGGCTGTTTTCATTCGTCTTCGTATCAAGTCCACCTTTTCTGAAGTTTCTCTGATCATGTATGGTCCAAGTAGGAGCTTGACTGTAGACTCCCACCTACAAGTTGGTGATCGGCATGGTCTTCCCTATAGAGCTTCGAAGGGTGCCATGCCTATGGTGGCTTGGTAGCTATTGTTGTAAGCGAATTCTGCCAAAGGAAGATGATCCTCCCATGTTCCTCCAAAGTCAAGAATGCACAATCTCAAGAGGTATTCTAATACTCTGTTCACCCTTTCCATATGACCATCGGTTTGGGGGTGATAGGCTGTGCTTAAGCATAGCAGTGTGCCTACAGCCTCTTGCAAACTCCTTCAAAACTCGCTTGTAAAGATAGGATCTCGATCACTCACTATGTTAGATGGTATCCCATGCAATCAAACTATTTCTTTAAGATAAACGGATGCTAACAATGAGGCAGTCCTCCTACTCTTAACCGGTATAAAGTGAGCGCTTTTTGTGAGCCTGTCCACTATTACCCAAATACTGGTATTGCCCCATCTTGACCTAGGAAACCCATCAATAAAGTCCATTGAAATGCGATCCCATTTCCACTGTGGGACCTCTAGAAGATGAAGCAAACCACCAGGCTTCTTCTGCTCTGCCTTAACTTGCTGGCATATCAATCACTTAGCAACGAACTCATCTACATCCCTCTTCATGCCATTCCAAAAGATTGCCCTTTTTATGTCTTTATACATCTTGTCACCACCTGGGTGTATGGTCAACTTAGAATGGTGTGCTTCTTCGAGAACCGTCTTCACCAAATCCCTTGCTTGTGGAATGCATAGTCTTCCATCCCACCTAAACTAACCCTTTCCATCGGTGGAGTATCTATTGATGTGGCTAGAAGTCTCACCCCTAATTAGCTTATCCATTACATCAACTAGCTGAGGGTCTTTACGTTGTGCGGTTCCTATTGAGTCCAAAAGAGTAGGCCGCACTTCTAGCGTTGCTAACAAACCAGGTACAAATTCAGAGGAGGTTTAAAGTCAAAGTTTGCTATGTACTCCACGCTTTGCCTTTCTACAAAGAGAGGATTTAAGGTCAGCTTCTTTCTACTCAAGGCGTCTGCTACCACATTGCCCTTGCTAGGGGTATAGGAAATCTCAAAATCATATGAGGCAAGGAACTCCATCCACCTTTGTTGTCTTAAGTTAAGATCTTTCTGTGAGAAAAGGTACTTTAATGATTTCTGGTCAGTAAATAGTTCAAACTTTTCTCCTAGCAGGTAATGACGCCATGAATTAAGAGTGAAAACAATGGCAGCTAGTTCTAAATCATGAGTTGGGTAGTTCTTCTGATGCACCTTTAATTGTCTTACCCCGTAATAAACTACCTTGCCTTCTTGCATCAAGACAGTGCCTAATCCTGTACTGCATGCGTCCGTGTATAATGTTAACATTTTGCTCCCGTCAGACAATGTCAGAACTAGGGCTGTTGTAAGAGCCCTTTTCAGACGTTGGAAAGCAACATCGCAATCCAAATCCCAAGCGAAAGTTAGGTTCTTCTTCGTCAACCTTGTAAGTGGGGCTGAGATTTTCGCAAAGTCTTTAATGAACTTTCAGTAAAAGCCCGCTATCCCGAGAAAGCTTCGGACTTCGGTTGCATTCCGTGGAACGTTTCAATCTTGCACCGCAACTACTTTTGCGGGGTCCACAGCTATCCCCTCTTTTGACACCACATTTCCAAGAAACCTTACTTCTTCTCTTCAGAAATAGCATTTGGAGAATTTTGCCTTCAGCTGATGTGCACGAAGAGTATCCATGACTTCCCTTAAATGCAAAGCATGCTCTTCCAAACTCTTCAAGAAAATCAAAATGTCATCCATGAAGACCACTACAAACATATTAAGGAGCTCCCTGAACACCCTGCTCATCAAGTCAACGAAATAAGCGGGTGCATTTGTCAAGCCGAATGGCATGACGAGCCATTCGAAGAAACCATCTGGGGTTCTGAACGCGGTCTTATCAATGCTGTCTTCAACCACTATTAGCTGATGAAACCCGATAGCCAGATCTAGTTGGGAGAAAACCGATGCACCTGCAAGCTGATCAAACAAGTCATCTATTCTTGGAAGTGGGTGCCTATTCTTCTTGGTTACCTTGTTTAGCTCCCTATAGTCAACGCATAAGCGAAGCGAACCATCTGCTTTGGTTGCAAACGCCATTGGAGCACCCCATTCATAAATACTCCGCCTTATAAACCCCTTTTCAAAAAACTCTTTAACTTGCTTGCTGAGCTCTTTCCTCTCCCTTGGAGCCATGTGTCTAATGGGTAGAGCAACGGGTTTTGCATTATCAACAAGGTATATGCGGATGTCTATCTTGCGCTTCGGAGGTAAGCCCTTCACCTCTTCAAAGACATACGAGTATTCACGGACTACTCTAACATGTTGCAAGTTTTCAACAGACGCATCAAGATATTCTAGGTAGCTAAGCATAATAGGATTCATGAGAGATTTCGAGAGTGTTACCGAGGTGAGCCATAAGTCTAACCACTCTCTTTTCACAATCGAGGATGGCACCATTACTGGATAACCAATCCATGCCTAGAATCAACCCATAGCCCGTGAAGCCCAACACATAGGCATTCCATCTAAACCCAACGCTTAGTATAGAAATTTCCAAATCCAAACAAATCATTGACAAATAAATCGAGCCCCCAATTGGATTTGAAACAACCAAGGGATCCTCTACTATACTGGTGTCTAGGTGCAGAGATTCAACTAAAGCAGTAGATATAAAAGAGTGCGATGTGCCAAAATCAAAGAGTGTACGAACAGGATGATCAAAAAGATAAACTAAACTCTCAACAGAAATATTTTTACCACGTTCTTGCGAAGGTGCTATGAGAGGGTGAACCTTCCCTCCAGAAGTAGATCCACTCCTCTGCCCTTGCCCTTGCTTTCTTGGGCAGTCCTTAGCCATGTGTCCTATCTCGCCGCACTGAAAACAACCACCCACCTTCCTCTTCTTCTTTTTGCAGTCCTTAATCAGATGTCCAGAAATGCCACAAAAATTACACTTCCTCTTGTCATGGGGTTTGTTATTCTTCCCGCCCTTCTTGGAATTCGTATTCTTATTCTGTGATCCCTCCACTTTCTTATCTTGAGGTACTTCCACCTTTGCCTCTTTCTTGCCATCCTTGTCTTTCTCCTGTAACAATGCCATGTCCACCAGTCTCTCATAAGTCACACCCATAGGTATATGGGACATAGCTAGGCTGTGCAGTGGCTCATTCAACACTTTTACAAAACGGAGAGCCTTCTTATGTGGAGTGTTAACTAACTCCAGTACGAACTTAGCCAACTGGTTGAATTGGTTAACGTATTCCTTGACTGAGATACTTCCCCGTCTGAGAGCTAAGAACTTCTCCATCTGTAGGCTTCGTTCAGCTTATGAGAGGAATTTCATTTCAAACCTCATTTTGAAATCCACCCAAGTTTCAACTGGCCTCTCAGCATCAATAGCTTCCCATCAATAAGAGACTTCATCTCTAAGCAACCATATGGCCAACTGTATCTTCTTCCTGTCGTCCACTTCGAAAATAACAAACAAATCCTCAGTTTCTTTGAGCCAGTTTCTTGCTTCCACGAATGATTCAGTTCCATTAAAGTTTTTTCCACCCATGGCTCGAAAGTCTCTACATTTCTTTGAGAAAGCATTTGCACGTGGAGGAGGAGGAATGGCTGCAGCTGGGGGAGGAGGAATGTCTGTTGGGCCTGCATTATTAGTCCTATCCTTTAGGTACCTTCTGAACCAGCCAAGTACCGGTACGCCCTCTGGAAGATTAAGATCCCCATACATGCTGAAATGAAAAAAAATAAGATTCAAAACAAAGGATAGAAAGATAGTGCATATGGCTTTGGGGATTATGCCTTTTAAAATAAAACAACACTTCTCTTGAAAATGCTTCTTTAAATTCCTTTTTGAAAAATGGTTTTCAAGAAATTTTATCTGATCTGGTAAACCTTCAGCTCTGATACCAAAGGAAACACCTCACCTCCGTTAAGGTCACTCACAAAGGGAATGCCTTAACTTCGGTGGAGCGTTTTAGGTAAAAGATGAAGATAATTTACAAGACAGACATATAAACAACGAAAAAACTAAATTTATTTCATAAGCACGTGGTTTAGTCAAAACATCACAACAACTATCTCAAACCAACGTCCAAATTATTACAACAAAATATTTGTCTTGATTAAAACATAAAGAAGCATAAAATAACAATAAGGCAACATAAATCCCCAATAAGAGTGTATCCAAAGCCATAGCCCAAGAAAAGAGAATCCAAACTATACATCTACTCTCCTCAAGCTGGAAATGGTCTGTACTAAGCTGAAGTATTCCCTCCCTGCGGACCTGGGGGGGAGGGGGGGAGGGAAGGAAGAAAAGAATATGAAAGAAAAATGGGTCAGACATAAGTCTGGTTAGTCCAGTGATTTTTCAATATGAGAACAAGAAAAAGGATCACAACATGAATAAACTGAAAATTGAAAATAGGACAATACCAGAATAACAAGATAACATAAGGCAAGTTAAACTGAATATACTATCGCATCCATTTCTATTTCTCTGCACCTACTGACTATTGTTTCAACCAGCCTCACGTGTTCATAACAAAGTGATCCCCTATATCGATCGGCTCCTACTCGTATACGTTTACTACTTGTGTCATTCGGCCCCGCTTGATTGTAGATACCCGTACTGGTCCCACCATGGGGTGTATCAAATCCTATGGTGGCAACCTGACACAATTCAAGATGCACAGTGTATAACTATTGATGCCCAGTGCCTGCTTTTTCCACTTCAGAGTACGTGCACGCCCGTACTCCATCGGGACCTACACTGACGCACCACCCGCTGTTGTTTTGACCGCTTATAATCAGCCCAATAATCGTGCCCCACCCGGCCTAGTTCAGGGTACCATGATACATCTATGTGGGTTACTGCTGAAATGGGTCCCCGTTACTAGGGTTTCCTAATCAACATGTTAAAATGGTTAAGTGTTCTAAAATTAACCTAACCCCACCCATCACTTTAGTTAACATGTTGTATTAGTTAAGTGTTGCCTTAATTAACTTAACCCTACCTTCTTAGCCTACCTGTTCCTTAGCTTTAATTCATTCATTAAAACACCAACCTCTCACATTAGATCTATATTGTTGTAGTTGCTGGATGTGCCGGTCGGTTCCCGGCAGTCTTACACCGCAATTCAATCTAACCTCGGGTTCTTTTGAGCTTAATGCGCGAACCTCTCACGTTAGATCTATATTGTTACGGTTGCTGGATGTGTTGGGCGGTTCCGGGCAGTCTTACATCGTAACTCAATCTATCCTCGGGTTAGGCATATTCGTCTTTTACGCAATTTACATATTTACCCTTCATATTTATATGTAAATTATCCACAATTTTTGTCATTCAAGTCATGCCCCATTTATCCTCTAAATCATGTTCATGATTTTTAGATATATAAATTATACCATTTCATGCTACTAATCATTTACATGATTATGAGCCAAACTATGCTAATAATATGTAATTTTATGTTTTTCCCAACGTTACACCCGTTATATGTTCGCATAACTCACATAGAACGTTAGGCTCGCAACTTTGCCTAACTCATAGGGAAAAGAAAGGAGCATGTACCATTCCAACAACATAAAAAATAGGGATCTAACTAAACGTGTGACATATAAATTTGGCATAGAACAATGAACTTGCATTTTAGATCTAATTAACATGAATCTTAAGCAAATGAACAGGAACTTACATAGAATTACACAAATCCAATTAGGCATGTAAATGTGAACTTGCATTTGAGTTGGATCAAATTAACATAGATTTAAACATATAAGGATGTAGATTTGAACCTATAGGCGTATATGAACTTGACTTAGCCTATAAACTTGCATGTAACATAACATGAAATAGTCACCAAATTTATATAATACATGATTGGTTTAACATACAACATGATAAGTCCAATAAACCACAACAATCTCGTATGCATATATGATAGAATTGTCACAAGAATAGACACGAATCAGCATCACCATTTTCTTACAACTAGCACAGTTCTAGTTTCGCGTTATTACAAATCATGACTTTTATTTGTTCACATCTAAAGAATAACAGAACTTACAAACAAAAGAAAAATCTTGTTTTCTATGATCTTTTTTCTGAAACTGAAAAGCTATCTTTTATGTAGACTATTGGTTCTTTAATTTGGATTTGATTCGTAGCTTCTAACTTGCTTTCTAGTTGGAGAATAATGGTGGCTATGCTAGACATGGCCAGCATCACGACTCCTTTGAATGAAATTTGTGTGGTTTAGGGTTGAGGGTTGGGGTTGTTTATATAGTAGTTTAGATTTATGTGAGCCGTTAGATCAACCTAGAGGCAATCAGAACCATCCAGACCAGATAGAGCTATCCAGAAACCGCCACCTATGCCCTAATGACTCAGCATCGAGTCAGAAATCGTCACTGTTTGGATCAGAATACAGGAATCGACCCCTACAGGGGGGTCGACACCTATGTCGACTCCCCTACAGGGGGGTTTTTAACAACCCGAATTTTAATAACATGTTGAAACTACAAATCAAGGTATAATTAATTTTTAAAATGATAATTATGGGAAACGGGTTATGCCATTGCGTTCGTCTCGGAATTCTGCATGAAATTGAGTCCGATTTTTCAAAAATCGGAGTCCGGATGAAGAAGTTATTGCCTGTAGAAGATTCAGCAAATTTCAGGCAGCACAGAACCAGGCAGGTCAACCTCGGGGTCAGGTCTACCTGGGGGTCGCGACCTACCCGTTACAGGTCAACCATATGGTCGACCTCCCCCTTACAAGTCGACCTGGTCGGCCTGTTTTGGCCTAAATCCCATTTTTGAAGCCTGAGACGTGTTTTGATGGTCCGGATTGATTCTAGGGTTGATCTAAAGGCCCTAATTAGTTCCTACACCTATAAATACACCCTAAGACCTAACCTAATTCATGACAAATCATTCTTACACCAAAATGCTGCTGAGATCCCTCTTGATCATGGCCGCCACATCTAATAAATTTCCTAAGCTTTCATACACAATCCAATTCGAAGATTAAGACTTCTACAATGATTCAAGACAATAAATCAACAATGCCGCAACATTTTTACAACAAATTCAGTTCTTAATTCCTTGTCCACGATCTGTAAGTTCTAGTTATTTTCAGATTAAAATAATTAAATTTAATATGGACATGTGATGAAGTGAAATTGGACTTTTGATTCAAGTCTATTCTTGTTTCTTCTTGGATCTTGATTTTGGGAACCTTTCTATCTTTATTCTCATGACAAGTTTATGGTCTATTCAGCTTGTTGTAAATCAATTTTCTTGGTTCATGTTGATATTATTATCAGGATCTATTCGTTATTCCTGAGATGATGCTTTTATGTCGTTTTCTCTCTGATCTCGTTTTTATTGCAACTTTTACCTTCCCCTATTTATTTTCTTTTGATGAACCTAGGTCAATTTTGGACCTAGGCCTAAACTACGATATATGTGCGATGGTATACGGGGAAAATATTGGAATATTGCCTAGTGGAATATATGTATTTGGTGGAATCGAAGGCATAATATGAAAATTGGATGTTTGGGGATAATTTACCATTAACATGAAACAGGGTAATTTTGGATATTGTCATTATAATGGTTATTGCGCGATTGGGATTGATATATGTAATTTGATATGGATATTGACATACGTAATTTGGCTAGAACTTGTTATGGGTAAATTGGTGTAAACGTGGTATACATGTAATTTTGGGTATAAAACTTGATCTATGTAAATTGAGCATAGCTTTGTAAACATGTAAATCATGAATCTTGACATATGTAAAACGGCATGAAACTTGGTATATGTGTAAATTGGCATAAAAATTGGCATACATGTAAAACGACATGAATTGAACATATGTAAATTTGGTATGAATTGGGCATATGTAAAACGTACATGTAATCTAGAACTTGGGCATATGTTAATTATGTAAAATTTGGAGTTGAAACGTATATGATAATTTATGACTTGGTATAGGTTTAATATGAATGCGCCTAAGTTGGGTTTTGGGTAGTTGGCGTGTATTGTAAATAAAAGGCTATAATTTGGCATAACTTTATAGTGAATTATGATAATACTTTGGGAATACGTTTTGGGGCAAAAACGTGAATTATGAACTTGGTAATTGGCATATAACTGGAAATATGAACGTGGTTGAAACATGAACGTGAATATGAATATGAACACGAACGTGAACATGGCTAACTCGAGGTTGGGTTGAGTTTGCAGTGTAATTCTGCCCAGAACCGCCCGACATATCCAGTGACTGCAAATAATAAGATCCAATGTGATAAGTTAGTCATATCATGCTTAAACCCGAGGTTAGACTGAGTTGTGGTGTAATTCTGTCCCGAACCGCCCGGCATATCTAGTGACCGCAACAACAGGTCTAATGTGAGTGGTTGATGCATTAATAATTAACTAATACCAATAAACAGACACGCTAAGAATGGAAAGGTTAAGTAATATGACTAGACTAATGACACTTAACCGATATAACATGTTAATTAGACAAGTGAGTTGGGTTAAGTAAATTGAGAACACTTAACCATTATAACATGTTAATTAGACAAGTGAGTTGGGTTAAGTAAATTGAGAACACTTAACCATTATAACAAGTTAATTAGACAAGTGGATAGGGTTAAGTAAAGTGAGAACACCTAACTAATACAACGGGTTAATTAGACAAGTGGTTGCGTTTAAGTAATAAAACTTAACCAACATTACATGACAAGCAAGTGGGTTAGGTTAACTTGAATAGGTTGATAACACTTAACCGTTATAACATGACTAGCGGATGGGTTGGTTTAACTTGAATGGGTTGATAACACCCAACCGATATAACTTGATGTGTGGTAGGGTTAAGTAAATACACGAGGGTAATGCTTAACCATTATAATATGGCTAGTGGATGAGGTTGAGTTAACATACACTTAACCAATCTAACACGAGGTGTGGTAAGGGTTAAGTTAACACAGGGGAGAACGCTTAACCAATATAACAAGACATGCGGTAGGGTTAAGTAACACAAGAGACAACATTTAACCAGGGAAACATGATGAGGGGTGGGGTTAAGTTAACTTGAATGGATAACACTTAACTAACCTGTGCGGTATACGAATAGACCCTAGGAAAACTGTAGCGGGACCCGTTTCAGCAGAAACCCACATTAGGTATCAATGGTACCCTGAGCTAGGCAGGGTGGGACACGATTACTGGGCTGATTATAAGTGGTCAAAACGGCGGTGGGTGATGCAGCAGTGCAGGTTCCGACGGATTACGGGCGTGCACGTATTCCGGAGTGGAAAATTTCGCCATTGGGCCTCAGTAGATATAAAGTTGTGCATCAAGAATTGTGTCGGGTTTTCCATCCTAGGGATAAATACACCCTAAGGTGGGACCATCACAAGTATCTACGAATAGGGGGCCGCGTGACACAAACAAGAACTAGGTCGAGTAGGAGCCGATCGATTAGGGTAGTAAGGATACATCTAACACATTCATGGCAATTGGGCTGGTTGAGGTGAAATCCTCATATTAGATGTAGTCCTGAAGGCTACCACAACTACGGGGTTGGGATAACCTTAGTATATAACACATGTGAAACATTGTAAGTAAAGCCGATCAATTAAAATAGGTACGGTGGGGACATGAAACTGTCAATATGAGGTGGGACCCTCATCGTGGGATTTGTACCTATAAAACTATCTTGTGGGTTATGGGGGATCACTAATCTTGTAACTATAACTAAGTAAACTAATTGGAACGCTAGTTAGGTGGTGCAGAGAATATAGGAAATCAAGGAAAATAGTGTAATGGTGAAGCTTAGAAATCTTGCGATGTTGTACTTGATAGAAACCTTGCGATGTGATACTTGGTAGGAAACTTGTGATGCTACTCTTGATAGGAATTATGGGATGTTATACCTGATTCATCGTGCCTATAGCTTTCCTCGTCATCATGCTTATGTTTACTTTCGGTTTATTCATGCCATATTATCTTCACCTGTTTTTATGCTGAAAGTCACTAGGACTTACTCAGTCTTTATGACTGACCCGGTTTGTTTCGCCTCTTTTTCTTCCGTTTCCCCCCTCCCCCAGGTTCGCAGGGTGGGAATACAGCTTAGTTCGGATCTTACCAAGTCCCAAGGCTCTTTCATGTACGGCTTGGATTTCTCTTGGCTATGGCTTGCTCTGCTTTATTGGGGAATACTACAGTTTATTTTTATGCTTCTTTGTTTTTGAGCAAGACAAATATTTTAGCTATGTAATTGAGTATTGGAAGTTGATGGGCTTTTATTGTAAACAATTATATTTAATAAATGATTTGAAGTACTCCTACTTTACTTTCCGCTGTTTTATATATGTCTGTCTTGTAATATTTCTGTTCCAGTACCCATATGCTCCATTGAAGTTAAGGCATTCCCTTTGTGAGTGACCTTAACGGATGTGGGGTGTTACAGGTTGACACCTATGTCGACTCCCCCCGGAGGGGGGGGGGAAGGTAAACCCCCTAAGCAGGAATTTTCCCGCTCAGCCTCTTTTGCCTAAATTTGAATTTCGAACTGCTTTTTCGATTTAATTATTATTTATATTTAATTCCGATTTAACATGAAATCTTCTGAACTTTATAACTTCTTCACATGGAGTCCGATTCACACAAACTCGGACTCTATCTCAAGCAGAATTCCAAGATGAACGCAATGGTGTAACCCATTTTCCTTAATTCTTACTTTAATAAACATAGAAAATACAGCGTGTTACAATTATCATTCCCCTTTTAAACCATTTTCTTTTACTGTTGTACTCCAGTATCATTCATTCACTGTAATATATATTCCTTATTTTAATTAAGGAAAACACTTCGTGCACCTTATCAGTTTGATAGAAGGAATCAGTGATTATTTTCATAACGTTTTCCCATCTAAATCCGTGGTAGCAAGTAATTTCTTTACTCTTCTTACTTTAGTTACTGTGGCCTACTTGCAACCACGTTCTCAGAAATAGGTCATTTAAGGAAATACATTACTTTTCCTTTGTATTACACCAACTCAGTTCATTATATCCCTTCCTTTCTTATTTTCTGAGTTAGACATTAGTTACCATTATTGTCATTTATTCATATCTTGTTATATATACACACACACACAAATATATATATATATATATATAAGGATTAGACCCCTCACATTAAGCCTACACTTGTGGATGCTGGATTTGTCGGGCGGGTCCGGGTAGACTTCTACCACAAGTTGACTTAACCTCGTGCCTTAGCACCGTTACATTTTTTTTTGCACTTAGCCCTCTCACATTAGTGGCTGCTGGATATGTCGGTCGGGTCCGAACAGACTTCCACCACTAATGCAACCTAACCTCGTGCCATATGTGCAGTAAAAATTTCTAATTGAAATCCTAGGCATATTCATCTTTATTCAATCATTAATGTTCATATCAAAATTGAACACCCAAATTAAAGTCTCAAAACATAATATATGCTATGTTACAAAAATTCCATTACAATTCATTCCCATTTCATGAAAACTTAGGCATATTATCCTTTTTACTGTAATCTAGTTTACAATAATCTAATTTTGCATGTCGTCCAAATTTTGTCTATATTTCATCGCATGTCCTTTTTAACATATGTTTAATCCTATTTTGACATGTAAACATTCAATCGGTTAATTATTCAAATCCATCAATCTAAACATGTCATTTATTTTACAATATGCCACAAGTGAAACATATAATTATAACAACAACAGTTATTGCCCATGTTCTAACCATTTCTAACAAGTTTTTTTTTCAACATGTAATCATTCCAATAATTTAATAGATTCAACATACGAATTCCTTGATCTATTCATATTAACGTCCCAACTTGTTATAACAGCAATTTCTAATTAAACTGGCAATTTCACAATTTATTAAAAGGGGATTGCAAAACAATAGTCATAACATTATCTAAAGGCTACAATTTAAACCCACTCACCTTTAAGCTTTCCCCAATTTTTGGATTCGATCTGTTCCATCATCCATGGTTTCCCCTTTTCCCTTTGATTAGATTCACAACCTTGCTTTGAATAACCTTTTATTGATGTTGATCCTCTCCTCCAGATGTGGATTCGTAACTTTCTAGACTAATATTTTAATTTCAGAATAGATTTGAGAAGAGAGAGAGAGCAATGGAAGAGCTCCAGCGTAGCCGCCAAATTATATGGTTTAGGGTTAGGTATAAGGTCTTATTTATAGGAGTATGAAGCAACCAGGACCCTTAGATTTAAATAAAATTCTATTAGAGCTAACCACGTCATACGAGCAATAGGAAATGGTCACTTCGCAACAAAAAAAAAACGTTCACCTATGAAAGCACGCCACGTGTGCTGAATGATGTGCAGGGGTTGACACCCCTGCTTGGGTGTCGACACCCCTATGGTGGTGTCGATACCCCTGCCGTATATATATATATATATATATATATATATATATATATATATATATGTGTGTGTGTGTGTGTGTGTGTGTGTGTGTGTGTGTGTATCTTTTTTTCTTTTGATTTGAAATTTGATTTACTTATAATACATGTAATTTTCTTGCATATAAATCAAATTTCAAACATTCCTTCTTTGTTTGCGTGCAACCCTTAATTTGAATTATGTTCATTTGTATGCAACTCTGATGCGTATGCTAGTCTTTTATATGTGAACAATTATTTATCTCAAACCAATTAATATATATATATATATATTCCTCTTTTGAAGCATTCTCCAAATTAAACCTCTTATTAACCCTTTTCGTACTGAACCGTTGTTTAATTAAACCGCCTTCTAACTAAGACACTTTTTAACTACTTTCACACTAAGCCACTTTTTAGTCATTCCCTTAAAAAGAATATGGCACTAGCAGGGATCAAACTTTGAACCTTTTGTATGCAAGTTACATGTTCCAACCAACTGAGCTACTTGGTCTTTTGTTAATAAGGCTTAGAACAGTGCTAGACATTATTATTTTCTCAATCCTTCTTTAATCATGTTTTGCTGCAATAATTAATTTAAAGATATCTCTTTCATTTTAAATCAGTTTACTATAAACTATTGGTCTAAATTGACCAGAAAATTGCCACGAACGCAATGATGCTAATTTCATGACCAAATTCTGGAAGCTATTCAAATTTTTCTTTTTATTTCTTTATTTAAATGTTCACATGTAATTTCAATTGCATTGCATTTCTTCTCATTTCATGTATTGCATGTAATTTCTTTTATTAATCTTAATCTTCATTTCACTGCATGAACTTATTACATGCAATTATATTATTATTTAATTTTTCCTTTAAATATATATATATATATATGCATATAATATATATATGCATATTTTTATATTTTTAATTGCATTAAAAATACGGGGTGTTACACATAGAATTATAGAAATAACGTTCTTGAAAGAATTCAGCGTTTCTTTAAGATTTTCACTTAAGTTATGGATTGGATTTGCCATGGATTTGAGACGAAATTTAGAAGGAAGAAGAATAAATGGAATAATGAATTTTTTTGGAAGAAATAGGCTTAAATTGGGTCTGGAATTCTTTGGATTTTGAATGGATATGAGTTAGTTATTTAATTTTAAAATTTGAAAAGATTTGAAAATCTGTCAGTTATATGTCAACATATACATATATGTATGTCAACATATCCTGTTGAACTTTTTGATTTTTTTTTTAATTTTGAATCTTTTAATCTTATATTATAATTAACTCTAAAGTTTTTACAGTAACTTAAAGATGATTTTAACATAAATAAAATTCCATTCATTACTTAATAGAAAGCAAATACATCCAACTAATTAAGACACACTAAATACGAGATTCGAAAGAAAATACAAGCGAATAGATAAGCGAATACATAAAGATAAATTAAACTAGATAAACTAGTTTTCAGATGATGATGAGGAAGGTGAGATTCCAAGCTTTCTTCCAATCTTGACCATGAACTTGATCATTTTTGAAAAGTTCTTCTTACGGTTCTCTTGAATGTTGACAATCTTTACTTGATTTTGAACAATCGTTTCTTCGGAAATGTGTCTAGTGTTGGTTGAACACTCAACACCTTCTAAAAAAGTGTCTTCTTCTTCGGATTCCATTGGCGCTTGTTCTTGTTGCATTTGGGCTTGCTTGGCTTCGAATGTCTCATACAGTTGGAAAGTGAGAGGAATTTGCGTGAGATGTATGTTTGATGAGTCAAACACTTTTCTAGGCCCAAATTCTTCTCCATGAAGATCAACTCCAAAATATTTGAAAATGCGGGTGAGATAAACACCGTAGTAGAGAGTGTTTTCTCTTAATGACAATTCTATGGGTTTGATCTCTTTTAAGATCATATCGGCCCAATTAATGTTATAGCCACCCATAATAGCAAAGAGGACTTTACTTTGAGAGTTGGATTATTAAAGTTTCCAGAATGAGGAGTGATGGTATATTGAAGGAGGAGGTTGACAATTCTTATTTTTAGATGGAAAAAGCGATTTTTGGAATCCATGTGAGCATCACTTTTGAATATGTCATGATAGGTCTCTAAATCGGTTTCATCAACAACGAAATACGAAAAATCTGAGCCTATTCTTCTATAATTCCAGATATTGCCTAAGAGTTCGACATCGAGAACAATTTGCGTGCCTTTGACGCTACTCCAAATTTAGTCTTTGTTGCCTTCGTAGAATCCGTGATTAAAATACGCATAGAACATCATGACAAGCTTAAGATAATATACTTTGTCATTATCCCGTGAGTCAATTAGACTCAAGACTTCATTTTGTTGAAAGAGAGAGGTAAGATCGTAAAAGGGAAAATCGCTAAAGATGACGAAAGCTTCCGTGTTAACTTTAGCATTCGCTACATAGTTAACATAGGTTTTGATAGCTTCTTTGTCATTATAAAGCTAACCTTTGATGGTTTTTGTTAACTTCAATTTCTGAGTTGAACTTGAGGAAGCCGTTGAATTGACAGTTTTGAAGTGAATAGATTTGAAGAATAACGATTTGAGTTGTGAATGAAAGGTGGAGAATAGGTGTATATATAGAAATTAAATGGATATGAATTAAATAGGCACAACTTTTCTGTAGTCAATGACACCTTTTCAGACCTTGGGAGTTGGTTAAACCTTAGAGGGAATTTTAAAAGTTTAAACCTTTGAAATTCAAAATTTAAATTTCAAATTTCTGGTCATATATGCCGACATATGTATCTATTTCAAAGGAATTTTGATTTTTATGAAATCCGATTTAAATTATCGATTTATATTTCAGGTTTAATGATTTCCTGAAATAACATCTCATCCTAACAAGCATTCAAAAATTTATTTTATTATTTTATTTATTATTTTTTATTATATTATTATTTTGAATTTTAAGATACAAGTTTCGAATTTGAATTTCAAATGTCAAGTTTTAATTTTAATTTTTAATTTTTAAATTCAAAACAAAGCAAACAAACAAAGCAACCATTTATCCAAATAGATTTTAAAAATTGATTAAGGTCTACCCGATTTTTTGATCCTTTTCGAAATTTTCTGAATTATGAATTGCCGTGAAGCACGTATTTGAATTTTCGGGTTCTGGCTCTTCGTCACTTGATGATGAATCTGAATCATCTAACATTGCTGTGTATGCTTTCTTTCTTTTCCTTTACAAATGGCGGTTGTCTGTTTGTTGAGTCGCATTACCTGGATATGGACACATTTTCCTTATATGGCCTAGTTTGTTGCAGTTATAATATCGACCATCATTACTTCTTGAATTTCCTTGGTTGTTATTTTAAAAATAATTTTTCCTTTTATATTTTCGAAATCTTCTAAAATGTCTTGTTATAAGGGCTGTTTTTTCATCATCTTCACTACTCGAGTCAGAATCATTTGTCGTTGCTTTAAGTGCAATGGATTTCTTCTCAGTTGACCTGTTTTCTTTTCTTTTCTGTAATTGGACTTCAAAAGACATCAGATTTCTAATTAACTCCTCAATCTTCATTTCATTGACCTTATTGGCTTCTTCTATTGCCAAAGTTTTCTGATCCCATTCTGGAGTCAATGAACTCAATATTTTTCTGGCTTGATCTTCTTCAGTATTTGTTTTTCCAAATGTCGCCATTAACGAATGCAAAATCTGCAATACATATCGGATATAGATTCATTCTCCTTCATTTTGAATAATTCAAACTGATTAACTAACATTGATATCTTTATTTATTTAACTTTACTAGTTCCTTCATGAGTAACTTGTAAAGTTCTCCAAATTTCATAAGCAGTTTGTCATACAGACACTCTATTAAACTCATTCCTATCTAATGAACAAAATAACATATTCACTGCTTTAAAATTACTTTGTGCAGCAGTCTTTTGTTCATTTTTCCATTGAGCAAAAGCAGTTGTGGGTTCAACAAACTCACTTTGTGTACTATTCTATGTGTCTAATCCTACTGATTGTAAATATATTTTCATTCTACATGCCCAATATGAATAATTACTACCATTAAATAGAGGTGGTCTAAGAGTGGACTGACCCTCTATAAAAGAACTATTATTGCTACCAGTGTTGGTTGCCATTATCACTACTTTCAAAAATCAGATTGTGAACTTTTTGAAAGACCGTTCTCCAATACCAATTGTTAGGGATTGCGGAATGGATCGTTAAGGAAAAACTAACGCTTGAGAGGGAGTGAATAGTGTTTCTGAGAATTTATATAAAATCTGAAACTTATATGAACTACTATATGAATCAAACACCAAAGATATAATCACATACATAGAATCAAACACAGACACAGATATAAACAAAAAAAATGAAAAAAAGGAAAGAACACACCGGATTTTATACTGATTCAGAATTGCTCCCACGTCTAGTCCCACGCAACGCTGGATTGCATAAAGTTTTATTACTATATCGATATCCAATTACAATCCTCTCCTTGATTTCATGGCTATAAGGGATACCATCGATTCCACGCACACTTGATCAAGTATACTCTCCTTGATTTCACGGCTACAAGGGATACCACTGGTTCTAACCTCCTTGATTTCACGGCTATAAGGGTCACACCGATTACATACACTACCCAAAAAATTACAACAACCCTATAAACCTTCAATAGACTTTGATTTAGAGAGTAATGAGTAGAGAGTGAGAATAGAAGAAATTTTACGAAAATAGAATTGAATTCGTCAGAGTATAAGTGTAGAAATCATAAAAATGAGAAGATATAATGGTGTAAGGAAAGGAGATGAAGATTGAGAAGAAGAATGATGAAAAAATTTGAAATCATCCCCCATTTATAACATTTGAAAGGTTGCAATGTTTCTGGAGCATCACAAATAGTGAAATGACACTTCCTTTCAATTTTCAAAAAGTGACAGTTATATGCCGACATGTATATAAATGTATGTCGATATATACATGTGTAAACTAAATTTGAAGTATTTTTGAAGTATTTTGTACATATATATATATAATTCTGGAAATTCTTGAATTAAAACATAGTTTATAAATGAATATTATAAAGTAGAAAATCATATGAAAACTTAAATATAAACTATATAAACATATTTATAAAATTATAGAGTTAAAACTATATAAATATACAATATATAAAGTATATAATATATATAAAACTTATAAACTATAAAACTTGAGTTTAAAATCAAGAATAAAGCAAGGAAAGTAAAATAGAGAAGATAGAGATTAAAGATAGAACTTGAAAACAGAATTTGAAATTAGAAATTGAAAAATAGAATTTAAATTTGAACTTGGAGTGTTATTCAGAGTCTTACATAATCCAGACTCTATTACTATATTTATCTTGAAATCTTGAATACTTGAATACTCATGAGTCTTGAATCATCTCTGAATTCTGAATCTCTAATATCTTTAAACTGTATAGTCTTTAATAATAATTACTATATATAAATCCTTCATATGTGTGTGTATATTCTAGATAAAAGTGTTAGTATATATTTTATAATCAATTTATATTGAAATAAGGTTGTTGTCATCAAAACATTATTCTGCAACACTTCTAATATCTCTTTTTCATCTTTCATCAAATCTCTTTCAAATTTTGCCTTTTTCTTGTCCTCGTTTGCTTGTTTAAATTTTCTTTTAAAATTATTTCTATATTCTAATATCTCTATATTAATTTGTGCCATATCATCTTAAATAAAATCATGTAACGTAGTTTCTTTGGCCATGAAGCATACGTTAGCTTGTTATTTATCGCTTTCACTATTACTTTCCGAAGACGAAGAATCTGAATCATCCCAAGTTATTGAGAAGACTCGTTTCTTAGTTGTCTCTTTCTTCTTTTTGTTGTGTTGTTCTTTATTTTGTTCCAGATAATACTTGGGTAATGTCCCGTTTTGTGACAAACAAAACATTCAAGTAAAGATGGAGCAGCTTTGTTATTATTGTTCTTGAGATTTTTCTTTCCATTGTTCTTGAATCCCTTCTTGTATTTCAGAAATTTTCTGAAATTTTTGGTAATAAAAGATAAATCTTCTTCTTCATCTGAATTTGTTTCATCCTTTTCAGCATGGAATGCTAAATTCTTTTTGTCTTGTGCATGAACCTTTTATCTTGCAAATTTACTTCATATGACATTAGATTATCGATTAACTCTTCTGGTCTCATGGCTAAAAGATGGTTGGCCTCTTTGATGGCTAAGACCTTCCTTTCCCAATCTTCCTTTAAACAGTTTAGGATTTTTGAAACCATATCAAAATCAGAATATTTTTCTCCCAATCCTAATAATGGAGATAACTATTTTGAAATCTAGAATACATATCTTTAATCGATTCATTTTCATTCATTAAAATTTCTAAAATTGATTATAAAGCATGGTTATCTTGCTTTGTTTGACCTTGTTATTTCCTTCGTGTGTAACCTTGAGTGGTCACCAAATTTCATATGTATTATTGCACATACAAAGCCGGTTAAACTCATTTCTATCTAAGACACAATGCAACATATTCATGTCTTTAGAATTAACAGTAACCTCTTCGTTTTCATTGGTTGACCACTTGGAATAATTGGTAGTGGGGGATGTATGTTATTTTTGATCAATATTCCAAGAATCAAAACCATTTTCTTGCATGTAATTCTCATACGTGTAGCCCAGTAATTATAGTTCATGCCATCGAAAAATGGCAGTTGTGCAGTAGATTGACCTTTTGTGAAACTTATGTCATTATTGGTGT
The DNA here is from genome assembly GCA_030737875.1 of Allium sativum. Classification (NCBI taxonomy): domain Eukaryota; kingdom Viridiplantae; phylum Streptophyta; class Magnoliopsida; order Asparagales; family Amaryllidaceae; genus Allium; species Allium sativum. Next base: position 1,028,997,171 of record CM060912.1, read on the forward strand.
TAGTGTTCGTGTTGTTATCCATATTATCGAGCATCAAATAACTATTTTATGGTCATAAGATGTCCTTGCTCTGATACCAAATGAAAAGAGTGCTAGAGTAAAATCGATTAATATTAGTTGATAAGAATATGCAGAAGCTTAGATAATGCGATATATATATATATATATATTAAACTTATGCAATAGTTATGCTAGCAAACATTTAATAAACAAACGATACCACAATAAATGCAGTAAAATAAAGTAAATGACACAAGGGATTTTTACATTGGTTGGGAGCACCGTCCTACGTCTAGTCCCAGACTTCTTCTGGCATTTCACAAGCAACACCCTCACTTCACCCGGAGGAATAGATTAACAACATAACCGAGCAATCGAACGGGATTTCATGCCTAAGAAAACCGAACAAGACTTCAACAACATGACCGAGCAACCGAATAGACTTCAACAGTACAACAAGTGTTTAAACTTCAATATGTGTTCTCAACAACACGAATTAGTCACAGACTAAGTACACCCTTCTTATAATCTTATCCTCGGACATTTGACATGTGTGTGAAGATTTGAAGGAAGTATATTGCTTATTGAATCGAGAAATATGAAATAGAATCAGCGATTCAAATCAATAAGTATGAAATTGAAAGCTTTTAGAATGCGAGAGTATACAAGAAATAAGAGCAGAAATTAGAGAAAGAATCAGTGATTTGGAAATGTAGTTTGTGATGTATAAATAGTAGTTGAAGAGTGATGATCATTCATGAAAAGTTATGATGAAGAGAAGCACTCATTTCTGTTCAGAAATGAATATAAAACCTTTCACGAAAGAAGATGTCTTTTCAGAAATATGACTGTTATGTTTGGATCAATCGACTGGTAAAAAAAGACCAGTCAACTGGTATTTAAAAACGTATTTATATTTAAGTACTTTGGCACACAAAATGCACTGAACTGTGTGAACTGGTGTACACCAGTTAACAAGCACTAACACAACTAAAACACAAAATAAATAATCATACCCAATCACTCTTCTATTGATCTCCTTTTCTTTGTTGTCATGAATCAAAAATCTCATAAATCAATAGGAAGTAGTTTAAGAAAACGGTTTTATGAAAGCATGTCTTCGTAAGCAACGACTTTAAGGATTTCCATGGTTTCAGAACCATATGCTTTGGTATGAAGCTCCTTCCGGTTCCAACGGAAGAACCAAAGGCAAGTAGCATGTGTTCTGTGACACCCGACGTCCGTTAATGTCACTCATTAAGATAATGCATTAAGTTTCATGAAGCGTTATTGGTAAACAGAAACAGAAATATTACAAGATAGATATAAAATAGTCGCGGAATTTAAATTTTTATTAATGCAGAAAACATAACATCGTGGTTTAAAAAACATCATAAGTCTGAAAATAAATAAACCTAGTACATCATCTTAAAATTTTCTGTCTTGTACTTAAAACATCAGAGTACAATAATATAAGAAGCATAATTCTCCAAACAAAACATAGCCATAGTAGAAAGAATAAGAGATCGAGCAATACATCTAAGCAGCTCCAAGCAGAACGAAGCAAAGTCTTGGTCAAGCTTGAGTATTCCCACCCTGAGAACCTAGGGGGAACGAAAGAGAAAGAAGAGGAAATAAAATGGGTCGGACATAAAGTATGGCGAGTCCAGTTACTTTTAGCATATAAATAAGTAAAAGTATCATGACAGGCATATAAAGTGGATAAGAGAGATAACATCATAAAACACTGGTATGAAAAGGTAAACAGGATAACATGATAGAGTATACTATGCTTCTCTAATGATTTCTTTACACCAATACTAGTGTTTTATTAGCAAGATGATCCCCAAAATTATAAGATGGTAGACTTAGGTGTACTTCCAGTGAGAGGTTTCCACCCCATACAATCAACAAGCAGCTCAACATATTGGAGTTACCTCTAAGGGTATTAACGGGCTCTCCAACATACAGGAGTCTAGATGTACCCTAATTACTACATAATCGATCGGCTCCCTACTCCGTAGGTATCCTGTGCTGGGCCCACAGTAAGGTGTATCACTCCCTAAAGTGACAGACTTTTTTTCCAGGATGTGCACAACCATATCTACACGTGTCACGGCGTCTAAACCTCCTCTGTCGGACCCATGCACGCACATGATCCCATCGTAATGCGCCGCTCACACCGTCCCCTACGTTTGGATCTCTTACAATCAACCCAGTAAGCATGCCCTGACTTCGACCTAGTTCGAAGTACTCATTTGATACCTATATATGGGTTATTGACTAAAACGGGTCCCACACACAAGATGATACAAGATTCCCCCTACGCTTGCATCCCTACTAGGTTTTCCACAGGTTATGCCATACCAGAGTAAAAGATTGCATAACCCCACTTGTTAAGTTTGAGGCATATATATATATATATATATGTATATATATCCCACCCACCCAAAATTTACTTAACCCACCCACTATTTCAAATAAGTATACTTAACCCCTACTCAAGTTATATGATCATGCAATCCATATGGATTCAACTAGGTTAAGTATTCCAATTCATTACCATATTCATTTATGGTTATAATGTGCTAAACCTCCCACATTAAGCCTACCACTTGTGGACGCTGAATATGCCGATCGGTTCCCAGTAGACTTCTTCCACAAGTCGGACTTAACCTCGTATCTTAGCATGTCTCGTGTTTATGCACTTAGACCCCTCACATTAGATTCACCACATATGGTCGTTGGATATGCCGGTCGGTTTCGGGAAGACTTCCACCACAAGTATAACTAACCTTGTGTTGAAGTGCGGTTACAGTTTCTAATTACTGTAATTCTAGGCATTTCTGTTATTAATCAATTGTTCCTTTGTCGTTATAGGTTTTCACGCCTCTTTCCCAAGTTATGTTCATAATGAACCATGTACCCCAAATTAAAGTCTTTAATCGCAAGTTGATTTATGCCCCAAATTCATGTTCATATATTTCATTCAAGTTATTCTCAATTTCTAATTACCAGCTATGCCCTAATTTCAACGTTTTCCCTCCGTTCCCAATTTAGCGCGTTCGCATATTTCAGCGGTATGCCTAGGTTCGAAGGTAGCCCGGATATGAAAATAAAAGGGAAAAGATTAAGGGAAGAGTACAGAAATGATAACAAGATTGACATACAATGGAAGAAATAGGCATAAACATATAGTGACATAATGACAAGATAGACATATAAGGGCAGATCTGATGAATATGTGACAATAGAACTGATTCTAATATAATAGGGACATATTAAACAGGCATGATGAGATCTAAACAATGAAATAGATATCCAACTAATAACCGATCTGATGTAACCACAAACATAATAGGAACAGGCATGAGGTGATCTGAACAGTGAACTAGATCTATAAACAGTGGCAGATCTGACATGATAAGTAGGTATAGGTTCAGATCTAGTTCACAGTCATGTCAGAATAACATAGATAAATAGGTTATAGCAGATCTGGTATGATTCACATAGTCACATGCATAGATCCAAGTTATAGTCATGTCAAGGTTTACTTTTTAAATATTTAGATCTAAAATTAACATAGACTCATGGTGATTGGATCTAGAAAAATAGAAGAAAGAATTGCTGATGTTGAATCGCAGATCTCTAAAACTCTAGGTGATTGCTTAAGAAGAAATGGCTTGATTTAATCTGAGCAGAGGCAACATCTAATTCTCCATTATTTTTGATGGGGAGAAGCAAAAGAAATGGGGTCTTATTTATAGCCTAAAGCTAACAAATCAGGTCAAGAAAGGAGTCCACATTCAGCCAGAAGAATCTGCCCAGATCTGCCGCAGGGGTCAACCCACCTTATGGGGTCGACCCATGGGTCGACACCCCCTTATGGGGTCGACCCAACGGTCAATACCCCCTTAATGGGGTTGACACCCCTGGGAGGGAATTTTCCCACTCCCCTCAAAAGCTCAATTTTGAACTGATTTTGATTGTTATGTATATATATATAATTCTCTTGTGCGTATATAAACTTCAAACCTTAATAACTTCTTCATACGGTGTCCGTTTTACACAAACCAGTTGTCTATTTTGACCAAATTTCTGAGATGCACAGAATGGCGCAGTCCGTTTCCCTTAATTTTGGATATTAAATTAATTATGGTTTAATTTATTATCCTTTAGTGTTGTTTAAAATTACGGGGTATTACATGTTCCTTTCGAAGTCACTATTTTAAATTATTTATTTTTATAAAATAGTTCCTTTGGAGAAATACCCCTTTCGGCCAAGCCGAAAGAGCCGAAGCCTCTTATGGAGTGGCTATCTTATAAAACCGAAATGATTATATGTATCAGGACCAATATTCAAAACCAAATGGTTAGAGGCGGAGGCCTTGTATGCTTCATATACCATAATTGTGATATTTCAAGCGTCAAGCGCCATCAATGGGTGATTTCGACAATTGTCGGAGATGCTTTCTAGTTAGAGAATGGTATTAGTTGTAACAGTAGGCAAAATAATTTATCACTATATAAAGTATATCTTTTACGTACTTCACATTTTTTGTTGGAATTCTTTTGGCTTATGAAAAGTATTCAAATTAAAGTACACAATATTTTCTTGTACTTTGTTCAACATAAAATACAAAGTACAAGAAAAACATCATCACGTACACTAATACTAAAATTAATATATACGTTCTTCCCTAAAGCATGCACTCTTAGGAAATTCATAACAAATTCTTAACATTATAGTAATTCATAACATCCGAAGCCCATCTCCATAATCATTTAACACACATCATACAAAATTTCATATTATTTGGAGATCTCTAACTAAGGGTTTCGCCCAATACTTAATCATTTTTCATGTATAATGATAACATAAGAAACCAAAAATCATTACAAGCTAAACACGGGTTATTCCTAAAAACCTGTAAAATCAAGAACACACGAAATCAACCATAAATTTGTCAATACACTTTTGGGTTATACCAAGATAACAGAAACCATAGTGGTAAGTATATTAGTCACCCTGGTTGGGTAGAGATAACGAGATTCGTTGATGAATTATTCCAACCTTCTCTAGTTCCCTTTATTTTTATTTTACGTTTTAGAATGAGGATTGTGAATGAAAGGTTGGAGAACGTGACACATATATACCTAGGCGGAAAGTTTCAAATTTTCCCTCCTCGTGTCTCCTACACTTATACATGTTTATTTGGTTGCATAGGCCAACCTTCTAATTAATTTATTAAGCACAAATAACATTACCTCATCCATCACATTATTCCAATTTAATCACAAAATTAAATTATTGAATAATGTCTTATTGAAATCAGGATGTTACACCTAGACTATGTATATCTTTGCTCCTTAAACTTGATACATGGAAAGCTATGAAACTTGGTGGATAAGTATAAAAGTGTTAGTAAATAACTATGCTAATGATTTAGTTGATCTAGGACCCACAATTATGATTCAGTATGAATTCACGAAGATGGCTCGATGCCAAGTTGTATAGTTTGCTCATTTTATGTTTTTATTTCTTGATGTCCTTGCCTTTCTTCTTTAGGTGTATTTATCAGGTTTTAAGTCATTCTCTTTTTTTTATCGGTTTCTAGCCTCTCAAATTTCTACTCTGGTAAAAACCTAGTTAATAATAAGGTCATGAACAAGGAAAGATACAAACAACCAAAATCTTTCAAGCTTATGTCACATGTATCTATATTATGTAAATTTTCATTTAGGCACTTGTTTTCAACACTTTAGTTGATAGTCTATTAATCAGATACATTGCTATATTAAATGAATCTTGCCCAAACTTTAGAGGTGGAGAAGCTTGTGCAAAAAGTGTAAGACCTGGCTATGCTAAGCATCTATTTTTTCAACTAGTCAATTTTATTCAGATATATATGGACATGTTATTCTATTTATTTTCCCTTTCTTTTAAAAGAAATCGCAAATTGTATTGTACTTGGTAGCACCATTAATTAGAATAATTTTAGCTTGACAGGCATAGTTTTCTGCTCGAATGGTAAAGTTTGTCACTATTTAAATGTCTTGAATTTTGATTTGAGAAAAGAAATACATGTGCACCAAGTGTATGCATCAACAAATTATACATGGTGTTTAAAATAACTGATGGGTGTTTGACCCCATTGTTCAATACCAACCATTTCAAGTGGCTTACTGTATTTTTTTGTGAATCAGAAAGGCAAGCTTTTGGCTTTTACCCACTTGAAAATACGTAAGCACAAATGATAAAGAAATGTTTTCAAAATATATTTTTTCGACTAAAATTTTCTTTACAACATTCGCATTAGAATGACCTAATTTACAGTGCTACACATCAAGCATTTTTTTAAGTGACACATTGCGTAGGAATTTCTCTAGTTAGAATATTTGTAACTAAAGAGTATTTCGAATAAAATTAAAAATATACATTGTTGTCACTTGCAAATTGTGATACATTCATAAGATTCATCTTTTTCTATGTTACCTTTAGTAAATTATTGAGATATACTCGTCTGTCGGATTTGACGTAAGCAATCCTAGTTTGTTTTATCTTTACTAGCTCACCATTTCCCATATGATGGATTGATTACCTTTATATTCTTTGTTTCCAAGATTTGAGTTTTTTAAACTTTTTGTAGTGTGATTCTTTACTCCAGATTCAAGATACCGAATTTCATCTTGTATGTCCTTCAACTTTGTGATCAGTGATAGTTTCTTGACTTAAACGATTGGAAGGTTTGTTCTTCCTATGCTTGAACTATATTTGCACTTGGTTTTCTATCCCATTGATTGCTTGAATAATGATTTAATGTGCATGGTGCAATAAATCATATATAACACGTAAGTGCGGTATAACCAACCTTTTGACTTTTTTGACACTTTGGTCGAATATTATCATTTTGGCTTTTTTTTACCTCTGAACCTTTCATTTTGAGCACCTCTCTAATAATTCTAATCTGATTTCTTGAATTAACTGCATAGTAAATTGATAAATCCATATTTTGTGATTTTCTCCGATCCATACTTCTTTTGGAAGATTTGTAGAATGCACATATCGCTTTGATGGTTATGTTTACTTAGATGAGATCCCTGGTACCGATGATTCATATTCCCCACTAAGACTACTTGAAATGGTTAAAACTTGCTTTATTTTTGAAATCTTATATCTTTCTACCTCTAGTATATGACATATAGTTTTGATTTTTTGATAACTATTCCCTCCTTCATAGAATATTTTTTTTATATATTTTGTGATTCTATGGTAGTGCAATATGTTGGCAGCTAAATGAGAATTAATCATCTGTTCAATTTTGGTCCAAATCTCACTTGATGATTTTCATTTAACTATTTGAGGCAATACATTAGTAGTGATAGATGATAGCAACCATAAACTTAATAGGCTATCTTATCTTCGATGATTTGTGTATTCACTGTTCCTTACCACCTTGTTTTCTTGATCTATTATATCCTCCCACTATTGTTTCAATCTGAAGCTTCCACAGAAGATAATTATCTTCATTAGAATGAACCGTTATCAATTGACTTTGGGAACTGAACACTACTATATTAGTTATTCAATGGCAGTTTCATTTTGTTGATGTATGCTTTCTGGTGTGGCTGAGTTGATCTCATGTCCTTTGGCTATAATGATTGGATGTTGATGCTGATGCTAATTCTAAATAATAAGATTAATGTATCAAAACAGATAGATGGCAAGAATTGACATAACCATGTACATTATTGTCGAACTCAAACGATGAAACTAACATGATGGTTCTTAGCATGACACTTAAATTTATTGAAGTTTAATGATGAGATTCTTGTTTTTTGAAATATGATTTTTGAATTTGCTATTGATTTTCTTGTTTTCTATGATAAAAACTCGTTGTAACCAATATTCAAAGAATTTTAGGCATGCCACTCGTTTTTCTTAATGAATTTCAAGTTAATTGTTTAACCTTGAGTGATGAGATAGATTCGTTGATGAGTTGACTCAAGTGAAGAATTTTTAATAAGATTAAATTTTGAAACATCAGATTAGTTGTTAAGCATTTTTTACTTAGATACCATATTCGATTTTGGTAGGATATAATTATTTCAATTAATTTAATTGATGCGCTACACTAGAAATAACCTTATTACAAAGTTTGAAAAACGCTATAATAAGATACAATAGCGTTATTAGAAACGATGTAAAACAACATGCTGTCATTGACGCATAATTTCAAACAGTAGAATAAAAACGTTGTAAAAAATACTTTTATACAACATTGGTTTTTTGTTGTAAATTTGCCTTATACAGCGTTTATATTTTGTTGCTTTAAAATTAAAACAACGTTTATAAGTTGCTTTGAAAATGTGTTTTGGGTATTTATTTTAAGTTATGACAGCGTTTATTATATGATGTACATTGTTTTTTTCATAAGTTTGCAATAACAACATAAAAAACGCTATTCATCAGCGATTCTTAAATGTTGTTATATCTTTCGTCCTTATCTTCTCAAAACAATCTCATCGACATATAAACGTTGTTGTATGAACATGATTTTTTTTTCAACAAACTGGTCGCATGTCTTAAACACTGTCATTAAAAACATATTTATCACTGCAATATTCACACACCATTAATCTTATTGCATCTAATTCTATTTCAATTGATTAATATACAAATCAATCTAAAAACAATAGAATAAAAGCATAACAATTGAACATTTTCATAAAATAAATTAACATAATATCCACTAACAAAGTTTACTCACAAACCACGATGAAATTTATAAATCATCTTCATACAACATTAGACAAAGACACAACATGTACAGAGTTTGCATCAAATATTAATGAAAAAACATTCAAACAAAAACTTTTCATATGTTAACTAGGTCGAACATCCAAAAACCAAAAGAATATCTTGTGGATTTCTTGCATCTAAAAACTTCCATCTACCTGTAATGATGAAATTTAAAAGTAAGTGATGAAAAACACATTTAAAATGATGTGTCGTAAGACATATGTTCTCCAAATAAGGAAAAATAGCAAGTATAAAATATTTACTATCTATACACCCATCATAGCAATCTCACATCAAGAATAAGGTAATATATCACATTTAACTATATTTTAGAACATGCAGCTAGAAGAAATGCTAGTGCATTTGGTCAAAGATGCACAATTTTGTCAAATCAATACAAGTAAATATAATCTACAAAATAAAGAAATAAGTATACAATAACACAAATCTCAAGCGCGTTCCTTTTAAGTTAGACCTTGGATTTTCTTTACAGTTTCTACACTAGATGGAGTCAAAATTTGCTCAAACCTGTGATCTGCATTGAAATAATACATGCATATTAAATCTTTATCTTTAGTCAACATTCTTACTGCTAGGTACATACTAAAAAAATAAGTAGCTAGAGAAATAACCACAAAACCAGGCAAGATGCATCCAAAACATTCTGTTTTTAGGATACATGACCGTGGGTTGACTTGTAATTTTGGATACATAAAAGGGGAGAGTGGTGTCGACTAACATCATGTGTATTTGTTCACTTCTTAGGGTTTGAGCATCATTTATTGTTTTTCATTAAAACAATCATTCTTTCATTTTGTTGTATTTTTGCATGAGCTTCACTTAGTTTACGCTATTTTATTCACTCTCTGTTTGCATTTCCTTTTATTACCCCTCTCTGTTGCATATTTATTTTGTTCGATTAAATAAAAAATCCATTACTACATTGCAATTTTGCTCCCAAACTATTTACATTGTGTATTAGAAACAATTTGTGTTTTGTAATTGGAAAAATGCTTCTTGTTACAAACTGTTTACATTTCCCACAAACGTCTGTTTACAAACAATTTGTTTTCACTTCAGTAAAAAAACCCTTTACATTATGCATTTCTATTTATATTTCATATACTATCATTGCTAATTTCTCATTACATTTGCGTTTTATCATTACTATTGTCGCTTTCTTTTCTCTCTACTTCTTTGCATCGCATTTACCCTCTCTTAACCATATTTCTATTATTTTTTCATACTGCACTTCTTCACCTCCTAAACTGCAACAACCATCATTTATCTTCAACCAACATTGCACCAACCATTACAATCATAACAAACATCCCTAACCAGATCACATAAACGTCTTGACAATCAACCAACCAACCAACTGCCTTCTCCTATTCAACTTACATGCATCTGCACCATTATCTCATTGTCAGTCGACAAAAGTCCATAAATTCAATTCCTTAAACCCATCGATCAACATTCAAATAAATATCTCCGACCACCTTAACCAAGAAGCTTTAACCTATTCACAAAACCCATCTCTTTGCCTTTAAAAAACACTACTTCAACCACTCCTGCACCCCCTCTACTGCCTAAAAAACAATGCTTCAACCACACCTTTTCCTATAAACAGCCATCAAAACCTTAAATCCATTACATATCTTTACCTACCCAGAACTTCCAAAACTGTTTACATCACTGCCGTAAATCCAGTTCAAAATTCAACCAATCCCTTTCCTACCAATCTTCCACTCAATAATACCTCATTCACAAATATCACCATCTTACTGCATTCATTCCAAATTGCCCATCGATTAATCCTTCTAGAAAATCAAAACCAACCACTACATGCTTTAACAAAACTTGACCATCACGGAATCACTCACTTCAACTTAATCATTTTCTAATCTCCTTGGTTTCATTGACCAGAACTTCACATACATAAACATGTACCATTACCATCCATAATGCCTTCTACGAACTCGATCACTAAGAAAAAAAATCATCCCAATCTTCTGTTATTACAACCAGCAGAACCCTTATAGAAACAACTCCATAACCTGAAACCAATCATCTACCACTCCTCACTCTCTTCTGCATAGAAACCATAGTTTAAAATACAAAGACGCACTTCAATCCATCACCTATCCGTGAAACAACAACTCCAATCCAAAACCAAAACATTCGATCAACATTTGATTTCAATAATCAAACAACTCCAGCACCCAAAACCAAAAACTAAATTGAACCACAAACCATCTGCGCAATAGCAAGCTCCTCTGCACTCCCCTTAAAACCAAAATAAACTTTATCAACCTCCTTCAAGCCGCCAACAAACGTTAAATGCCTAGATGCAACTGCAATCCCCAAATCATCTCGACCTTTAGATACAAAACCACTTCCTTCTTGCTCCACATACAACACACTGCATTATCTCATCGACATCACACAAACCACTTCCTTCTTGCTCCATACATCCACCAAAACTATAGCGACAACACTACTCCCACTCCCATTCACAAACCAAATACATCTTACTTCTCTCAACAGACTTCCTTCCACTCCATTCACATTTGAAAACAATGATAAAGATCATATCCTAAGGTTAAAAGAAAATAACGAGCAGTCTTGGGCCCATAGCCTGATCATTGGCTCATTTTGATGTTGTTTATTCGGTAAATAAATGTCATTTTTGCAAAAAATGCTTTTCTGTTACAATATTTTAAAAGAAATTTGTTAGTTCATTATCGACTATTTATTATAAAAAAGATCAGTATTTTTCTTCTTTTATTTAAGGAGGTAAATGAATTTATTTCATCAGAAATATATATGAGTTTACTTTTTTATCATAAAGAGGAGTGGATCTATTTTTTATCAAATAGATAAAATAGAGGGTTATTTATGTAAACAAGATTTTGTGAAACTTACGTAGAAGCTCTAATATTCGCAGTGGGCCATGCAACCGTCGAACCAATAGCATCTGATAAGCATTGCATGGATGACATAGGCCTCCATAAAGGTGAATTTTAGAATTTTACAATATCCACCCAAACCTTATTGCATTTGGCCCTAGAGGAATAAAATGAACAATATCATTTGGATCAACTGATGATACGGTAGCTTCAGCTATTATTTTTTCCGTGCCTTCCACATCAAATAGATAACACTTGGTATTCACTCAGAAATTTGCACTCTAATCATATAAAAAAAAGTTGATACACTCTGAAAAAATCTTATAGATAACTATTAGCGACATATACATATATCGTAAGAGATGTTACAACACTACTCACAGTAGTGGGTGGTGTTATGTCTTCAAAAGAGAATTTTGATGTTGGCCATGATATTTTCTTAACAACCGCTTCTTTAATGCATGTCATGCCTACTATGGATCTCCACAAAAAGGCATCTTCTTTTCTTGGATTGTCCACCCAAACTACCTCGCTTTAGGTCCAAGAGAAATTCCATTAATAATTTGATTTGAATCACTCGAGTGTATTCGTCCTTCAGCAACCAATTCTTTGCTTCCAACCCAATCAAATAACTTGTATTTCTTTTCTGTGCTATCGGTTTTTCTCTATCAAAGGAAAAAAAAATAGTAATCTAATTAAAATAGACATAAAAATACACAAAAGCATACAAAATATCATGAAAATCATTTGACCACTGTAACCTTTTTTAAACTTGCATTTTCAATATTTGTTGTAGTACTTTAAGGTGCATTTCAAATTTATTTGAAGCAATATTTGCCACTATTCAAGCGCTTAGCTTATTTATATTTACAGAGATTTTATATTTTGCATCATACCTCACTTTCTGTTTCGGAGGTCTACCTTTGTGGATAACTCTATTAGCTTGCCATGCTACCATCTCATTAGTGGCATCTTTTGTATATACCAAACCAATTGAAGGCCTCCACAAAAAACATCAAATTTTGTAGGGTGGACTACCAAGATTTTCATTGCATTCGAGCCTAAAGGTACCCCATTGAAAAGATCTTTCGAATCAACGGACAAAAATTTTCCTTTGGCGACAACCTCATCATCATTCCCATGACAATGTAATAAACTATGATTGTCACCTATCTGATTATGCTTACTCTGCAATTAATAAAAACTAAATCACATAACTATTAATTTAGGTTAAAAAAATTGTATGATATTTTAACCTTGATATGATATATTTTTACCATTTGAGATACACTTACTTCTCCACAACATTCTTTATCCTGCTAAATCATAATGTTTGAAATATATTAGAGAATTAGAACTTATAATGAATATGTAGTGGACATGCATTAATTACAATTGATTCACATTTAGAACTTGTAGTTATATTAGATGGTGCATTTAAGTATTTAATGCAAGATTGCGTGTACGTTACGACTTATAATAATATTTAATCCAGTAACCTATGTTCAAAGGAGCCTAAGTACATTGGTAAACAACTTTCATCGATTTGCTTCTATTTTATTAGTATGGTTGAAGATACTAAGTAAAAAAACAAAGAATAGTGATTTTCATTTAAGTACAGTGAGTTTCTACCATTGAACAATGATTTTCATTTAATATTAGTGATTTTTTAAAAAAAAATCAGTGTGATGTAATAGCAGTAAAAAGTTGTATAGTGAGATTACTGTAGAAATAAAAATGTAAATGTGATTTTTTTTGAAAACGGAAAGGATAAGAGGATTATAATGCAAAAAGGTAATGATAATAGTTGAAAACAGAATGTAAAAATAGAATAAATCATTTGAGGGAGAAGGTTGTAAGAAGTAATTTGCTATGTTGAATGTTTGAGTGGAAGTTAAGAACAAGATGGACAAAGAATGTAAAAAAATAACTTTATGCTACTATGATTAGGTTGATCTGTATAAAATATAAAAAGGATGAGCTCTGGCATAAACAAAACTTCCAAGGTATGATGAAATCAATAATTTAAACTAAACAAAGATGTCAACCATGATATTGATGATCCTACCTAGCAACAAGAGGTCAATAAACAAAAATTAATATGCTAAACTAATTTACAGGGATTGTGAAACCCTACATACTTATGGTTCTGTATCCTACTATTGTCCAAAATACCAACTTATGATGTAAAACATTTATTCACAATTTAAAATGAACCACAATACATTAATTGAAACATGCTTCCTGCATACAACTACTACCTTATTAATTAGGTATTATAGTCTTAAATTTCCTTTATCCAGGGTAGAATGTTAGAGAAAAACTAGAACTCTAGTTTGAAGGAAAAATTTATAATGTTAGATAAGTCAATCCACCTAACTTGGTGTATATCTTCAGTTCAGACTAAATTATGTCCACAAAGCTATGAACATTTTTGTTATGCTTGTTTTCAAACATCAACAAAGATTACAAACTGTACCACTTCTACGTTAACGCGTCACTCTTGTTGTTTCCTTAACAACTATTTTATTACGATTGTTTTCAAACATCAACAAACAATTTTATTACGATTTTTTTTTCAAATATCAAGGTTAACATCTTTGTTTAGTTTCATGTATTGATGTTGTAAATGTAACTTTTTTTTGTAATATCAAACATCGCCATAACAAAATGGGTAGTGACAATAATATGGAGTTAGAGAAAATAACTTTATGTTAGAAAAAAATAAGATTGCAAATTGTTAAAATATAATCAGAAATCGTACCTGACATTTCATTAACATGTGAACCAAATACGCTAACTCTGAAATCCCATGTTGACATCGAGCTACTTCCTTATCTTTGATTTGAGACAAACCTGCCTTGGTCAAAGATACACCTCTTCCCATTCCTCGTAGTCGCATCATTCTATCTTGTCGCAATACTAGTGAAAGAGCGTCTTCTTTGAACTAACATGTTAAGATAGACTGTGACTCATTTCCAACATTTCTTATTTTCTCCAACAAAAGTGAACATAAAATATATTTTGTAAATTCATTCTAAATTATATATTTTCAAAAAATTATGCTTAAATAAATAGTACATAGCACTTGGAAAAGCATCGACAACATCCATATTTACTGCCTCACCATTTTTTTTAGTTTAATATTTAATCCAAACATCAAACCTACAAATGGAAGAGGAATGATACTTTCCTCTTTCTGCATTAAAAGAGATAGCATTAAAAATAACTGATAATCATATTTAACAAATAAAATATTTTTCTTACCAAATCTTTAGTTAATTGAGTCATCGCTCGACGACTACATGTATGTGGCATTTGCATATCCTTTATAGATTTTTTTTTTAATTCGTACTAGATTACAAATTTTTATCACTTTGATTACTTAATGTGCTTTTTATGTACGCTTATATATCATATAAGAAATGATACAGATTAAATTACAATTACCTTAAACTCTTTACTCATCTTTGACTCGATAACTTTTCCCATTCCTTCATAGTTTTGGTGTATTCTGGTTTTAGTTGAAGTCGTTCTTCCTTGGTTTTTGCTTATAATACCTTTTTAACAAATATGCTTTTTGATAACCTCCAAATGCATCCATTTGCCCAAAAATAGGGGTTTTTGTCATTCCTTGTCGAATTTAAATCTAGTCTTGCATCTGTATGACTTATAATTATGGATGATTAACATGGCAAGATGCGTAGGAGGTGAGAAACGATATGTTATTGAGTAGTCTACTCTTATAATTCCTTTCCATGCTTAGATGATTCAACATAAAATTATAGCTATATTTTTAGGGTATTTTACCTAATATATATATATATATATATATATATATATATATATATTTCAGCATAATAAAAATCTATAGTAGGAACACTTCAATATTTTTGATTGTTCCATCCACAGTTATATTATTTTTGCTTATCTAAGAACAAGTAGATATACATTTTAAAACTGCAGTAGGAACCTTTTTCTTATCTAGGAGTAACTTAGTTAATCTTTAATGTATACAACGTATTCTTAATAACAGGTAGTAAAAAAAATTGCAATGGGATGAATATACATATTTACACTTACATATAGTTCTTCTTACACCTTTTTAGGGGATTTAACAAAATTACCTGAACTGATTTCCATAGAGCTACTTTCAAATCGTCACTAAGTAGACTCCAATCATCAAGTGTAAATGGAACATGCTCACGGATAAGTGGCCCAAAATAAGAAGATAATTTCACTAACCCTTTCCCTACCAATATGCCCGATGAATTAAACTCAATTTAAATTTGAATAACAACATTTGAAGGAAGTCTTTTAAATTTAGTTGAGACCCTAGTCCTTTTTTCGAACCTTTCTTGTATCATTTTCCATTGCAGTTTCAGGATTTTCAATAATTTACATAGTTATGGATGCGGTTGGCTTGCATGCATTTTCAGCGTCTGTATTTTCGAAAGGTGGTCAATATGCTCTCTTATTGTATCAGACCCATCGGATGCATATTCAGATTCTACGTGTCTTCTTTGAGAGCGAATAAACTTCTTGTTTGTTGTTTTCTTTATACTTTTAACCATTTTCTGTAGGCTTAACAAAATAATGAATTACATAATGTAATCCCAACTTTTTTAATTCATTTGTGGACCATTGGCATTATGGTTTGACTGCCCTAGGAATAAAGTCAAAAAAACATGTGTTTATTTTACCCAAAATAGTAGGAGCCTTCTTTTAAATGTTTGGTAGTTCACTTGTCAACGTGAAACTGTTCAAAATCTGCAAATCAATAACTAAGTATAAATACAAGCATTACAGATATTCACTCTGAAAGTACAAAAAGATAAATAAATAATGTGCATTTACATGCATGATGTTGAGACAAGTCCCACACTGGGGAATTTATAAATTAAATCTTGTACAAATATTAAGAGTTCACCCTTCACATTGCCAATTGGTTTTGTAATAACTTGCGGTTCTCTAACTTGGTATCAGAACTGGATTAATTCGTGTGCACAGGCCACACTTTCCCATGTCAGTCCTAAGATCCACATGTGAGATTGCCACACGTGCGGGGGCATATTGAGACAAGTCCCACACCAGGAATTTATAAAATAAATCTTGTATAAACATTAAGAGCTCACCCTCCACATTGCCTATTGGTTTTGTGATAACTTGGGGTTCTTTAACTCATGAAAATACCATGCATCACTGGTTCTCTAATCATCATTGGAATGAATGCAACTAACCATTATATAGACCATAAATATTTTATTTCATTTTACCAAATTAATAGAAAATTCTAATCCCATTTGTTACTACAAAATTCAACATAGGAAAAAGTTACCGGTGAGGGGTATCAAAACGCCAACAGCAATGATGAACAATCCGAAAGCATGAGCCCAACATCAGGACAAAGCCGAATGCAGAAAAGAAGCAATTGGGACAACAAGCAATCAACACCATCCTTGAAGGAGAAAACTTGGAACCAATAAGAAAAAGGGATACAGACAGGGTAGAATCGAAATGGAGGACAACTAACATGAATTCAAATCCAAAAGCCAACCATCTGAAACCGGAAGCAGATGGAAAGAAAGAATGAATGCTTATAACCCGAAACCAAAGGAATGACAAAAGGCATTAAGCCAAATTAAGGAAGATGAAAGGGCTATCGATACTAACTTGCTTAATACCGATACAAATAAAGATGAAGGCATCAAAAGCGCAGGAAAGCGAAATGTAATAGGAACCTTTCGAAGGCTAGCTATCAAGATCAAAGCTTGATGATCACTGATAGGCAACTTCAGAAATCAACAAGCAAAGCACCGAAAACATCCTTTCGAAAGACCGAATTCCACTCCAGAGAGCTACCAAAAGCAAGCCAAAGCTTTTGAAAAGAACACCCATCCACACTAACTTGCTTAGTGACGATACCGAAAGGGGTGAATGTTCCCGAAACATGAGAAGTTGAAGCACGAACAGTAATACTATGAAGATTTGAAGACAAGACCAGAAACTTATGATCGAAAGCCAAAAGCCTTTCTCAAAGCTATCCATACCAACGGGCCTGGTATCAATACGAGAGGAAGAAACAACATCAAAGATAGGCTCCAAAGACCAAGACTAGATTTTCGAGAGCTAAGACCGGCACATCGAAGGCTCCATTATATCTATTAACAACGCCAAAAGAACAACTGAGAGCCAAGGAAACCTGGACCAAAAGATAAAAGTCGACTGACACGTAACTGCTGCACCCGAAAGAGGCTTCTGCTGACCCAATGACAAAAGGGGTCCCGATTTCCCTATAAATAGGACCCTAGGGGTCACATTTTCGAAGCCAAATTCTCATTTCCCATTCTGTACTCTTTTCTTAAAATGTAAACCCTAATTTCTAAATCCATTTGGGACTTCATTTGTAAACACTTATGTATACAAGCGAATTAGCAATAAAGAGTTAATCAACAGTTAGTTGAATTTCTATGAGTTGCTTAGCTACTTCCTTCACATACTACCTTATGCTTTCTACATGACAAAGGTCTCTCCCCCAAGTCCTAACCCTTCCTCAAGGTTATCAAAAAAACATTTCTATAAATCATTTAGCTTTCTATCCTATGTTGTTCTTAGGGAACCCTTATCCCAAGGTAACTATTGGTTGTTAAGTCTCATAAGCATGATGCTCACCACTTGAGAGAAGAGTAACTAATATTCAGGATTAAGACCTTGATACCTAGGAAGCGGTGAACTAACTTAAGCCTGTAGAAACTAAATATCTCATTTTCCCCTTAGGTCCATTTCCTTGGACCTATTTCTGGTGTTGACAAAAAATATCGTTAACATTTTGGCTCTAGAAGGAGAGGTTGAACCTCCGACCATGCAGTTAACAGCCGCAAATCTAACTATGTTGTTCCACCATGGATTGGACTGGGCTTTGAAGAAGCAAAAATATGTGAAAAAGTTCCCAATAGGAGTCTTCTGGATCTTAAATGGCTATGTCAGGTACTACTGACCCAAAAGTTACGGGAGAACAAAGGTTAAGAATGGAAGCCTTGCAAATAGTCAAGTGGAAAAAGGAAACAAAACGATACGATCCCTATTATTGGAGTGACACCTCTTCCTACTTAGGACGAACCCCAACCTTTCCCCTTAGTGATTCTACGTTAAGGAAGTATAACCCATTCTCTCATATAAGAGAAGCTATCTATGAACATGCCAAAGAAATGGTATTCGAACAGGAATAATGAAGGATTTCAACCGTTTTGCTTCCAAATGGTTGAAAGAATGGTACTTCAGTCTCAATACACCTTGAAAAGGTGAAATGAGGATATGGATAAAGTAATAGGGCCAAGTAACAAAAGGGATAAGCTCCTACAGCAGGAAAAGAACTTTATTTCAAAATTACCTAATGGATACCACATTGCCACTTCGCTGGAAAATATCTATTTACTAATAAACATAAGCTTAATTTCTAGCCATCCAAATAGAAAAATCCCAAGTACAAAAGGAAGTTAGGAGGGCCTTATTGCCACTACCATATGGTGAACGGACATGAAACTAATCATTGCAGAGTTCTTGAATGGTCGACCATCAAGTTCCTTAATCAAGGCCAATTACAAGATTTTTTAAGAAGAATCAAACTAAGTTCAACCAAGGTCTGTTGGAAAAGGATTATTTGCACAGCTAAGGGTATGGAAACCCTCTCAAGCTTTGGAACAACCAAAAACGGTCTAATTACAAATGGATAAAAACCATTGTCATCACTAAGTTGGCCAGGAAAAGGCACCCCTCGGAGGTGGGATGGTGTGGAAGCCTTTAACATCATCCAAATCAAAAAGGACAGGGTTAAAGCATTAAAAGAGTAAGCCTCCGATCCACCCTAGAAATGGAGGGGGCGGAGCATCTAATTAGCACGCCCTGCCTCTACTCGTAGAAGAGCACCCCTGCCTCGGCTATGAACTAAGCACATCTACCACTGCTCGCATAAGAGAATGTCCTACCTCTTCTTATGTTCCTCGTTACCCGTAGAAGGGAATGAAAACCCTTATCGTCGCCTACGATGGCCAGGTTAAGGCACCCCTTGGAGGGGGTGGAGTGTAAGCCTCTATCATCGCCTACGATGGTCGGGGTAGAGCGTCAAAAGAGTAAGCCTTAATTTCGTGTCTACAATGGCCAGATTTAAGCATCTAAGCCCTTATCATCGCCTACGATGGCTGGGGTAGGGCGCCTCCTGGAGGGAGGTCGGGTAAGTCATTGGGCCCTACTTGACAATAAAATAGCCAAGCACACTGGACGCACATGCCTAGAGAGTGGCCAACAAAAGCAAGTACATCCTCTACTTTGACAATCAAAAGCCCAGGGAGTAGCTCACGAAGCATGCACATCCTCTGCTTCATAAATCAAACCCAAAGAGGGGTAATAAAACTAATTGCCAGAAGCAGATTTCTGGTCTTCTATCTTAATACCACTACACCAAAACTGGTGATTGCTAACGAGTATAACTGTCGCAAACAATTTCCGTAACACTTATAAGTGTTGCTATGGGGGCGTGGCAATGTATTACCAACGCATATAAGCATTGGTAGATTTTCTCTCCCAACGCATATAAGCGTTGGTATATTTTCTTTCCCAACGCTTATAAGCGTTGGGATATTTTTATTTGCAACGCTTACTAGCGTTGGTATATTTTCGTTTGCAACGCTTGTACAAGTTGCAAGATTTTCATTCACAACAAATATAAATAAATGTTAATAGTAACATAAGTATGTATTAAGAATTCCCATATTCTAACATCAATAGTCAATTAATAAATAAGATTATTATAATATAGATGATATTTAATATGAATACAATACTAATATTATTCTTAATTTAAAAAGTATAACTCAATGAATACCAATAGGCAACATTCATAATCAAGTAACAGCATAGAATATCAGTTAACAACAGACAAGTACAATTAATTGTTCAACAATTTAGAAGAAGTAGAACTAATTGCTCGACAATAGTTTTTCTTCGTGCCGAAACCAAAAACTTCTGCAATTGGATCATTTTCAAGATCTTCTACTGCACCATTAGAAATAACATCCTATTTTCTCGTTTCTTCTGCTTTCTCTAGAAGTGTCTGCATTCATTCAATAATATTTTCAGTTCCTTGTTAAAAACATGAGTATTATATTGATAAGCACAATTGTTCCGGATATCGATAAGCTAAGCTTAAACTGAGCTACTGCTCGGTTTAAACTGAGCCTTGTAGGATCAATTTTTACAGAGCCTAAGGCTCAGTTTAAACTGAGACGAAGTTCAGTCTTATGGAGACTTCGGATCAATTGAAACTGAGCCGAGTGGCTCAGTAAATCTCTGAGCTTCAGCTCAATTGAAACTGAGCTTTGTAGGTTAAATTTTACTGAGCCGAGCTTAGCTCAGTTTAAACCGAGGTTCGGCTCCGCAAAATTGAACCTACAGGGCTCACTTTCAACTGAGCTTTGTAGGCTCAGTTTCAACTGAGCCATTCGGCTCACAACTTGTTGGTGTAACTAGTGATACCATAAGGATACGGTAATAAAAGCGTGCTATACCCAAATTCGTAAACGATATTTGAATCAAACATATCATTTTTCCAGAATAGTTTACATGAAAAATGTAAGTGATGGTGTAACACAAACCTTAGCCATAATAGCCAAGAAGGTGCAAATCCAAGTGCCTCTTTCATGCCAAAGAACCGAACAATTTTTCCAAAGAGAAAATGTTTGCCGTAGTAACTGACCTGCTAATAACCAAGGAGCTTAAAAGAAAATGTGATCTGACCTAAAAGTGAACACCAATATTTATTTATATGAAACATGAATACTTTATTTGACTTGGCATTGAAAATAATAAACAATAATAGCCATGAACACCAATAACTGCTACTTCCACTCTACGAGTTGCAAGTATTTGTTCTACCCTAGGACATTGATCACTGGCTAACATAATATGCATTATACTTTATTCTACCCCCTTAAAGACAAAGGCAATAAGTAATCAAAATCCATGACAACTTCAATCCTATAGGACAATGTCAAGCCGGTAAACAACAATATTGAGAACTTTAAACTTACCTCTAAATATTTTTCCACTATTCCGCTGACGCGATTGAGAGAAGATGAGATTGGATATGCTCTTCTATGTGAGGATATACTTCGAGTTTTTCCAGTAATTGATATGGCTGCTTAGCCTTCAGTAAGGAAAAATGATATATAATCAACATATAGATTACCACAATAAAAAGCACGTCAAAGATCAGAATACTCATGGAAGGAATGCAACTAACAGTAAATGAAGGAAGTCAAGTGTATAAACAAGGAAGTCAGCCGTTGGCATAAAATCAGTTTGCAACTCAGTTTGCAAAACTGAGTTTGCACTCAGTTTGTTGAACAGAGTTTGCACTCAGTGTTTCGAACTAGGTTGCAAGCTCAGTTTTGCAAATTGAGTATGTGCAACTCAGTTTTGCAAAACTGAGTTTGCAACTCAATTCTCAAAACTGAGTTTGCTCTCAGTTTTGCAAAACTATTTTGCAAAAATGATTTGCAAACTGAGTTTGTGCAACTCAGTTTTGGAAAACTGAGTTTGCGCAACTCAATTTTGCAAAACTGAGTTTGCAACTCAGTTCACAAAACTGAGTTTGCAACTCAGTTCGCAAAACTGAGTTTGCACTCAGATTGTCGAACTGAGTTTGCACTCATTTTTTTGAACTGGGTTGCAAACTCAGTTTTGCAAACTGAGTATGTGCAACTCAGTTTTGCAAAACTGAGTTTGCAACTCAGTTCGCAAAACTGAGTTTGCACTCAGTTTTTCAAAAATATTTTGCAAACTGAGTTTACACTTAGTTTTTTGAACTGGGTTGCAAACTCAGTTTTGCAAACTGAGTATGTGCAACTCAGTTTTGCAAAACTGAGTTTACAACTCAGTTCGCAAAACTGAGTTTGCACTCAGTTTTGCAAACTCATTTACGCAAAAATGTTTTGCAAACTGAGTTTGCGCAGCTCAGTTTTGCAAAACTGAGTTTGCACAACTCAGTTTTGCAAAACAGAGTTTGCAACTCAGTTCGCAAAACTGAGTTGGCACTCAGTTTGTCGAACTGAGTTTGCACAACTCAGTTTTGCAAAACAGAGTTTGCAACTCAGTTCGCAAAATTGAGTTGGCACTCAGTTTGTCGAACTGAGTTTGCACTCAGTTTTTCGAACTGGGTTGCAAACTCAATTTTGCAAAATGAGCATGTGCAACTCAGTTTTGCAAAATTGAGTTTGCAACTTCAAACCTGTAAAACCCATATAATCATAACCATTTTTATATAACACACTACAATTCAAAATAGTAGCACATTATCATTTAAAGAGAAGGATAACATTTTGATTACTAAGTTTGTATGAAATTCAAAATTGTTATGTCGCAATCAAGGATAGCGTCAATTTGCATGATTCAGAATTACAACAGTTTCTGCCATGTTCTTGGTGCGATTTAGGATAGCACCAGTTTGCACTATGTTAAATCGTGCTTCACAAATGTGTGTGGCCATCTGTGCTTTTCTTCTATCTCAAAATAAATAGATAAATATAATGGCTTTATCATAGCCATAAAAAATGTTTTGTTCAGAAAAAACAACACTAAAAAAGACGACTAAAATATACATCCTTACATATTGATCCCTAAACGTGTGGAATTGGTAAAATAGTGTGGATTCAGAATCAAGCAGTGCTGAATTAATATTTATTTTAATTCCAGACCATTAATAAGTTTTGGGTTTAATATCTATACTTAATACAGGAAGCAACAAAACTGGATCTCAGATGGGGAATTGTCCACTCGAAAAATGTTAACCCGTTAATTATTACTTTGAAATAAAAATTATTTTTGTTATATAATCCAATTTGATGGATCTAATTTATATAAAATTTATAGAGTACAACATTGAATGAATACTATTAATTATTTTGGTAACTCAGTATACTTGAGATATTTCAAGGCGACAAATAACCTAGGAGTAAATCTCAAACAAGTAGCTCAAACATAAAGTATTTCTAACCTGTCCACACCATTTAATTTTGGTTTTCTACGATGAAACAGGTTTACTATTATTTTACCTATTTTATGAATGCCTAATGGACAAAATTCTGCACAGCTTTTGTGAAAATTTAAATGGCAATGGCAGTTTATTCATCCATCATGGTTTCGAATTATTGAATATGATTTAAATACAATTTCTCTAGCTGGCATTGATTTGTATTCTATTATACACTATAGTTTCATCTGAATTTGACATTCAAAAATGTTTTTGTCTCTTTTAGAGGAAAAACAATTTAACATGAGACATCATACATAAACGACACAAATTTCTTTTTCTTTTCTTTTTTTTTTGAAATTTTTCAGGGGAGGAACCGGCAATGCCGTAAAACTCCCCTAGTGCACCTAACCCGGTCCGCGGGACGACACAAATTTCTTTGTAGAACTTAATAATACAAACTGAAAATGAATGGAAAAAAAACCAATTAATGTTTAGCCGATCAAAGACTACGCTGTGATTTCCAAAATCTCTCTATAATATCCAAATGGAATGTTAATTATTGACCATGTCTTTCCTTTCTCAACAGAAAACTATTATATTATCACTGCACGCAGAGTGATGCATTATTTGCTGTAAATACTACAGATAAGGCTTATCATTAGCAGTTTAACTGAGCCGAATGGCTCAGCAAAACTGAGCAAGCCGAACGAACCTATGGGGGCATGTGTGTGAATTACAAACCATATCTTAGGGGGCATAATAAGTTTTCTTAAACCAAACACCAACTTCAACAGTAGGAAAGCAAATACTAAATGCTCAAAAGGCGATTCAATAACAATGAGTT
Organism: Allium sativum; assembly: GCA_030737875.1. Taxonomy (NCBI): domain Eukaryota; kingdom Viridiplantae; phylum Streptophyta; class Magnoliopsida; order Asparagales; family Amaryllidaceae; genus Allium; species Allium sativum. The sequence goes on from CM060912.1 coordinate 1,029,021,755, forward strand.
AGTGTGATCTATCTAGTTCCACCTAAAGTGAAAATTGTTGGCAACAATAAAAGAGAAAAATGCATAGACATATGTATACACATTGGAACTTGTCAAAAACCACACTTAAAAATAGAGAAAGTACCTGGACAAATGTACCTAAATTGCTTTCTTTGACAAAAAAAAACCACTAATGGAAGCAGATGACCCTTTCCATAAGGTGGCCTGACACATCTGCAAGTAATTTGAGGTTGCATTTAATTAAGGCTTCCTCGAAAAAGCAGGTTTCATCCCTGGTGTTGCCGCCTGGAACATCTACCACAAATGACTCGATCACCAGTGTTCCAGGTCTTCCTTTTATGCTTTCTGGGTGCAATGTTATGATTGAGGAGTAATTCTGTGCATAAAAATATATATAAGCACATTCGACAATCTTAAACACACACAAACAGAAACACTATTGTTTTTTATACACTTGTAAAATGTACAAGCTATTTTTTTTAAGAAAAGTAAAATGCTATAGCTATGTTGAATGATTTCAAAAGCTAAACTTTGACTGTGAAGTGACTTTGAGAATTTTACGTCATTCGAAAACAAGTTATTTGTTAATTAGTTGTCTATATGTATTTGTCAATCCTAGTTTGGACTGTTTTTAAAATGTTTACAGTCGTCTCGACTGGCATCAAGCTTCATTCGATCAAAGTAGCATTTGATTTTGAGCTTATTAAGCTTCTCCTATCATAATTCGTGCTTTTAAATACTGGAAATCTTCTTTACTTCAGTAACTTCTATAATATCAATAGTTTGAATTGTTGCGTTTCATTCCCATGGTGCTTACTTGCCATATTATAATGCTACTTGTCTCAAAACAATCATTTTTGCTCAGGACTCATAGTGTGATGATATTTGTTTCTCAGTTTTCCTATCTATTATAGGTTGGTGATGGGTTTGACTTTTTCTTGCACACTTCCTCCTGTGCGTCATGCACAACTTAGACAAAGTACCCTAAACTTCAAGTGGTCGTCATTTTCCTAATCAAGGAGAGGGCAAACCAACATTATAAGAACGTACAAACTAAACCTAAATAAAACTAACATGCAGTAATTTATAGCGCAAGCTAACTCACAATTTAATAGAAAAGAAAAGAAGGGAATCCCAATTGTAACACCCCACCTCCGCCAGGGTGGCTCTTGCAAGCACTCTGACTTTGGAGGGGCGTTTGTACCGGGTAAACATGCATAATGATATATCAAGGCAGAACAAGAACATATGTATATATGTAAACAAAGTAAATAAGATAAGTAAAACAGCGGAAGATTTCAAACTATTTCAAAACAAGTCTGATACAACATAATGTCAACTTTCCAAATACACAAGTCTAGATAAAAACAACATCACTGAAAAACTGAAATACATAAGTACTATCCCCAAAATAAGTGATAACCATAGCTAGCTTCATGTCAAGACCGTACATGAGCTAAAATCCCACAAGCAAGCGATCAGAAATCCAAGCTAAGCTCCAATATTCCCACCCTGAGAACCTTAGGGAGGGGGGGGGGGAAACGGAAGAAAAGAGGCGAAAGGAAAACAGGTCAGTCAAAAAGACTGAGTAAGCCCTACTACAATCAATGTAAACTGGTAAAGTTAACTATCATGATGAAAGCTGAGATGAACATAAGGATAACTACATACTAGCATGATGATTAACTAACAAGGTAGATAAAGGTGTCATCGCATAATCAAGTTTAAGGTTTTTGCACCACAGGTGTACTAGCAAACTAACATGACTTGAATAAACAAGTATTGATCCCTTGGCCCAAGCTTTGGCCCAATAACATGAAGTGACCCTAATACGCGGTCCAACCAAACGGTCTAGTCGATCGGCTCCCTATAAGCCTAACTCGTCACGTGTTGGTGTCAATGCGGCCCAAACATAATTGTAGTCAGACTGTGCAGGGTCTCCCGTCGGGTGTATCAGGCCCTAGGGTGTCAACCCCTGGACACCATAAACATGAGTGCACAGTCTCGATCTACTGTTACCCGTGCATGTTTTCCCCGGCTTCGGACTATGTGCACGACCATAGTCCACCCGGAACTACACCGGCGTACCACTCTGCCGTCGCTTTTGGTCACTTACCTCCAGTCCAGTAATCGTGCCCCCTCCGTAGCCTAGTCCCTAGGGTCTTAATGATACAAACTTGGGATTACTGCTGAAGTGGACCCCCATTGCTAGGATTTTTCTAGTGGGTTAAGTACGGTTTAACCCTCTTGCTAATCATGGATTAACTTGGTTAAGTGTAACGATGAGTTCACGACTTAACCCCGATTAATCTACCAAGCCCAAATTGGTTAAGTATTAAGTGGAACATGACTTAACCCTAATCACGAGGCATTAATTAATTTAATGCGCCTTAACCTCTCACATTAGACTTTGTTGCGGTTACTAGTTAAGCCGGTCGGTTCCGGGTAGCTTTACACCACAACTTGGTCTAACCTCGGGTTCAAGGTACAACATGACCAACTTCTCACATTGGGTCCTATTGTTTGTAGCAACTAGTTAAGCCGGTCGGTTCCGGGTAGGTTTACGCTACAAACTCAACCCAACCTCGAGTTGGTCACACTTATATTTTCTAAGTGTCATGTCCATCATGTTTCCAAAACATGTTACAAGTTTTCAAGCATTTGGGTAGACCTAACTTAATAGGTAAATTCCCAAAGGGTAGACCTAACTTAATAGGTAAATTCCCAAGCTTATGTTTTTATGTCTTTTAAGTTTACCCAACCCCAAACGCAATCCCATCGCTTACATATCGCAATAGCGCATAAAGGATAGAAAGAGGGAACTTGGCATAATCATGACATAAAGGTGTTGAAGCCACAAGTTTAACATGGTGGCATATGAAATGTACATATGTTCATATACTTGCATATTACATTTTTTTTAGCCTCAAAAGCATGCATAAAACCAAACTTAGCATATTGGTGATACATGGTGATAAATGACATGTAGAAATGGCCACAAGTTCGCATTTAGCCTCACATGCAAGTTATCATAAGGGATATGATAACTTACATGTTGCCAAAATGCAACCTTTAGCATAAAGCTTGAAGCTTTAAGCTCATAAACCCAATATAAGCTTGCATAACATGATAACATGAGCAAAATGATCAACCCAAACTTGCATAACATAACTTGCATATCATATGACAAACTTGCATATCAAACTTGCATAACATAACATGATAAACTTGCATATCATATCATAGCAAACTTGCATAACATGATAAACTTGCATATCCTATCATAATGATCAAACACAACATGCATCATTCATTAGCTTTAGAGTTTAAATATGAAAGTAGAAAAGGGCTTACAATGCTTATGAAGGCACAAAAAATATGACAAAGCCCTTATGCAATCAAATAGACCCAAAATGCAAGCTCTAATAGAAAAAAACCCTTGAGCCAAAATGATCAAAACTCTTTCTTTATGATGTAAATATAGAAACTTGACTTGAATGCAAGCTAATGATGCTCATACAAGCTTGGAAACACTTGTATGCATGGAAAATCTCATAGAAATGACTTAGGAAATTTATGAAAAGAGTGGAGGCCATGAGAGGAATGATTTTGCCATAGTTTAGTTGTATGAATGAATAATGATGATTTAGGGCTAAGTTAGGGGCTTATTTATAGAGATTAGGATTAGTTTTAGCCTTAGGATTAAACCCTAGTTCCAATCTCAGCCCTCAAAACTGAATCTGGCCCCCAAACTCAACACAACTCCAAAATGGTGCACCAGGCAAGACTGCCCGGCTGAACCCAGTCGACAGCCAAGTCGACAGGGCTGTCGACTTGGGTCCAACCAAGTCGACTCCCAAGTCGACAGGGCTGTCGACTTGGGTGCTCTGGCGGGAATTTTCCCGCCTGGCCCAATCTGACCCAAATTTCCAAATTCAAACTTGAATTTGAAATCTGTTTTTACTTTGAATTTTTCTGAAAACTTCGTTAGGCCTTAATCGGGTCATACGGACTCCGATTTTCGAAAACTCGGACTCTATTTCGTGTATTTTTCCGAGACGAACGCAATGGCATAGCCCGTTTCCCTTGATTCAGATTTATAAATTAAATTCTGCCTCGATTTACGTTATAACAGGTTATTGAAAATACGGGTTGTTACATTCTCCCCTCCTTAAAGGATTTCGTCCCCGAAATCTTCAAGTTAGGAAGAACGTATCCTACCATCCAACATCCATCTACTCAAAATATCATCCACGAGCAATCATTGTCCTTACAAGATTCTAAATGTTGTATGAACATATGCAAAGGTGTGTGTATATGTACTTATCTAATGCAAATATCATCAATGCAAATTATGTTAGTGAAATGAATCCATATATATGCAATTCCTAACATAATGTATAACATCTATATGTGTGCACATAACATACATCCATATGCAACATCCATGTGATAACACAAAAATTTTCATCCATGAATAAGCATAAACACTCATGCATATGCAATATGAGGAGTGTGTGAGCCGATCTAGTGCCTAACGTGTATAATGCATCCACGAGTAACCACTTGCAAACACTTGCAACCACTTGCAAACATCAAGCATAACATGTTTCAAACACATGTTTCATCCAAAGGGTTTCTACCTAAGGTTCTCATGACAAGATTAACACGATAAACTAGATAAACATGGATAGCAAAGAGAAAGATATGCTAACAAAGAAAAGAGATTGAGAGTGTACCCTCAAACAGGAATGGATAAAGCCCACGCATCTTCTCCTCGGTTTCCCAAGTTGCGTCTTCTTCAGCTTCACCCCATTGAACCTTCACCAACTTGACCTCTCGATTCTTTAGCTTCTTGGTCTCCGTCCCCAAGATACGAATCGGAGCTCTCCTCAAGGTAGCCTCTTTCTCCATTTCCACATCTTTCAGAACACTTGGCTCAACAACCTCTGCTGATTCATGTAAACACTTCCGGAGATGCGAGACATGAAAAACATCGTGTAGTCCGGCAAGCTTCTCGGGCAACTCAACTCTATAAGCCATCTGCCCGATCCTCTCTATAATAGGGAATGGTCCAACAAACCTCGGTGCTAACTTCCCAACGGCTCCAAATCGGACCACATTCCGCAAAGGAGAAACCTTCACGAAAACCATATCCCCAACATCAAACTCCAAATCAGTTCTTCGCTTATCTGCATAGGATTTCTGTCGGTCTTGGGCCGCTTTCATCCGTCTCCGAATCAACTCGACCTTCTCGGATGTATCTCTGATCATATCAGGCCCAAGTATAAGCTCATCTGTAGTCTCCCACCAACATGTAGGCGACTTGCACGGCCTCCCATATAAAGCTTCAAATGGTGCCATCCCTATGCTTGCCTGATAACTGTTATTATATGCAAACTCAACAAGAGGAAGATGGTCTTCCCAAGTACCACCAAAATCCAGAATACAAAGCCTCAACAGATCCTCGAGTACCCTATTCACCCTTTCGGTTTGACCATCCGTCTGTGGGTGATAAGACGTACTTAGATTCAACCTCGTGCCCATAGCTTCTTGCAAGCTATTCCAGAATTGACTTGTTAAGATTGGGTCACGGTCACTGACTATACTAGAAGGGACTCCATGTAGTCTCACAATCTCACGAAGATATACAGACGCTAGCCAAGATGCGGTCCTCTTGTTCTTCACCGGAATGAAATGAGCACTCTTCGTAAGTCTATCCATAATAACCCAAATGCTCGTATTCCCTTTCCTTGACCTTGGTAGCCCATCGATAAAATCCATGGAAATACTCTCCCACTTCCATAGTGGAACGTCTAGAGGATTCAATAGCCCACCGGGCTTCTTCGACTCGGCCTTAACTTGCTGGCAAATGATACATCTAGAGACAAACTCTGCCACATCCTTCTTCATCCCAAGCCAAAAGAAAATGCGCTTCATATCTTTATATATCTTATCTTCGCCCGGATGTATAGTCAACTTAGAGCGATGCGCTTCCTCAAGAACTTTTCTTACTAAATCTTCTACCATTGGAACACATAACCTTCCGTCTCTCCTCAGCCAACCCTTGTCATCAATAGAATATCGAGCGAGATGACTAGACGCCTCTCCTCGAATCAGCTTATCCATAATCTCAACTATCTGAGGGTCTCCTCTCTGCGAAGCCCCAACTTGATCAAGAAGGGTAGGTCTGAGGTCCAGAGATGCTAAAGAACCGGTCATCGACTCAATCGCCAAAGAGAAATCAAAGGTTGCCACATACTCTAAATTCTTCATCTCAACGAATAGAGGACTCAGAGTCAACCTTTTTCTACTCAATGCATCTGCTACCACATTCCCCTTGCCAGGGGTATAAGCTATCTCAAAATCGTAGGACGCCAAGAATTCCATCCATCTTTGTTGCCTCAGGTTCAGATCCTTCTGAGAAAAGAGATACTTCAATGACTTGTGATCGGTATAAAGCTCAAATCTTTCTCCCAGAAGATAATGGCGCCAAGCCTTGAGTGCATATACTATTGTTGCCAACTCTAAGTCATGAGTGGGATAATTCTTCTCATGCACTTTGAGTTGTCTACCGCCAAAGCATATCATCCTTCCTTCTTGCATCAGAACAGCTCCTAACCCCGTGCCACATGCATCGGTATATACTGTAAATAACTTCCCTCCATCGGGCAAAGCTAGAACAGGTGCTGATGTGAGAGCTCTCTTGAGCTTCTGAAAAGCAAGCTCGCATTCTATGCTCCAAGCAAAAACTAAATTCTTCTTCGTCAATTTAGTGAGAGGAGCGGAAATCTTCGCGAAGTCCTTGATAAACTTCCGGTAAAAGCCTGCAAGACCTAGAAAACTTCTCACTTCGGCTGCATTCCTTGGAGTCTTCCAATCCTGTACTGCAACTACCTTAGCGGGATCCACCGCTAAGCCTTGGTTAGATACTATATGCCCAAGGAATCTAACTTCCCTTCTCCAAAAGTGACACTTGGAGAACTTGGCCTTCAACTGATGCGCTCTAAGCGTATCCATCACCTCCACGAGATGCCTTGCGTGCTCTTCCTCATCCTTAGAGAAGATCAGAATATCATCTACGAAGACCACGACAAACTTGTTCAAGAACTCCCTGAACACCCTACTCATCAAGTCCACGAAATATGCGGGTGCATTAGTCAAGCCGAACGGCATGACAAGCCATTCGAAGAATCCATCTGGAGTTCTGAACGCAGTCTTGTCTATACTATCTTCAGCTACCCTGAGCTGATGAAATCCAGTAGCAAGATCAAGCTGAGAGAAAACAGAAGCACCGATAAGCTGGTCAAAGAGATCATCAATCCTCGGTAACGGGTGTCTGTTCTTCTTAGTCAGCTTATTCAACTCTCGATAGTCTACACAAAGTCGGAGAGAACCATCTGCCTTGGTAGCAAATACCACAGGCGCTCCCCATTCAGATATACTTCGTCTAATGAAGTTCTTCTCAAGCAACTCCTTCACTTGCTTACTTAGCTCCCGCCTTTCACGCGGAGCCATGTGCCGAACGGGCAAAGAAACCGGCTTTGCATTATCCACCAGATAAATGCGGAAATCAATCTCTCGCTTAGGGGGCAACCCCCTAACTTCATCGAAAACATCCGGATACTCTCGAACCACTCTCACAGACTGAAGAGTTTCCATTGACCAGTCGAGTGATTCAAGATAGCACAACATGACGGGACCTCTCGGATTACAAGAAATTTCTAGGGTGTTTTCGAGGCGAGTCACGAGCCTCACAACCCTATGCTCACAATTAAGGATGGCTCCATATCTGGACAACCAATCCATGCCCAATATCAATCTGTATCCCCTAAAGCCAAGAACATAAGCACTACACAAGAACTCTACACTCAGTATAGAGAACCTCAAATCCCCACATATCTTAGACAGATGGGCGGAACCCCCAATAGGATTTGAGACACAGACGGGATCATCTACCAAGCTAGTACTAAGGTGCAAACTATCAACAAGATTAGATGAGATAAAGCTATGCGATGCACCAGAATCAAACAAGGTACGAACTGGAAAATCAGAAATATATACAAGGCTCTCAACAGAAATACTACCTCGATCGGGAACTGGAGCGGTATTGAGAGCATAACCTTGCCCTCCTGAAGGTCCAGCACGCTGAGTCTGACCCTGGCCTTGCCCTTGCTTCTTCGGGCAATCCTTACTGAAATGTCCAGTCTCACCGCAGAAAAAGCATTCACCATTCTTCCTTTTCCTCTTCTTACAATCCTTAATAAGATGCCCAACTGAACCGCAATAATGGCACTTCCCCTTGTTGTTCTTGCCCTTGTTGTTGTTCCCCTTGTTGCCTTGACTCTTGTTCTTGTTCTTGTTCTGATTGCCTTGACTGCTCTGACCACTTGGATTACCCTGATTTCCTTTCCACTGGGAATCAGTCTTCTTGGCTTGAGTATCATTCATCTTGCTCTCTTTCTTGACATCTCCCTGAAGTAACGCCATATCAACCAAGCTCTCAAACGTGGCCCCATGGGGAATATGTGACATAGCCAATCCCTGCAACGGCTCATTCAATCCTCTAGCAAAACGAAGAGCCTTCTTCTGAGGAGTATTAACCATATCCAAGCCAAAACGAGCTAACTGATTGAACTTGTTCACATATTCTTTGATAGACATATCTCCTTGTTTCAAAGTTATGAACCTCTCCATTTGTAGATTCTCCTCAGCAGAAGATAGAAACTTAAGCACGAACCTTGCCCTGAGATCGGCCCAAGTCTCAACAGGCCTAGTACCATTGGTGACTTCCCACCAATAAGCGGCTTCATCCTTCATAAGCCAAACCACCAACAAGATCCTCCTCTGATCGTTTAACCCAAAGATAGCAAATAAATCCTCAGTCTCTTTCAACCAATTTCTGGCCTCTACAAAAGTCTCAGTGCCTTGAAAGTTCTTGCCACCCATTGCTTTGAAATCTTTGCAAGTCTTTGCGAAGTCAGCTTGAGGATGCTGAGGGGGAGGAGGAAGAGGAACCTCAGCGACAGAAGGAGGAGGAACATTAACTACTGGAGGAGGAGGAGGAGGGACATCTGCGGGGCCGGCTTCGGTCGCTCTAGCCTCCAAAAGTCTCCTATACCAAACAGGTACGTGTACTCCCTCCGGAATAGCAAAGTTATCGGCCATACTGAAAACGAAGAAAAAGACAGATTCAGAATGGAGAGAAACGAAGGAATTTTGCTAATGGCTTTTTGGGGAATAGCCTTTAAAATAAACTAGACTTTTCTTTGGAAAATACTTTATACTTGGTTTTGAAACTAATTTTCCAAAAAGTTTTAAAAACCTTTTTGTTCCTTCTCGTAAACCATATGCTTTGATACCAAATGTAACACCCCACCTCCGCCAGGGTGGCTCTTGCAAGCACTCTGACTTTGGAGGGGCGTTTGTACCGTGTAAACATGCATAATGATATATCAAGGCAGAACAAGAACATATGTATATATGTAAACAGAGTAAATAAGATAAGTAAAACAGCGGAAGATTTCAAACTATTTCAAAACAAGTCTGATACAACATAATGTCAACTTTCCAAATACACAAGTCTAGATAAAAACAACATCATTGAAAAACTGAAATACATAAGTACTATCCCCAAAATAAGTGATAACCATAGCTAGCTTCATGTCAAGACCGTACATGAGCTAAAATCCCACAAGCAAGCGATCAGAAATCCAAGCTAAGCTCCAATATTCCCACCCTGAGAACCTGGGGGGGGGGGGGACGGAAGAAAAGAGGCGAAAGGAAAACAGGTCAGTCAAAAAGACTGAGCAAGCCCTACTACAATCAATGTAAACTGGTAAAGTTAACTGTCATGATGAAAGCTGAGATGAACATAAGGATAACTACATACTAGCATGATGATTAACTAACAAGGTAGATAAAGGTGTCATCGCATAATCAAGTTTAAGGTTTTTGCACCACAGGTGTACTAGCAAACTAACATGACTTGAATAAACAAGTATTGATCCCTTGGCCCAAGCTTTGGCCCAATAACATGAAGTGACCCTAATACGCGGTCCAACCAAACGGTCTAGTCGATCGGCTCCCTATAAGCCTAACTCGTCACGTGTTGGTGTCAATGCGGCCCAAACATAATTGTAGTCAGACTGTGCAGGGTCTCCCGTCGGGTGTATCAGGCCCTAGGGTGTCAACCCATGGACACCATAAACATGAGTGCACAGTCTCGATCTACTGGAACCCGTGCATGTTTTCCCCGGCTTCGGACTATGTGCACGACCATAGTCCGCCCGGAACTACACCGGCGTACCACTCTGCCGTCGCTTTTGGTCACTTACCTCCAGTCCAGTAATCGTGCCCCCTCCCTAGCCTAGTCCCTAGGGTCTTAATGATACAAACTTAGGATTACTGCTGGAGTGGACCCCCATTGCTAGGATTTTTCTAGTGGGTTAAGTACGGTTTAACCCTCTTGCTAATCATGGATTAACTTGGTTAAGTGTAACGATGAGTTCACGACTTAACCCCGATTAATCTACCAAGGCCAAATTGGTTAAGTATTAAGTGGACCATGACTTAACCCTAATCACGAGGCATTAATTAATTTAATGCGCCTTAACCTCTCACATTAGACTTTGTTGCGATTACTAGTTAAGCCGGTCGGTTCCGGGTAGCTTTACACCACAACTTGGTCTAACCTCGGGTTCAAGGTACAACATGACCAACTTCTCACATTGGGTCCTATTGTTTATAGCAACTAGTTAAGCCGGTCGGTTCCGGGTAGGTTTATGCTACAAACTCAACCCAACCTCGAGTTGGTCACACTTATATTTTCTAAGTGTCATGTCCATCATGTTTCCAAAACATGTTACAAGTTTTCAAGCATTTGGGTAGACCTAAGTTAATAGGTAAATTCCCAAAGGGTAGACCTAACTTAATAGGTAAATTCCCAAGCTTATGTTTTTATGTCTTTTAAGTTTGCCCAACCCCAAACGCAATCCCATCGCTTACATATCGCAATAGCGCATAAAGGATAGAAAGAGGGAACTTGGCATAATCATGACATAAAGGTGTTGAAGCCACAAGTTTAACATGGTGGCATATGAAATGTACATATGTTCATATACTTGCATATTACATTTTTTTAGCCTCAAAAGCATGCATAAAACCAAACTTAGCATATTGGTGATACATGGTGATAAATGACATGTAGAAATGGCCACAAGTTCGCATTTAGCCTCACATGCAAGTTATCATAAGGGATATGATAACTTACATGTTGCCAAAATGCAACCTTTAGCATAAAGCTTGAAGCTTTAAGCTCATAAACCCAAGATAAGCTTGCATAACATGATAACATGAGCAAAATGATCAACCCAAACTTGCATAACATAACTTGCATATCATATGACAAACTTGCATATCAAACTTGCATAACATAACATGATAAACTTGCATATCATATCATAGCAAACTTGCATAACATGATAAACTTGCATATCCTATCATAATGATCAAACACAACTTGCATCATTCATTAGCTTTAGAGTTTAAATATGAAAGTAGAAAAGGGCTTACAATGCTTATGAAGGCACAAAAAATATGACAAAGCCATTATGCAATCAAATAGACCCAAAATGCAAGCTCTAATAGAAAAAACCCTTGAGCCAAAATGATCAAAACTCTTTCTTTATGATGCAAATATAGAAACTTGACTTGAATGCAAGCTAATGATGCTCATACAAGCTTGGAAACACTTGTATGCATGGAAAATCTCATAGAAATGACTTAGGAAATTTATGAAGAGAGTGGAGGCCATGAGAGGAATAATTTTGCCATAGTTTAGTTGTATGAATGAATAATGATGATTTAGGGCTAGGTTAGGGGCTTATTTATAGAGATTAGGATTAGTTTTAGCCTTAGGATTAAACCCTAGTTCCAATCTCAGCCCTTAAAACCGAATCTGGCCCCCAAACTCAACACAACTCCAAAATGGTGCACCAGGCAAGACTGCCCGGCTGAACCCAGTCGACAGCCAAGTCGACAGGGCTGTCGACTTGGGTCCAACCAAGTTGACTCCCAAGTCGACAGGGCTGTCGACTTGGGTGCTCTGGCGGGAATTTTCCCGCCTGGCCCAACCTGACCCAAATTTCCAAATTCAAACTTGAATTTGAAATCTGTTTTGACTTTGAATTTTTCTGAAAACTTCGTTGGGCCTTAATCGGGTCATACGGACTCCGATTTTCGAAAACTCGGACTCTATTTCGTGTATTTTTCCGAGACGAACGCAATGGCATAGCCCGTTTCCCTTGATTCAGATTATAAATTAAATTCTGCCTCGATTTATGTTATAACAGGTTATTGAAAATACGGGTTGTTACACCAATTCTGGATAGCGCAAGCCAATTCAATCGTAGATCATGTAGTAATTTATTATTTCAACAACCACCATCTTAAATTGTGCCATAAAAAAGGAAAAAAGAAATACCCCTAAATAAGACTAAGTATTTAACTCGTATACTTAACATAAAACACGTTAAGTATTTAACTCTTTTCCTTATCTGTAGATCGTATAAACCTAAATAAGACTAATATAGTACACGAAATCGAACTGTACACGAAATCGTGTAAACCTAAATAAGACTAACAGAGATTTTCCTTATCTGTAAATTGAACTGTACATGAAATCGGCAATGATAATGACGACAAAGCACTAATCGAACAAAAATTCTTATGAAATCTATACGTGAAATCGACAAAGAAAAAAATTGAAAAAAAATTATACCTAAAGCGACTGAATGGGATTGAAAGCGATTAAAATGCGAGCAAAAATCGAAGAAAGATCCCAAAATCTGATTAGATATGAACGGATTTGATAATCTTTTTTCTTTCTTTCTAAAATCGGGATTTGGATACTTGACTTAGGCGGCCCCTTTTTGCAAAAGCGTTGGGCAAACTGAATGACAAATGAGAAATAGGGTTACGGATGTTTGTTTACATTTTTACCCTTAGAAATCAGCCCTGCGAACACAAATAAGCGTTGGCAATAAAAAAATTAAAATTATGTATTTTTGGTAACAATTTTTTAACATAACAACGTTTATTCTTGTTATTACACTATAACACAAAGAAGTGTTGGCGATTGGAAAAAAAGGGTTGCCAAATGGCCATTATGGCGTAGTGTACCCAAATCTGGGTTGGTCTGGGACTTCTCTTAATATCCAGAAGTGGATTTCTAGTCCTCTATCTTAATATCCAAATCTGGGTTAGTTTGGGACTTCTATTAATCGCCAGAAGTGTATTTCTGGTCTTACATCTTCAATACCCGAATTAGGTTGATATGGGACTTTCACTATTACCAGAAGTCAATTTCCGATCCCTCATTAAATAGTAGAATTAAAGCATGGTTTGAGAGTTATTCTAATAGCCAGAAGTGGAATTCTGGTCTGCTAACGAATATCTAAATCCAAGTCGATGGAGGGCTCCTAATTACTCACTAGAGGGAAAATTCTGGACTTCTCTTATTAATACCCTAATTTGGGTCACAAAATTTTAATTCTTATCCCTTAAAGAAAGGATCAACTATCCGCACTCAAGGCGATGACTTGAGTCTACTACCTAAGAAGCCATCAGATGAAGATCGTGATCTTCCATCTTGCTTAGGGTAAGTCATTTTCATATCAAGTCCTTACTCGGTATTTTGACTAAATAGGTGGTATAAGCAATCACATTATAAAATATGTCAGCTCAAGAAAGAGCTCGAAACAACACCTTAGGTTTCCCTGATAGAACCTTGTAATAAAGGTTACACTTTTCTTAAAGATCTTGCAAAGGGAGTTTTCTTAGGAATACCCATTAAACAAAGATGGTTTTACTTACACAGAAAATGCGAATATACTTATTATCCTATCATACTTTTATTAGTACAATACTAATTATTTCAAAAAAAAAGCAGGCAAGTTATTATATGTATCTTGCGAGGCTAATGCAAGACAAAGTGTTAAGTCTGTGTAAAGTAGTGAAATAGGACTCTGAAAAAGGGCCTCCTTAGAAAGTGAAAATATCACATACCGCGTGATATCCATACGATCTACAAGATTGCTTACAGAACTATCCTTTACAAAGTTATTACATACACGCTACTACTACATCAAGTGGTTTACATTTAAAACACAAGTACCATATCACATTCGTCACACAAAAGAAGTTCCATAATAACTAGGCCCTCTAATCCAAGTCAGGATGCTTTAGAGAAAATTTTAAAGATGCATAGTCTGCTTCAATTTTTTATAATTCAACTTCTAGTTCGTCAATCCGACGAAGTAATTTGCCTAATTCTGCATCTAAACTAGTAGAGGGGTTGACCTTTAGTAGGTTTTGCAACTCAGAGATAGTTTTATCTTTCTCTTTAAGTTGACTCTCTAGAAAGAATATTTGTTCCTTTAGGTTCCTGTTAGTTGAAGATAGTATGTCCTTTCCCATCTCAAAGAGGGATCATCCTTAAAAATGCCTTGTTGACCCTCAGTTATCAGTGTCTCATTCTTAAATTGAGGAGGTGGAGTCTAGATTTTATTCCCTACACATCCACAAATTACAAGAGAACAAGTTTATTAGCCAAAACACATTTCATCCATTTATACATCAATGTAGCATAGTTAATCATGAGTTTTATCAAAAACTAAATTACGAGTCATGAAGGAGTCAAAAGTACTTCATATAGACACATCCAAGCTTTCCTACAAAGTGATCTTTCCAGGTTCATGGGACGAGCTCATTAAAGATCCTGCTTTTAATTTAAAAGTAATAGACATTAGGTACTTCTGGAAATTACAAATTTGTGGAAGTAAGGTTCGGTTGCAATATAAGTGAATTGGTCATTACTATAAACTCAAGAAGGAAGAAAGCACTTTGAAAGCAAAAGCCATACCCATGCGCAGGAACGTTGGCTTGAGTGGAAAGGTCTTTCTCCTTCGACTTAGAGGAACCATCCCCCTTGGTAGGAACTTCGATTGGGTCCTGAGGAAAGGAGGTACTTAAAGGGTCAATATTGGTTCCTTTAAAACTGTGAGTGCCCATAGCGGTAGAAGGAGGATCGCCATAATCCTTAATAGACTCGGCTTGCTGACTCGCATCACCAGCACCATTACCGTCATCACCTTCTTCTTCATCAACAATAGTCAGGTCTTCTTCCTCGCTGTTAGAGTCATAGGGAATATCTTCAATAAATAGGAGGATCTCAGGCTTTATCTTGTCTTTCTTTGAGACTTTCACCTCTTGTTTAGCCAGCCCGATCCATTTCATAACTTTATTCCGAACATAGGGATGGACAGAAGTAAATTAGATTCCAGGAAACTTTTTGCAATTATCGGAAAAGGTGAGGAAAATAGCATCTTCGTAATTCTTCATGACAATCTTCTGGAGATGATCTTTACAAAATTCAGATATCCTGTTGCTGGTCTCATAAATTATTCGCCTCGCATTGGAAAGCTTATCATTCATCTTCTCCAACTCGGTGACATGGTCGGTTGCCATCTCTACTTGCTTATCCTTAAGGCTTAAAACCTTCTCGGATAAGTTGTTCTTAGCCTGCCTTTTTTCTCAAGAGAGTACTTCAATATCTCGCAAGCACCATCACTCTCGGCTTTTGCCCGGGATAAGATGTCAACTTTGGCTTTTAAAGCATTGTTTTCATCCCTAAGTGAGGCGATCTCAGGGGAAGATGAAGGAGCCATTCCATTGGACCAGAGCCAGCTTTTCATCACTTGGAAGATGTATAGAAAAAGGGATAGGTTAACCTTTATGTGAAAGTAACATACTAAAAGAGAAACTAAGAAGGATGAACTCGTACCAAAAGCTGATCCTTGATAAGTTATCGATAGAAATCCTCTGAGTCCAAGTGCATGGTGGATGCGAAATGTTAGCAACTTCAATAGAGGAAAGGGGAAGATTCATGAGCTTATCGAACTCCAAGATCGATAGGGGAAGGCTGGAAGAATCAATATGCTAAGAAGAGGAAGATGGAAAATGAACTATGCTCTCTCGTACCAAACTCAATTGGACGGTCGGATGCTAAGGAACCACTTGCGAGTTTGTTCCATGGGGACATATCAAGTGAAGATTCAATATCAACAACATTCCTGGCATCAGAGATGGTGGAACCAAGGGTTATCTGCGCTTCAGCCAAAATGGTGACATCTTTAGAAAAGCAGATGGACATGTCACGCTTCGGCCTTTTAGGCGATGGCTCAATAAGGATCAACAAGCCTTTTTGCGGCTTCAACATCAGACCGAGCTAAAGTGTCGAGGGCGGAGGTATCTCTAGAAGTTGGGTTTCCTAATCAGAAATAACCATATCAGAAAGGCAAGAAGGCTGATACATAAAGAGCGAGGAATCATATATTTGAAAAGAAGCGTAGTCTTCTACAAAGTACCTTGGAATATGGAAGACGCTGCATTAAATTATTGAAGCCCCAGGATAAGCCCTTATCACAAAAAAAATGGATAGGCAGTTGTCCCAAAATCTTCTGCCCCGGTGGAAGGAGGCCGAATTGGCGAAGTTTGTTCACAATAAGCAAGGATAACCTATGACCCAGTGTCTTAGGTGCCTTAAAATGGCTTCAACAGTTTGAGACTCCTTAATCGAAAAAGTAACGATTCTGGAAGAAGGATCTAAGCAAAAACGAAAGTCAAACAGAAATGTGAAGTGGCATAATCATTTTTAGAAGACAAGAAACTCACCAAGATCGACAAATTTTCCGGATATACCGGAAGGCACCTAACATAAAAGAACTGGTCTTCCCAGGGCTTGGACTTGCTAATATTCTCACTTGTAAGCTTTCTTATGGGGTTTTCATGCAAGATAGGTGACTACGCACTTTTGGAAAATCGTATCAAGTGACGAATGAGCTTAGGAATAATGGACGCCTGATCTAACTCAAATGCCAAAATCTCAAGGCATAGGAGTAGAGTATATGTGTTGGGTGAAAGCTGCATAGGGGCAACCCCCAGATCACACAAAATCCAAAGCATGAAACGTGGAAAAGGAAGGAAACCCTTATGCCAAATATGGACCACTGAGTATGCAAAGTAACCCTCTAGAGGATTTTGGATGGTACCTTGGGCAGTAGCTGCAAAAGCGTCTATTCCAAATATCCCAAAACAGTCAAAAATAGTCTTCACCTCTTCTTGGGAAGTGATTAGAGATTGTTTTACAGTAAACTGCTTCTTAGTCCGTGGAGTACTGGAACCCTTGCACTTCGACTTATCAGTGCTCTTTCTACCAGACATGACGCTGCCAGGTGATATCATTTCGTATCATAGGCGTAAACACCACATTATTTTACATAAATATGCATGTGATGCCCATAAATAGGTAAACAACATAAAAAACTCGTTAATATTAGGAGTTTGAATTGTCAAATGTCAGGTTGATCATAAGAATTATCTTAACAAGCCTTATGCATAAATCACATATGCTTGGTGATGATCAAACTAATTATCCCAACACTGAAATCAAAAGCATGAAAAGCGGGTGTCAAAAGAATTAGACGGTCAATAACGTTTGGTAACAGTTCAGCCGAAACCAAATGATCTGGCATCGTCTCCAAAAGATTAATCGATCTATAGGTCACGTAATGTTAAAGTCAAAACCAAGGTGTTCTAACTTCGTTCTCAAATTTTACCAATGTTGAAATCGAGAGGAATAAGGATTTTCAGCAGGACTTTCGAATTGATCTGACACCTGTTAGTTCGAAGGCCAAAATTAATGAAAATATTGGTGTCGGCAAAATTGAAAACAAAGCAAGTTGATAAAAGTGGTGTTGAGTGCACTTATACCGGAAGCAAAGTAACTTACATTATAATAGAAATTAACCTTCCATATGTTCATTTTACAATTTTAACCCCTGAAATGTATATTAAGTAAACGGGAAACCTATCACATCTGCCATTAATTGTCACTTAAGCGATCATCATTGTTTAATTCACATTAAATTCATGGCATCGTCTCCAAAAGCTTAATCAATCTATAGATCATGTAAAGTAAAAGTCAAAACCAAGGTGTTCTAACTTCGTTCTCAAATTTCACCAATGTTAAAATCGAGAGGAATAAGGATTTTCAGCAGGACTTTCGAACTGATCTGACACATATTAGTTCGAAGGCCAAAATTAATGTAAATATTGGTGTCAACAATATTGAAAACAAAGCAAATTGATAACAGTGGTGTTGAGTGCACTTATACTGGAAGCAAAGTAACTTACATTATAATAGAAATTAACCTTCCATATGTTCATTTTGCATTTTTAACCCTTAAAAAGTATATTAAGTAAACGGGAAACATATCATATCTGCCATTAATTGTCACTTAAGCTATCATCGTTGTTTAATTCACACTAGATGCATGAAAATCTTGATCGATTTCCCAACCGAATTGAATGCATAATTATTTAGATTTCTACTTGTAATAGAAATAAAGATACTTACAGAAAATCAAATTTGAGACTCTAAAAAACTTGTGCAATTCTTGGAGAGCAATGATCTGGTTTAAGCAATAAATTTGTAGGCGCAAGGATGAGGAGGAGGAAGAAGAAGTATTTAACTAAAAATATCTCTCAAAATCTCAGCCGTACAGACAAGATCAAACCAACAAGTCAGATTTGAGGATACCAAGAGGCGAAAAATCAAAATACCGAAAGAAAGTTAGAGTTTGACTTGGAAATTCGAAATTACCCCTTTACAGGTGGTTGGGAGGACAAAATTTTCTACCAAAATTCAACACAAGAAAAGGCTATCGATGAATGGGTATCGAACCCCCACTAGCATTAAAGAACAATCAGAAAGCATGGACCCTGCATCAGGACAAAGCCAAATGCAAAAAAATAGCAATTGGGACAATAAGCAACCGACACCATCCTTGAAGGAGAAAACTTGGAACCAACAAGAAAAAGTGATATCGATAAGGTAGAAACGAAATTTAGGACAACTAATGTGCATTCAGTTCCGAAAGCCAACCACTTGAGTTGGGAGAATATAAGGATGTCTTGAAAAAGAAGTCTGACTTTGATGTAAATTAACAAGAGTAAATCCATCTTCAACTTTCATCCCATTTCCTATGTGCGCCCAATGACACTTAAAAAGAGGAACATAAAAAACATTATAACTTAATAAAATTATGTTGGTCAATATTCCATAGTAAGTGATCAAATCAACCACTTGATAAATGTCTTTTTCACTTGCTCTGCATATGGTAGTTGCGTCATACGTCACTCCACTATTCTGGGTTTCTCTATCAACATCATTTGTATGAAATCTTTGTCCATTTATTATATATCCTTTGCAGGACAACACGGTATTTTAAGGACCATATGCAAACCATTTTAACATTTCATCATCATCTTTTGAATCAATAGGTATCTAAAAAAAAATATTTAAAACGGATTTTTAAAATAGTATACTAAGTTCATAAAATATAAAAAAATTAACAGACCTTCTTTTTGGTCCACCCAGTGAAATTGTCTCCATGGTTCTTCCAAAGCAGTGTTGCAGTTTTTCCTAAACGCTTGTTTAAATTTTTTTTGACTCTTCCAAATGCAAACTATTATAATGAAAGTGATGTTAAGTTATAATTCCAGTTACGAATATAACAAATACTACATTAAAAGCTGTATATAGCGGTAGAGTTTAGCGACGGAAAATTCCATCGCAAATCAACGAAGGATTTTCGTGGACTTTGTAAGAGATAATATTTTGGATTTTATATGTCAACTTATTTTAAGTTATTACCGTTGAATCTTATTTCTGTCACTAAATCATTGGAAATTACAGCACTTTACCGTCATCTAAAATTTGATGCTAAATTATGTTGTAGATAGAGGCTGTTTACCATTATCGGAATTTTGAAGCTATTTTTGCAGTAGTTTTTCAAGAGATCTGAAAAGGACTTTTACGTTTATTATTTATAAAATGTTGTACATTTGTGTTTTTACTTAGTAATTAATAAGTAAATACAAATTTTAAATAATTAATGTTAATAATATATTAATTATAAATAATTTCTATTAAAAGTAAATAATGTTCAATAATTAATAATTACTTTATTAAGTAACAAATAATAAATATTTTATTATTAATAATTAAAAATAGTAGTTGATAATTGATATATTTAATATTTAATAATTAACGGTTCATAATTATCTTTACAAATTAGTAATATGGTATAGTTAATTAATTAATTATTAATTTATAATGATAACATATAAATAATAATGTATACTTACTATATTATAAAATAATTTATTATATTTGATAATTCATAAATTAGAACATTCTTATTTTCTAAAATAAATATAAAGTTTAAATATAAACTTTTGATTTTTTCATAATTTCTATGCTTATTTACAGGCTTTCACATGTAACTATCTTCTCTCTCACATAATAAGTGTTCAATATGTTTTCAATTGTGCTAAATTAATTAATAGTCACACATTGAATGTCGTGTATTTTTAAAAACTACTTTTTCTTAAACATATTTTTAATACTTAATCATATAACAAATAATAAATAATATATCTAAAATTATTCGTTATCAAGTAAAGTTCTATTAAGTAATTAACAATTAACATTTAATAGTTAATATTAAATATATAATATTAAGTAATTTTATTTCTTGTGAAATATTCAAACTTTCATTTTATTAAGCGTTTATTCTTGCATTTGCATTTGTACTGGTGAAAACTTTGGCATAACTTCGTATTTTGGGTCCAGCTAAACTTTTTGGTGAAAAATTTGTCCCCCTTCGTATTGCCTTCTAACCCTAACCCAATAGCCACCTTCCTTCCTTTTGTACATTTCCCAATCTCAAAAATAAAAAAAGGGTGCTACTATTCACACCATGGTTTACAATTTCGGCCACCTTTTTAAATTTAATACAAATGATTATTTTTATATTCTCATGGCCACCATATATCGTTCTTTCACTCAGTTGTTCACCACCGTACTTCTCCTAAGAAAAATACGTGTTTCTCTATAATTTGAGACCCTTAATCCTAGCAAACGCAGATATTCTTTTATGCCTAATAGAAATGAAAGATAAAGATAAAAAAGAGGTTAGAATTGCTTAAATTTTATTATTTTCTATTACGTTATACAACATGACATTAGGATTTGTTAATGGTTAGGGTTTTCCATTGCGTTTTAAGATATATTTTTCACTTGAATTGGAAATTTCAAGCTTGGAGGACATTAAATTTGACGACATTGTAATAGATAATGACAATGTAAGTTTTGACTTATAGGGTTTTTATGCGTATAACTTACGTATCTTCTTTTACAAATTGATACATTTCTTTTTTTTTTTGTCGCTTGATAGACGAAGTATTTAAATGATGGTAAATTGGATGATAAACATGATGTTTGTGATAATATGCTGCAAGATGTTCGATCAAATTACTCAAAATACATAAATGCATGATGTGAGGAAGGAAGCATTCGTGTGGAGGAAGGTGCTAGTGGCCTCTCCATTTTTAGATTATTATTTTAGACGGTGGCCAGTAGAGGAAATTTGAAATATTTGGAGTGCTTTTAGTTTTGGTAGCCAAAAGTGTAAATCGGTGTGGGGATAGTGGCACCCTAAAAAAATAACAATGAAAAAAAATAATGGCCTCATAACCCAAAATCTTGTAGCAGCCAACCACAACACGCATGAAACACCCCATCTCTGTTAAGGTCGCTCACAAAGGGAATGCCTTAACTTCGGTGGAGCATTGTAGGTAAAAGATACAGATAATTTACAAGACAGACATATAAACAGCGGGAAAAAAACTAAATTTATTTCATAAGTACGTGGTTTAGAAAAAACATTACAACAACTGTCTCAAACCAACTTCCACATTATTACAACAAAAACTCTGTCTTGAATTAAAACATAAAGACACATTAAAACAACAGTAAGGCAACATAAATCCCCAATAAGAGAGTATCCAAAGCCATAGCCCAAGGAAAAAGATTCCGAGCAATACATCTACTCTCTTCAAGCAGGAAATGATCCAATCTAAGCTGAAGTATTTCCTCCTTCTGGACCTGGGGGGTGGGGGAGGGGGAAACGGAAGGAAAGAAGACGAAAGAAAATGGGTCAGACATGAGTCTGGTAAGTCCAATTACTATTTAGCATGTAAACAAGAAAAGGGTTATGACATGAATAAACTGAACCTAGGACAACACCCTAGAAATAAGATAATAAGGCTGAATATGCTATCGCACCCATTTTACTTCTCTGCAACCCCTTACAAGTGTTTCAACTAGCACCATGTGTTCAAGATAAATGATCCCCTTTTTATCGATCGGCTCCTACTCGTATACGTTTACCACTTGTGTCATTCGGCCCCGCATGATTGTAGATACCTATGCTGGTCCCACAATGGGGTGTTTCAAGACCGATGGTGGCAACCCGACACAAGTCAAGATGCACAGAGTATAACTACTGATGCCCAACGCCTGCTTTTTCCACTCCGGAGTACGTGCACGACCGCACTCCATCGGACCCTACTTTGACGCACCACCCGCCGTTGTTTTGACCGATTATAATCAACCCAGTAATCGTGCCCCACCCAGCCTAGTTCAGGTTACCATGATACATCTATGTGGGTTATTGCTGAAATGGGTCCCCGTTACTAGGGTTTCCTAATCAACATGTTAAAATGGTTAAGTGTTCTCAAATTAACCTAACCCCACCCATCAGTTTAGTTAACATGTTGCATTGGTTAAGTGTTACCTTAATTAACTTAACCCTACCATTCTTGTCTTAGCTTTAATTCATTCATTAAAGCACCAATCACTCACATTAGATATGTATTGTTGCGGTTGTTGGATATGCCGGTTGGTTCCGGGCAGTCTTACACCGCAAATCAGTCTAACCTCGGGTTCTTTTGGGCTTGATGCACTAACCTCTGACATTAGATATATATTGTTACGGTTGTTGGATGTGCCGGGCGGTTCTGGGCAGTCTTACACCGTAACTCAATCTAACCTCGAGTTAGGCATATTCGTCTTTTACTTAATTTACATATTTATTTTTCACATTTTTATGTAAATTTTCCACAATTATTGCCATTCAAGTCATGCCCAATTTTTCCTCTAAATCATATTCAAAATTTTTGGTATATAATTATACCATTTTTATGCCACTAACCATTCATTTATTTATGAGCCAAATTATGCCAATAATAATTTTTAAGGTTTTCCCAACGTTGCCCCCGTCATACATTCGCAAAACTCACACAGAATGTTAGGCTCGTAACTTAGCCTAACTTATATGCAAAAGGGGAAAGAATGGAGCATGTACCATTCACACAACATAAATAATAAGGATCTAACTAAACATGTGTCATGTACATGTGGCGTAAAATAATGAATTTTCATTTTTGGGTCCAACTAACATGAGTCTTTAAGCATATGAAATTACCTAAATCCAACTAGGCATGTAAATGTAAACTTTTATTTTGGGTCCAATAAACATAAACCTTAAGCATATAGAATTACACAAGTTCAACTAGACATGTGAATGTGAACTTTTAATTTGGATCCAATAAACATGAATCTTAAACAGTTCAATTAGGCATGTAAATATGAACTTTTATTTTGGATCCAATTTTCACAGGTCTAAATATAGATCTAAACATAATACATGTCTTGGCCTAACAACTTGCATGTAACATAACATGAATAAGTCACCAATTTTACATGATTGGTTTATATCAACATAATAACCACAATATCCTAACAACTTGCATGTAACATAACATGAATAAGTCACCAATTTTACATGATTGGTTTATATCAACATAATAACCATAATAGCCTAATAACTTGCATGTAACATAACATGAATAAGTCACCAAACTTTGCATAATACATGATTGGTTTAACACCAACATAATAACCACAATAATCTCATAAGCATATACGATAGAATTGTTATAAGAATAGGCATGAATCAACATCATCATTATCTTACAACTAGGAATAACGCTAGTTTTCATTTTATTACAAATCATAACTTTTAATCATTCACATCTAAATAACAACAGGACTTACAAACAAAAGAAAGTCTTGTTTTCTGGGATCTGTTTTCAGAATTTGAAAAGCAATCCCTTGAAGAAGACTATCAATTCTCTAAGTTAGTTTTGATTCGTAGCTTTTGACTCGTTTTCTAATTGAAGAAGAAATGGTGGCTAGGCTAGAGCGATCATGGACAACATGGTGGCTCCTTGGAATGAATTTGTGTGATTTAGGGTTTGAGGATTAGGGTTGCTTTTATAGAAGTTTAATCTTATGTGAGCCGCTAGATCATTCTAGGAGCAATCACAACCGTCCATACTAGATAAAGTTATCCAGAATTGCCACATATGCCCTATTGACTCAGAAACAGGTCAGAAAAGACTCAGCAACTAGCCAGAATCATCACTGTTTTGGATCTGGGCGAGGGGGGTAGGTCGACCCCCTGGTCGATCTGTATAGGGGAGGTCGACCCCCTGGTAGACCCCCTAGTTGACCTGGCCTGAGGAGGGAGAAATCCCGCCCAGTCCGCTTCTTTGTATTTTGTTTGAATTTTAAATTTTAACTCCAAACTGTTTCCGATTTATTTAAATTGCTGAAACTTCTGAGGGCCATAACTTCCTCATACGAAGTCCGATTTATGAAAACTTAAACTCTATTCCAAGATGAATTTCGAGAAGAACGCAATGGCGTAACCCATTTCCCTTAATTCTCATTTTAAAAATTAAGTATTTTTCAATTTGTTCTTTTAATAGACATAGAAAATTCAGGGTGTTACAATGCACGATTTCAACATACAGCGATTAATGGGATTTACCCTCAAATCATTGACAAACCTCAGTCAACATCCCAACCATGCGCCGCAACTCAGCATATGGTTATTCACCATATCTTTCTCCATCCTCCTTCTGCAAATAACTCATATCTAGAGTTCGATCTAAGAGGCATCATGCCATTAGGGAAAATCATGGTTTTGGTGTCATTGCTCTCAGTGTTAACATCTAATAGTTGAAATTCGTTTTCCTACAACCGATTCTTCCTTCAAGCTCGGATTAGCAGTTTTGTATGGGTTTTCTATGGTAAGAACCTTATAATTGGTTTCATACGATTAAAATTGGGTGTTTCCGTCATTCGACGATATTTTCGCTTGTAACATCAATTTTCAAATTACAAACGGTTTTACTAGTATCTGGAATCACTATCAGAAGGTTGAATGGGCATTCTGGTTATTAGTATCTTAGTTATCACAATTGATGAATATAAATTCAAAGATCCATCAATATCGAAGAATCTGTATCTATTAATGTGCTCTGAAGTTCCTTCCACAAATTTCAATAGCATTGCAAAGGAATATGTATTACATCTTGTTGGATGTAAATGAAACCATATGATTAATATTTTATTGTTTTTGTACTATCGAATTTGTGAAGTTCGAGTTTTTAAAATAGTTTGCTAATAAACTTTCAAGCTAGATTGCGCTGTTTGAATTAATTATGAGAAGATACGTGGAATTTAAGGCTTTGATTTTCAGTTTTTGATTCAAGAAACTAGTCATGGATAATGAAATTTCATATTCACAGTCTCAAAACTAGTGTTAAATTTACAAGTTAAGTTTTGTTCAAAAGGGAGTTGCTATGATGTTTTTTCCGCAATGTGAACAAGGTAGGCACTGGTACTGTACAGCTTGGCTACTGGAGTAGATCCCCAGTCAATCCATTATGTTAAGATGACTTATACTACTGCTTATCAAATTCATGTGTATTGTATTTGGAGGCTTTGTATTTAGTCAAATATTTGGGGGCTTTGTTTTTTACCGTGGTGTATCAAAACAAAGTGAGAAACAAAGGACAAGTAATAGGTTTACATAATAGTAGTCATGACAATGAATATATTTCTCTAATTATAATAAATATTGATCTTGTATTCAATTTATCTATTTATCTAGAAAGAACGTCTATTAACTACAATATAATTTGTTAACTAAGTAGGCAACAAAAAAAAAAGCATCCAGACCCAAGTTAAAGATGTTGCATGTCTAAGAAGCATTCAGTGATATTACTACTTTGTTTCTCAACGGATCATGTTCAATGATATTACTACTTTGTTACTTCATCCAAAAGCATTCAAGGAGACATCTTTGTTGATCGATATAGAGATATGGGGATTTCTGTTGTTGCTGGTATGTTTTACTTTTATTGTTATGCATATAAGCCTACATATTAATCCAATTCAGTGCAAGTAGGTAAAGAGGCAAGTTACTTCCTTTCAGGTTGAGCAATTTAATATTAATAATTCGGTAATAAGTGGTAAAGCGATTTGATTATTTGGGCTATCGATTTAGAATCAGAATAGTGTTTTTAGTTTGTTTTATTGAAAAGTAATATTCCTTTGACTTGATTTTTTGGGAAAATATGTCTTTTTCCTTCTTTTTTTAAATGCAAAACAATTGTTTAGCTGAAAATTATAACTATTGTTGTTCGAGTACAGGGACATGAGAAAGTAGGCATTTTTGAAGCAAGGGTGGAAATAATAAATGATTGAGAACTTGTGTTGAAACTCCTTGACATTAATGTAAATGCATGTTTATTAACTGGAACCGAAAACTTTGTTTCCAAATTAGGAAAACACTCAGTGGTTGGCTGTTTTTCCGTTATCAAATTGACTACTAGAGAGTTTTCCTGACATGCAAAATCAAATTGCATGAAGCAAAATAAAAAAATGTTACTCCTTGAAAAATAAAATAAAATAAATAAATAAATAAGAAGTAGTGCTGAACAAGTTGAAATTGCTCATATATATTTATAACATACTGCTTATGTTTGGATTTTGTAATTTGTAAGTGAATTCTTAAGTGCAGAGAATATGATGAAGCATTCAAGAGAAGGGGATGAATCATTAGTGACACTCTCAGTTTCAGAAATTGAAAAGATGAGAGTTGCTTAGGATCTTGAGAAGCATGAATTTGTGCAAAAGCATCCAATGAAGGTTTATACAAGTACTTATTATGTGGAAGGATTATGTGTATTCATATGTACATTGAGTTGTATTAATTCTTGTTAATAGTTAGTTATATGTATATTGTATTGCATATTTGAATGGTAAAATTTTGAAAAATTATCATTGTTTGAATCGATGAATTTTATAATTTTGAATTTTATATGTTAACTTATTCCTAGATGATTATGTTATTGATTGGTGAACTATTAACATTACTGTATTGAGAAAACCATGAAATGCAAAATGGAAAATAAATTAGAGTTCTCTATGGATTAGAAAGAGGACATTGACGGAATATTCAAATTCAAATCACATGAAATACCAACGAATCACCGACGGATATTTAAAACTTTTTGTCGCTAATCCCTTGGCAATTAGTAAGGATTTGTCATCGTCTTTTATAAATAATAATTTATTATAAATTACTTATCCGTCGGTAAATAGTCAGTAAATAAATTAAAATAAAATTAATAAATAAAATTATATTTTAATTATATAATTAGTATAATGATGTAAAACTGTTGGAAAAATCATGCTAAATATTGTTTCAAAATATGACATAGATATCGTCATGGTTTTATCGATTACAACATTATGCAGGAAATCCGTCGCTAAGGCACATTAAGCGATGGATTAGAAGCGGATATTGCCGTTGCTATATGCAGGTTTTTCTATAGTGAAACAAATATAAGCATAATATAATATATACTCATTCCACAAATGGTTCCATCACAAGCATATTCATTAGCACCGCTAAATGAGCATTTTTTTTCTCCTTGAAAGACAATGTAACTGATTTAGACATTGAAATTGGACACCCTTTAAGTATTGCGTTATCTACATAGTCTTCATTTTGACCGTTTTCCCCTATATTTAGCGGTTTATGCAAAATTCAAAAAAAAAACTCGTGCATTCTTCTGCAAGATAGCATTCTGCAATGCATCCCTCCGGCCTTGCATAATTTCTTACACGATCTTTAAGTGTTTTCATATATCTTTCAAAAGGATACATGCAACAAATTGAATCGGTCTACATGATCATGCTTCCCTTCCAAGATAAATTGTCAAGTGTGCCATAATATCGAAAAATGAGGGTGGAAAGTATCTTTTAAGTTCACACAATATTTTAACAATCCCATCTTTAAGTTGTTGTAACTTCTCTTTATCAAGAACACGTTGACATATTTTGCTGAAAAGTGAGCATAGACGAGTAATTGATTTCCTAGGTTTTATAGGTAACAAAACTCATAGCGGAACTGACAATACTTATTGCATCAAAACATGATAATCGTGAGACTCTGAACCACTAACTTTACAATCAACCATTGATATGCATTTTTTCAAATTTGAGCAATAACCATTAGGGCCTTTGAAATCATACAGCCCTATGCAGATTTTTTCTCAATTTTTACAATGTATACGGAGCTGGTGGAAGATATGTTTTGGTCCACGTGGTTGTGCATAAAGACCTCGTAGATTTCCCTAATCTTCTAAACCATGTCTACAATTAATCCCATCCTTTGATTTGTTGTCATGCAACATTATACATAGTAAGGTTTCACAAACATTTTTCTCAACATGCATTACGTCTGAATTATGACATAACAGAAGTTCCTATAAAGAATAAAAGCTACGCGTTAAAAAAATTATATTTTATTTTTAATGGGTTGATAACAAAAAATGTAGCTTAAATACTAACCTTTCAATATGACAAGTCAAAAAAGATTGATCTTTTTTCCACTATGATAGGTCTTATTTAATAGGATCATTATCCTCATTATCTCCATCTTCACTACTGTCATAAATATTCCTTTTTCTACTTTTCCCTCTAATCTCTCATTTTTTAGTTTGCCTTGTATCATTTAACTTCACACTCTTCTTTTCGCTTTCCGCATCTTTTCCATAATCATTGGGAAAATCCTTTAAAGTAAGAGAGATATTTTTTTCTCATTAAAATTCTAGGCATCTTTCCATCCTCCACAATGTTATCAAAACAATATTTTTCTCCTCAATGGATTTTAAGAGGGTCCAAATCTTCTATGGCCCATATAAATGGTTTTTCTACTATATTTCGACCGTCAAAGGTGGGTATTGATACCACATAATGGACAAGCTATTTTTCCCTTTACACAACATCCAAAAAGATTGCCACAAGCCGGAAAATCATTTATCATCCTCATTAAAATAGCTCTCATTTTAAAAAGTGTCTTAGTTAATGCATCTATGTCTCAACTCCACTACCCCACAAGTAATGCAAGTCTTCTACTAATGGTGCCAGATATATGTCAATATCATTTCCTAGTTGCTTTGGACTTGGAATTAAAAGCGTTAACATGATATTTTCTTTCTTATGCATAATATAGGAGACAAATTATATGTCACAATCATGACTGGACAACAACTATGCTTGGAGCTTAACATAGAAAATGGATTGAACGCATTTGCAGCTAACCAAGTCTAAGATTACGTGGATCGGTTGTTTTATTTTCCAATTTTCATCAACCATGCTCCATTTTATAGAATATACAGGACATTGCATCTTTCCATCAATACATTTATTTTTGAAATGCCACCTTAATTCTTCGGCCATCTTTTCACATTTGAACATTCTTCTAAATCTTGAGATTATTGGAAACTATCTCAGAACCTTAGCTGGGATACATTGCATAATCTCATTTGTATCTTCATTTATCTACCATCGTGACGAACTAAATTTTGGATAGTTATTTAAATTTCTGTACTCCTTACGGAAAAGACAACAATAATTCTCACAAGCATGATTTTTTTTCAAACTCCATGTCAAATTGTTTGAGAATGAATTTAACGCATTTGTAGCTAACCCAGTCTAAGATTATGTGGATTAATTGAATTTTTTTTCAATTTTCATCAACCATGCTCCATTTTATAGAATCTACTGGATGCCACATCTTTCTATCACTACATTTATTTTTGAAATGCCACATTAATTCTTCGGCTATCTTTTTAGATCTGAACATTCTTCAAAATCTTGAGATTGTTGGAAGTAATCTTAGCACCTTAACTGGGATACCTTGCATAATCTCGTTTGTATCTTGATTTATCTTCCATCGCGACAAACCACATTTTTGATAGTTATTTAAATTTCTGTGCTCGTTATGGAAAAGACAACAATAATTCTCACAAGCATGAATTTTTTTCGAACTCCATGTCAAATAGTTTGAGATTTTTTTTTTACTTCATATAACGTCTTAGGGAGTATGTTATTCTTTGGTAAAACAAATTCTAGATGGTAAGAAGTTTATCAAAACCAGTATGAGATACTCCAGTTTCATATTTAAGATTATACAAAATAGTAATGGAAGATATCTTTGTATGGTCTGTGCAACTAGGATACAATCAGGGTTTTTTGCATTCTTCAATTTTTTAAATAAATCATCATGGCGTCTTTGTGCATTGTCCTTGTATTTGTCATCATAAAAAAGTATGATTAAAATAGTCTTCGTCCTCTCAGTGAATCATCTTAAGAAATTCGTACGTCTCGCTCATTTTAATCTTATTTTTAACATTCACTTGCTCGCCATGATTATGTATCATCTCTGTACTTAGGATCCATTCCCTTATAACCAGGTGCTCAACAACGGTTTTACTATAGTGACAACTAGTATTTCGATAGTCTAAACAAGGGCACAACATTTTTTCCATATCTCCTAAATTTTTCCTCATAGCACACACAAAATTCCATGCTCCTTGGCCACACTCTCTACTTGTTCTATGATTAAAATAAAAAACAAAAAATATTAGCTTTTATTACCAAAATATTAATTCTAAAGTTAAGTATAAATTAGTTACTACATGACTACCTACGTATACGCAACCAATCTTTCTCCATCATCATATACAATATGCATGCGACCCAATATCTAAAATTCTAATAGTAATTTATTATCAAGTCAAGAGAAATAGTTCGTGCAATGAACAGTTGTTGCCTCTCGAACGGAAACAATAGTACCAGAATAAATAATGCATTGAAAAAATAACATTAGATATAAGCAAAATGAGAATTCTTAAAGTAGACTTTTGTGGATATCTACTTGTGATTCATAAACTTGAACTTTAGTTACAACTAGATGCTGATTCAAGAAGTTCAACAACTGACCAGGTTATTAAAGAAAAGTGGGTAACCATGATTAACTTGTGTATTTTGTTAGAAAAAATTATCAACTATAATTATTTTACAATAAAAGTTATACGTTCAAGGTACTACCAAAAACTATCTAGAAAAAAATTCTACTTTAACTTTAGGCTTTGTTCACAGAGATATGTCTGACTTCTCATTAGGTCGGGATTTATGCTTATGTCTATTTTTTTTCTTTTTTCGTTCTATGTGCATTTTCAAAGTGCTATAGTATGAAATGCCGACTTTAGTGAAATGATGTCTATTTTGGTAATATGTTTTTATTAAAATCTAGAGTACAAATATTTACGTTGCTTTTTTTCTCTTGAATTCAGTCATTGCCATAAATAATATTAAGTGTTCAATACACCGAGTAACCCGTGCCCATATACCATCAACACAAGCAAATGGGCTTCGACCCAATCATTAAACATTCTCTATTTTTATTCGTACAGTCCAATGTAACATATATATAAATGTACAGATTTTATCATTCAATTAGTTTAGTTTTATGATAAAACAAATTACAGTTTCCTATTTCATTTACTTTCTAATATGTTGTCAGAGCCATCTTGCTAACTGCAATCAAGAACTCGATCCGATTACATTAATCTCTGCAAATCTATCTAAAAGGTAGATTATCCATCAGAAAATTTTCATTACTTGGATACCTCTCATCGAAGATTGTTAATCTCTTCATTTGAGAGTTGAGGCTGCAATCTAGAAATAGTGTCTCACCAACATTTAGTGGCTGCATCTGTTTTTACATTACAGCTTGGTGGTAAACGATTACTAAAGCTTCAAGTTCGATCAAAAAATCTGTAGAAATCATTCATTGGAATTAAAAGGCCATCCTAAAAAGCCAGTTTGACATCATTTTAACAATCTGGTTTCTTTCAATCCACAGTTTAGATTGAAATCCATCCAATATTGCAATCAGTCAATTCAGAATTCGTTCCAAGATCAACACTGGATTTTGGTTGCATTTTTTAAATCACCCAAAGAAATCAATTAGATTCTTCAATTCAAGAATTAGATGTTCAGCAAAGTTTACCTTTCTCGTGGGACTGAAGTTTTTCTGCATTGTGACATCATGGTTGATGGAGACCCACCAACCTCACCAAGATCGTCAGCTAGATCAAATTAGATAAGCGCAATAAGCACTGAAGAACTCATCAAATCCATCATAAAATCTCAAAGTCAGATAATCACGATTCAATTCGATGAATCAAACTACCTCCTGTGGAAGCTGCAAGTTGAAGCAGCAGCAAAAAGTTATGGTCTTGAAGATTTTATCTATGGAACAAAACCAGTTCCATAAAAATATACAAGAGATGCTACTAACAGTCTTGTTTCCAATCAATAATTTACAACCTATCAGAGGCAAGACAATCTAATCAGTGCATGGCTAATGCCATCAGTAAGTGCATCTGTTATGCCATAGTTAATAGGTACTATGACTGCTCACGAAGTACGGACAGCTTTTGAAAGATCATTTACAAGTCAGTCTGATGCAAGAGTGTTGCATTTCAAGAAACAACTTCAGATCATAAAAAAAGAAAATTTAAGCATGAATGAGTATCTAATGAAGACTAAGAACTTGTGTAATCAACTTGCATGAACTGGTAATAAAATTGAAGAGAAAGAACAAGTTTTGTATATTGTGGGTGGACTTGAAGATGAATATGAAGCAGTCATAGCATTTATCACATCAATTGAACCCACTCCCTCACTACAAAGTGTCTACAACATGCTTCTTGCTCATGAAGAGAGATTAATGCAAAAGAAAGATCAAGGTTCTGATTTCAATGTTAACTACATTACCACTGGTAAAGCCAAGAATCAACAAAGTAATCAAAGAAATCAGAATTCTTACCCAAGAGGTGGTCAATCAAACCGTTCAAATGGCAAAGCTAGGACATGGAACACCAACAATAGGCCAAAATGTCAATTTGTCATAAACTTGGCCACACAGCCAATAGATGCTACTTCAAATTCGACAACAACTTCAAATATAAATCAACAAGGGAATAACAAGAGCAACAATCCAAGTGTAAATATGGTTAATAGTCAGTCAGAAAGCAAAAGTAATCAAGATTCAACATTAAACACTGCCAGTATTTAAGATACACAAGATGATGCACTGTACCCAGATTCAGGAGCAACTCATCATGCTACGAACAATTTAAACAACCTAAATCTTGGCAATCGTGATACAAAGGTAAAAAGTCTCTGATTATGGGTAATGTAATTCTATAGTCATCCCTCACACTGGACATGCTAGTATCAAAGGTGCCAAACTACTTTATTTAAACAATTTACTCTATGCACGACATATAAGAAAACATTTAATTAGTGTGTCATGGTGTGCAAAGGACAATCAAGTGTCCTTTGAATTTTACCCAAACCACTATGTAGCTAAGGACCTGCTGACTAGAAATATTTTATTGCAAGGTAACCAACAAAATGGATTATACAAGTTTGGCTCTGAAAATACCAAAAATAATGAATTAAGGAAAAATGTCTGTAATATGGCAGTGTTAGATGAACATAATGACTGTACTGACTTTGATATGTGGCATTTCAAATGTGGACATCCAAGTTTCAAAATTATGAAAGAAATTCTAAATAGTAGTAACATTTCTGTTGATATTTCCAATAATTATATATGCTCATACTGTCAAATGGGAATTTACAAATTATGAAACTAAATATCTAGATCCCATAGAATTAGTGGTTGTTGATCTATGTGGTCCAACTCCAATAAACAGTGATTACGGGTACAATTACTATATTTCCTTTATTGATGCTCACATAAGATATTTCTGGATCTATTTCCTAAAAACAAAGTCTGACACTTATAATACAATTATGCAGTTTATAGCTAATGTTGAAAACCAGTTAAATCATAAAGTCAAGGTTCTTAAGAGTGACGGTGGTAAGGAATTTTTGCCCTTAAGACACTACTTTAATAAAAATGGTATAACGCACAGATTGACATGCCCATACACCTCTGAACAGAATAGCTTATTGAAAGAAAACACAGACATATTGTTGAAACTAGGTTAACACTGTTGGCTCAAGCATCATTACCACTAAAATTTTGGCATGATGCCTTTGCTATAGCAGTATATTTAATTAATAGATTATCAGCAAAGGTATTGAATTTGAAATGCCCCTTTGAGGTGCTGAACAAATTCAAACCCGATTACAATGATGTCAAAAATTTTGGATGTCCGTGTTTTCCTCACGTAAGACCTTTCAATAAGTACAAACTTGACTTTAGGTCCACACCATGTACATTTTTGTGGTATTCTTCTAATCATAAAGGTTATAAGTGTTTAGACATTAACGGGAATATACATATATATATCCAGACATGTTATATTTAATGAAAATGTATTCTTATTCAAGAATGACTCTTCCAGACCAACCAAGAAGATATACAATCCAAAAACTACAATTTTACCTGTTCCTGAAATTATAAGTGAAAATGATTATGTGCCATACTCAAGTGATAATGTGACACATACACAAAGCCCACAAACAACTAGGTCATCACACAATGCCACAACCAACACTGAAAATAATCAGAACAGCACTGGTGAAAATGATGTTGGGCCTCAGAATTAGGATACAAGCAATAATGAAAGCAGTCATAAAGAAAGCACACAATCAGATGAAAACAGGGAAGGCACTCAAACTCATAATCAACATCATATGCTAATAAGGGCAAAAAGTGGTATCTTCAAACCAAAAGCCTACTATATTGAGTTTGATAATATTGAGCCATCCACTTATCATCAAGCTATGCAAAATGATAAGTGGAAGTCTGCTATGAAAAATGAACTAGATGCTTTAAATAAAAACAAACTTGGCTTCTAGTTCAAACACCCAAACACAAAAATATAATTGGGTGTAAATGGACTTACAGGATAAAAAGACATGTTGATGGTACAATTTCTAAATACAAGGCTAGGCTGGTGGCAAAAGGCTATTCACAACAGTGTGGGATTGACTTCAGTGAGACATTCTCACCTGTTATGAAATCAACCACTATTAGAACTATATTAACCATAGCCTTGCATAGAAATTGGACCATCAAACAAATTGATGTCAATAATGCCTTTTTAAATGGTCAATTGCAGGAAGAGGTATATATGGAGCTACCACAAGGCCCTGATGAAAAAACAAACAAAGGAATGGTATGCAAACTAAATAAGGCTATATATGGTCTAAAGTATTCTCCTAGAGTATAGTTCAACAAATTAAAGGCAACTCTATCAAAACTAGGATACACATCTACAAAAACTAAGAATTCATTGTTCACAAAATTCAATGCAGACACTATTACTGTAAAGATCCAGAATTTTAACCAAATTAAAATTGGAATTTTTATTACTTAATTTGAATTTGACGTAAATATATATGGTTAAGAATATTTAATAATTTTGATAAGCTATATGATAAGTTTTACTTGAATTATAAATGAGAATGATTATTAATAATTTTGGATTTATTGACACTATTTGTCGTTCGATTGGATTTGTCAAATTATAACGCGAATTAGTAGCATTAGAATTAAGTGTTGCCCTTAGTTTTCATAGCATTTAAGGGAAAATGCTACCAAAAGTTCACCTTCTCTTCTTAAGACAAGTGTATGGACACTTGTCATTTTGCATGTAAGCTTTCATGCATGCCTTCCATGTGCCCCCTTATGTGTCATCACATCCTTAACTCTCCATTTCTATTTAAGGAGACCTTTTCTCCATTTTCTTACCATTCCATTCCATTTCCACCTTCTTCTTAAAGCTTATGACCATGGTTTCCATGGCATAAGTCTTCCTCTTTTCCACCACCACCTTGCCAAAGTTCGTCATTCTCCTCCTCCTTCCCTTATAAATAGAGAGAGAGAGAGATTATTATATATTATATTATATATATTTTGGTGAAGAAGACGTTGCGCCGGAATATTGTCCGACGGTTCGCTCAACTAGGCTCGCCTACCGTGAAGATTTGGAAAGCTGTTTGGTGAGAACTCTTTAATCACGGTTTATATAGTAGTGATGAATTATTATTGGTTAATGATGATTGATATTTGTTGTGATGGATGATGGGTGCGAAGTTTAGAACACACACTATTAAGCGTTAGTGTTATAACGCTTGTGCACAATTATGATTTATTGAACCAAGTTGATGATGGTTGCTATGGATGTTTAAATGGTTGTTGATGTTGTTTTGCACACACAAAGACACAACAGTTATGGTATCACATTGGTGATCGGCAAATCTTCTTCGTAATTAGAAATAATATCATTATTGAAATTGAAGGCTAATAATCGGGAAAGACCGTATTCATATATGTGGATAAAATTCTTTAAATGAATAAATTAATACCAGAACATTCTAGGATGACAGAGAGGATAGTGTCTAGGCTTGGGTTTGGAAATAAAGTTTCCTGCTCTCCCTGGCTATCCCTAACTGGTCCGACGAATGGGATGGTTAATTTGAAGTTATTTGAATTTAGAAATGAATTGGAATTTATGAAAGTTGAATTTTAGATCCAAAATAATTTAGAAAGTAAATTTAAATGATTTTAAAAGTGTTATATAAGAATATAATGGTTTTCTAAGATATTTTGAAGTATCGTAGTATAATGGTTATTATGGTCAAAATAGAGCTTGTCGCATAACGACAATTTACGTATTTAGATGCAAACTTTAAACGCTTATAACTTTTGCAATCTATATCGAATTTCCATGGAACGAAAAACATTTGATTTATATTAACAAGAACTTTGAAATGAGTGAAAGCAGATTTTAAATTCGAGTTATAATTTTGAAGTTATGTTTGAAACCGTTTTGGAAAAGATCGATGTAAGAACAATTGTTGACCATAACTATAAACAACTATTTTTAAATGTTTTAAAAATATGGATTTTTTTTGTAAAATCATAATAAATAATGTAAAAGTGTTTTGAATTGTAAATTTTAAGTTTTGGCTAAGATAAATGATGTTGTTATCAAAGTAGTTAAGATAACTGATTTGTAACGCTTTTGTAACATTTTTGAAGCTCTATTGTAACGCTTTCTTTGAAAACAACCTATTTTGAAGTATTTAACCCGCGAAATGTTTTCCGAACTATAAGTAATCATTTGCAAATGATTTTTTGAATGTTTTCAAAGGTTAAAAAATATTGAAAATAATTTGTTTGGAATTTAAATTGATTTATTTAATAATTAAATGTGTTTTTCAATTTAAATAACTGGATATGGTTGGAGATAAATCTTCGGATGGTTGATATTAATTCGGTAGATGATGATTTTTACTATTTGAGGAATTTAAAAGGTAGTTCACCATTATTCCACTTATAGTGTGAGTTGGATATCGAGATTAATATTGAGTATAAGTTGATGGTATTTCTATCTAGATCTAATGTCAAAGTGTTGGATAAATCTTTAAATTAAGATACGAGTTTCCTAAGTTGACTGGGATAAGTTGGATAGAAATAATCTTCAGATATTTGATATGAAATTCTGTGGTGTAAATGTTTACTATTTGAGGAATTTGGAAGATATTATTATATCGTTATTCCACTTATAGTATTCGTTGATTATGAGAATTAATATCGAGTATAAGTAGATACAATTTCTGTGTAACTTATGTTAAATATCAATTGATTTGGGTTTTGTCGTGAATCATATCTTCAATAATATCATTCTTGAAACCCTATGAGATTGAGTTATGGAAATTCATATCGTAATTTGAGGATTTGATCAGATCTTTGATTTGAGGAAATTAAAAGTGAGGAATTGGAAAGAAATATAATCTTTTAGTTAAGATAAAAAAAATGGAATGTTGGAAAATCAATTTAATTGGAACATAGGGTTGAAATGTGGAACAAGGATTTTCAGAGGAAACTGGAATTTGATAATGAGTTATCAAACGGAAAATTAATTAAGGCGTTAAGGCTAAATCATCTTTGATTTAAAAGGGATGTGTTTTTAAAGAGAAAGGTTAAATATGGATTTTGTAATAATTTGAGAATGGGTTTGAAGAAGTTTAATTTTGACAAAATCCAAGACGGAAGGAGATTGGTAGAAAGCCTATGTGTTCTATAATTGTGTTTTTTTAAATTGTGCCTATTATTTGGAAAGATCGGGATCGGATGTATGTCTTGAACCATTCCAAGTAATAATACGACGTTGTGGAGCAATTGAAGAAATTGGAGATGACATTGAAGACCGGGACCCTTCATGTCGTAAGGACGACTTGCTAAATGTCTCGAATGGGTCGCTCCCATTTGCAAATGGATTTTATATCAGTTAAGTGGCAAGAAGCCCAAACGTATGTGAAGGAATTCCGGATTGTGGTTTCGTTCAGACCCAGAACGGACTCGTATGGATTGTGTGTCAGACATTGTAATTAACTGTGTAGCATTGTTTTATCAATATATATCTGTTTGGTGGCGGAGAATTACTCTATTGCTTAACACCCTTCTCTAAGACGTACGAGCTTAGTTATTATATATTGGAATTCAGTGATGCATTGTTAATGGATAATGTGGCATACTTAAGATATGTGGTGAGCTATAGATGATCAAAGCATGGCTTGTTTAAGCGTAGCTTTGTGTATCGTGGCCTCGACAAGCCTCACAACTCGGTGAATGGCTAAAACAGGAAGAAATGCAGCAAGGTTATGGGGTGTTGTCTCCTTCTAGATAAAAGATGTACTATGGTATGGAGCCCAAGTATTAACATATGTGGTAAAAGCATCTACTTTTGTGGTTGTTGTTGGGGCGCGATCGGAAAGGTCGGTCACGACCGGGAGATGGCATACTCAGGCGTACTCCAAGTTACCCAGTTAAGGGGTAACCGACCTTGTGTTGGCATGAGGAGCATTAGTTGATCCTCGGGCATCCCTTTAGAGGTGTTCAAAATTCGGTTCGGAAGGAAGTTCCTTTGCCTGGTCATTGTCGGAAACCCAATCTCCGTTACGAGCCTATACGGTTTTAGTTGTATACCATACGTCAGTATAGTATATGGTACCTATACTGGCTAAGATTGATATATTTACTTTAGAAATGATTTTTCACACTATATTATAGTATTGGAAGAGGATTTTCACGTATCAAGCATTTTTGACTATCATAAGGAGAAACCTCGTCCATGTGTGCGTTTACATTGTGTGTGTGCTGCGAGACCTTATGGTAGTTTCATTTTTCAAAAGTCATTGCGAATTTCTATGCATGGCAATTCATATAGAGTAAACCCATTCCACATTAGCAGCGAGGTCCGTGGAATTACCCAACTTTAAAATGAATCTTAAATAGTAACTGTTTTGAGTTCTCACACCAGTCCTTGTTTGGCATGAGGCAGCGTGATAGGGGTTTCTCGATCTTGGTTTGGTGGCGAGCGGGGGACTCTTACCTCTACACGTCCCAGGAGGGGTTGGTTAGGCAGGAGGCCGCGACAGTCGAGAGGCTGGCCGTAAAACAAGGTGCTGGGGTACCATTTTAATGCCACGACGGAGTATTAGCCGTTGTCCGATGGTTGAAAAAAACCAAACCGTTACAAAGTGGTATCAGAGCTTTGGTTTATACAAAGCCATGGGGTACGACACATTTGAACAAATGGAAAGACTCATCGGAGTTATATATCTCATTAGAGATAGGGTTAGTAATGTCCTAGAATGAGATTTTGGAGTATTATATTTGAGAGAGCGTATTTGAAAATATGAAATGAGTTTTGATAAGTTTTAATTTTAGAAACAGACATATTTTTTAAATATATAGTTAATTATAACCTGGATACTTAATCAAATGATTAATATTACATTTTGTGATTATAATTACACATAAAATACTTCTTATGGCATGGTAATTAAGCCCCTTCAACTGATCAGGAAAACGATCCGAGTACAAATGCCTTTTGGATTTAATTTCACTATTGGGGATTTTGAAATGTCGTTAAACTTGGCTCAAATTTGTTAAGGTAACTAATCAATATGGTTAGAAATTAAAAAAATATAGAATTTAAGTATTGTATTCGATGCTGAGGTTGGACTATCGCGTATAAGAAGATTTTGAATATACGCCTAGTTAAAGTATATACGAAGTCTTAAGTACACTAGATAGATATAAATTCACCCTCTAGTCACTTGAAGATGATTCTGTTGGTGACTGCAGCATCTTCACTATGTATTTTCGAGTTTTGAAAATGGGATGACTATATGATTCCGATTAAAACATCAATATATCTTTAAACCAATTTAGATAAGTGTTTGAAAATATTTGGTAAATTGATGAGAATTAGAATAAGTAAGCGAGATCTTGAAAATTTGATAAGTTGTAAGAATTATATCAGGTGAACCTATAATAAGGATAAGCCGGTAAATTAAGTAGAGAGTATATGAGAAAGTGTATTTGTGACATATAAAAAAGGTTTTGGAAAGATATATAGTTTGGAAACTCAAATCAATATTTTGAGTAAGAATTGGAAATAACTTTAAAATTAATTTTTGGAATTGATTTTGAAAGAATATATTTTCAATATAAAGGAAAAAGGGTCTTTGAAAATATTTGGAATTCAAAACTTGAGCACGACATCTTGTGATTGGAATTTCTTAGTTGATTAAAAGACGTTTATGTGAAGTTGTAATTTACATAAGCTATCCAATTAGTTCGAGAAATGATTTAGAGGCTAAGTTGGAATGAACCAATTAGAATATTTATAATTATTCCTCCCCAACTAATAAATTTGAAATGTAAATATTGAGAATTCACTATGACGATAAGATATTTGATGGTATTTTGGTTGAGGACTATATTGGGTAAAGCTGTTTTTTCTAGAGTTTGAAGGAAATAAGTTTTGTAATCTTAAAGTTAGAATAATTAATGAGGATAGCCAAACTTAAATAAGGGAAAAAAATCCGGAATTATCGGCAATTTTGGATAGTCGATAAGTTCTAAAGTATATTGTGACAACAAGAGGAATTATTTAAGTAGGCACGAATATCTTGTGAATTAAGTTTCACAAATTGATTAAAGGATATTGGGCAAGCGGGTGTAGTAAGAAGAAATTATCTAAACTGAAACGTTTAGATAATTTGTGTTTTGAGGATCGAGTTTTTCGTGTAAAGAATAATAGTAAGTTTGGCTAATTAAAAGGAAATAATTCCCATAACCATTGTATTTGCAAGATAAGATCAAAGAGAATAATTTATACCTTTAATTTTTTTTTGGAAAGCAGTAAAGGGTTGAGTATAAGTAATTGTCCCAGTAAGCGATGAATCGAATATAATAGGTAACTGGAGGTTATCGTAGGAGGACATGTAGATATGGTTATCCATTAATACATGTGAGAACATGAAGCTTTGGTATAAAGAATTTTAATCATCAATTTGTCGAATGAGTAGTTACGATTCCCTTTCCTTTTCGAGGATGAAAAGTTTTAAGGGGAGGTGAATTTAACGATCTAGAATTTTAATCAAATTAAAATTGGAATTTTTATTACTTAATTTGAATTTGACGTAAATATATATGGTTAAGAATATTTAATAATTTTGATAAGCTATATGATAAGTTTTACTTGAATTATAAATGAGAATGATTATTAATAATTTTGGATTTATTGACACTATTTGTCGTTCGATCGGATTTGTCAAATTATAACGCGAATTAGTAGCATTAGAATTAAGTGTTGCCCTTAGTTTTCATAGCATTTAAGGGAAAATGCTACCAAAAGTTCACCTTCTCTTCTTAAGACAAGTGTATGGACACTTGTCATTTTGCATGTAAGCTTTCATGCATGCCTTCCATGTGCCCCCTTATGTGTCATCACCTCCTTAACTCTCCATTCCTATATAAGGAGACCTTTTCTCCATTTTCTTACCATTCCATTCCATTTCCACCTTTCCACCTTCTTCTTAAAGCTTATGGCCATGGTTTCCATGGCATAAGTCTTCCTCTTTTCCACCACCACCTTGCCAAAGTTCGCATTCTCCTCCTTCCCTTATAAAGAGAGAGAGATTATTATATATTATATTATATATATTTTGGTGAAGAAGACGTTGCGCCGGAATACTGTCCGACGGTTCGCTCAACTAGGCTCGCCTACCGTGAAGATTTGGAAAGCTGTTTGGTGAGAACTCTTTAATCACGGTTTATATAGTAGTGATGAATTATTATTGGTTAATGATGATTGATATTTGTTGTGATGGATGATGGGTGCGAAGTTTAGAACACACACTATTAAGCGTTAGTGTTATAACGCTTGTGCACAATTATGATTTATTGAACCAAGTTGATGATGGTTGCTATGGATGTTTAAATGGTTGTTGATGTTGTTTTGCACACATTATGACACAACAGTTATGGTATCACATTGGTGATCGGCAAATCTCCTTCGTAATTAGAAATAATATCATTATTGAAATTGAAGGCTAATAATCGGGAAAAACCGTATTCATATATGTGGATAAAATTCTTTAAATGAATAAGTTAATACCAGAACATTCTAGGATGATAGAGGGGTTAGTGTCTAGGCTTGGGTTTGGAAATATAGTTTCCTGCTCTCCCTGGCTATCCCTAACTGGTCCGACGAATGGGATGGTTAATTTGAAGTTATTTGAATTTAGAAATGAATTGGAATTTATGAAAGTTGAATTTAAATCCAAAATAATTTAGAAAGTAAATTTAAATGATTTTAAAAGTGTTATATAAGAATATAATGGTTTTCTAAGATATTTTGAAGTATCGTAGTATAATGGTTATTATGGTCAAAATAGAGCTTGTCACATAAGGACAATTTACGTATTTAGATGCAAACTTTAAACGCTTATAACATTTGCAATCTATATCAGATTTCCATGAAACAAAAAACTTTTGATTTATATTAACAAGAACTTTCAAATGAGTGAAAGCAGATTTTAAATTCGAGTTATAATTTTGAAGTTATGTTTGAAACCGTTTTGGAAAAGATCGATGTAAGAACAATTGTTGACCATAACTATAAACAACTATTTTTAAATTTTTTAAAAATATGGAATTTTTTTGTAAAATCATAATAAATTATGTAAAAGTGTTTTGAATTGTAAATTTTAAGTTTTGGCTAAGATAAACGATGTTGTTATCAAAGTAGTTAAGATAACTGATTTGTAACGCTTTTGTAACATTTTTGAAGCACTATTGTAACGCTTTCTTTGAAAACAACCTATTTTGAAGTATTTAACCCGCGAAATGTTTTTCGAACTATAAGTAATCATTTGCAAATGATTTGTTGAATGTTTTCAAAGGTTTAAAAATATTGAAAATAATTTGTTTGGAATTTAAATTGATTTATTTAATAATTAAATGTGTTTTTCAATTTAAATAATTGGATATGGTTGGAGATAAATCTTCGGATGGTTGATATTAATTCGTTAGATGATGATTCTTACTATTTGAGGAATTTAAAAGGTAGTTCACCATTATTCCACTTATAGTGTGAGTTGGATATCGAGATTAATATTGAGTATAAGTTGATGGTATTTCTATCCAGATCTAATGTCAAAGAGTTGGATAAATCTTTAAATTAAGATACGAGTTTCCTAAGTTGACTGGGATAAGTTGGATAGAAATAATCTTCAGATATTTGATATGAAATTCTGTGGTGTAAATGTTTATATTTGAGGAATTTGGAAGATATTATTATATCGTTATTCCACTTATAGTATTCGTTGATTATGAGAATTAATATCGAGTATAAGTAGATACAATTTCTGTGTAACTTATGTTAAATATCAATTGATTTGGGTTTTGTCGTGAATCATATCTTCAATAATATCATTCTTGAAACCCCATGAGATTGAGTTATGGAAATTCATATCGTAATTTGAGGATTTGATCAGATCTTTGATTTGAGGAAATTAAAAGTGAGGAATTGGAAAGAAAGTATAATCTTTTAGTTAAGATAAAAAAATAGAATGTTGGAAAATCAATTTAACTGGAACATAGGGTTGAAATGTGGAATAAGGATTTTCAGAGGAAACTGGATTTTGATAATGAGTTATCAAACGGAAAATTAATTAAGGCTTTAAGGCTAAATCATATTTGATTTAAAAGGGTTGTGTTTTTAAAGAGAAAGGTTAAATATGGATTTTGTAATAATTTGAGAATGGGTTTGAAGAAGTTTAATTTTGAAAAAAATCCAAGACGGAAGGAGATTGGTAGAAAGCCTGTGTGTTCTATAATTGTATTTTTTTAAATTGCGCCTATTATTTAGAAAGACCGGGATCGAATGTATGTTTGAAACCATTCCAAGTAATAATACGACGTTGTGGAGCAATTGAAGACATTGGAGACGACATTGAAGACCGGGACCCTTCATGTCGTAAGGACGACTTGCTGAATGTCACGAATGGGTCGCTCCCATTTGCAGATGGATTTTATATCAGTTAAGTGGCAAGAAGCCCGAACGTATGTGAAGGAATTCCAGATTGTGGTTTCGTTCAGACCCAGAACGGACTTGTATGGATTGTGTGTCTGACATTGTAATTAACTGCGTAGCATTGTTTTATCAATATATATCTGTTTGGTGGCGGAGAATTACTCTATTGCTTAACACCCTTCTCTAAGACGTACAAGCTTAGAGG
This sequence comes from Allium sativum, assembly GCA_030737875.1. Classification (NCBI taxonomy): domain Eukaryota; kingdom Viridiplantae; phylum Streptophyta; class Magnoliopsida; order Asparagales; family Amaryllidaceae; genus Allium; species Allium sativum. The sequence goes on from CM060912.1 coordinate 1,029,066,582, forward strand.
TTATATATTGGAATTTAGTGATGCGTTGTTAATGGATAATGTGGCATACTTAAGATATGTGGTGAGCTATAGATGATCAAAGCATGACTTGTTTAAGCGTAGCTTTGTGTATCGTGACCTCGACAAGCCTCACAACTCGGTGAATGGCCAAAACAGGAAGAAATGCAGCAAGGTTATGGGGTGTTGTCTCCTTCTAAATAAAAGGTGTACTATGGTATGGAGCCCAGGTATTAACCTATGTGGTAAAATCATCTACTTTTGTGGTTGTTGTTGGGGCGCGCTCGGAAAGGTCGGTCACGACCTGGAGATGGCATACTCAGGCGTACTCTATGTTACCCAGCTAAGGGTTAACCCGACCTTGTGTTGGCATGAGGAGCATTAGTTGATCCTCGGGCATCCCTCTAGAGGTGTTCAAAATTCTGTTCGGAAGGAAGTTCCTTTGCCTAGTCATTGTCGGAAACCCAATCTCTGCTACGAGCCTATACGGTTTTAGTTGTATACCATAGATCAGTATAGTATATGGTACCTATGTTGGCTAAGATTGATATATTTACTTTAGAAATGATTTTTCACACTATATTATAGTATTGGAAGAGGATTTTCACGTATCAAGCATTTTTGACTATCATAAGGAGAAACCTCGCCCACGTGTGCGTTTACATTGTGTGTGTGCCGCGAGACCTTATGGTAGTTTCATTTTTCAAAAGTCATTGCGAATTTCTATGCATGGGAATTCATATGGAGTAAACCCATTCCGCTTTAGCGGCGAGTTCCATGGAATTACCCAACTTTAAAATGAATCTTAAATAGTAACTGTTTTGAGTTCTCACACCAGTCCCATGACTGACCTGAAGTTTACTGTTTCCACACCTAAACACTAAGTGCCCATAATTTTTACATGGGCAACCTAGTAGTTTGGTTCGCAGATTTAGCCTTGGAGTTAGTTGGAGCAGGATTCTGGTTTAACCGGAGCTATTATGTTTGGGACATTCGCATTCTTCCGCTGAGTTAGTATCTTTTCCGCTGTTTAATCGATGTACTCTGATGTACCTCTTATAACTCTGATGTAATATTATTTTAATGATAATGGAAAAGTTGTTTTTATTTTGTGCAAATGTGTAAGTGCCCCTAACAATCCGTCTTTATGAACGGTTTAAGTTGGTTTAATTACCGGTGAAAACCGAGCAAAAAGCCGGGTCGTTACAATTACTTATGCCCTAGTCTATGTAGATGGCTTCATAATCATAGGAAACAACATCTTAGAAATCAGGAGCATCACAAGTCAACTAAACACTGATTCTCAGTAAAAGACTTAGGTGACCTATCCTATTTCTTGGGAATTGAAGTAAACATAACCAGTGAAAATGAACTTCAGTTAGGTCAAAGAAAATACATTTTAGAAATCTTCTTTAGAGCTAAAATGGAAGGTGCTAAGGCTCTACCTACTCCAGTGATAACCAACCTACATCTAAGTAACGACAAAGGTGGGCCTACATGTAATGAGAAGCTATATAGAAGTGTTATTAGCGCTCTACAATATGTGACCATAGCCGGACCAGAGATTTCATACAATGTTAACAAGGCAAGTCAGTTTATGCAAAAGCCACGATCACTGGAAGGCTGTCAAGAGAATCTTACGATATTTAAAAGGCACAATCAATCAAGGTCTTATTCTAAAGCCAAGTACAAATTTGAATATCACTGCATATGTAGATGTAGATTGGAAAATGATTACGATGACAGAAAATCAACAAGTGGTTACTTCATAATTTTGGGTAAAAATCCTATATCCTGGTGTGCTAAGAAGCAAAATATAGTCTTAAGATCAAGTGTAGAGGCTGAGTATAGAAGTATTGCCAGCACAACGGCTGAAATAATGTGGATTCAATCTTTATTAAGTGAGATAACAAAATGACCATATTACAACGGTGGAAAACCATTGTAATATACATTTTACAACGGTGGGCTAACCGTCATGTATTAAGAAGTTGTAATAGACTAAAATCTTTTACAACTTTTTTGCACCGTTGCAACACCGTTGTAGAATATATATTTTACAACTTTTTTCACCATTGTAATAAACTTTATTACAACAGTTATGCACCATTGTTGTTGTAATTTTTACAAGTATTTATAACCATTATGATATATTTTATTAGAACTTTTATTTTACACTTGTAATATATCCACAAATTACATGCATAAGAATGTGTGTATATATATATATATATTTTATATGTGCAACAATAAATAGATAAATAACTTAAAAAATAGATGTAAGTTTAAAGGCATCACGATCCATTCATTGATAAAAGTCACAACTTTATATCCAAAATACAAATTATAAATCATATACCACATAAAAATGTGTAAAATTACAACCGTTACCGTAACATGCTTAATTAAAAGTGTACTCCAACAAAGCACAGATACGATTTTTTTTCCACTAGTCAGAACCCATCTCAAACCCAAATTACACATCATCTATGATTTCACATGTTAATGCAGTAGATACCACTTCTCTTTCAAACTTTTTCTACGGTTACCTTCCTGTCTTCTTTTCTAGGTGACACTACTCTGAATGATTCCAAAAATCTTCAAAACAGCCTCTGATTCCTCTACTTCATTGTCCGTTAACTGTAAAATTAAACATAAATCAGTTTATGCTTCTGCACACTTTTGAATTATCTAGTATGTATAGAAATTTATACAAAATACTGGAGCAAAGAAACAAAATCTGTACAATACCAATTTACACAAAATACTAGAGCAAAAAGAAAAATCATTACATCAACAAAACCATGTAAATAAGTACATTCTATACTAATTTACATGGTTTTATATTCACTAGTAATACAATACCAATCCTATTCACTGGCAATACAATACTAATTTACATGGTTTTGTTGCTTCACTAGTAATTTACAATACTAATTTACATGGTTTTATATTCACTTGTAATACAATACTAATCCGATTCACTGGCAAAACAACAAAATATGGTTTTATATTCATTGGCAACACAATACTAATCCTATTCACTAGTAATACAATACTAATTTGATTGTTTTATATTTGATTTTCTATAAGCTTCAACAGAAGCTATATGAAGATGGGAATTGCAACATAAATTCTTAGTGAGTACTTTTTTTTACAGCGAAGGAAATCTGCATATCCTTGCTCACATAAGAAAAATGACACCACCAGAAAAGATAGCTTAGAACAAAACTACTCTAAAACTAAAACCACCCTAACTTGATGAGCATAACATGTGTAAGATGGCATAAGCTATAGAAACAACAACAACAAAATTTCTTTAATGGTACGTGATAAGAGAGAGGTACCATCAGAAAATAGAAAACAATACAGAAGCTTCAAAATTGGGGAGAGTTGTCACTAAACTGACTGCAAAAAGACCCTCCATTGCAAAAGCAATCACGAAGGACAAACTGTAGCTTCACCAATGAAATACCAGTAACAACAAGTTTTATCCGTCTATTAATAGTGAAGTCTATCATGGGCTCCATCTTTAATAGATAAACGAATTTTAATGGACCACCCATTCTCCACGCTGCAACACAAAACAAAAGTAAGCATGTGAATATATTTCGATTTAATTTAAAATAACATGAATATAGTAATGAATAAATAGTTTTGGTTTATAAATCTTATTTAATACGCAAGAAAGTACAACAACGAATTGTTCAAATGTGCAAATTTGGGAAAACAACTCCAACATTTGTAGGTATTCAACGATTTTGCTAATTTATTAGTATTTTGGTAATTACCTACTTCTACTGCTAATCAAAAATTACCATCTATGTCCATAATTATAACTTTATCTACTGAAAAGTTTTCAACTTCAAACAACACTGTACTCTCAATTTTGTACGCTTTATATAGATATTCACCACTGGATTTAGATGGACTGTGAACCCCTTTGTTGCTGTCAATGCACAATCACATAAATCAGTGTAAGCTTGGATACGCTAAAGATATATTCAAAATAAACAGAGAAGCAAATTGATTTATATGCGTTATTTAATCCACACGAACACTACTCCAATAAACCTTAACAAATTCAGACTGAAAGATATGGCAATGATAAATCCAAGCACAACATAAGAGTCTTACCCGTTAAGCCTTTGAATTTGGAAACAAGCTCAAAAAAAGAAAATAAGCCAAAATATACTCCTTATAAACGAAACCGACCATGTGAACTAAGCTCCAATAGATTGTAACAAATACAGATGGAAAATTTTGGCCATGCTATTTCCGGTTCGGTTTGCTCTTAAACAAGGACAAGCCATTGACTTATGCCATTACTATGATTAAAACCTCCAAGAGTCGGCAGAACTTTGTTTGAGGTAGTCTGCTTTGCTCTCGAACAAAACAAATCAAACGATAGGCGACTGGAGGTAGGTGGAAGCTAACCAAAGTCATCGAAGCATTAAATCCATGGATCCATCCATATTGGGTAGTAGTAATTAAAGTTTGTAGAGGCGACTTTTTCTGAGGAAGGCAGAATTGAGGATCGTTGATGATTTGGGGAAGAAGGAAGGTTGGTCAACACAAGGTAGTAGAAGTAGAAGACACGAGTTAATTTAGAGCCAAATTTTCACTTTTGCCCCCACAATTTCATCCTTTCGCGTTAATATAGATCGCTAGTTTTTCACATGTCATAACCAAATTCCACCAAAATTTATACAGTTAAATATTGAAAAGTTATAACCAATAAATAAAAATTTATATTGAATATATTAAAAGTGAATTATTATGTATATGTTACTGGTTATTAACTATTAGTTACCGAACAATGATTACTAAAAAATAACTGTAATTTACTAATTATTTAATAGCAATTATTAATTTTTTAATTTTTTTTTCAATATTAGTTATTCTTAAATATTAATAATATTAAATATTAAATATTAGTTATTGTTAATATTTAGTAGGCCATTATTACAAGTAGGAAAAAGAATTGTTGAAAATAAGTTTATACAACTTTCTGATAAAAAAATTAACTATTAATTATCAAAAAATAATTATTAAATATTAGATATCACTTCTTGATTATTACTTCTTAAATATTAATATTAATAATTAGTTCTTAATTATTAATTATAAAAAATTATTTCTTAATGGTTAAAAACTAATTATTAATCATTTAATAATTACTATTATTTATTATTCTAATTAATTAATTTATTAATATTTATGTATTATTTATTAATTATTTAAAAAAATAATTATCATAGTTAATTACTAAATATTTCTTAATTATTAATATTAGTTATTACTACTTAGTTATTAATTATTAATGTAAGTTATTATAATGTATATGTTATAATTGAGTATTAATTATTAAAAGTTAATTACCATGCATATGTTACTAGCCTATTTATTAGTTATTCATATTCAAAATTATTAATATCATTTAGTAGTTGTTATTATTATATCCATTATTAATTATTTAATTTTAATTATCAATATTAGTTATTTCATATTTAAAATTAATAATTATTATTTAGTAGTGATTATAATTTAATATTAATTATTATTATTATTTAACAATAAAAGGTTGTAATAGACATTTATTACAATAGGTAAAGAATAAAAGTTATTAAAATTAGACATCTGTTATAACAGACCAAAAAGAAATGTTGTAATAGGCATTTATTACAACTAGCAAATAAACGAGTTGTTAAAAATTTGTTTATTACAACTTTCAAGAAATGACAGTTGTAAAATATATTTATTATAACAGCTACAATTATAGTTGTAATATGTTATTTTTGTTGTAGTGATAAGAATCAATACTTATACTAAGGCAATGATATGGCGTAATAATATGAGTGCTATAACACTTACTACCGACCCTGTACTACGCTCTAGAACCAAGCATCTGGAACTGGACATATTCTTTATGCGCGAATTGGTTCAAAAAGAGAAGTTTGAAGTCAACCACGCACCTTCCACTTACCAGACAGCCGATATCTTGACCAAGCCCCTCTCAAGACCTAGATTTGAAGAACTTCGAAGCAAGCTCTACGTAGCCGAAATAAATGAGCCTCAAAATCTAGGGAAATCAGAGGTTATCTGCAAGCAATACTAAAAAAATTAGAAACACCAAAGCAGAAAACTTGTTATCAGTCAACAAAAATGATACTTCCCAGGAAATTAAAGAGAATCGATCTGCAATCAACATTTGTTGCCGGTACAACCTTAAGGATGGCAAACTGACCACTCACAAGCTCGTAACAGAGGCTAGAGATCGTAACCTGAAGAATAAAGAGTGGAGGAAGAAGGAACACAAACAAATCGAAGAGATTCCATCAAAGAAATGAGAAACGAAGACAATTGCAGCTGCCATATTTTGTCTCCAAACCTTAGCTCTAATACTAGGGTTTGGGGGGTGGGTGTTATTAAGTGTTCAATACACTGAGTACCCCGTACGCATATACCATCAACACAAGCAAATGGGCTTCGGCCCAATCATTAAATGTTCTCCATTTTTATTCGTACAGTCCAATGTAACATATATATAAATGTATCATTCAATCAGTTCAGTTTTATGATAATACAAATTACAGTTTTCTGTTTCATTTACTTTCTAATAAATAACATTACGGGTTCGTTGGATCCTAAAGGGGAAAAGGATATGGACGAAGTGTTGGCAGTGAATTCAAAGAAGCGGGTTTCGAATGTGGAGGATGGACGGACTACAGTAATTAACAAAAGAAAAAAATGATTAGGAATTGATAAGAATGGAAAGCATATTACAATAATGAGAAAGTAGGCATGTCTGATTGGGAGATTTAGGCCAAAAAAATACTTTCTGCTAAAGTTTCACATGGTCGTTTGGTGACTCAGCTTGATAAGGATGGAACAAATTTTGATTTCACGAAAGTAGATCTTTTTGGTAGAGCAAATATGGACAATGAAAAGCACTTTCTGATCATGCAGAAGTTCAAAATTCATGTGGAAATTCGGTGGTTCCACTTGCAAAATTTAAGATGAATTTTTCTGTTGCTTCCAATGTTAAAATAGAAACTTATCTTCAAGCAACTATGATTAATGATCCTATTGTTAAGAAGGGTAGGTTGAAAGGTTTGGTGTTGAATTTCGCACTCGAAAAGGATTGGAAATGTTGTGTGTTGTTATATGTTTTTGGCCCTAGGCCTTATTACAAACATTTAGAAGATTATATGAAGAGAGTTTGAAAAGTGGAGGGTTGTTTCCCTCTTTAGTCTAGAGATATTGATTATTTCGTTGTTCATTTTAATGTTGAAAAATATTACGAGTTTATTGTTAATAATGATGTTGGATTATTTGATAATCATTTAATTATGATGAAAAGGATTTCGCCTGATATAAACACTAATAAAGATTTAAATGCATTGATCAAATTATGAATTGATGGAATTATTTAAATATGTTGAAAAATAATGTTATTCATTGCTCTTTATAGGACTGCTATGAGTTGATCAAACTATTGCTCATTTTGAATGCATATCGAGTTAATTTTCATTTGTATATTTTTAGTGATGGTTATGGTCATAGGGCCTTAACTAATAAATCTAAAAGGGGAAAAAAATGGAAATTTGGTTTAGCATAAAACTATTTCAGTACTAATGTTTAAAACCATATACTCATTCACTTTTCCTATTGGATACGTTAAATGACAATGCAATTGCATTCACTAAAAAGGGGGAAAGGGGAAGGAAAAACACAGAACTGCAATATGGTCAAGTTTGGATTTCATTTTAATCTCATTTAAGCATTTCTGATTTTCATTTCATTCTCCATCGAACTACTACCATCACCTGTAAACCATGACTAAATTACAACATTTCATTTATGATTTCTGTTCAAATCTGGATTTCTGATCGTCATTTCAAATTTGAATTTCAAATTTGCTATCACTGAACTGATACATCGCCTTTCACAACCAAACCTGCAACCTTCGCTCAAACTCCAGCAATAACCATTCTCCTCCAAGTAATCTCCTCTCTTATGCTAGCAAACAACACTTCCCAACTAGCCATAGTAATAAACATCCATCACTTATCCTCCACCTCAAACAAGCATGCATGCAAACCTAACTCATAACATCATCACTTTCTTGACTGCACCCTAGTATTCCATCTGGGTTACTCATAAACTGACCACCACCATTCAGGCTCCTCTCTAAAACATTTCTTCCGATTGACAAACTGCACAACCATGCTACTTAATCCTAATCATGCCTGCCTTATCACCTATATGCTACTTAATGACAATGCAGTTGCATTCATTTTAAATGCAGTTGTGTTTAAATACAAACTTGATCATATTGCAGTTGCATTGAAATTTTGGTCATTGTCCCAGTCCTATTGAGTATTGAGACGATATTCCGAATGGAGACAAAAACAAGTTATTATAATTTAAAAGACAATAAACCACACAAATATAAATGACTTTGATATTTATGGAATGATCAAGTATTCCATTTAGGCATGCAAATATAACTAAATTTGAAACATTAAATATACATGCATGAAAAACTTAAACCAAACAAGTTTACGTGACTACTATATAACTGTGTTAACCACTATATGAAATAAATTAAAATTACTACATCACACCCAAAATGTAATGTGGTAGACACAGAGATAAGAATTGTTTATAAATGAAGTTCTCTTAGACAGTTTTGAAATTTAAGATCATTATCATATTTTTAATTTTTGCACTAGCAAAAATAAGTTTGTGAAAAAATAGGGTATCTTTGAACTCAATTTAATAATAAGCAGCGATTCAAAATTCAAATGAAAATACAGGTAAAAGCGCTCACTAAAGTTACTATTCTCCGCTGAAGGAAGCTGAACCGAAGATAGGGCGAAAGGGAGACTATTGGGTTTAGGGCAACTGCAGGCAGGGAAATCGAAGGGGAAAAGGAACTCGCCGAGCAAAGCTAGCAATGGACAAATCTACGTGGAGGATGAAAATCGAAATCAACATTCGGGAAAATGGAGACTGAGGAAGAGGAAATGAATACGGCATTGTGATTTGTGACATGAAATCACATATGTTAATGAAGATTGATTTGAATTGATTGATTGACTAATTGACTAATTTGATTTGATTGATTGGTAGATTGATTGATTGGTTTATTGATTTTTGTATCAGAGAAGGAAAGAAATGAATAATTTTATTCTGGATATATTTCTGAGAGGAAAATTGGATATTTGCCTAGGCCTTCTATTCTCCTATATTAGCAGCATCTAGGATTGGATTAAGAGCATGGGATTGAGGCCGAAATTGCTAATCCAAAGGTTGCCATTGTTCTTCATTGTTCTCCTTCTCCAACAAAAGTTGTAGTCATCTAGAATTCTTTCTCTATCTCAATAAGGTTATTGATTCTTATAATTTTGTTTATTTTTTGTTGTAGATTCATTGTATATACACAAAATTTGTATTGTTGAATCAATAAAGAGGGTGGTTGGGTGGAATATCTTGTTTGCATGTGTGATTTCATATCTGTGTTGTTTTTCATAGAAATCATCTTTAAGTATTTGGATGAATAAGATGTTGATCGCTTCCGCAAAGGCATAAGTTACCATAACAATTGGTATCAGAGCTAAATCATCGCAAAGCTTAGAGTGATTTTGGATTGAAAACAATCAAATTTTTGATGTCGGATATGATGGTAATTCCAAAGATGACTATTTTCGACGGAAGAAATTGGGCGATCTGGAAGCCTATGATGGAGGATGTGCTTTACCTGAATGATCTTCATGATACGATTGATGGAGATGGGATGAACCCCTCATATGTGGATGAGGGAACGTGGAAGAAGATGGATAAGAAGGCGATTTCCTTTATTTAGCGGTACCTTGATGATTTGGTATTCCATCATGTGGTTAGTTGTGAATCCATGAAGGATTTGTGGGACAAGTTGGTTTCTTTGTATGAGTCGAGGAGTGCTACAAGTAAGGATTTTTTGGTTTGAAAGCTTATTCAGCAGAGACTGGGTGAGGTGAATTCTATTGCAGGGCACCTGAGCGAATTTCAAGATGTGATCAATCAATTGGAAAATCTGAAGGTCAAATTTGATGATGAGTTGCAGGCTTGTTTGTTGATGAGTTTGCTTTCAGAAAGTTGGGGAACTTTGGCTGTTTCATTGAGTAACTCCAATGCTAGTGAAACTATCTCTTTGGAAAAGGTATGAAATAGCCTTTTGAATGAAGAACTAAGGAGAAAAGGGTTGGGTTTGAAATTAGTTCAAGGTGAGACTATGGTAGCAAAGGACTCGGGGAAAGATACAAGAAGGAAGAAGAAATGGGCTAATGGTAAAGGTGTCATCACTTGTTACTATTGTAACAAGCAAGGTCACATACGCGAAGATTGCAATGCTTATCAGAGGGATAAGAAGGAGGTTGTGGATGATGATAGTAGTAGTGATAAGGCACAGGCAGGTCATGCTGTAGGTTCCTTTAGTGGTGTTTCTTGTGATGCCCTGTTTAGAGAAGTTAATCCTTGGTAAATGGATTCAGGAGACAGTTTTCAGTTTTGTAAGGATGTGAAGTATTTTTCTTCTTATGAGAAGAATGTTGACGTGATTAGAACAACCAATGGAGTAAAGCTACTAGTTTGTGGTATTGGATCTATCCGGTTTCGTATGCATGATGATGTGGTGAGAGTAGTCTTTGGAGTTAGACATGTACCTACGAGTTCGCATAACCTCATTTCTCTCGGTCAGTTGGATCGATGTGGTAGCACTTATGATACTCAAGGTGGAGTTTTGAGAGTGAAGAAGGTCGATCGGGTTGTGATGAGAGGTGTTTTGGAGGAGGAAAACATGTATAGATTGGTTGGTTCTCTAGTCAACTGTGGAAGGCGATTCACGGATGAAGAACCTAGTTCATAGCAAGGTGGAGAGGTTAATTTGGTCGCTGTTGATGGTATAGACAGGGGTCTTCATGTTGATGATGCTTAAGGGATCTAGATCAAGGAAGGGGCCACGATCAAGTGGTAGACGGGTGTTGATGTGGAAAATCCATGAAACGTCCCGAAAATCGCCCTTGCGCGAAATCGCTGGATACGCTTACTTTGGGCTACAACACATCAGAACAACAACAACATACTTTTATAAACATTGCAATAATGTTACATGAGAGTATGGAATATCAGTGTACATCGAATAAAATTACAGGGAAGAAAAATTACAACAAATACAATATAGTGCAGCGGAAAAGAACTATGCTCTGGACACAGCTTTAAACTTCAATTCAGGATCCTGCTCGAGATGAAGACCTGTAGACAACTACTCGACTGCTCGTGTGGAAAAGAGGGCACCCGAGTTTGCAAAGGTGGAAACAAACAACGGGTCAGTCATGGGACTAGTGTGAGAATTCTTAACTAATTTCACTAATAGTAATAAGGCAAATCCAAGGACCATGCCGCTAACGCGGAACGGGTTTTATCCTAATGGATTGCCGGTGCATAATTAAAAGTAAATCGTTAAACAACGCAATGCTTTTTAGAAAAATGAAACCATTATAAGACCCAAGTTCCATCACACAATGCAACGCAAACCGGAGGATAGAGTTTTACCTTATAATGGTCAAAAATGTTTGATACGTTAAAAACGGATTTAATATTATTATTAGTGTATATATGTTTCAAAAACATTTCAATCATAATATATCAATCATAGACGGCATAGTACCCCATCCTACTATGTCGCCATACTAGTTCTACAATCAAAACCGGATGGTGTTGTATTGGAAATTGGGTTTCCATCATGAGTCAAGGCTAGGGAGGAGCTCCTTACCGATTCGAGTCACTCTAGCTAATGTCTCAAGATTCCCCGCAGTTAACCCTTGGATCCTGCAGGGCCGGTCCACACATACAGCTTCGTGGATTGGCAATTCCTAAACACACGTTTCCTGGTCCTATAGGACCTATCATCCGAGGCGCGCCACATTCCATCATCCACATAAGTAAATATCAGCCAGTTTAAGCACTGACACCACTTCTAGCTAGAAAGAAACGTGCTGGTCTCCCTGCGTTCCCTTCTCCCATTTTAGACTCAACCGGGTTGTGAGGCTCGCAAAGTAACGTTATAACCACAAGGCCTTCTTTTCAACAAAGCCTTGATCATCTTCATCTTAGCGTGCCACGTTGACAATTCACGCCATGCGATTGGTAACTATTAATACACAACCTCTAAGGGTGTTAAGCAAGAGAATAAATTCTCCGCCACCAACGATCGTATATTAATAGAAATCAATTTACATAGAACAAAATTCAACGTTAGACACACATCCATTTATAAGCTTATGCTCTGGGTTTGAGCGAAAGCCAAATCCGTACAATTCAACACTACTTCCAGATAACTACCATCTTAGCTCCGTCTTGGTAGCAAATCAATCAAGGGCCTCAACACTAGTTACCCATTCGATGTGAAGATCGTCGGTCTTCAATCGCCGTATTCAATTCTTCCATTTAAAATGTCGTATGATTATTTGAAGTGAGTATAACTCGGTCTTTTCAAATAATCTTCGCATAATTATCATTTAAATTATTTCATAACGTTATTAGTTATCATTATTTTTATTTTGATAAGGTAGATATAAATCATTTCATGTAGTCATTAACATATAAGGGCAACGAATCAACCAAACAAACAGCGCACAATCATGTTCGTGTATCATATCAAGGTATCATGTTCAATGAACATTTCAATTCCATTCCCACATTTATTTATTTATAAATAACAACTAAAAGGTAACTTTCAATTTATTCTTTTACTGCATAGAAAATGTCATTAAAATATCTCTTTTTCTTATTTATTTACACTACATGTGAATAAATGTTTTCCTTTTCTTCTACATATCCTATTTACATGAAAATGTAAATGAAAGTGTCATAAAAAATAGTCCTTTTTATTTACATAAGAAAGGGTAAATAAAGTTTTCACTAATAATATGTTCATTTTATTTACATAGAAAATGTAAATAAAGTTTTCCTCATATATTGTTCTTTTTAATATATTATCGTTTATACTAAAAATATGTTCATTTTTACTAAAACGACATAACGCCAAATATGTGTTCATTTTCTCTAAAAGGACATATCGCTAAACATGCGTTCATTTTCTCTAAATTGACATAACGCTACATATGTGTTCATTTTCTCTAAAAGGAAATACCGCTAAAAATGCATTCATTTTCTCTAAATTGACATAACGCTGCATATGTGTTCATTTTCTCTAAAAGGACATACCTCTAAAAATGCGTTCATTTTTCTAAATTGACATAACGCTACATATGTGTTCATTTTCTATGTTAATCTAATTTCATATAAAAATGATATTTTATATGTAAACAATTTCTATGAATTCACTACATTACATAAAATGTTATCCTTTTATATAATCATGTTTTAATTTTCATTGAAAATGCAAATAAAAGTACTATGCTGAATTTCATTCTTTTATTTACATGAAAAAATGTAAATATAAGTACCTCTTTAAGTTTCATTCTTTCACTAATGTTAAAGATGCACATAAAGACACTGCCCTAAATTTCACCCTTTTATTATTGTTAAAAAATGCACATAAGCCTTCATTCCTTTTAATTTATTAAAAATAAAACACAAAATTTTAACCTTTTATTTACATTAACCATGTAAAAAAATGCAACAATACACTTCATTCTTTACTTTACAATAAATTTCATTCTTTCTAATTCATTGAAAATACATTTTAAATGCATTAACAAAATCTAATCTTTTATTTCATTAAAAATGTAAATAAAAATGCAGCATTGAATTCCTACTCTTTTTATTACATTAAAAATGTGAATAAAAATGCAATCCTAAATTCTAACCTTTTATTACAAAAAAAAAATTGTAAATAAACATACTACACTAAATTTCATTTTTCTATTTGCATCAAATATGTAAATAAAAACACTACGCTACATTTCATTCTTTTACTTGCATTAAAATGTAAACATTAAACTCTAATCTTTTATTACATTAAAAAAAATATAAAAATGTAACACTAGATTTCAATCTTCCTAATTCATTAAAAATGCTACCTAAAGTTTTAATTCTTTGTTTTACATGAAAATGCATATGAAATGTGTCGACAAAATATACTTTTTATCTTTCATGAAAATGCATATAATATGCATTGGCAACATTTAATCTCTTTACTTCAATCGAAAATGCATGTGTGCTTCATCGTAAAAATTTCATTACAAATTGCACGTAAATTTTATTGTCAAAATTTCTCTTTTTTAATCACATCAACTTCCATGTCAAAATTCTTCCTTTTTAACTACATTAAAAATGTAATTAACATTTCATGTCAAATCTTGCTTTTTTACTTTACAATATAAATTCCTATTCTTAAATTACATAATAAAATATACTCTTAATTTACAATGTAAATTCTCCTCTTTAGTTAAATAAAAATTGTAATTTTCATCTGAGTACAAACGCAACATAAAAATTCAATCTTTTATTTGCTTACAAACGCAACGTAAAATTCAATATTTTTAATTGGTTACTACACAACATAAAAATTCAAGCGCATATGCAGATCTTAAGGAATAGATCTGAGGTAATAACATAGAAATTAAATTTCAGCGTGTACAATCTTATTCTTTAATTATACATAAAAATGTAATTTTATTTTACAATGTAAAATCTCATTCTTTAATTACATAAAAATATGTAATTTTATTTCTTTTTACATTAAAAATTTAACTTTTATGTCTTATTTGCATTATGAATGCAACAGAAAGTCTTACCCTTTTATCTCAAGTTATATTTGCATTATGGAATGCAAATAAAACGGTGAGCTCTTACTTCTAAGTTTTATTTACATTGGGGGACACAAATAAAAAGATGCACTTTTATTTTCATGTCATATTTGCATTATGAAATGCAAATATAAGAACAAATTCTATTTTTAATGTATATTTGCGCTAGTGAATGCAAATAAAAGAATAAACTTTAATGACAATTAAAAAGTGATTTTATTTGTAAAACAAGTCCTACATTTCTAATCTTAACAAATAAAAAGGATAATTTTATTTGTTTACAACCTCCATTTTAATGAAACATTTCTTTCAAAAAGGTGATTTCTATTTTAATGTATGTTTCTGCTATGATATGTTAAAACAGAATGACAATTTATTCTAATATTTTTATTTATTTAAGTCAAACATGAAAATTAAAGTATTGTTTTTATTTTATACTTCACATTTTGAGACATATGAATATAAAATAGGATTAATTGACATAAATAATCCAAAGTTTAACCCATCCGCCCATACTAATCCCAAGTATGCGTTATTCAAGAATAATCCGAAGTTTGGGGGGTGTCTTCCCATATTGATCCCATTTACTTGGTGACCTGCTATAACCAGTTTCCCATCTTCACACTTGCTTCTTCTCCACCACGCATCAGCTCGAATACACGCATCTGCTCAAATTAGTGAGATAATTAGTTTAATTAAGAAAAACCACGCTCCAAAATCCACCGCACCAGATCTGGACACTGCATCTGCTTCATCCCATCTCTCAAAAATCCCATCTACAGATCTGGGTTCTTTAATCACTTCTCACACAATTAATGAGAGTTTAAATTTCTTTAATTCGAGCAATTGCTATTGCGGTGAATTCGAAGCAGATTTGAAGAGGTGGACTGCGGTTTGAGTGCTGATTGGTTTCGGAGCAGAAAGGAAATTCTGTGCAGTTGTGCTGAATTTTGAGGGGAGGATTGAGTGATGGTGGGAGGATGGCTATTAAGGGGTGACGGGGGGAGTTTGCAGTTGTGAGTAGGTTAAATGTAGATGGTAAAGTTTGTTCACTGTTTTCGATCCGTCAGCAGTTTTGGTATATGGGTGAGGGGATGAAGGCGATTTTGGAGCTCGCTGGTGGATGTGGTAAGGCTGGTGAATGAGCTTGTTTGGAGTGGAAAAGTTGACAGTTGTGGGAATGTGGACTGTAGTGAGAATTGAGGTTGTCAGCAGTCTTGAATGTTGTTTGAGAGCTAGGTGCTGTGTCGATGTATGGGTGGACTATTGTGGTGATCGGAAGGTGGCAGAAAGCAGTATGTGTGAGGAGATTTGAGGTGTTGGAAGTGGTTTGTCAGTTGTAGTGGGTAAGTGTCGATGTGCAGAATATTTGGTAAATATTGGCAGTGTTGAAATGGTGATAGTCTGTGTTTGTTCGACTCTTTTTTCGTTGTTGAGGAAAGAGATTGCATTAGCACCTATGTGCAAAATTTTGGAGTGATGGGTGAAAAAAATCGTGGGTTCCTTCATAAGGCAGGGAATCATGCTGAAAGTTAAGATTTGTCTGGAGAGTGCGAGTTGTATGTAATGGGGTGGAGAGGGAAGGACTTGCGGAGAGAAGAATGATGGAGGTGGTGGCATGGATTTTAGTGGAGTACCGAAGGAGGAAGTGGAGATTGAAATTCATGGTTGAGTTTGGGTTTGGAATAGCCACAGTTCGCGGTTTTTTATCGGGGAGGAAGAAGATTATGAAGGGGATTAAGTTAACAAAGGTTATTAGTTAACAAACGATTAAAACTTGAAACCTGCTATAACAGGTCATTAGGTCAGTGGGATCATTTAGGGAAGACACTCCCCAAACTTCGGATTATTCTTGAATAACGCATACTTGGGATTAATATGGGCGGATGGGTTAAACTTTGGATTATTTATGTCAATTATCTATATTCACAATAATATATGATTTTATTGTATACACAAAATTTTAACAATAATAAATACGCAATCAATCGTTCATCACAATCGCAACACAATCAACATTGAAATAAATACATACATACAACATGAATCTCATACTGAATGAATATATATTACTCAATAAAATAAAGAATTAATTTAATTTTTTTTAAAAAAATAGAAATCTCATTGAGCTTTTATTCAGAATAAATTAGATCTGAATTTTGGTCAAAATTTCATCTGCTCCTTTTTAGATCTAGTCTGTTCCATGTTGTAGTGTTCCCTAATACGATCACAACGCAATTCGTTTCATCGAATTCTGATTAAACATGATGAAGTTATTCAATTTTAAACATAAATTACATTATTGAATAATTTAATAATCAATTTCTTTAATCACTTTGTTAACCTTAATTAAAAACTCAAGGCCACTTCTTCTTCATCTTTATCGACTTCAGGAAACCCAAAACCACGACTAAAGCATCCCATTGCGCGCCGCCATCGATCAACCACCGTCACCGCGAAGCCGTCCACGCTGGCATCAACCGCCCTCGACACCACCAAACTCGGTTGTCATACGCTCCCCGAAATCCTCCATAAACGCGCTGGCTTTATGGCTCGATTTCCCATAATTACTGCAAAAGAATTGATCTTAACCGTATAGAATCGAAGCTAAGGTGAATCTCTTCGATTTGGTCGTTTGAATTGCTAGAAGTTATAGTTTGGATTGAGGTATTTTAGTGGTGAATGGATGGAACACTTTCGGCCATGAAGCTTAGGGAAGAGGAGGCTGATGAAGTAGAAAGAAATTTAGATTTATATATATTTTATGTGGAGAAGAAGAATAAGATCTAAATTTAAAAAAAAACAATTGCTCGGAAGAAGAAAAATAATGAGAAAGATACGTGATTAATTTCTCGCTGATGTCTCTTAACATATGGTAGGTTTCGAAAGAAATTGATTAGCTGACTAGGCATGATGTGGCGTATTTATTTCCCATTTAAATTTCAAAAGCAAGTTACAAAGAAAAGAGACTAAAAGGGAAGAATTGAATGCAAGATAATTTCAAATTTCAAAAATAAATTACAAAGGAAAAGAGAACAATGGAAAGAAATGAATGTGTGATTTATTGTCTAACACTTACTTTTAGGAGGTTGTGTGACTTTTCAAATTTCAAAACACATAACTTTAAAATTTCATAATTAAGGAATACTTTCACATGTGTAGAGGAGTATAATGAAGAGAAAATTTATAAAAATACGCATGGATATTGTTGAAAGTTTTATTCTTTTTCTTTTCCTGAATCTAAACAAAAAGGTATAAAAGATTGGGAAAAAACAAATATACATGTATATGGTTTTTTTTGGGAGTAATTAATGATGGAAAACAAAAGGAGTAATGAGAAATAAAAGGGATGTAAATATAAGGAATGAAAGTTTGCAAATAAAACATAATGTGAAAGTACAATGCAAGAAAGAAAGAAATAGAATAATGGGCAATAAGTTAATTGAATGAAAGAAAGAGAGGAATGCATGGTTAATGAAAGAAAATAATTTGAATGAAATGTGAACGGACAAAGAAATTACGCATAATTTATTTTCTTTGAAAAGAATTAATTGGGGAAACGTTATTTAAAAATTAAAGAAAAATTACATGAGACAGAAGCGATAAGGAAAAAAAAGAAGGAGAAGAAGGAAATACGATGCAATGTTTCTGAAAGGATAATTAAGAAGAATGCGTCAATTTGGAAGGAGATGGATGGTGCAGTATTAGTGAAACAACGAAGAAATGACACTGAAATAAATGCAGCTATTCAGATTTCAAAACAAATTTAGGAACGTCTGAACATGCAATCACCATTTCAAATTTCTGCACGTTACACTTGGAATAGATAAGGAAATAGTTGAGAGGACGGCCAAAGATATATATATATTGTTAGAATTTATTTTATTTAGAACTTACACATTATTTTCAATCAATATTTCAATATAAATTAATAAATGTTATTAAAGTTCCTAAGGCGTTTTTTCTTTGTCTCTTTGTATATTTAGAATGCGCATTAGTCAAGTGTCTGCATGAGTTATGTAAATCAACATTTAAATCATAGGATTTAAGCTTCCCATCACTAAATGTAATCCTACAATCAACAAACTTAAATTAATGTATAAATTTAATCATGATTATTTAAAATAAATTATTTTAAATATCCAAAACTCATTAAAATTACTTAAAATAAATTTTTAAATTTACCCCAAAATTCAGGGTTGTTACAATCTCCCCCATTTAAAAACTTTTCGTCCTCGAAAAGGAACAAAGTTAAAAGTGTTTAATTGTCCTACTCAAATTTTTATTCTTTATTGTTCATTCATTGGTTTAAATAATTTTATTGTTGAACTAATAATTACACTACACAATCATCAATCAATTGGTTGTTTAGCTTTTTAAATATTTATAACTTTTATATATTCAAAAATCATATTTTCTAAAATAGATTATAATTACAAATACGTATATTATAGGCTTGCTACTCTCAACTCATTCTAGGGCATTACTAACCCCATCTCTAATGAGTTTTCTCATTCTAGGATACTGCTAATCGTATCTCTAATGAGTATTCTTATTAAATATTTCTAATGCAATCTCTGATGAGTCTTCTGTTCAGTTCTAATGAGTTGTATCCCAAAGACTTGAGCTAACCAAAGCTCTGATACCAAAATGAAACGTCCCGAAAATCGCCCTTGCGGGAAATCGCCGGATACGCTTACTTTGGGCTATAACACATCAGAACAACAACAACAGACTTTTATAAACATTGCAATAATGTTACATCAGAGTACATCGAATAAAATTACAGCGGAAGAAAAATTACAACAAATACAATACAGTGCAGCGGAAAAGAACTATGCTCTAGACACAGCTTTAAACATCAATCCAGGATCCTGCTCGAGATGAAGACCTGTAGACAAACTACTCGATTGCCCGTGTGGAAAAGAGGGCACCCGAGTTTGCAAGGGTGGAAACAAACAACGGGTCAGTCATGGGACTAGTGTGAGAATTCTTCACAAATTTCACTAATAGTAATAAGGAAAATCCAAGGACCACACCGCTAACGTGGAACGGGTTTTATCCTAATGGATTGCCGGTGCATAATTAAAAGTAAATCATTAAACAACGCAATGCTTTTTAGAAAAATGAAACCATTATAAGACCCAAGTCCCATCACACAATGCAACGCAAACCGGAGGATAGAGTTTTACCTTATAATAGTCAAAAATGCTTGATACATTAAAAATGGATTTGATAATGATTTGATATTATTATTAGTGTATATATGTTTCAAAAACATTTCAATCATAATGTATCAATCATAGACGGCATAGTACCCCATCCTACTATGTCAACCATACTAGTTCTACAATCAAAACTGCATAGTGTCGTATTGGAAATTGGGTTTCCATCATGAGTCAAGGCTAGGGAGGAGCTCCTTACCGATTCGAGACAGTCTAGCTAATGTCTCAGGATTCCCCGCAGTTAATCCTTGGATCCTGCAGGGCCGGTCCACACATACAGCTTCGTGGATTGGCAATTCCAGAACACACGTTTCCCGCTCCTATAGGACCTATCATCCGAGGCGCGCCACATTCCATCATCCACCTAAGTAAATATCAGCCATTTTAAGCACCGACACCACTTCTAGCTAGAAAGAAACGTGCTGCTCTCCCTGTGTTCCCTTCTCCCGTTTTAGACTCAACCGGGTTGTGAGGCTCGCGAAGTAACGTTATAACCACAAGGCCTGCTTTTCAACAAAGCCTTGATCATCTTCATCTTAACGTGCCACGTTGACAATTCACGCCATGCGATTGGTAACTATTAATACACAACCTCTAAGGTGTTAAGCAAGAGAATAAATTCACCGCCACCAACGGTCGTATATTAATAGAAATCAATTTACATAGAACAAAATTCAATATCAGACACACATCCATTTATAAGCTTATGCTCTGGGTCTGAGCGAAAGTCAAATCCGTACAAATCAACACTACGTCCAGATAACTACCATCTTAGCCCCGTCTTGGGAGCAAATCAATCAAGGGCCTCAACACTAGTTACCCATTCGATGTGAAGATTGTCGGTCTTCAATCACCATCTTCAATTCTTCCGTTTAAAACGTCGTATGATTATTTGAAGTAAGTATAACTCGGTCTTTTAAATAATCTTCGCATAATTATCATTTAAATTATTTCATAACGTTATTACTTATCACTATTTTTATTTTGATAAAGTAGATATAAATCATTTCATGTAGTCATTAACATATAAGGGCAACGAATCAACCAAACAAACAACGCACAATCATGTTCATGTATCATATCAAGGTATCATATTCAATGAACATTTCAATTCCATTCCCACATTTATTTATTTATAAATAACAACTAAAAGATAACTTTCAATTTATTCTTTTACTGCATAGAAAATGTCATTAAAATATCTCTTTTTCTTATTTATTTACACTACATGTGAATAAATGTTTTCCTTTTCTTATACATATCCTATTTACATGAAAATGTAAATGAAAGTGTCGTCTAAAATAGTTCTTTCTATTTACATAAGAAAGGATAAATAAAGTTTTCACTAATAATATGTTCATTTTATTTACATAGAAAATGTAAATAAAGTTTTCCTCATATATTGTTCTTTTCAATATATTAACGTTTATACTAAAAATATGTTCATTTTTACTAAAATGACATAACGCCAAATATGTGTTCATTTTCTCTAAAAGGACACACCGCTAAAAATGCGTTCATTTTCTCTAAATTGACATAACACTACATATGTGTTCATTTTCTCTAAAAGGACATACTGCTAAAAATGCTTTCATTTTCTCTAAATTGACATAACGCTACATATGTGTTCATTTTCCCTGTAGGACATACCGCTAAAAATGCGTTCATTTTTTCCAAATTGACATAACGCTACATATGTGTTCATTTTCTGTGTTAATCTAATTTCATATAAAAATGATATTTTGTATGTAAACAATTTCTATGAATTCATAACATTATATAAAATGTTATCCTTTTATATAATCAAGTTTTAATTTTCATTGAAAATGCAAATAAAAATACTATGCTGAATTTCATTCTTTTATTTACATGAAAAAATGTAAATATAAGTACCTCTTTAAGTTTCATTCTTTCACTAATGTTAAAGATGCACATAAAGACACTGCACTAAATTTCACCCTTTTATTATTGTTAAAAAATGCACATAAGCCTTCATTCCTTTTAATTTATTAAAAATACAACACAAAATTTTAACCTTTTATTTACATTAACCATGTAAAAAAAAATGCAACAATACACTTCATTCTTTACTTTACAATAAATTTCATTCTTTCTAATTCATTGAAAATACATGTAAAATGCATTAACAAAATCTAATCTTTTATTTCATTAAAAATGTACATAAAAAAGCAGCATCGAATTTCTACTCTTTTTATTACATTAAAAATGTGAATATAAATGCAATCCTAAATTCTAACCTTTTATTACATAAAAAAAATTGTAAATAAACATACTACACTAAATTTCATTTTTCTATTTGCATCAAAAATGTAAATAAAAACACTACGCTACATTTCATTCTTTTACTTGCATTAAATTGTAAACATTAAACTCTAATATTTTATTACATTAAAATAAATATAAAAATGTTACACTAGATTTCAATCTTCCTAATTCATTAAAAATGCAACCTAAAGTTTCAATTCTTTGTTTTACATGAAAATGCATATGAAATGTGTCGACAAAATATAATCTTTTTATCTTTCATGAAAATGCATATAATATGCATTGGCAACATTTAATCTCTTTACTTCAATCGAAAATGCATGTGTGCTTCATCGTAAAAATTTCATTTTAAATTGCAAGGAAATTTTATCGTCAAAATTTCGCCTTTTTAATCACATCAACTTCCATGTCAAAATTCTTCATTTTTAATTACACTAAAAATGAAATTAACATTTCATGTCAAATCTTGCTTTTTACTTTACAATATAAAAATCATATTCTTTAATTATATAATAAAATGTACTCTTAATTTACAATGTAAATTCTCCTCTTTAATTACATAAAAATTGTAATTTTCATCTGATTACAAATGCAACATAAAAATTCAATCTTTTATTCACTTACAAACGCAACGTAAAATTCAATATTTTTAATTGGTTACAACACAACATAAAAATTCAAGCGGATATGCTGATCTTAAGGAATAGATCTGAGGTAATAATATAGAAATTAAATTTCAGCGTGTACAATCTTATTCTTTAATTATACATAAAAATGTAATTTTATTATACAATGTAAATTCTCATTCTTTAATTACATAAAAATATGTAATTTTATTTCTTTTTACATTAAAAATGTAACTTTTATGTCTTGTTTGCATTATGGAATGCAACAGAAAGTCTTACCCATTTATCTCAAGTTATATTTGCATTATGGAACGCAAATAAAAAGGTGAGCTCTTACTTCTAATTTTTATTTACATTGGGGGACACAAATAAAAAGATGCACTTTTATTTCCATGTCATATTTGCGTTGTGAAATGCAAATAAAAGAACAAATTCTATTTTTAATGTATATATGCACTAGTGAATGCAAATAAAAGAATAAACTTTAATGACAATTAAAAAGTGATTTTATTTGTAAAACAAGTCCTACATTTCTAATCTTAACAAATAAATAGGATAATTTTATTTGTTTACAACCTCCATTTTAATGAAACATTTCATTCAAAAAGGTGATTTCTATTTTAATATATGTTTCTGCTATGATATGTTAAAACAGAATGACAATTTATTCTAATATTTTTATTTATTTAAGTCAAACATGAAAATAAAAGTATTGTTTTTATTTTAAACTTCACATTTTGACACATATGAATATAAAATATTCTATATTCACAATAATATATGATTTTATTGTATACACAAAATTTTAACAATCATAAATACACAATCACAATCAATCGTTCATCACAATCGCAACACAATCAACATTGAAATAAATACGTACATACAACATGAATCTCATACTGAATGAATATATATATTACTCAATAAAATAAATAATTTTTTTTTAAAATAGAAATCTCACCGAGCTTTTATTCAGAATAGATTAGATCTGAATTTTGGTCAAAATTTCATATGCTCCTTTTCAGATCTAGTCAGTTCCATGTTGTAGTGTTCCCTAATACGATCGCAACACAATTCGTTTCGTCGAATTCTGATTAAACATGACGAAGTTATTCAATTTTAAACATAAATTACATTATTGAATAATTTAATAATCAATTTCTTTAATCCCTTTGTTAACCTTAATTAAAAACTCAAGGCCACTTCTTCTTCATCTTTATCGACTTCAGGAAACCCAAAAACACGACTAAAGCATCCCCTTGCGCACCGCCATCGATCAATCACCGTCACCGCGAAGCCATCCACGCTGGCATCAACCGCCCTCGACACCACCGAACTAGGTGGTCTCATGCTCCCCAGAATCCTCCATAAACGCGCTGGCTTTGTGGCTCGATTTCCCATAAATTATTGCACAAGAATTGATCTTGACCGTATAGAATCGAAGCTAAGGAGAATCTCTTCGATTTGGTCATTTGAATTGTTAGGAGTTATAGTTTGGATTGAGGTATTTTAGTGGTGAATGGATGGAACACTTTCGGCCATGGAGTTTTGGGAAGAGGAGGCTGATGAAGTAGAAAGAAATTTAGATTTATATATATATTTTATGTGGAGAAGAAGAATAAGATCTAAATTAAAAAAAACAATTACTCAGAAGAAGAAAAAGAATGAGAAAGATACATGATTAATTTCTCGCTGATGTCTCTTAACATATGGTAGGTTACGAAAGTAATTGATTAGCTGATTAGGCATGAGGTAGCGTATTTATTTCCCATTTAAATTTCAAAAGCAAGTTACAAAGAAAAAGAGACTAAAAGGGAAGAATTGAATGCAAGATAATTTCAAATTTCAAAAATAAATTACATAGGAAAAGAGAACAATGGAAAGAAATGAATGTGTGATTTATTGTCTAACGCTTACTTTTAGGAGGTTGTGTGACTTTTCAAATTTCAAAACACATAACTTTAAAATTTCATAATTAAGGAATACTTTCACATGTGTAGAGGAGTATAATGAAGAGAAAATTGATAAAAATATGCATGGATAATGTTGAAAGTTTTATTCTTTTTCTTTTCCTGAATCTAAACAAAAAGGTATAAAAGATAGGGAAAAAACATATATACATGTATATGGTTTGTTTTTGGAGTAATTAATGATGGAAAACAAAAGGAGTAATTAGAAAAAAAAAAGGGATGTAAATATAAGGAATGAAAGTTTGCAAATAAAACATAATGTGAAAGTACAATGCAAGAAAGAAATAAATAGAATAATGGGCAATAAGTTAATTGAATGAAAGAAAGAGAGGAATGCATGGTTAATGAAAGAAAATAACTTGAATGAAATGTGAACGGACAAAGAAATTACGCATAATTTATTTTTCTTTGAAAAGAATTAATTGGGGAAATGTTATTTTAAAATTAAAGAAAAATTACATGAGATAGAAGCGATAAGGAAGGAAAGAAGGAGAAGAAGGAAATACGATGCAATGTTTATGAAAGGATAATTAAGAAGAATGCGTCAATTTGGAAGGAGATGAA
The DNA here is from genome assembly GCA_030737875.1 of Allium sativum. Classification (NCBI taxonomy): domain Eukaryota; kingdom Viridiplantae; phylum Streptophyta; class Magnoliopsida; order Asparagales; family Amaryllidaceae; genus Allium; species Allium sativum. Next base: position 1,029,092,072 of record CM060912.1, read on the forward strand.
TGGTGCAGTATTATTGAAACAACGAAAAAATGACACTGAAATAAATGCAGCTATTCAGATTTCAAAACAAATTTAGGAAGGTCCGAACATGCAATCACCATTTCAAATTTCTACACGTTACACTTGGAATAGATAAGGAAATAGTTGAGAGGACGGCCAAATATATATATATATATATATATTGTTAGAATTTATTTTATTTAGAACTTACGCATTATTTTCAATCAATATTTCAATATAAATTAATAAATGTTATTAAAGTTCATAAAGCATTTTTTCTTTGTCCCTTTGTATATTTAGAATGTGCATTAATCAAGCGCCTGCATGAGTTATGTCAATCAACATTTAAATCATAGGATTTAGGCTTCCCATAACTAAATGTAATCCTACAATCAACAAATTTAAATTAAAGTATAAATTTAATCATGATTATTTAAAATAAATTATTCTAAATATCCAGAACTCATTAAAATTACTTAAAATAAAATTTTAAATTTACCCCAAAATTCAGGGTTGTTACAATCCACAAGGTGGAGATCCTTGTGGTATTACAAGTACTTTTAGACCGTTATTATTGCTTGGTGCATCTCGGGGGAAAGATGTATTTTTTGGGCAGGCGGTGGGTTGTGTTTGTAATGGTTTAATTGAGAGTAGACATCGTTGAAAGAGCTAGATGAATTATGTGTTGGAAGTTCATTTGATGTGATGTGATTTCATATCAAGGTGGAGTGTTGTGATTTGTGACATGAAATCACATATGTTAATGGAGATTGATTTGATTAATTGATTGATTTGATTGATTAATTAATTAATTAATTAATTGACTAATTGATTTGATTGATTGATTGATTGGATGATTGATTGGTTGTATCAAAGAAGCAAAGAAATGAATAATTTTATTATGGATATATTTCTGAGGGCAAAATTGGATATTTGCCTAGGCCTTCTATTCTCTTATATTAGCAACATCTAGGATTGGATTAAGAACATGGGATTGAGACCGAAATAGTTAATCCAAAGGTTGTCATTGTTATTCATTGTTCTCTTTCACCAACAAAAGTTGTAGTCATCTAGAATTCTTTCCCTATCTCAATATGGTTATTGATTCTTGTAATTTTGTTTTGTAGATCCATTGTATGTAAACAAAATTTGTATTGTCGAATCAATAAAAAGGGTGGTTGGGTGGAATATCTTGTTTGCACGTTTTGATTTCATATCTGTGTTTTTTTCATAGAAATCATCTTTAAGTATTTGGGTGAATAAGATCCTGGTCGCTTCTGCAAAGGCGCAATTTCCCTAACAGCTGGAGCTTTTTTCTAACTCATGGGGAATTGAAAATTGCAAGGCTAACCAAAGTTTTTTTTTCATAGCGCTAAAATTAAAAGTCAATACTGACGAATAATTTTTCTATGGCTTTCAACCTAAAAACGCTGAGATTATATGTAGTGGAAACATAGTTTTGTTGTAGTGATAACAGAGTTGTTCCAAAAAATGGAATAGTATTAAAAGGAAAATGATGATATCAGCAAATGCACATTGTTACAATTTTTTTTTTTTTTTTTGTATTTATAGTACACAAATCATTGGGCTTTTGGACCTTGCTGCTGCTTTGAATTCAAATCCAAACTCTGGTTATGCTTTATATGTTAACTTGTTGTTTTTAACCGATCATTTTGCTCATTTCTCAATTTTTTGAAATTTAGCTGCTTTTAATATATATTGAACGCTACAACATACCTATCACTTAATTTCATTGCATTGTTTATACAACAACTTACTTGCACTGCTTCGATTGTTTGTTTTATAAATAAAACTAGATTATATTTATAATAATGTCATGTTTATCCAATTTCATGATACAAACACACTCGATGTTCGAAATTTTGTCAGTCAAGAATCTTCGATTGTTGCAACTTAAAGAGAGAAAATAAGTAGGAATATTTTTCGAATTTTGATATCAATATGAAATGAATGAGGTTTTTTCAACCGATCGTGTCATGGTATTTCCCTTCAATCCTATAATGTAATACACATCTCCATATTTTATACTTTAAACAAGTCAATGATGCCTCTTATGTGGTAATATAAACAAACTAGGCACATTCAGATCACTTAAAAATATATGTTACAATACAGAAGATAAAATTTAAGCATGTGCAGATTTTTTTTCCCTTCCTTTATACGTTTTTGTTCCCTCTATTTCAAATAATTGAAGTAAGAGCACCTCCCGCGGTTGATTACAATTACAAATTGTTACAAGTACACCCATTTTAACCTCTAACATAGTGCATGTTTTGTAACCAGTAACATTCCATCGAAATTTGATAATGTTTTTATAATAGAACATGTTGTTCGTTGAACAAGCACCTTAAGCTGGGCATCTATGCAAAAGACGCCCGATTACATACCTCTCCCAACGACAAAAAACGACTACATTACCAATGATCTACAAACGTTCCGCCTTAAATATCACCACCATTGCTCTCACAATTTACTGTATTTTCGATCATTCTATTACCACTTCTCCACCTTCAACTTTCATTATGTATTTTGGGTTCGATATCAATTCCAAGATGCAATTTAGAAGACCTTGATTTACAATATAATATGGATTCCATTGGCTGACAATCACTACTGATTGTTAGAATTTAGCAAAGGATTACGATGTATGTTTCCAGATATATTGTTAAAACTCTAGTTAGCACTGAATTCTGATTTCAAATTCGTTTTCAAATGATTTCAAAACTAATTATTTGTTTTTAAATCTAGTTTTAAAAAGATTTCAAAATTATTTACTTGTCTTTAAATATAGTTTTCAAATGATTTCTAAATTACTTCCTTATTTATAAATATATATACTTCTTTACTTTGAGAAATATTTTAACTCCTGAAATTTATTTTAACTCTTGTTTTCAGAATAATAGATTTTTTTAACTTAAGTTTTACTTACAGGTTTATTACTTATTTTATTATAGTTATTTATGTTTTCAATTTTCTTGTTTATATCAAGTTTTAATATATTCACAGTATTATATTTATACTTTTATATTTAGTTTCTTAATTATTTTTATTTCACCTTTACATAAGTTTTTAAAATATATTTTCATCTGAATAAAATGTTTTAATATAGAGGAATATAGTTTGATTTAACTCTAGATTCACTATAATCTATCTAAACTTTATTTACTTTGTTTTAAATTTCATTTTTTAGTTAGCATATGTCGACATCTCTGTTTATGTATGTTGACATACTTATCATTAGTTGGTTTTTTGAATTTAGAAAAGAAATGTCTTTTGAATTCAAACCTTCTCTGAAAGGTTGTGGCGGTTGGAAAACTATAAATACCTATTAGAATTCGAATTTTTTAATTACTTTTCAACTTCTGATTTCTCTCTAAACATTCCACCATTATTATACTTAATTTCTTAATTTTTTGCACTTATACTGCCAATTTCAATAGAAATCATATAATTCTTCTTCTCTTTCGATTCTAAATCAAAATCTCTCTGAATTCAAGGGTTACTCAAGTGTTAAAGGTTGCTTGTAATCAAAAATCTCACAATCAAGTCCTATCGAGTCAATAATTAAAAAACTGATAAGAGAACGGTGTAGTCCTACCTCGTATAAAGTTATTGTGTGCGATTGTGTCCCGGAAATCGATTGGGCGTAAATTGTGGCTCGTAAATCATCTAAGTCTCACTATACTAGGATTTATTTGGGTTGTGCCCTTATAGCCCTGAAATCAAGGATTGTAATTGGATATTGTTGAATACAAATCCGCATCAACCCAGCATTATGCGGGACTGTATGTAAAGAAATCCGAAACCAATGTAAAATATTTCCTTTAACTGCTTTTACTTTTATTTTCTGTGTTCTTTGATTGATTCTGTGTTTGTTAATATTTATGATCTATATACTATTTTGTTTAATCGATTACTGCTCTTTGAAATTGTGGGTTCTATTTTCAATTTGATTTGCGATTTCGATCTTCTCTGTTGTCGATGACGAATTGGTGTGAATAATATAGGGTATATAAAAACCCCAACCTCTGATTTCAAATAAATGGCTTGATTGATTGTTGGTTTCCCCATTGAATTTCTCGACTTTAATCTAATTCCTTGGCATTTAAAAGATTGCGTGATTGTTGAAATGAATCTGGATACAATTCTGTCTTCAATGAATTTGGAAATACATTGCCCCTTCGAATTTTTAAAAACCTTCTGCATTGATTCAAAAACTGGAAACAAATTATATGTGGCCCTTGAATAAACTTCCTTGAATAACAGATTGTCGTGATTGTTTCTGGAATTCGATTGCCATTAAAACCAAAATTTCCCTTTTGTAGCCATGTATATGTTGCACGATTTAATCGACCCTTAATTGATAAAAATCTGGACATTACTTTGAAAGATTTTGCTTGGCTCCCAATGTATAAACCTGGAAACATAATATTTGATTGCCTCCTTTAAAAAAAATGTTGCCTTGAATGATTTGGCAAAGATTTTGGCAAAGATTTTCTTGTTTTGGCAAAGATTTTGCCATAGTATAAAAACTGCTTGGAGTTTTCATTTGAGGCTGTATTCATGCATAAGTTGATTTGCGAATTCTTTCCATATGAATTACTACTGCCATATCTGTAGCTCCATTTTAATGCAAGCTATACGCAGACTTAATTCACATTTATGCAGAAAACATACCATATATGCTTTGCCACTTCTATTGTTAAAACTGGAAATCTACCTCTCTTGATTACTGTCATTCATCTTGTCATGATGTATTTGCTGTTCTTGAACATGTTGCTGTGTGAACTATGATATGTCATCACCTATATAACAGGAACTGCTCTTGTGTATATCACGCCCATATAAACCTTTTGAACTTGCTTATGTTTGAGCATTGCTTAAAACTTTTGAAAAATTGGCTCGGCCACTTTCTTTAATACTATGTAGTTCACTTTTGTCCTTGTTAAAAAACACTAAGCATGTCCATGCAAGCTGCACAAACTCTCATGGTTTTGTTGTGTAAATTTGCACCTGGATTTTATGCTTATGTACTATCCATCCACTTATGTTTTTGTTGAACCATGATATGTCTTTGAACCTGCTCTTGTACTCTCGGCTACACCATGTAGCTTTGTCTTGTATGCCACATATAGTTGATTGCTGCCTTATATCCATGTACATTGCATTGACATGTCATGCATTATGCTGGAACTTGTGCACTTTGAAAAACATGTTGACTATGTGCATGAGCCTTCTTAACCATTTTGAAATACGTTGAACCACTGCTTTTGCTGAAACTTGTTTGTGCACTTTGACTTTTTCATTTGCTGGCTTGTTGAATAATCATTGACTTGTGCTCGAGCACTTTTGTGATATGTTGAGTTGATTTCACTTTGGCTCTATTATTTGTTGACATGTGTACTGAGTCGAGAAGGTCCACATGGCTACTCCTCAGTTGCACGCTGATTGGCGAGGCAGTGCACACGTGTATATCTATACATGCGTGTGTATGCAGCCGTCAGACAAAATTTCATGTCCCTGTACTATACATATACAAACTGGCTAGACATCGATCAATCAGATCAAGTCAAGAAAAATGATAAGAAACACACCAGAAAACTGAGGCAAATAAAAATTTTAAAAATAAAATAATATTTGCATGTATTTTGAAAATTATTTCTGTTCCATATACTGTGTGTGTTTCTGTATATGACAGGTATAAAGACTGGACTGACTGAGCTGTGAAGACAAAAGATTAAAGATGAAGACAATATGAAGACGTGTCAATGTATCAGTGTCAATGTGTCTGTAAATTGAAATGTAAATTGAGTGAGTATATATATGAAATGTATAGACAGTGTTATAGTGAGGAGCTGTGTAACAATAGAATTGTACTGATGTTTGTATTAAAAAAATTGTTTGAAATAAAATATCATTTTATTTTGTTCAAACAAACTTGTCTATTATATACAATTTTATTTACAAGTACAATATTATGGAATGTATATGAAATGTGATGTTTTCAAATAGTGGAGTTATAAATAGTTGTACTGTTTGAATATTCGAAATAAAACATTTATATTTAAACAAAATACTATATAAATATCTGAATGACTGTACAGTTGTATTTTATTTGAATATAAATATTATATTCCTGTCTGTGATTATATATATGAAACAGTACATTACAAACACATTTATAATTATATATTTGGTTGTTATCATCAAACAAGAATCATATAATTGTGTATACAACACTGTTATATACAATAATCTCCCCCTTTTGATGATGACAAACAAATATTAAGATTTTGAATAAAGTAAATGTGTTTGATAGTGAATTTTGAACCCCCCTATTTATTAGCTCCTCCTACAATAGAGAACTCCCCCTATAACTGTGCATGAGTGAAAATTGAATAATAATAAATTTTCAAAATTAAAAATATTTATAAAATATTCACTCATAAATCAAAATCTCAATTCATTCTCCACCTTTTGTTATCATCAAAATGATACATAATTTAAAATATAGATGATGAAAAATGACCAAAAAAATACAATATCAACTTAAGAGGAAGAACGATCATCATAAATCTCAATCAGTCAAACAAAAATCATAATAAACTAAGAACTTGTGGCATATTCCACATTGTAGAGAATGACGGATTTACGATGAATTTTATATATTATGAAGAGAGTTTCAAAAACAATGATTTCGAATTATTTTCAAAAGAAATTTATAAAATTGAGCTCAAAAAACATTGATGGATTTGGACTATAATTAATAATTCAATTTAAGTGACGCAATCAAATAGTCTCAAATCCCAGTATCTATCAATCAACAAATCATAATACGTCATAATATTTCAACACATTTCATAGATTAGAAAGATGGATTGATATGCTGGTTTTTAAACACCAAGGATAATTTCATATAAAGTTTATTTAGCATTTTATTCCTTTTTCTATTTATTTTATTTAAGAAGACACTGACCATGCATAACCGAAGCTTGGATTTTTAAATGAGGTCAGTCGCAGCTTAGATTATGCGTTGTCTCTTAACCATGTATGACCAGAGCTTGGATTTTTAAATGAGGTTAGAGACACACTTATATATTTATTATATATATTTCTCTTTTCAGCTTTAAATAGAGAAAAACTCCTGGGTATATACAACCAATATGGATGATAGAAATGTGGAAGGTACAGAAATGGTTTGTGAAATAAATTTCCAAATTAATCATATTATGAAATGTAATCAATTGTACCAAGATTATTGAAAATTTTCAATTATCACTAATTTTGAATAATAATATAGTCCCATCTCTATCACAGATAATTTTCATTATTCTAAAACAAGATGATTTTTAAAAAATAAACTCTCCACATTAATATAAAATCATGATGGATGGAAGAAGGATGATAGATAATGAAGATGGTCGTGAAATAATTTCCAGTTCAAAGATATAATAATAACTATTCAACCATCATGAAAATCTTAATAAAATCTCCTCTTGTTGTGAAATATACTGCAGTCACAATTCATCACAATTTCACAATCTGTTAATAATTTTGATGAATTATAAGTACAGTTCAATTTGGATTTTGATTTCAATTTCTGAATGAATAATCAATAAATAATTTCAAAATTGAAAATCAATTACAAGAGGGATAAGAAAGATCTATACAAAACATGAGGAATTAAGAAATATATACACGATGAGAATAAACAAACCAACACTTCTAAATATGATATCACTTGTTGCCCCTATTAAGGAGGATTGTAACAATACACTAAAGACAAACGAAGATATCACAGACAGGAGAATTTTAAGTACAAAGCCCAGGGAGATCAAGCAAATTAATTTCATGTATCAGAGCATGGTATGTATTTGGTACCAAAACAAGCAGTCACCAAAAAATATTTTCAAGTCAATTTCTTTTAATCAGATCAGCATGATTCCAAAACAAACATTTTTTTTAGAAAAAAACACTTTTAGAGCAGCACCAAAATTAGTTTCAAAGCACACTTGTCAAGACATTTCTGATGGTCACAGAATATGATTCACGATCCAAGATTAAAAATACTGTTTATTTGAAATCATTTGATGTAATATGAAAATATCAGGATTTAATAAATCAATCACACCAATTTATAAATTTTTGATTCGAGATATGTGTGAGATTTAATAAATCAATAATTTCAAATGATTTTAAGCAAACAAATATTTGAATCAAATAACCATTAAATAATAGAGAGATTTAAGACCATTTTTTTTCAAAGAATTTTTTAAAATTTTCTCTGACAAGTACAAGAGTAATTTCAGATCATTTACATCAGGTATGAGATATATTCAAAAAATTAGAAATAATTTATTTGAAATCACTTGAATCAATGTCAAGTTTGAGATATAATGAATAATTCACACAAGATTGATAATTTCAAATTTAAGTGGTGCGTGATATTCAAAATATCAAGAATTTCAGATGATTTCAAACAAAACTAATTACAACCTTAATAATCACGAATAAAGATGAATTTCAAGATGTATCACTGATTCAAGATAATTAAAAATATCCAAGCCAATCTGAAAAATAATGAAATTATCACAACTGGTAAAATTGAGGTGATGTAGTGAGTATATTATTTCAAGCTTTTCTAAAATGAATTAGTAGAAACTCAAAACAGCAGAGGTGCATGAAATTTCATTAAATATTTAAATCTTCAAAAAAATTAGAATTCAAATCAACAGTGTTCAGGATATGGCAAGAATACATCAACACTGTTATGAATTTAGAAAATCAGAAAATAAACTTCAAAAACAATTGCAGATATCTACAAATTTAAATTCAAGATCTGGAAGAGATTAAAAAACACAAGAGTTTAATTTAAATGAAGCAAATTTCCAGAAAAATATGAATTCTACAATTGGAAGTTTGAGAAAGCCCAGAATAAAAAATATGGCAGTGATAAATCAAATCAAAATAAATAGAGAAAAGAGATAGAAGGGGTAGAAGAAGAAATAAACAAATAAACTATTTACAAAGATGAGTTCTTATACCTGAAATTGATGTAAACCAGGATCTCTGACTCAACAAACTTGGCTTAAGGAACTGTGAATAATTTGATGATATTAAGCAATTTGAATTCAGTTTCTCTTTTACAAAGCAGTTCCTCAGCCTCCACCGGTACCTAACAGTTTTAGTGGTCTAACAAATTAATGAAACCACTCACAGTTGTATTCATATGTTTTGGTACCCGGACTTGCTTGTACAACAAACCATTAGAATTAACTTTTGTACCCTTAGGAACCCAAATCTGTTTGAATTTAACAGAACCTGTTTTATTTCCATTTGGGATCCAAGAATGTTTAAATGGTATGTTATAAAACAAATTCTCATCTCGATTGTGATTTAAAAATCTTTTGGAATTTTCAAAGTTCAAGTTTTCAGAAAGACCCTTCTTGAAGAAGTTTGAAGGATTTTTAATTTTCAAAAACATTTCTTTTCTCAAAACCAGGACCATTATTATTTTTCAAAGAAAATTGGTTTTTCAACAACATATTCAAAGATTTTTTCCTCGTTAGAAAATTAAGCCAATGTTGTTTCAAGTTGTTGAATTTTGAATTTAAGATCACCATTCTCTTTTATCAAATTCGAACAATGATTTATAGCGATCTTACTCTTTTCAGCATCATTGTGTTTCAAAACCAAGAGTTCATTTTCAAGCTTTTCAATTTTGGCCTTGGACTCAGAAATTTCATTTTCAAAATGTTTTTGTTTCTCAGCAATTTCAATTCGGAATTTGAAATCTTAAAAGTTTCCAATTCTTTCCACAAGGAATTGTTCATACATATTAGCTCACCTTCCTTTTCTTTTGATCTCATAATTTGTTTTTCAAGCTTTTGGGTATTTTCATTGAGATGAGATAAATTGTTTTTCGAGTTGAAACAATCCTTGCAATCAGAGTTTGAAACTTTCATGATATTTTCGAGTTTTAGTTCCAATATATTATTTTTAGTGATCAACTCAAGTTTTTCAGACTTCAAAATTTTATTTTTCGATTTGAGACTATCAACAGCATATGTTAACTCTGTACAAAAATAAACCAAATCTTCATGTGAAGGATCTTTAGTTTCATCATCTGTTGCGTCACCATCGACAGATCCATCCGAATTATCATTTGTAAAACCGGTTAATCACATATCAGAACTTGAGTTGACATTCCAGGATTTTGAGCAATTGTTGTCAAATTGTCCATACTTTACATTGAGAGTAATCCAAATTTCCTGTGCAGTCAAACAACGAGAGATAAGATCAAGCTGATTATTACTAAGATAAGAGTACAGAATATGCATAACACGAGCATTTAAAACTTTATTCCTCTTACCCAACATATCTCCCGGATTTTCAATAATATTCCAATACTCAAAACTAACATATTTTAAATGTAATCCGATCTTTGATTTCCAAATTAAAAAATATGTTCCATTGAAAATAATTGGAATATCACTGGACTGACTCTCACAATACTGACAACTAGGATCCATGATTCTGGGGTTAATGAAATTACCAGGCTCTGATACCAATTGTTGGATCTAGATTAACCCTAGAAGGGGTTGTGAATAGGGTTTATCACAGTTTGAATTAAAAATCTAACGAGATATATAATAATAAACAGGTAACAGAATATAGCAGAAACAGAAATGCAGAAAATAAATTACACACAGATATACCCAGCTTCGGCAAAACCCTGCCTACTGCTGCAATTCTAAGGTTTCTACTAGATGATAGAACAGATCCCGCATACAAGACCATGTACACTCGCAAACACTGCTCCTATTCTAACCCTACGCTCAAAGCCTTAGACTTACTGATATCCCCTCGATTAGATTTTCCCTGATTACGACCCTGTAACCAGTAACCCAGATTTTACAGACTCTGTCAACTGTCAGTCAACACCCAGTTGCTAGTTTGACAAACAAGAAAACAAACGACGATTTACAAAAGAAAAAACAAAATAAATATAAACAAAACCCTAGGAGTTAAATTAAGAGGGTCATCCCCTTTTTAAATCGAAACATGGCTTAGTTTAACTCCACGTAGGCCGGCCCCTTTGTAATTCAATTTGCCCCAATCTCTTTTGTCCTCTGGAGAAACAAATATGGCGGCCGATCAAAAGGGAATTAGGGTTTCCTTCAAATCCCAAATAGAATCTCGATCGTTTGCTTATGGAATCAATTCTCTGATGCTTCGAAAAACTATGGATGACTCTGACACTCTGATTTGGGCTTTCTCTCGATCGAAAAACAAGTGAGTAGCTTCTGGTTTTAATCGATTACTACTCTTTGAAATTGTGAGTTCTATTTTCAATTTGATTTACGGTTTCGATCTTCTCTGTTGTCGATGACGAATTGGTGTTAATAATATAGGGTATATAAAAACCCCAACCTCTGATTTCAAATAAATGGCTTGATTGATTGTTGGTTTCCCCATTGAATTTCTCGTCTTTAATCTAATTCCTTGGCATTTAAAAGATTGCGTGATTGTTGAAATGAATCTGGATACAATTCTGTCTTCAATGAATTTGGAAATACATTACCCCTTCGAATTTTTAAAAACCTTCTGCATTGATTCAAAAACTGGAAACAAATTATATGTGGCCCTTGAATAAACTTCCTTGAATAACTGATTGCCGTGATTGTTTCTGGAATTTGATTGTGGCCATTAAAACCAGATTTTCCGTTTTGTAGCCATGTATATGTTGCACGATTTAATTGACCCTTAATTGATAAAAATCTGGACATTAATTTGAAAGATATTGCTTGGCTCCCAATGTATAAACCTGGAAACATAATATTTGATTGCCTCCTTTAAAAAAAATGTTGCCTTGAATGATTTTGTGACTTCCCATTTATAAATTACTGGAATTCTGGGAAACATAAAAAAAACTTTCTTGCCAAAAATAAATTATTTCTGGAAACATAATTAAAAATGATTTCTTGTTTTGGCAAAGATTTTGCCATAGTATAAAACTGCTTGGAGTTTTCATTTGAGGCTGGATTCATGCATAAGTTGATTTGCGAATTCTTTCCATATGAATTACTGCTGCCAGATCTGTAGCTCTATTTTCATGCAAGCTATACACAGACTTAATTCACATTTATGTAGAAAACATACCATATATGCTTTGCCACTTCTATTGTTAAAACTGGAAATCTGCCTCTCTTGATTACTGTCATTCATCTTGTCTTGGTGTATTTGCTGTTCTTGAACATGCTACTGTGTGAACTATGATATGCCATCACCTATATAACAGGAACTGCCCTTGTGTATATCATGCCCATATACACCTTTTGAACTTGCTTATGTTTGAGCATTGCTTAAAACTTTTGAAAAATTGGCTCGGCCACTTTCTTTAATACTGTGTAGTTCACTTTTGTCCTTGTTAAAAAACACTAAACATGTCCATGCAAGCTGCACAAACTCTCGTGGTTTTGTTGTGTAAATTTGCACCTGGATTTTATGCTTATGTACTGTCCATCCACTTATGTTTTTGCTGAACCATGATATGTCTTTGAACTTGCTCTTGTACTCTCGGCTACACCATGTAGCTTTGTCTTGTATGCCACATATAGTTGCTTGCTGCCTTATATCCATGTATGTTGCATTGACATGTCATGCATTATGCTGGAACTTGTGCACTTTGAAAAACATGTTGACTATATGCATGAGCCTTCTTGACCATTTTGAAATATGTTGAACCACTGCTTTTGCTGAAACTTGTTTGTGCACTTTGACTTTTTCATTTATTTGCTTGTTGAATAATCATTGACTTGTGCTCGAGCACTTTTGTGATATGTTGAGTTGATTTCACTTTGGCTTTATTATTTGTTGACATGTGTACTGAGTCGAGAAGGTCCACATGGCTACTCCTAAGTTGCACGCTGATTGGCGAGGTAGTGCACACGTGTATATCTATACACGTGCGTATATGCAGCCGTCAGACAAGATTTCATGTCCCTGTACTATACATATACAAACTGGCTAGACATAGATCAATCAGATCAAGTCATGAAAAATGATGAGAAACACACCAAAAAACCGAGGCAAATAAAAATTGTAAAAATAAAATAATATTTGCATGTATTTTGAAAAGTATTTCTGTTCCATATACTATGTGTGTGTTTATGTATATGACAGGTATGAAGACTGGACTGACTGAGCTGTGAAGACAAAAGATTGAAGATGAAGACAATATGAAGATGTGTCAATGTATCGGTGTCAATGTGTCTGTAAATTGAAATGTAAATTGAGTGATTGTATATATATGAAATGTATAGACAGTGTTATAGTGAGGAGCTGTGTAACAACAGAATTGTATTGAAGTTTGTATTAAAAAAATTGTTTGAAATAAAATATCGTTTTATTGTGTTCAAACAAACTTGTCTATTATATACAATTTATTTATAAATACAATATTCTGGAATGTATATGAAATATGATGTGTTCAAATAGTGGAGTTATAAATAGTTGTACTGTTTGAATATTTGAAATAAAACATTTATATTTAAACAAAATACTGTATAAATATCTGAATGACTTTACAGTTGTATTTTATTTGAATATAAATATTATATTCCTGTCTGTGATTATATATATGAAACAGTACATTACAAACACATTTATAATTATATATTTGGTTGTTATCATCAAACAAGAGTCATATAATTGTGTATACAACACTGTTATATGCAACAAACCCAAGTAATATTTATTTATATATAATAGATAAGATATAAGAGCTTAATATAAACACATTTCTATGTTAATCAGTAATTCATAACTTGACAAGGTAATTAATATTTGGTTTGAAACTGATATTTTATAATCGAATGTAAAGTCGATATAAGGTTGTAAACTTGTTAGATAAATGACAAGAAGATTTGACATATAAACAGAGTTCATAGATGAAGTGGAATATGATGTGGATTTATAAAGTATCTCGATAACTGGGATTTGAGCCTATAACGATATTTACAAATAAAAGCAAATTGATTTAATATAACGAGCCCAGATTTCTATAAATGGAATAATACTCGCATTTTGAAGAGAGTAATGGTTTAAAGCAAACGTTTTGCAGATGGGAATGGTTATAACAGAATTTGTGATGTCCTGTAACGATGAGATTATTCCGAATATAGGAATATTAATCGAGTAGAAATTTGTTCGAAAGAGAGTTTACATTGGAATTCGACTACGTCAGATTCAGGGAAATACTACTCACTTTCTATTTTAAATAAAGATTTAATTATTTATTTATCTATATATTTATTTACTTATTTATTTAAAGAAATGAATAAAAGTTATATTTTAAAATTTTATATCTCGGAGAATGGATTATAATGCTATTGTAAAATCAAATGATATCTATAAAAGAAATGGATTCCTAAACTGAATCCAAGAGTTATGTGAGCAATGTTTTTTTTATATCGAAAGTTGATCTTTATCCATTCTGAAGTTGAGAATGCTGTTTAGTTAAGGTCTGATTGGTAATTATACCCCAACTCGATTGACTTCATTGTTGACTAAAGAATGGTTAAAGTTCGATTGCGAGATTGGATTAAGTGCGGTGAGTTAATCCATGTAAATGTTGAAATTGTCGAAGCGATGGTTTATACAACATTCGTTTAAATCTATATAAATGAGTTTTGGAAATGTTTTCCAAATATAATCAGAGATGTTTTTTAAGCAAAGAAAATGAAATGATTGGCTGATTAGAAAATAAGAAATGCAAATATATAGAAATGTTTTCCAATGTTAATAAATATATTTTCCAAATATAGAAAATAAGAATTTTTGAATATACGTTTTCCAACTATGATAAGAGATTTTTTCTGGAATATAGAAAATAAATATTTTATGATATATGGAAATGTTTTCCAAGAACTATGAAAGGGAAATGGATTTTGTGGAATATCTGGGTAAAGATATTGAAGAGAGAATTGAGAAACAAATAAATTATTTAGATAATAATATTAAAAAAGGCTCAGTGTTGCTTGGTGCTTAACCCGTGTTATTTCCTGCTATAAATAGGATCGTTGATTGCATGGATGCTTTCTTCGATATTTAAATAACCGACTGTCGAAGTTTTGACCAAATTCGTTGATTTTTTCGAAGAAATCGGAATTGGCTAAGATCTAATTATTTAAAACCATTTCGATCTGATTATTGCGTTACGAATCAAACAATGCTAAAGATGATTCAAATGGAGTAAAGTGTTAGGGTTGTTCTGTAAGTCGTAGGTAGACATTACAAAAGATAGATAGATTGATGGGATGGTGCCTTCGGTTTGTTCAGTCCCAAGATAACTTATATGGACATACGTCTGACAAAGTATTTCTATATGGTCACGTACACCGATTTCTTCGAACATAGCATAGTTAGTGGTGGAGACAAAAACTTCTCTTAGCTGAACACCCAGTGTATTTTTGAGGACGTCAATTAGTGATTTGACGGATCTGACGATGTGGCATTCAAAGTGAATAATGTTGTGGTGTTATAATGGTAAGACGTAGCCTCACACCTCATCAATCAGGAAATGAAAAAAATTGGTCAGACAACATGGCTATGTGGGTCGCACGCATTAGGGTGTATTATCATCTGATCTTGAGAAATTTCATTTTCTTCTTCTATCGCTGTTGTATGCTTACAGTAACAATTGCTGATCACAATCATTGGTGATAATAGATTCGGTACACAAGCGGAATGAGTGGCCAGGTTGGAAGATATTCTTGTTGAATCCAGTGTATTCCACATTAGAGATACACTATCATAAGGTGGTTCTATACCTTGTCATAGTTGGAAGCCATTCTCTAATAAACGTTCGCCGTTTTGATTGCATACTATGTAAATGGAGCATGAGATGCAAGCGTTCCACTAGATTGATATTTACTTCATTTAGACACTATTATAATATTAGAACTGTTGTTGTTATGCTGGTTTGTGAATATTTTGGGTAATCGTATGGGCAAAACCATCTGTATTTCTTTGTGGATCGTTTCTACAATTATCCTTTCTTTCAAAGAGTTTAAAAAGTTAAATCAAGTGGTTGGAGTTTACTCACACCAGCCCCATGACTGACGCAACATTTATTTTGTTTTGTTTTACCCTAAACTCTTGGGTGTCCAAATTTATACGGATAGTAAAGTAGTTCAGGTGGATACAAATACTGTTGGAGGAGCTCGAAGCTGGAGGCTTCAGCGTTAGATATCTACAGTTTATTTCTGGTATGCTGTATGTGTTGTACTCTGATAACGGTATGTACATACAGTTACAGATTTGTACTTAAAAAGTTATATTATGCAATATATTTTATTCATTTCGATGTGAGATTCGTATTTGATCTGATTTTGTGGTCTTTATGTCATTCATTTGCCTCTATTCTAACTTTTCTTTCTATGTATTTCTCACCCTCTAACTTCTTTTTGTTAATGATCCCGTAATTTTTCGTTGCTTGGTTAGCTGATATGTTATTTGTGTCAATGATCAGGATTGGGAATATGTTGATCCACTGTAATAATTGGATATTGCTGAATAGAAATGTGCATCAACCTAGCGTTGTGTGGGACTAGATGTTGGGGAGTCCCAATCCAGTATAAAATCATGTGTGTACTTTCATTTTACTGCTTTTACTTTTATTTCCTGCATTATGTGATTGATTTTATGTTTGTTAATATCCGTGATACGTATACTGTTTTGTTTAATCCAAAAAGATTTCAAGATACTAATAAATTCCATAAAACACTATTCATCCCCTCTAGTGTTTAGATTGCCTTAAGATATTAAATCTGCATTTCCAACAAAATGCAAACACTTGGGTCACAAATTTTCAAATTAAAGCAAACAAACCCCCATGGCTTTGAAAGTAAGAATATTTAAATTTCATCGTATGTTTGTTTATTTTATAAATACTTAGTTGATTTAGTTTTGTAGAAGATGGCAACAAATAAACTGTTTAAGACTATTCACCAATATGAAAATAGATAAGCGCCTCATTTTCATCAATTCATGCACGTTTACAACCTTCTGGTTGAGCTTGTAAAATGGCAATGTTCCCTTTACAAAACTATTCAAGATGTTCAATGTAATAACCCGGAAATTCTGAGCCAGTTTAAAATTTTTATTTTGGCAATTACAGCGAATTTTCTATATTTAAAATAGATTATTTTAAATAATAACGACGAGAAAATTTATTTTAAATATAATTCGAACGTATATATTATATACGTCGTCGTTTGAATATAAATATTTATAAATAATTATAAATAGAATTGAAAATGGCGCGGTAGTTCCATAATTCGATTTCAAACTTCAATTGAATGTACCAGGTGCAAAACAATCCGGATTTTAGTGAAACCAAAAACCTTAGGATCTAATTGATAATATCTTTCCAACGAATCCGAAGAATCAAGATTTCATATCGGGAACCAAAAGATATGTCCAGTTGAAAATTCTGAATAGTCGCTATGGAATTCAGGCCCTTAAAAATGGACATTTTGCAAACGACCTCGGATTTCGACGAAACCAGTTTTGTTGGGTCCGTGATGTTAAGTTATTGCTAGATTCCAAATTTCATAATTTTCTGAATCAATATGTGAGCGTGGCAAAGGAAAACGCGTTTTGACCATTTCAGTTGATTTTAATCGACTGGAAATTGGCCATTTTTCAAACGGTCTCAGAATTCGACGAAACTAGTTTTGTTAGGACCGTATCGTCAATACGAAACCAGAAAATATTTTTCTGGAATTTTTCTAGTTAGTATATGACCCCGGTAATTTGAAATGTACGTTTAAAATTTAATATAGTGATTTAAATGTAAATTTAACGGAAACTGATTGTAACAGCCGAATCGGCTGACGATACATATCCCATTGTGTTCGAAATGGGGGTAATTAGCTAGGGGCGACAGTCGGTGGGTTCAATTTCGAGTCCAAAATAAGAAGTTATTTTTTTTTTGAATAAATTAAATATAAAATATATAAATATAAATACGGTCAAAAGGGTCAAACCCTAATTCACTTTCTCATTCGCGGTCAACTCCTCAGAAAACCCGCCGCGTTTTTCAAAATGAACGGCGATTTTTAATTCCATCCTTCTCCTCCACAAATCCACAAATCCACTCGTCAAAATCAGAAATTTCCGAAGCAAAATTGCTCAGCTCGGGGAGCACTCTGTTCCCAATGGTGATGATCGGAAGTAAGGCGTTCTGGTGGCTGTTTTTGCCTCTCAAAGGCTGCGGTTTTGGTCGAGATTTCGAGGCTCAGGGGGGTTTCGAATTTCAAGCCACTAGGGCCGGTGATAGGGTAGGCCAAGGCGATTGGAAGGGTGGTTGTCGATTGGATTCCGGCGGCATCTGGAGTGAGCAACGGCGAGCCCTAGTAAGGGCTGATCGGTTTCTTTCGGTTCGTATTTGTTCTGGGAATAACGAGCGTGACGGGGAAGAAAAGCAGTGGCCCTAGGATTCAAGGACGGGTGGCCCAGATTGTTTTGAATGAGATTAAGGTAATTTACTAACCCTAATTAGATTAGTTAATTACTTAATTAAGTTTTAAAACAAAAAATAACATTATTTAAAATATATATATATATATATATATATATATATATATGAATGTCATTGTTGTAGAATAAGTAAAATGTAATTGCTTTGAAAATTTAAATGGTATTGTTTCGAAAAAATACGAACTAGAACTTGTTTTTGAAAAGTAAGAACTAGGATTTGATTTTGAAAATATGACTTAGAATGTTGTTTTGAAAATATACCGCATTATTTTTGAAATAAAGTTAGCAAAGTTTTTGAAATAAAATTAGCATAATTTTGTGAAAATTTATATCGCATTGTTTTTAAAATAAAATAGATATAATAGAATTAAAAAGGTGATTTTTATATATTGAACTTTGAAATAAAAATTCGATTTTTATATATTGAACTTTGAAATAAAAATTCGATTTTTATATATTGAATAGCGAAGTAAAAATTCGATTTTTACATATGTAGTGGCTACGACAACGAAGCTGACAAAAACGGCAAGAACGATGAAGATCTCTACAATAGGAGTATCGTGAAGTTGGATAGCTTTCTGTGAGAACTTCTCACTCAAAATTTCTCTTTTGCTAGTTATATATATATATATATATATATATATATATACTAGGATGCAGACGGTGCTTAGTAGCACCCGACACCCGTCCACATACCATGGACTTGTTTGTTTGGTTGTGTAGTTGGTTAGGTTATTTGATTTGGATTTGATTGATTGGTTGAATTGGAAATTGATTAAAATTGATATGTGAATGGCGTGGGCCTTCACTAGACCGGGGATAAGGCTAGGCCTCGTCCCGTTTCTAGTATAGTGCCGTTATGCCGCCGAAATTTTCTAAAATATGTTAGAAAAATAAAAATATCATTCTTATTTTGTAAATGAACTGAATAGATATTCATATGTTAAAATAAAATGTTTTATCGTTAAAAATATAATTTTTAACGTGAAGTGAATAAAATAAATATTCATTTACAAACCAGACGGTTTGTTTATGTACACTGATTTGACTGACATTGATTGGGTCGATAAATTTTACACATCGCCCAACTGCACAAATAAAATCTGTGTTTGATTGTTTGAAACCCCACACGGGTGTTGGGATGAAATATGAAGTTCACTCATCCTGATTGATTAAATATGTCGATCGATTGATTGACAGGCTGTTATAAGCGTTAGATATCTTTATTTGATGCTTATACAGTGTAGTGCACTTTGGTTGATGGTTGATTATTTTTCAATGCTATTATATACATGTGATGTATGAAAATCCATATAATTAATTTTATATGGTGATTGATTGGGCCTCATTCCAATTTGAAAAATAAAGAATATATAAAATAAAGGTTCATGTGTTGACTATACTCATCCGTTGGGAATAGCCATGTGTTGAACGAATTATTTTTATAATAAAATTTACATCTTTATCAATATAAAATAAAGGTTCATGTGTTGACTATACTCATCCGTTGGGAATAGCCATGTGTTGAACGAATTATTTTTATAATAAAATTTACATCTTTATCAATATAAAATAAAGGTTCATGTGTTGACTATACTCATCCGTTGGGATTAGTCATGTGTTGAACGAATTATTTTTATAATAAAATTTACATCTTTATCAATATAAAATAAAGGTTCATGTGTTGACGGTACTCATTCGTTGAGATTAGTCATGTGTTGAACGAAATAATTTAACAAAAATAGTCACAAATGGACGGTACTCATTCGTTGAGATTAGTCGTGTGTTGACAAAAAGAAATATTTGAAATAGAATATATAAAGCCGTGTTAAATAGTGATGCGCCATTTTGACGCGAACGATATTTATATCGAATAAAACGATTTCGAAATGAATTGAATATAAAACGATTTCGAAATAAATTGAATATAAAACGATTTCGAAATGAATTGAATATAAAACGATTTCGAAATGAATTGAATATAAAACGATTTCGAAATGAATTGAATATAAAACGATTTCGAAATGAATTGAATATATAACGATTTCGAAATGAATTGAATATATAACGATTTCGATTTGAATTGAATATAAAACGATTTCGATTTGAATGGAATAGAAAACCAATTTGATTTCAAATTGAATATATAATGAACTTGATTCAAATAGAAAACGAAACGAATTTGATTTGAATAGAAAATGAATTTGAATCGAATATAAAACCAATTTGAATTAAATTGAATTGAAAACGAATTCGAATTGAATTGAAAGCGAATTGAAATAAATTCAAATTTAATTGAAATTTGAATTGAATACAAATGAATTTTTAAAACGAATTTTTAAAGAAGAATTCAATTTTGCTTTGGATTGAAATAGAAGTTGAAATGGTTCTGGAAACGAATTTAAAACTATTTATATAATTCGTTTTAAATAGAAATCGACGAAATATATATTATATATATTATATATATAATATAATGGCCTGAATAGAACGCGCCGCGCCGCGGCAGTTCGTAAATTTCGACCATTTATTTCAAACGGACATTACGGGAGATCCGACCGTCGGATTCTCCTAAAACCGGAACCGTTGGGTTCGTATCGAAAAGAGCTTTCTAAAGAATATTAGAAATTCAAAATCTAACGGTTGGATTTGGAGATACGTCCAAATCAAATTCGAAAAAGGTCGCTATAAGTGCAGTTCGATGGCCATTGTTGGAAATCGACTGTACGGGCCTTGATAAAATTATTAAAAATAGTAATAATTTATGTAAAATCATAAGAAATGATTTGGGAAGAATTGGGATGAAAAAACTCCACATTTGAAAAGATAAAAATAGATTTTTATCGAAATGAACTAGTTTTGAACTAAATTTAAAACCCAATTATTTTTAAATAAAGAAATTAGATTTAAAAAGGGGTTTTAAATAATCGGGATTTCTAATATATTTGATTGGATTTGAAATGGGTTTATCGTGAACTGTGTTTTAAATAACACTAGTTCTTTAACCCGATAATAAATAGAATGTGATTTGGGTTTGTCGTGAACTGTGTTTTAAATAACACCTAGTTCTTTAACCCAGTAAAAGGAGTTTTAATGAATCTGCATTTAGATTGAAATGTGAATTGATAATCTAAATTATCAAATTTAGAAATTGAGCGAGAATGGAGTATCACCAGTTTTGCTCCAAAGCGATAGTTAAATCTTTAATTAGATTTGAACGTGAAATGGTAATTAATTTTACCGATAACACCGTGGTGTTAGATATGGAGTGTTACCAGTTTTGCTTCATGGGATGAATAGGTTGGGATTGGGAAATAAAATAAATAATTACTTCGTTACGGTTCGCTAATCTCGACTAGTTGGGAAAAACCATAATTTGGTTTTAAATGACATCCAAAGGAAGATTACAGGATAAATTTTAAAGGATTTATCTTGGATAAAATTAATGGGAACCTTTCCCTAAGAATGTGGAGTTTAGAAACTAGCTGTAGGTTGGCTAAGATGAATGGTTTCCTGGGTATTGATCTGATGTTGGTTTCGGCCTTCGGGGTTAATGTTTGGGGAATTGTTCTCTGGCTAATTTGCGGTTAGTGACTAATGAATTGGAATGAGGCCCATGCTGTGTTTGTGTAACATTCGTTTTAATAATACGCGGGTTGTTCGGGAAGGCCGGGTTTATACCCATTCTGAATAACCGATTCGACGATGAGTCGAAGATGAAGACGGTGGTTAAAGACCGGAAGTCTTCACATCGTTCGGATAATTACTGACGATCCTGATTGGGCTGTACACCCAAGAGGATGGAAATAGTTGGTGGTCGTCCAGACGTACTTGGAGACGGATGGATATGCGAGGAAAGTGCCTCCGGTTTCGTTCAGACCTAGAACGGACTTGTAAATGGATGGTGTGTCTGACATTGTATTCCTTTATATTGTATTTGTTGATCTCTGCTAAATATATATCTGTTTGGCGGCGGAGAATTTATTCTCTTGCTTAACGCCCTTCTCTGAGACATATGAGCTCAGAGGTTATATATTGGCAGAAATCAGTGGTACGATATGGATTGATAGTGTGGCATGCTGAGATGCAGTGATCCAGACTTCTGTTGAAAAGCAAAGTTTGGTGGTTGATGATCAAAGCGCAGCTGATATAGCATGGCTTTGTGTATAGCATTGATCCGCGAGCCTCACACCCCGGTATGGTGGCAAACTGATGGTTTGATCAGTATGCTTTTTTTTTCGTGGATGGGCACCTTAGCGGTGTCGTGGATTCGGTCGACCGAGATGAGCCTAGTGCTCAGGGATATATAGAGTAAGCGGTGTTTTCTCTCGCTGGGACGTAAGCCGCGGTGGTACTCTGGTCCCAAATGTGCGGATGCAGACGGTGTTCTCTTGTTGGGACGTAAGCCGTGGTGAATTGCATTCCGCGATCAATCTTTCGAATCAGGAGCCACCATGATGGAAATCCAATTTCCAATACGTGTATTCCGGTTTTAATTGTAGAACTAGTATGGCGACATGATATATGGTACCCATGCCGTCTATGATTTATACTTATGATTGAAATTGTTTTGACACTATACACTTATTATAGTATCAAATGATTTGTTTAAAACGTACCAAGCATGTTTGGCTATTATAAGGGAAAACCCTATCCCCCGGCTTGCGTTGCATTGAATGATAGGACCTGGGTCTTATAATAGCTTCATTTTTCGAAAAAGCATTGCGTTGTCTATTGATATGCACTGGTATTCTTGGGAGGAAACCCGTTCCGTGTTATGCGGCGTGGTCCCTTGAATTACTTTCTTTTAAAGTAAAGTTTAAATAACTGTTTTAGTTCTCACACCAGTCACATGACTGACCTGGAGTTTATTGTTTTAACCTAAACTCTGGGTGCCCCTATTTTCCGCACGGGCAGCTAGTAGTTTTGGTTTTGCAGATTTATATTCACAGGATCCTGGTTTACAGCTGGAATGATATCCGGAAAGCTCTGTATCCGTATATCACCTTCAGTTGTGCTTTATATTATTTTTCCGCTGCTATGTATTTAAATGTAATTTAAATCCCTGATATTTCTGTGTAATATTTATTCATTTATACTCTGTATATTCTTGTAATCTGATGCATTGTTGTAATATACAATGAAATGTTCTTCTGTTTGTGTTCTGATTTGTCATGTTCTCAACGTTCAGGGATTTCGAACGGTCTAGATCGGTTTAACGACTGATTCAGATCGAGCGAAATTCCAGGCCGTCACATTTGGTATCAGAGCTTTGGTTTACAGAGCTCGAGAACAAGACACGTTAGAACCATACGAAAGAATTCATCAGATATTGGATTAGTAATATCCAATTAGAATGACTCGTTAGAGATAGGATCAGTAGTATCCTAGAACGAGTGTGAAGAGTATATTTTTCAATTAAAAACCATTTTGTTTTGAAATTTAAACCATTTTAAACGTATTTGACTATTTATTTATTTTTAATATGGACAATCGAGTATATAAAGATTTTGCATATACGCGTCATGAACGTATATTCGAAGTTTTAATATACTGGATAGATATAGAATCATACTCTAGTGGCCCGAAGATGATTCTGATGATTGACTAGTTGTCATTAGTATTCATGTTCGAGAAACGAAGGTGTGATATCGATATATTTCCATTAGACTGGTGTGAGAACCAAAACTTATATATAGTTAGAACACATTGTTGTGAATTGGCATCAAAAACATGATTTTCTTTATATATATCAAAATTATGAATTTGAAACTCTAATCCACTAATTGATTGATGTTTGTGTTGTTTGTTTAATTGTTTGCTAATTTTTAACCATTTATGCCTAATTGAATCAAATATTGAATTGTATTAAAAATTGGTCGCATATGCATGCATACATATACTATCATTGAACAGGTCATAGCAAGGAGGCTAGAGCCGAGGAATAAAATTTGTTTGCCCGACAAATAGGTACATGTTTACTACATAATTTACTGTTTTGTTTGGGTGATGATGATTTTGTGAGCCTATTGGCTAGCCGCTTGGCTTTTTCTTTTTCTTTTTGAGATCTGAAGGACCGGGGAAGCTATTTGAAATTCCCCGATGCTCCCGGTGCAGGGGAGGTTATGGCGAAATTTTTCGAAAATTTAGGGTGTTAGCCAAATTTTTGAAATTTTGGAAATTCTCAGAAACTGAAAAGTTGGAGAATGCAAGCCAGATCGAACGTAGTGTTGAATAATCAAACCACTTTCGACTTTGTTCCTTTTCGAGGACGAAAAGTTTTAAGTGGGGGAGATTGTAATAACCCGGAAATTCTGAGCCAGTTTAAAATTTTTATTTTGGCAATTACAGCGAATTTTCTATATTTAAAATAGATTATTTTAAATAATAACGACGAGAAAATTTATTTTAAATATAATTCGAACGTATATATTATATACGTCGTCGTTTGAATATAAATATTTATATATAATTATAAATAGAATTGAAAATGGCGCGGTAGTTCCATAATTCGATTTCAAACTTCAATTGAATGTACCGGGTGCAAAACAATCCGGATTTTAGTGAAACCAAAAACCTTAGGATCTAATTGATAATATCTTTCCAACGAATCCGAAGAATCAAGATTTCATATCGGGAACCAAAAGATATGTCCAGTTGAAAATTCTGAATAGTCGCTATGGAATTCAGGCCCTTAAAAATGGACATTTTGCAAACGACCTCGGATTTCGACGAAACCAGTTTTGTTGGGTCCGTGATGTTAAGTTATTGCTAGATTCCAAATTTCATAATTTTCTGAATCAATATGTGAGCGTGGCAAAGGAAAACGCGTTTTGACCATTTCAGTTGATTTTAATCGACTGGAAATTGGCCATTTTTCAAACGGTCTCAGAATTCGACGAAACTAGTTTTGTTAGGACCGTATCGTCAATACGAAACCAGAAAATATTTTTCTGGAATTTTTCTAGTTAGTATATGACCCCGGTAATTTGAAATGTACGTTTAAAATTTAATATAGTGATTTAAATGTAAATTTAACGGAAACTGATTGTAACAGCCGAATCGGCTGACGATACATATCCCATTGTGTTCGAAATGGGGGTAATTAGCTAGGGGCGACAGTCGGTGGGTTCAATTTCGAGTCCAAAATAAGAAGTTATTTTTTTTTTGAATAAATTAAATATAAAATATATAAATATAAATACGGTCAAAAGGGTCAAACCCTAATTCACTTTCTCATTCGCGGTCAACTCCTCAGAAAACCCGCCACGTTTTTCAAAATGAAAGGCGATTTTTAATTCCATCCTTCTCCTCCACAAATCCACAAATCCACTCGTCAAAATCAGAAATTTCCGAAGCAAAATTGCTCAGCTCGGGGAGCACTCTGTTCCCAATGGTGATGATCGGAAGTAAGGCGTTCTGGTGGCTGTTTTTGCCTCTCAAAGGCTGCGGTTTTGGTCGAGATTTCGAGGCTCAGGGGGGTTTCGAATTTCAAGCCACTAGGGTCGGTGATAGGGTAGGCCAAGGCGATTGGAAGGGTGGTTGTCGATTGGATTCCGGCGGCATCTGGAGTGAGCAACGGCGAGCCCTAGTAAGGGCTGATGGGTTTCTTTCGGTTCGTATTTGTTCTGGGAATAACGAGCGTGACGGGGAAGAAAAGCAGTGGCCCTAGGATTCAAGGACGGGTGGCCCAGATTGTTTTGAACGAGATTAAGGTAATTTACTAACCCTAATTAGATTAGTTAATTACTTAATTAAGTTTTAAAATAGAAAATAACATTATTTAAAATATATATATATATATATATATATATATATATGAATGTCATTGTTGTAGAATAAGTAAAATGTAATTGCTTTGAAAATTTAAATGGTATTGTTTCGAAAAAATACGAACTAGAACTTGTTTTTGAAAAGTAAGAACTAGGATTTGATTTTGAAAATATGACTTAGAATGTTGTTTTGAAAATATACCGCATTATTTTTGAAATAAAGTTAGCAAAGTTTTTGAAATAAAATTAGCATAATTTTGTGAAAATATATATCGCATTGTTTTTAAAATAAAATAGATATAATAGAATTAAAAAGGTGATTTTTATATATTGAACTTTGAAATAAAAATTCGATTTTTATATATTGAACTTTGAAATAAAAATTCGATTTTTATATATTGAATAGCGAAGTAAAAATTCGATTTTTACATATGTAGTGGCTACGACAACGAAGCTGACAAAAAGGGCAAGAACGACGAAGATCTCTACAATAGGAGTATCGTGAAGTTGGATAGCTTTCTGTGAGAACTTCTCACTCAAAATTTCTCTTTTGCTAGTTATATATATATATATATATATACTAGGATGCAGACGGTGCTTAGTAGCACCCGACACCCGTCCACATACCATGGACTTGTTTGTTTGGTTGTGTAGTTGGTTAGGTTATTTGATTTGGATTTGATTGATTGGTTGAATTGGAAATTGATTAAAATTGATATGTGAATGGCGTGGGCCTTCACTAGACCGGGGATAAGGCTAGGCCTCGTCCCGTTTCTAGTATAGTGCCGTAATGCCGCCGAAATTTTCTAAAATATGTTAGAAAAATAAAAATATCATTCTTATTTTGTAAATGAACTGAATAGATATTCATATGTTAAAATAAAATGTTTTATCGTTAAAAATATAATTTTTAACGTGAAGTGAATAAAATAAATATTCATTTACAAACCAGACGGTTTGTTTATGTACACTGATTTGACTGACATTGATTGGGTCGATAAATTTTACACATCGCCCAACTGCACAAATAAAATCTGTGTTTGATTGTTTGAAACCCCACACGGGTGTTGGGATGAAATATGAAGTTCACTCATCCTGATTGATTAAATATGTCGATCGATTGATTGACAGGCTGTTATAAGCGTTAGATATCTTTATTTGATGCTTATACAGTGTAGTGCACTTTGGTTGATGGTTGATTATTTTTCAATGCTATTATATACATGTGATGTATGAAAATCCATATAATTAATTTTATATGGTGATTGATTGGGCCTCATTCCAATTTGAAAAATAAAGAATATATAAAATAAAGGTTCATGTGTTGACTATACTCATCCGTTGGGAATAGCCATGTGTTGAACGAATTATTTTTATAATAAAATTTACATCTTTATCAATATAAAATAAAGGTTCATGTGTTGACTATACTCATCCGTTGGGAATAGCCATGTGTTGAACGAATTATTTTTATAATAAAATTTACATCTTTATCAATATAAAATAAAGGTTCATGTGTTGACTATACTCATCCGTTGGGATTAGTCATGTGTTGAACGAATTATTTTTATAATAAAATTTACATCTTTATCAATATAAAATAAAGGTTCATGTGTTGACGGTACTCATTCGTTGAGATTAGTCATGTGTTGAACGAAATAATTTAACAAAAATAGTCACACATGGACGGTACTCATTCGTTGAGATTAGTCGTGTGTTGACAAAAAGAAATATTTGAAATAGAATATATAAAGCCGTGTTAAATAGTGATGCGCCATTTTGACGCGAACGATATTTATATCGAATAAAACGATTTCGAAATGAATTGAATATAAAACGATTTCGAAATAAATTGAATATAAAACGATTTCGAAATGAATTGAATATAAAACGATTTCGAAATGAATTGAATATAAAACGATTTCGAAATGAATTGAATATAAAACGATTTCGAAATGAATTGAATATATAACGATTTCGAAATGAATTGAATATATAACGATTTCGATTTGAATTGAATATAAAACGATTTCGATTTGAATGGAATAGAAAACCAATTTGATTTCAAATTGAATATATAATGAACTTGATTCAAATAGAAAACGAAACGAATTTGATTTGAATAGAAAATGAATTTGAATCGAATATAAAACCAATTTGAATTAAATTGAATTGAAAACGAATTCGAATTGAATTGAAAGCGAATTGAAATAAATTCAAATTTAATTGAAATTTGAATTGAATACAAATGAATTTTTAAAACGAATTTTTAAAGAAGAATTCAATTTTGCTTTGGATTGAAATAGAAGTTGAAATGGTTCTGGAAACGAATTTAAAACTATTTATATAATTCGTTTTAAATAGAAATCGACGAAATATATATTATATATATTATATATATAATATAATGGCCTGAATAGAACGCGCCGCGCCGCGGCAGTTCGTAAATTTCGACCATTTATTTCAAACGGACATTACGGGAGATCCGACCGTCGGATTCTCCTAAAACCGGAACCGTTGGGTTCGTATCGAAAAGAGATTTCTAAAGAATATTAGAAATTCAAAATCTAACGGTTGGATTTGGAGATACGTCCAAATCAAATTCGAAAAAGGTCGCTATAAGTGCAGTTCGATGGCCATTGTTGGAAATCGACTGTACGGGCCTTGATAAAATTATTAAAAATAGTAATAATTTATGTAAAATCATAAGAAATGATTTGGGAAGAATTGGGATGAAAAAACTCCACATTTGAAAAGATAAAAATAGATTTTTATCGAAATGAACTAGTTTTGAACTAAATTTAAAACCCAATTATTTTAAAATAAAGAAATTAGATTTAAAAAGGGGTTTTAAATAATCGGGATTTCTAATATATTTGATTGGATTTGAAATGGGTTTATCGTGAACTGTGTTTTAAATAACACTAGTTCTTTAACCCGATAATAAATAGAATGTGATTTGGGTTTGTCGTGAACTGTGTTTTAAATAACACCTAGTTCTTTAACCCAGTAAAAGGAGTTTTAATGAATCTGCATTTAGATTGAAATGTGAATTGATAATCTAAATTATCAAATTTAGAAATTGAGCGAGAATGGAGTATCACCAGTTTTGCTCCAAAGCGATAGTTAAATCTTTAATTAGATTTGAACGTGAAATGGTAATTAATTTTACCGATAACACCGTGGTGTTAGATATGGAGTGTTACCAGTTTTGCTTCATGGGATGAATAGGTTGGGATTGGGAAATAAAATAAATAATTACTTCGTTACGGTTCGCTAATCTCGACTAGTTGGGAAAAACCATAATTTGGTTTTAAATGACATCCAAAGGAAGATTACAGGATAAATTTTAAAGGATTTATCTTGGATAAAATTAATGGGAACCTTTCCCTAAGAATGTGGAGTTTAGAAACTAGCTGTAGGTTGGCTAAGATGAATGGTTTCCTGGGTATTGATCTGATGTTGGTTTCGGCCTTCGGGGTTAATGTTTGGGGAATTGTTCTCTGGCTAATTTGCGGTTAGTGACTAATGAATTGTAATGAGGCGTATGCTGTGTTTGTGTAACATTCGTTTTAATAATACGCGGGTTGTTCGGGAAGGCCGGGTTTATACCCATTCTGAATAACCGATTCGACGATGAGTCGAAGATGAAGACGGTGGTTAAAGACCGGAAGTCTTCACATCGTTCGGATAATTACTGACGATCCTGATTGGGCTGTACACCCAATAGGATGGAAATAGTTGGTGGTCGTCCAGACGTACTTGGAGACGGATGGATATGCGAGGAAAGTGCCTCCGGTTTCGTTCAGACCTAGAACGGACTTGTAAATGGATGGTGTGTCTGACATTGTATTCCTTTATATTGTATTTGTTGATCTCTGCTAAATATATATCTGTTTGGCGGCGGAGAATTTATTCTCTTGCTTAACGCCCTTCTCTGAGACATATGAGCTCAGAGGTTATATATTGGCAGAAATCAGTGGTACGATATGGATTGATAGTGTGGCATGCTGAGATGCAGTGATCCAGACTTCTGTTGAAAAGCAAAGTTTGGTGGTTGATGATCAAAGCGCAGCTGATATAGCATGGCTTTGTGTATAGCGTTGATCCGCGAGCCTCACACCCCGGTATGGTGGCAAACTGATGGTTTGATCAGTATGCTTTTTTTTTTCGTGGATGGGCACCTTAGCGGTGTCGTGGATTCGGTCGACCGAGATGAGCCTAGTGCTCAGGGATATATAGAGTAAGCGGTGTTTTCTCTCGCTGGGACGTAAGCCGCGGTGGTACTCTGGTCCCAAATGTGCGGATGCAGACGGTGTTCTCTTGTTGGGACGTAAGCCGTGGTGAATTGCATTCCGCGATCGATCTTTCGAATCAGGAGCCACCATGATGGAAATCCAATTTCCAATACGTGTATTCCGGTTTTAATTGTAGAACTAGTATGGCGACATGATATATGGTACCCATGCCGTCTATGATTTATACTTATGATTGAAATTGTTTTGACACTATACACTTATTATAGTATCAAATGATTTGTTTAAAACGTACCAAGCATGTTTGGCTATTATAAGGGAAAACCCTATCCCCCGGCTTGCGTTGCATTGTATGATAGGACCTGGGTCTTATAATAGCTTCATTTTTCGAAAAAGCATTGCGTTGTCTATTGATATGCACTGGTATTCTTGGGAGGAAACCCGTTCCGTGTTATGCGGCGTGGTCCCTTGAATTACTTTCTTTTAAAGTAAAGTTTAAATAACTGTTTTAGTTCTCACACCAGTCACATGACTGACCTGGAGTTTATTGTTTTAACCTAAACTCTGGGTGTCCCTATTTTCCGCACGGGCAGCTAGTAGTTTTGGTTTTGCAGATTTATATTCACAGGATCCTGGTTTACAGCTGGAATGATATCCGGAAAGCTCTGTATTCGTATATCACCTTCAGTTGTGCTTTATATTATTTTTCCGCTGCTATGTATTTAAATGTAATTTAAATCCCTGATATTTCTGTGTAATATTTATTCATTTATACTCTGTATATTCTTGTAATCTGATGCATTGTTGTAATATACAATGAAATGTTCTTCTGTTTGTGTTCTGATTTGTCATGTTCTCAACGTTCAGGGATTTCGAACGGTCTAGATCGGTTTAACGACTGATTCAGATCGAGCGAAATTCCAGGCCGTCACATTCAATTTTGTTGCTGCACTCAGGGCAAAGCAACAAGGGCCGAAGAAATCTCTAACTTAGGTAAATTGCTTGAAATCTACGGTATGGCGCAAAAAGATGGCCTAACTCCTACAAAAGATGCTTATATTAGACCTATGGAAATTAAAGTGATCGGGCAGAAGCAAGTTGCTGGTGTTTATCAAGTACAAATAAAAAAACTCCTACAGGAATCATTGAATAGATATGATTGTGTTATGGAACTTCGAGCTTCTTAACACTAAGAAAAATGTCTAAATTGGAATGACTTCTTGCGGGAAGCAACCATAGAGTTAAAGTTGCAGTAATGTTCATTGATACTTCAAATATATCCGAAGAATAGCGAGAGTATACCGAATCTAGAAGGGGATAAATTATGAGACATAGTGATGAAGAGGGTTTGTTGTTGTATTTTCAACTCTAAAAATTTTCTATTTATGATGTTATGGATGATATACTATTTGAACTTAATTTGATCAACTGAAGTTGTAGTAGATTACTCGAATGAAAAAACAACTACAGACAAAATAACAAATAGCAACATGAAAAACGGTAGCAACACGGAAAACAATAAAAACACCATAAAATTCAATAACTACATAATTAACACCTTAAATAATACTCCTTCCTTTACCAACTGACAAATTTTTTTTAAAGATGATTTATTAGATCGTTTTGTAGTCTTTTGTAGAGCTGAACACTACGATATGACATTTGGATGGAAATATGCAAATCTTGTTGAATTGCGCTACAAAATATATCACTAAGCAATAATTCTGAAGTAGCTGGAGAACCCTCGTAATCTTTCATTTCTTTTTCGTCCTATAGAGTCATATTGTGTAAAATAACACAAGTGTACATTATTTTTGTCAATGAAAAGTTTTAACAGAAGAACACAAGATGCTCTTTCAATATTCTTTCTTGGACCATCTTTCATTGCCATAAACTTTGATTGTTTTTTGTTTACAAGGGTAGGAAGTGTTTTTATGATAGTTCTCCATTAAGGCTATATAACATCGCTAAGATAATACCCATGATCATTTGTGTTATTGCCTAAACTAAAGAAACATGGAGTTGGCTTACTGATTTCTATGTTATTAAAAAAAGTAGATTGCTCGATAATATTTGAGTTATTGTTAGAATCTGACATTTCAAAAAAGGCATGTTAGATCCATAAGTCATATGAAGCTACTACTTCAAGAATAATTGCCACCTACGGGACTTTCCTTTATAAACTCCCTTGTATTCCTTTGGATAGTTCTTTTACTCCCGGTGCATACAATCTATACTATTAAAGGTTATAAGTTGCATGCCCAACAAGGTCAGTGCGGTATACCCATAAATATCATGAATCATACATCAATCATGTCAATCGGGATAGGTTTTCTTTATATATATGTATATATATCTAACTTTTGTATCCTTAATAAGCTCTTGTGAACGTGACAAAAGTACTTTGAGTTTCAAAAATTGTTCGGATCGATTTGCAATTAGGATGATAATTAATGTTTCTTTTAGAATAACCCAAAAATCTTGATCCAGTTCCCCTTTCATGTGTCCATGGTGTGTTTTCATATATGCTTTCTATAGTACCAAATAATCTATTAGAGTCTAAATGTCACTTGTTATTGAATGTATTCTGAGCTTTCAATATAAAAATTCACTTAAACAGATAATTCGTAATTCATGTCATATGAGAGAAATGTGATCTCAACATCCACATGGAAAACATATGTCAAGTAACTGGTGATAAATGAGCACAAGTTTCACATTCGTTTCTTTAGAAATAAGAATAAGAATCATCTATGTATAACTTTATGCTAGCATTAAAAAACTGCCAACTAATAAGAAAAAAAATGAATGTAATAACAATCAACCAACAACGTAACAAATCTACCAGCCTTACAAGAATACATATATGAACAACTCATCGACATCAACAAGAATATGTACAATGACCGAATATGTATAAAACATAAAATAGCAGCATTCTATATGAGGTGAGCCATCATCGATTCACTTTCCATTGCTTCTGCCATCGTCGTAACTGTCATCACTGATGTCATCAAAGTTATGTGGCTTTAATGACTCATGATGGTGCTGAAGCTGCTAAATTTTAGTCTAATACTAATGTATTTGAGCCTCATGTTGAGTCTTTTCTGCCAAAAAGCAGTCTGATAACTTTAGTACATAAGTTGGTTGTATTCAAGTATCTTGCACTCAAAAGCAGCAACCACATGTCTATCATGATCCATATAGTAAGAAAGCTATGATATAAAAGTAAATGTTATACATGTATGTATTTCAACATACACAGAAGGTAGAAAAGTATGCAAAGATTTGAAATTATACATGTCTAATGCAGATGATACAAATCAGCAAATGGCACACCTTGAACGTCGTCATCTGCTGGAAACTGTAGTGGATACTCGACTACTTCACCCTTTAAACTATAAGCACTGATTGCATGTTGGGGATGGTTGAATGTAGGAAGCTGTGTATACAGAGACGATGTAAGCTCAAAGGTGGCTCCTGATAGTGGAAATCTATTTTGTAACCATTGTGATTAATCCGATTCCAGACCACTCGAATCCGATATCTAAACCACAAAGCGCTAGCGGAAGACTACATCGTTGTTAGACTTGCAAAAACAACCAAAGCAATAACTCTAGTCACAAACCAATATCAACCAATCACGAACAATCCTAATCTCAATCACAAGCAAGAAACTAATGACAAAGTAGCAAAAATAAATCACATAAGGATTTATAGTGGTTCCACTAACATTTATTAGTGTACATCCACTTTGGAGAGAGTATTTTATTACCACGATGAAAGGAATACGAGATGGATCCAATAATCAATATATTTCAATATAGAAAATAGTTTGAGGAGAATAGAATTGAAGAATTGGAATTAGGTTATAAACCCTAATTCTCCCTTGAGAATAAACCCTTGATCCCAAATCAAGTCTTCAAGCTCTCAAAGCACTCTCTCTAATTCACTTCAGAAAATAGCTTATATAGAGGTTGGACAATTACCCAAATTGCCCCCGAATTAGTCACAAATCAGTTTGCTAATTTTCAGCCCGAAAATAGCCCAAAACCTGCTGAGACGTCTGTCGAACCTCCTGACAGACGTCTGTCATCTTCCAGGGATTATTTGGGCAAAACCACTCAGCACAGACATCTGCCGGGAAGTGCCAGACGTCTGTCTGAGCTCTCGGGAAACCAATTCCCTGCAGTCAGATATCTGACATCCCCTATGAAAGACGTCTGTCTCTGCAGACCACTGAAAACTACACCTTCCTGCTCATATCTCCTCCATACGAGCTCCGATTTGCGAACGGTCACCTCGACTTGAAGCTATCTTCGTCCTCTTCAATCCAACATATATAGTATTGCATATCACAACACTCCACCTCAATACTATAAATATCTCAACTCCAAACTCCAATGCACCCAAGCATTTCCTTCTACCTTCGACCAAGCAAACTTGAATGTTTCCCCAATGAGTTTCGGCATGGCCACCGCCCATTACACTACACCAACGAGTTCAGGCAATGCCCCCACCCGCCAATGTAGTATCGAAAACATTCAAACCAAAACCATCTCACAAAAAGACAATGTACTTGGGAGTGTAATAAGTACTTACCATGAAGATAAATTTCCAATCTCTCACCGCTATTCCTTTTCATCAAACACAAAATCACTCTCTCCACCTCGTGCCACCCCGTGGCACCTAGCAACTCAACAAGTGAATTAAGTTCGAGCAATGCTCGAACTTCCCATACGGTAATGCTTTCGTAAACATATCCACCGCATTATCCTTTGTGTGCACTTTCCGAAGGTATACTAGCTTACCCTCATCCATGGCTACAAGAAATGACTCCCTCACCTCAATATGCTTGGTCCGTG
Organism: Allium sativum; assembly: GCA_030737875.1. Taxonomy (NCBI): domain Eukaryota; kingdom Viridiplantae; phylum Streptophyta; class Magnoliopsida; order Asparagales; family Amaryllidaceae; genus Allium; species Allium sativum. The sequence continues at coordinate 1,029,127,532 of CM060912.1, forward strand.
AGCTAAACGCCAAATTCTTCGCCAAATGGATAGCACTTTGGCTATCACATCGAACATCAACACTTTCATGTTCGAAACCCAAGTCACACAACAATCGCTTCAAGTAGAGTGCCTCCTTGGCCGCTTCCACAGCAGCAATCAACTCCGCCTCCATAGTGGATAAAGCAACTACGGTTTGCAATCGCGATCTCCAACTAATGGTCGTCCCTCCAAGTGTGAAGACATACCCGGAAGTTGATTTCCTTCAATCCCTATCACCGGCGTAGTCCGAGTCACAATAACCAACCAACTTGCAACTTCTATCGTCACTACCGCCAAAGACAAGTCCATGAGATGTTGTGCCTTTCAAGTGTCTCAATATAGCCTTCACGGACCGACTAGTTCTCTCATCTCCCCTTTGGCCTTAATACGATTGGTAACGATCGTCGGTTTTCTGGCTGCCTAATAATATGGTTTGGTGTAACCATGGCTTTATGGATTTCTATACATTGGATTCCTATGCATCATTTCTTGGAAGATCCAGAACATACCATCCTTTACCAAGAAAGATATGTTCTAGGGGGTAAAATGTTAACCATCTTTTTGGTAAAAGCCGTCACAACCAGAATCTAAACCAAATATAGGCTATCTCATTATTCTGAGTGAATTGTTCATCGATCGACCGAAACTTGGTTCGACCCAACTAGGTAATTCTCGAGTCGAAGCTTTATTCTTTAGCAAATGGATCGAAGTCCAAATACCAGGTCGACCAAACCAATTGATCAACCCCAACTATGATGATCTACGTTCTACGCCACACAACAGATCCCAATTATCAAGGCTATTTTATTTGTCAAACTGGGACTGTTCACTTTTCTTACTCCGAATTCCAAGGACCACGTATGCCTTGATAATCGAGAAGAGGACCTATTATATTGAGCATACACCAAGCCTTGAGTTCCATGTATGCTGCAGACACCAAGGAGAACTATTTATCAATAGGAGAGTAGGACCTGCCGTCAACAATCACTTTTCTGGATCAAGCAACACGTGGCTGGCCCCGGGTCGGATGATGGCCACGTCGCATCCTCATCATCTTGACTTCTCACCTACAAATGCATCATTTCCTGAAATAGAAAGCATGCAAAAAAAATCCACTGTAAAGTTCATGGTTGGCACTCCAAAAATACACTACAACAAAAAGGCTTTTTTACAACTGCTAAAAACACTTGTAATAGACCTATTACAACTTGCACTCGACAGTCCTTATATCCGGTGTTGTAGTAAAGCGGATTTTTTTACAACTGCTTTTAGTAGTTGCAAAATACATTTTTACAACAGTTTCTAACGGTTACAAAAACCTTTTCCCAACTGCTGCAGGCACTTGTGAAAATATTTTTCACAGCTGCTGCAGGCCATTGTGATATAAAAAATACAAAATAATAATAAAAAAAAATTCATGTTCTTCTTTAAGCAAACAATACATAAATGTCGATATAATAGAATAAAAGTATAAGCCACTATAAGCAACTCAAACATTATATTATTATTTCTATTTACGAAACCAATATATCAAACAAACCAACTCATCAAATCAAAGACAAATTAAGATAATACAATAATTTTTAAATCTATCATACAAAACAAACTTTTTAACAACAAAGACTAAGTTACATTTACCTATACGAACCGACATATTTTGATACAACAAAGAATTTTAAACTTTGATTCCCAAACATGTGCGTGGATTAATTACCAGGATAAGATATCTGCATTGTTACAGGCTATTTGCTCTAATCGGGTCTAGATATTTCATATCAAGTAATTCCAACAGATCCACGTGTACAAACCTGGTAAAAAAAGTGAAATGAGAATTCAATTAATAATAAATTTCTTTTTACATATCATTTTGATCAAGTGACTAATAAATAGAGTGTATGATAATTTTATGTTGGAAAAAATGGTGAAAAAGCTAAAGTACTTATTAGCTATGACTGACTAATAATCTTAGTCCAACAGGAAAATTATGTAATGCGGTATCAAACTTGTTCCGAAATACTACTAAAACAAGCTTTCTTTGGTTCAGTTATATATCAAAAAAAATTACAGAAGGAAACACAAGCATAATTATCAAAATATTCTATTTTTTAATAGTACGCTGTTCTTATATTTTGATAAAAAAAGTTTTCGTCATACAAAATCCAATTGGCTTTAGTTAACGCATGGTTGTTATGTCTATGAAAAAATAGAAAAGTGAAAACAGTAATAGTATTTCAACTTTGAGTCGAGCATCAATATGACATGTAATTTTTTTTGAAATCTAACAACTTCAACAACAGGCAAACGTTAGGAGCAAAATAAAGATAAGCATGATGCATACCAAAAAAATGACAACCAAACCTGAAATGTCATAACTTACTTTCCTTCAGCCATAATAGTTAAAAACAAGAGCCTACCATTTTTAGTATTCTCCAGCTCCACTACATGTCTTCTTTTTTCTTTGAACTTCTCTTTTGATTGTATCCTGATAAAGAGGCCAAAAATAAAAATCTGTTCCTTTTATTGATTTATTTATTTTGGGCTAAAAACACCAAAAATAAAAAGGAATATCCAATAGCTAAATAAGTAAGCACAATTTGACAAAATCCAAACATTGTTCAAACAAAGATAAAGCAAATCTCAATGAAATCTCAAACAACAATACAAAAACAATCAACATTATACCTCATATTAAGGCTGTTCTGCTAAACTGCACCCATGATGAAACAAAGTTAAGCTTGAACTTGTGCTCAAGCTCTAAGGCTAATGTCTTTGAGAACACAGATCTGTTCTTCTCCCATTGAAGACATGACAGTCACAACCAAATCCTTTCCTTCCTTAAAACCCTCTTTTCGTTGATTGTCACACAAGAAAGCAGCAATCTATAAGGTTTAACCATAAACAAAAGGAAAGTGAAATGAATCAAATCAAACATTGCAATAGAAAAAAAAAATCTTGAATAATAAATTAAAAGGAATCAAACATGTTAAACTGCATGCATGTATTGATTTGCAACAGAATTGAAAAATGAATTTAACGCCTAAATTTTCAATTAAAAAATGGATTGAAAGAGCAATAAGCACGAATAAGTTGTTACCATTTTACAATGGAGGAGGATCAATTTATGGGAGCTTTAAACTTTCTGTTGTTTTTTATTTACCCCATTATTTCCTGTGAGATGGAGGATGTATGCTCCTCTATAGTGCCAGAGCATGGCAGTTCAAAACATAAAGTATAAAGCTTGCTAGGCGCCATTCTAGGCTCATTCATGAATATAAAAAATGGGGTCATTATAAAAGAATGACAATCCAACGTTATATTGTGACTGGACAACTGTCTGGAAAGGAACACATTTGCTGCTGCATTGGAAAATATTGAATCTAGGATATTTTAATATGTAATTGATTTGTTTGGTGACAGGTACATACTGAATTCAAGAAAGCTGAAATATATGTTTTTTGTACTTAATTTTTTCCAGCGTTTACATGTGTTATTATAGGATAGTTTTTGGAGTATGAGATTTTAGTTTATGGTTTGAAAAATGACGTCTAACTCTATTTTTTTGTAAAGATTGAAATTTTAGTTTATGGTTTGAAAAACGATGTCGAATTCTACTTTTTTGTAAGGATGTGAAAGGGGATTTTGTGGGGTTTTTTTTGGGGGGAGGGGGGGTTTTGAATCACGTTGAGTCATAAGACAATCATCTTTATATTCAATTCAGTTAGCGTATTCCTATTTACCGGAGTAGATAAGCTATATATAGTATGCCCAAATCGACATACCACCTGACATGAAACTTTTCTCTTAGTTACAAGCTGAATGTATACCAAGATATTTTTTCTCTTCTTACTTTCTATACGTTCATATTGTTTGGATCTGTCATTATTTATTGTCATTGGAACAAATCTATAATGATTAAGGAATTGTTTTAAGTTCACCAATGGGAAGAGAGCATAAGCGAGACCCATGCGTGTGGTACTCACATGCTGCCATGACTATCTCTTCCTGTATTTGTAAATAAAAATGCATTATAGAATCAAAGATTTCCCCTAATATAGACCCAGTCCCGGACGCCTATTGCTCTGTTGTAAAAGATGTACTCAAAAAAAAAAAAAAGCAAGAGTCCCTCCACGGAAGTTATTGCTTTTACGCATCTAAAACCAGGTGCATGATTACTTAGAGGTAACGATGTAGGAGGAGTAGGGTCAATTCATGGTAGCCTGCAAAGTTTGCATGGTATTCTCATTGTTCTGTAAAATAAAGTCATAAGACGAATATGTAGTTTGAACGGTTACATCTGACAGCATATCAAGCATAAACAAATAACCTATTTAAAATAAATAAACAACTAGAATTATTAGCATAGGATATATAAGCAGTTTGGGTATTTAAGACCAATTTGATATTTGCCAATCACAATCCATTTGATATCCTTTCTTCAGCGAAACTTTAAGAGCAACATAATCGGGTACCTACAGTAGAGTATGCTAGCAACCGTTTTAGAGAAAACATGAATAACATGTCATGGTAAACACAAACATAAAAATTCAAATATAGCTGGTTATGTGTTAAACAACAATTACCAGTGTTCTCCTGTTCTTTTTCCAATGTTGCAGTCGCTCTTGTTGCGTCCGCCTAGGTGGCCCAGGTTTCCTATCATTCTTTAAGCTACGGCTATTATTAGTATTAATCCCATATGGATTGTATAACACTGCAAAATTGCTGCAGTCTAATGAAGTACATAACTCAAAGGCTGATAGTTTCAAATGCCTACTCTTTCTAATAATAAATTTCTTGGCTTAATGCCCTTACAGAATACATAATCATATGTTAATTATAGTTAAAAAACAGATATCAGTAAACCATTTTACTTAGGGAAGTTTATGTAAACTAAAACTTTATTATTGTTAAATATGCACAAATTATTTTATGATTTTCAGACCGTTTCAACTCTATTACATACTACTTTATTCTCTTTTCCTTAATCAATCTCCAAAAAAACTAGTAAAACTGGTATAAACAGCCACTGCAACCGTTGAAAGCTGGCCATTTCACATAATTTGTAAAAGAAAAGGCTATAGAGTTAATTGAACAAACCTGAGAATCTGATGTAAACATAGTTTCAATTTATAATTCATCATTCTAATCTAAACATCCAAACCTAGAATACACAGTAATTTCAAAATAATCTCATCGAGAATGAAGCGGATTACCTGGACTAATTAGAATCTCTTCCGATCAGGTCGTTATGGTAGCCTATTCTTCATCGCGATCAAGTCGCGACTATCGTTGAAGTCTGGAGTCTCATCAATCATGCGTTATGCTTGGGAAATCTACTGCTCTCTTCTTATCTTAGTCGCGAATCTAAATCATGTCTCCCTCGATGGTGATGGAGTGCTTGGAAAATTAAGGGGTTTCGTGGTACCCTAGCCGATTTGGGAGGCGAACGTGGAACCCTAATCGATTTGCGAGACTAACGTGGAACTCTCTGGAAAGTGGAGACAAAGGGAAAGGGACAAGTAAAATATTAGGAAGAGCTAAAGCGGTGCGGTGAAATGATGTTGGTGTGCCCGCTATAAACTTGGCCTAATGCTTTTTCCGTTCCAACTTTAAATTCTGCTGCTTTCATTTAATTAAAAGCAATGTATGTAAACTTACCAAAAAAAATCAATGAATATAATTAGGGCCTGTTCTTTTGGGGCAAACGGTCTGTTTGACCAACGGACGCGTCCGACGCGTCCTTTGGACAATGGGCCATTTTGCCCCGTTTGCCCAACGGCTCAAAACTGAGCTGTTGGGCCCCGACGCGTCTGACGCGTCGGGTCCCAAACAGCCCAATTTAGAGCTGTTGGGTATAAATATTTATTTTTTTATTTAATTAATTAATTAATTTAATTTTTTATAAACTTTAAAAATTGATAACTTTTGCATACGAGATCCGTTTAAGACGCGGTTTTTTGCGTTGCGGTCGTATCGAAATGCTCTATGTTATGGAGTTGGTTTGAACTGAATTGAAGCAACTTATAATTTTTCAATTTTTTAATTAATTTATTTATTTGTGTAAATTATTGATATATATTATTTACTAAAAACAAATGATAAATTAATTAACCATTAATTAATTAAATTACGAAATAAAAAAAAAATGGTCCGCTTAAATGCTCCGCTTAAATACTCCGCTTAACGCATTCTCCGCTAACTACAATTCTCCGCTTAAATTCTCCGCTCAAATACTCCGCTCAAATTCTCTGCTTCCGCTTGCAAAGAACACACCCTTAGAGTTTAAACTTTAAATGATATATTTCAATGTCTCTGATGCAATATATAACATTAGCTTTTCTTTTGATACCACTCTTGATAATTAATTTGATTCGTCTATCCTAGGCCACGTCGACTAAATCAGTTAAATATTGGCTTCGACTTCGAAATTCATTTATTGTAAATAAAAAAATAGAGAGAGTTTAGTGCTAAAATGTTACAAAAGAGGCAACTAACAAGTTTTCTAAAATTTTGAATATTTAATAAAATTTCAACTTAATACAAAAAATTATGTTTTATTTTTGGTTTTCGCAAAAATTTCAAATTTATGTAACATTTGAAAATTTAGTTTAGGAAATTTAGAATTATAAACTTTTCAAAATATTAAATATAATTATCAGCTATAACTACTAAATATTAAATACTAGTAATAAAAATTACTTCATAATTATTAAACATTATTTACAATCATTAATTAGTAAAAACTAATTATTAAATATCCAACGTTGGTCTTAATTATTAACAGAAGTTATTAATTACTAATTATTAGTATGAATAATTATATTTTAATTTTCAATTATATAATATTAATTATCTAATATTAGTTATTAATCATTTTGTGCCAATTATTTAATAAATATTTATTAATTATTTTCTTAATTACTAGATATTAAATAATACTTCTTGACTATTAATGTTAGTTACTATTTCTTAATTAATTATTAATTTCAATTATTATTTATTGATTACAAATAGTCAAAAATAATTATTAAACAATATTTGTTAGGTGTTAATTATTTATAAGTAATTATTTTACCTTAATAATATTTTTATTAATTATTACTTATTAATTGTCGCACATTGAATATTACTTCTTAATTATTAATATTAGTTATTGTTATTTAATAATTAATTATTATTATTCATTACAAAATATCTTTTGCAACGGACAAAAAGAGTTGTAATACACATCTATTACAACTAGCAAAACAAGAAGAGTTGTTAAAAACAAACATCTTTTACAACTGCCAAAACAGTTGTAACAGACATCTATTACAACTGCCAAAAAAGAAGAGTTGTTACAAATAAGTATCTATTACAATCACGCTCAAGATCAGTTGTAATAGACATCTATTACAACTAACAAAATGAAGCAGTTGTTGAAAACTAGTTTATTACAACTTTCTGAGTAAAACAGTTGTAAAAAATCTCTATTATAACTGACATTTTATGACAGTTGTAAAATTATAGTTGTAATAAGGTCTTTTTGTTGTAGTGATAGCCTATCGTACACTTCAACTCTCTAACACAATGATTTTTTGTATAAACCATTTCTTTCTATACTCTCTTCCTATCGAAAGCAATTGTATCCTATAATCGACGGTATAAATAGAAATTATAAAGTTAACGTAGGATTGGTGGTGTCCCCTATGTTTACTCTTTTTTCTGCATTCTGTGATTATAACTGTGTGCGAGTAACACACTTTGGGGTTGATTGTCACTAGACCAACTTTTAACGTCAACATTAATTTACACTGATAACACCTGGGGATGCTGCAATTTGGCACCATAGAAAATTATCAAGATTGTCTCTTTGTGTAAAGCTCGGACCATGAACCATGATATTGTGAACTGTGCTCAACTTGGAGATATGTTGCCATAAACCAGGAATTAACCGTGAAGTAACATATAATATCATATAATTTACTATCCAAAGAATAGTTTGACAACACAAACATATTGTATGCTAGCTAGTATATAGCGGTATGAATCCAGAAAATATTACTGCTATACTAGTTGCTAGCTGCCATGGAAAATTAAAGGATTTGGAGGTCGGGTGTTCCTTCAACAAGACAGTGTAACAACGCTAATGACCGAGAATACTCTGTCAAAATGAAAGGATATATTTATCAAATATAATAATAGAATGTGCAGCACATTATTCGAACGCAGCGCTAGTTTTACCATGTTTGAATGCCAATGCAAGTTGCAGCTACCGTACATAGTTGTAATCGCATGCTACTGTTAAATCGGCACCTCCCTTAATATGTACATCAGCAAGATCGTATATGTTATCACTGAACTGAACTAGCTCTAGAAAGTTCTTAATTTGTTTAGCTATTTGTAGACTAATGTCAATTCTTCCCACGAATAGAAATTGGTAAATTGATTAGAATACAATGTTGGTTTCAAAGATTTTCATATTTCATTTGTTCTCACTACAAACACTATTGATACTGGCTAATTTTATATGAACATAGACATTTAGTATCCCCCATTTTTGTAAAACTTTAACATAATCATATAATTACCGAGTAGCCCTCCGTTTCTACCAAAAATGCCCTATCTCATTATAAGGCGCGTGTTAACCTAAAATTAAAACAAGCATCATTTCTCCCTAAAATCAAAGTCACGCTTCCTGCTTCCTTCCACCTCCTTTCAAGCCTCGGTCTCTCCTCCATACAAAACGCGCACGCTTCCTTACGTGGTTGGCATCGATTTAAGCACATTCAATCAGACACGATAAGGATTTTATCTCAAGCGTGGTTCATAAATCAATCTAGGGTGAAATTCTTGGTTGGAATAGTTAGGTTGAATGAGTTTGGTTGAAAATTAATATGAAAACGTGTGGTATCGTTGTAATGGGATTTAATGGTTGCTGGTTCAAGTTCTGACAAATATTGGCTACCACAGAAAGCGGTAATGTGGTAATAATATTAACCACGAATAGAGGATGCATGGCAGGTTTATCTTCCTCCTATGGGATCTGCATGGTAGTTTGTTTTCCTCATATGGTCTCTATGTGGTCTTGAAGCTCACCACGTTTCCTGCTTACATGGTTGGCATTTTTTTTCCACGATTTGCTACTGTGTGGTGACCTTAAAACAGAAAAAGAATATAATGCAATGATGTGCTTAGTTCAAGAGTTGTACATGTGCTTGGTGTACCGTATCGTAGGCGTGCTTAGTTTAATTTTCGTGCTTTATTTGTAGAAGGTCAGAACTCATATGACAACTTTCGAAAGAAGACGACGAATGAAAATGGAAAACAAAGATGTGGATGCATCAGATTTTGAGGTAGTTGCAAGGCAACCTGAGGAGTATCCTGAAGAAGTGGATGAGTGTAACAGTCCAAAATTTGAGTAGAAAATATTTGAATATCGAGATTATTCAAATATTTAAATCTTGGAATTAATGTTATAAAAATGATTTGATAACCTTTTAAAATCTCTTTATAAATAATAATTGATGAGGAGAAAACATGTTGATTTTTTGTTTACAAAGATAAATAGTTCAAAGAAATATCGATAATGTGACCAAAAACCGTTTTGTCAATAAATGACGTTTTACTTGTTCAAAGTTGTTAGAACATCATGTACATGTCGTTACAATAGAAGAACACACACACACACACACACACACATATATATATATATACACACACACACATATCTTATAAACAAAACAAATGGTATATGTATATATATTTTAAATATGATAGGTGACATAAAATGATAGGGACACGTGTCATCAAATGAACGGTACACATGTCTTGAGATTTAAGAGGATAAAGATACATAACCCTATTAGGTGTCCATGTGTTGAAACATCTTAAAACACCTAAGGGGGGTGGGGGACGTTTCTACATTCTAAAGCTTTCATGAAGATAAGGTGGATAAATGTCCAAAACCAAATTACCAAACTAGCTTTAAAGAATGCTATAAATAATGTAGAAATGTTCATTTTTTTCATACATTCCCAAAACAAAATAAAGGTAAGATAAAGAAGAGAAGTTTAGAAGAAGGCAAGAGAATAAATACAAATTCAAACTATAATTCAAGGGTGAGAAAACTATTTAAGTGCATGTATTCATTTCATACTCTGAAGAAAAATTGTGAAAATTGAGAATGATAGGTAACGAATCTATGAAAATGACATTCGGTATTTTGATGATAACTTCTTTATTTTTAATTAAATTTTGATTTCTTTAATGTTCTCGAAAGCTAACTCAAAGGCCTACAACTTTCATGTTGACCACTTTTCCATATTCAATGATTTGTATATCTAAAAACTGGACGCAAAGTCGGGTAAAAATCTGCTCGAAATGGACATGTTAAAAATAATAGGTGCCATATCAAAGATAATGAGTTGAACATTATCTTTGAAGGCATTGGAAAAAGAATTATTTATATACTAAGTATGAAAATTCCAAATCATTATCGATGTCTTTTGGCTGACACAAGTGATCCTTAGATTTAGCACTAAAGGTTTGGTCATGTAAATTTTAGGCTCTTGTCAAAATTTCTAAAAATATCCTAGTTGGTGGTCTCCTTAAAGTTAATTTTATGTAGAAAATCTATGTGATGCTTGCCAATTAGAAAAACATAGAAAAAGTTCATTTAAAACAAAAGTTATGATTTCAACTACTTAACCTTTGGAAATCTTACTTCTCAATCATTTTAGTCCTTCGCAAATTGATTCTCTAAGTCACAATAGATATGTACTTGTGATAGTAAATAAATTTTCCTCGATTTATATGTATAATATTTTTTGAGTAATAAAATAAATTCTTATGAACATTTTAAAATTTTCGCTAAAAGAATTCAAAATCAACTTTCTGTAAAAATTAAACCTATATGAAGTGATTACAGAGAAGAATTCAAAAATAAGAATTTTTTATTTTTTTGGAATAAGTAGAGAATAACTCACAACTTTTCTTTTCTAAGAACACCCCAACAAGATGGAGTAGTTGAACATAAAAATAGGACTATGCACGAATATGTTACAATGATATTAAGCGATAGTAGATTAGTAAAGAATTTTCGGGCAGAAGCAGTCGCTACAACATGTTATATTTTAACTAGAATATTAATTAGACCATTAACCAACAAAACATTGTATGAATTATTATGCAGTACAAAACCTAAAATATCGTATTTTAATGTTTTTGAAAGCAAAATCTATATTTTTAAAAATAAACATAATTTAGACAAATTTGATTCGAAATCCGATAAAGAAATTTTTATTGGATATTAAAATAGAAGCAAAGCATAAAGAGTTTACAATACTAGGAGTAAAACAATTGAAGAAATTCTACATGTCTGATTTGATGAAAATTGTAAAACTATTAATAATAATATCGATTACAATATAAATTTTGATGAAGAAGAAAATATTATAGAAGAATCATTAGATAATAGTAATAATAATAATCATGATGACAATCGTGAGGACTTTCTGTAATAGCCTAACTCAAAAAAAAAATCTAGGTATGAAAAATTACTAAATTTTTTGAATATTTTAATTTGATCTGATTCAAACATTTAAGTATAATAAACAATACATAAATAAATAAATATATGTAAGTTTATATGTATAAATATATACATAACACATAGTTTATAAATAAAAGACAAACGGTATGTGTAATATATTCTAAAATATGAAAAATGGCGTAAAATGATAAGGACACGTGTCATAAAATGAGCAGTGCACATGTCATGAGAATTAAGGAGCTAAAGACACATTAGGTTTCCACATGTAGAAACATCTGAAAACACCAAAGGAGGCATGTGTCTACATCCTAAAGCTTGCGAGAAGACAAGGTGGACAAGTGTCCAAAACTAAATGACCAAACAATCCTTAAAAATTACTACATAAAGGGTGGAACATTCATTTCTTTCCATGCATTCACAAAACAAAAATAAAATAAAGAGGAGAAGTTTAGGAGAATCCAAAAGGATACATATAAGATCAAGATACAAGTATAAGGTGAGAAAAACTATTTGAGTTCATGTATTCATTTTATACTTTGAAGAAAAGTTGTGAAATTTAAGAATGAATTACTGGACTTGAACCCCTGAAAATGACATTCAGTATTTTGACCATAACATTTGTAATTCTTGATGAAATTTCGATTTCTTTATCAATTTAGAAAGCTAATTCAATGACCTACAACTTTGTCTTCGGCTACCTTTTCTAATTCGCTCGTTTGTGTACCTGAAAACTGGACGCAAAGTCAGGTAAAAATCTGCCCGAAATGGACATGTAAAAAAGGCATCAACATATTGATTTTTCTATACTGAATTAATAAATGATTTTAAGTATTTCTTTGGGTAATTAAGTAGACTAAGAAAGCTTCTTACCATAAAAAAGTTGGAGTCAAAAACTATTTTTATCAAAGAGAAATAGCATCAAACATTTTGTTCAAAAAAATTGGCTGAAAATCTGAATTTCAAAATTTTGAAATGGTTTTTAAATGTTTCTCCCACTGAAGCATGTCAAAACAGAATTTTTTTTATAGCATTTCTAAAGCGCTGCCTTTTCTGAGTTACTTATGAAGTATTCTAACAAGCTCAGAACTTTTCACAGCACATCTGAATTCTGGGGTATCTGTTTAAAATAATTCTAAACTACCCAGAACTTTCAGTAGCATATCTGAAGCACTGTCTTTTCTCTGAATTGATTATAAAGTGCTTTAACATGAACAGAACTGTTCATAGCATGTCTGAAACACTGTAGATAGTGTTTTAAGCCTAAAATCATTACAAACCACCCAGAACTTGTCGTAGCATTTCTGAAACGTCGTCTTTTCTCTGAATTATTTATAAAGCACTCTTAACATGCCTAGAACTTTTCATATGCTTTCTAAATGCTTCAGTTTTATTTGTATTAATGCTAAAACTTTTTATAGCACTTTTTCAAATGCTAACTATTTTTTCTTTTAGATTTTAAACCTTTAGGAAGTGGATTTGACGTTCTTTTTAACATAGATTGGAATAATTTTTAGGTAGTTTTGGGTTTATCTTGAACGATTAAAAATATGAATTTGAAAAGTAATTTAAGATTACATGTGAGATACATTTTATTAATTATATTTCTTCGATAGGGTGCAGTATAATACAATAGATCTTGGGTAGTGCACTATTACTCTATGTTGGTATTGAACCGAGTAGAGTACATCCCTACATAGTGATGGGATGCCGACCGCAATAAGATAGCATATCCTAACATCTAAACCAAGTCGAGGGGTGTGGTTTAGATTCATAACTATATTTGAGAAGTTGTGGGCTTTTGATGAAATGAAGTTATCATAAATTTGTTTGATATAATATCTTGAAGTCTTCCTTGATTTTTGTTTTAAACTTTGGACTGATGAAACCTTTGAAGAAAAGAATCATAATGAAACTATAGTACAACCCATAAAGAAATGACGTGAAAACTAAGTTTGAATAGCTATTGTAACACCCCACACCCGCTAAGGTCACTCACTAAGGGAATGCCTTAACTTCGGTGGAGTATTTTAAGTGAATATAGAACAGAAAAATTACAACAAGACAGATATAAGTAATACTTGAAATTTAAAACATCATTTCATTGCAGCAGAAGGTAAACATGTTTGGTGACATATCAAAAACCAACAAGAGTCAAGTACAAAATATCCATCTCGTTAAAAACATAAGTACACAATCCCACTACATACTAATAGCCATAACAGAAAATATAAGCTGGGCTTTACATCAACGGTCCAAGCTCCAAAAGATAGATAAAGCAATCTGATCAAAGCCCACTAGTGCTAGGCCCACTCTGAGAACCTGAGGGTTGGGAAAAGGATAAAAACAACGGGGTCAGACGTAAGTCTGAGCGAGTCCTATAACTTTAACAATACAATCATTAAAGTAATTAAGGTATGATATAAACTTGGTACGGTAACGACTGGGGATAAATGACTACACTAAGCAGCCAACTAGACATAGGATGAACTAAGATATCGGTAAAGACGCATCTACCCACCCAAGGGTAATTACTACACTGCACCACACCAGTCATTCCTACTTAAAGGTTGATCCCACTCATGGACTTAGAAAATATAACTAGTAGTTTCGTGTACCCCTAGCTGACCACATAGGTGCCGTCTGCCCCTATCTCCACTAGGTGTACCCACTACTGTCCAAGCGATCGGCTCCCTAACGTAGATACCCGTGCTGGTCCCACAGTGGGGTGTATCATTCCCCAAAGTGGCAACCCGATACCAACACTGATGCACGGCTTATACCTACACGATGCAACAACGTCTTACCTACCAGCCCGGGCCCACACACGCATATGAAACCCGTTGGACTTGCGTTGCCACCGCTAACCCGTTTTGGCCTCTTATAGTCAAGCCCAGTACGCGTGTCCCGTCCTCGACATGGATCGAGCCCAATAAGATACATATGGGTTACTGGTTGAAATGGGCCCCCACAAGCTACCCACCTAAGCTTGTCCCCTTTTCTAGTGTATCCCACTTAACCCTTTAATCATGTTTAATTACATGTTTCCACTTGGTTAAGTATTCTAATCGTATTTTCTATTGCCACCCAAGGCAACCCACTAGATTTCCACATGCCACCCAAGGCACTTACTTGATTTCCACATGTCACCCAAGGCACCCACTTAACCACTCATGCCCCACTACATGCTTATCTGGTTAAGTGTTTCTTAATTGATTAAGAACGTAACCTTTGTAAAGACCTCTCTCATTAGACTGTCTTTTATGGCAGCTGGATTTGCCGGTCGGATCCGGGCAGCCTTACGCCATAACCGAGTCTAACCTCGTGTCTTTACACTTGTCACGTATTTAGTTTATGCCTAAGACCTCTCACATTGGGCCAATCATTTGTAGCCGCTGGATTTGTCGGTCGGGTCCGGGCAGTCTTATGCTACAAAAGGGTCCAACCTCGTGTCTTAGTCGATTAATTACACCTAATTAATCACCCCCATATTTTGAATTAATTTTCCCTAATTAATTCCAATTTAATGATGTACATAATTGACTCAATTATGTCCATCCACTCGTGGTATGCAACATCATACCAATTTCACCACAATTTTGTTAACATGAATATTAACCCCATCGTTCCCCACGTAATACGCTAACATGACATACTCAAAATGGAAGATTCATCACAAATACAATGGGTTCAACTTAGCATAACATTAGCATCACATGGGTTTTAAAGGTGTCAACTTGCATATATGACCATAGCATCAAACCCAACTAGCATAAATGATCAACCCAAACTTGCATGAATCACATATGTCATAAAGAGGGTAACTTGCATAAGTTACTTATGTCATACAAAGGGGTAAACTTGTATATGCATGTATGATATACAAAGGGGTTAACTTGCATATGTATGCATATCATACAAAGGTGTAAACTTGCACATGTTACTTGCATATAATCAAACACCAAACTTGCATAACATGTCATATATGAACTTGCATATAATCAGACACCAAACTTGCATAACATGTCATATATGAACTTGCATATAATCAAACACCAAACTTGCATAACATGTCATATATGAACTTGCATATAATCAAACACCAAACTTGCATAACATAGTGTCATAATGGATCAATGTTTATCATAGTGATTTGCATAACTAGTATCATGATCATATAGCATAAATTACACCCAACTTGCATAACTAGCTTCATGGGCACATAGCATCAAACTTGCATAACTTGCATCATGAACATATAGCATACAACTTGCATAACTATCATCATGAACACATAGCATATGATAACCAAACTTGCATTGATCCACATACATAACCATAACCTCATTATATCCTATCATAATTAGTTTAGCAATTGCTTGCTAAAGGCATAGAAACTCACAACTTGTTGATTAGCACTCCTATGAAGAAGATTAAGTTGCTAGAGTTGATTAGAAGTTGATTTGAGAAGCTATATTCTTCTACAATTTGATGGAGGCTCCTTCTAGTTGCATTTTGACGGCATGACGACGTTGTAACTATTTTTAGTATGAATTAGGGTAGTCTTAAGGTGTATTTATAGACTTAGGATGTAGTTTAGGCCCTTAGATTAACCCTAGATTAGGTTAGAGCCGTCAGATTTCGTCACAAGCCCCAAAACACAGCCCTACAGCCAAAACAGTGCACCCAGCCAAACTGGCCGAGCCACCTGTGTCGACAGGGGTGTCGACACAACCCCCTTGTGTGTCGACTCCCCAGTCGACACAGGGGTCGACTTGGTGCTGGCGGGAATTTTCCCGCCTAGCCCCTCCTTCTGCATTTGAAATCTGTTTTTCGAAATTTGAATTTTCTGAAAACTTCTTCGGGCCTTAACTGGGTCATATGGACTCCGATTTTCGAAAACTCGGACTCTATTTTGCGTATTTTTCCGAGACGAACACAATGGCATAGCCCGTTTCCCCTGATTCAGATCTTAAAATTTAATTCTGCCCTGATTTATATTATAACAAGTTATTCAACATACGGGGTGTAACATTCTCCCCTACTTAAAGGATTTCGTCCCCGAAATCTCTAAGTCAAGAAGAACGTATCCTACCATCCAAACAACCATCTACTAAAGCATCAAACACTAGTCATCCATTGTCCTTAAAGTTTCTAATACTGTATGAACATATGCAAAAAGTGTGTGTATATGTTCCCTGTCTAATGCAAAATCAGGCGGTCTACTGATTCAGTTGACCTCCTTAATGCAAACCATGATAGTGCCATGCATCCAATATGTATGCGAAAGAACCCTATCTACACATACTATTTCTACATGTGTGCACAACCATACACCAAAATGCATCATCCATATGATAACACAACCATTATACACCCATTAATATAGCTACCAACACACAATTATATGCAATATGCAATATGAAGTGACTGAGCCGATCTAGTGTCTAAAGTGTGTGTATATGCATCCACGAGCAACCACTAGCAAACACTTGCATCCACACGCATCCATCAATCATAACATGTCTCAAACACATGTTTCAACCATAGGTTTACCCTATCTAAAGGTCAAAGGTACTAATGAGAGGACATACTAAAGATAAGATAAGAACTAGACAAACGATAAAGGAGAAATTAAAAGACATACCCTCAAAAAGGAATGGGTACAGTGAACACATCTTCGTTTCTGTGTCCCAAGTAGTGTTGCTCTCATCATCTCCCCATTGCACTTTGACTAGTTGAACCTCTCTGTTTCTCAACTTCCTAATCTCTGACCCAAGGATGCGAGTAGGAGCTCGTCGAATCATTGCATCACGCTCTACCTCCACTTCTCTAAGCAAGCTCGGCTCTACCACCTCTGCGGTCTCATGTAGGCACTTCCTCAAATGTGACACATGGAATATGTCATGTACACCACTAAGTCTCTCGGGCAAATCCACTATATATGCCATCTGTCCAATCCTTTCCTTAATAGGAAACGGTCCTACAAACCTTGGTGCTAACTTCCCAACGGACCCAAAGAGAACGACATTCCGTAATGGAGATACTTTGACAAAGATCATGTCCCCAACATCAAACTCAAGATCCGTCCTCCTCTTATCCGCGTAAGATTTCTGTCTGTCTTGCGTCGCTTTCATCCTTCTTCGAATCAAATCAATCTTTTCCGAAGTCTCTCTAACCATATCAGGCCCAAGCAAGATCTTATCTGTAGATTCCCACCAACATGTAGGTGATCGACAAGGCCTTCCATAAAGAGCTTCGAAAGGAGCCATACCAATACTAGACTGAAAGCTGTTATTATACGCGAACTCCACCAATGGAAGATAGTCTTCCCATGTACCTCCAAAATCTAAGATACATAGCCTCAAAAGGTCTTCTAGAATACGGTTCACCCTCTCGGTCTGGCCGTCCATCTGAGGATGATATGCGGTGCTCAAACACAACTGAGTCCCTACCGCCTCTTGCAAACTCTTCCAAAACTCGCTAGTGAAGATGGGATCTCGATCGCTCACTATGCTAGAAGGTACACCATGCAACCGAACTATCTCTCGAAGGTAAACTGAAGCTAGCCATGGAGCAGTCCTCTTACTCTTCACGGGTATAAAATGGGCGCTCTTAGTAAGTCTGTCTACCACAACCCAAATTCCCGTATTACCCTTCCTCGATCTCGGTAACCCATAGATAAAATCCATCGAGATGCTATCCCACTTCCATTGCGGAACTTCCAATGGGTGAAGCAACCCACCGGTTTCTTTTGCTCCGCTTTCACTTGTTGGCACACCAAGCATCTAGCGACATATTCGGCCACATCCTTCTTCATACCGGCCTGTCTTGGTACATCTTGTCCCCACCGGGATGAATGGTCATCTTTGAACGATGCACATCATCAAGAATAGCCTTCCTCAAACCCTCGTCTTGCGGTACACAAAGTCTACCGTCTCTACGCAAGCACCCCCTATCGTCTAGGGTGTACCTACTCAAATGGCTGGACGACTCCCCCCTTATGAGCCTCTCTACCAACTCAACCAACTGTGGGTCGTCCCGATGTGCCTCGCCAATCCGTCCCAAAAGAGTAGGTCTGACCTCTAAGGATGCTAGCAAACCGGGTGTAAAGTCAACAGAAGGTCTGAAATCAAACATCGAGATAAATTCCAAGCTTCGTTGTTCCACGAACAATGGACTCAAGGACAACCTTTTTCTGCTTAAGGCGTCCGCCACTACGTTACCCTTGCCAGGGGTATACGCTATCTCGAAATCATAGGATGTTAAGAACTCCATCCACCTTTGTTGTCTTAAGTTCAAATCCTTCTGAGAAAACAAGTACTTCAATGATTTGTGTTCAGTGAACAATTCGAACCTCTCGCCAAGAAGATAATGGCGCCAAGACTTAAGCGCAAAAACAAAAGCGGCCAACTCTAGATCATGGGTAGGGTAATTTTTCTCATGCTTTCTCAACTGCCATCCCCCGTAGGTTATTACCCTTCCCTCTTGCATTAAGACTGCGCCTAGTCCTGTCCCACAAGCATCGGTATAAACAACAAATGGCTTACTCCCATCTGGCAACACTAAGACTGGAGCTGTGGTTAAAGCTCTCTTTAACCGTTGGAATGCATCATCACAAACTACGTCCCATGTGAAGACTAGATTCTTCTTCGTCAAGCGAGTTAATGGGGCTGATATCTTCGCGAAGTCCTTGATAAACTTCCTATAGTAGCCAGCCAACCCCAAGAAACTCCTCACCTCGGTAGCATTCTTCGGAACCTACCAATCTTGGATGGACACTACCTTCGCGGGATCCACAGCTATCCCTTCTTTGGAGACCACGTGCCCCAAAAACCGCACTTCCTTCCTCCAAAAGTGACATTTAGAGAATTTAGCCTTAAGGCTATGCGCTCGAAAGGCCTCCAACACTTCCCTAAGAAGTAGGGCATGCTCTTCTTCACTCTTAGAAAAGACTAAGATGTCATCCACAAAGACCACCACGAACTTATTAAGGTACTCCCTGAACACCCCACTCATCAAATCAACAAAGTATGCAGGGGCGTTCGTCAAACCAAATGGCATCACAAGCCACTCATAGAAACCATCCGGAGTCCTAAAGGCAGTCTTCTCTATACTATCCTCAGCCACTCTCAACTGATGAAACCCCGTGGCTAAGTCCAACTGCGAAAACACTGAGGCGCCAACCAACTGATCAAAGAGATCGTCAATCCTCGGCAATGGGTGTCTATTCTTCTTTGTGAGCTTGTTGAGTTCTCTATAGTCTACACAAAGTCTGAGGGACCCATCCGCCTTCGTGGCAAAAACTACCGGAGCACCCCACTCCGATATACTTCGTCTTATGAACCCCTTCTCAAGCAACTCCCCTACTTGCTTATGGAGTTCCCTCCTCTCAAAAGGAGCCATGTGGCGCACTGGCAAAGATACTGGCTTAGCATTGTCCACCAGATATATTCAGAAGTCTATCTCCCGCTTCGGAGGTAAGCCCTTCACCTCCTCAAACACATCTGAGTATTCCCGGACCACTCTAACAGATCGCAAACTCTCGACCGAAGCGTCAAGCGATTCAAGATAACTTAGCATAACAGAATCCATGGGATTACAAGAGATCTCGAGAGTGTTACCCAAGCAGGTCATGAGCCTAACAACTCTCCTTTCACAATCAAGAACGGCACCATTACTGGATAACCAGTCCATGCCCAAAATTAAACCATAGCCTGTGAAGCCCAAGACAAAAGCATCACATCTAAACTCAACGCTAAGTATAGAAATCTTCAAACCCAAACATATCATGGACAAATAAGTGGAGCCCCCAATTGGGTTTGAAACAACCAAGGGATCATCTACTAGACTGGTGTCTAAGTGCAGTGACTCAACTAATGATGATGAGATAAACGAATGCGATGCGCCAGAGTCGAATAAAGTACGGACAGGATGATCAAACAGAAAAACCAGACTTTCAACGGAAATAGTTCTACCTCTTTCCTGAATCGGTGGAACCGCGAGAGCCTGAACTTGCTCCCTTGCCTGACCTGGTGCCATAAGAGCTTGCACCTGTCCTCCTGAGGTAGATCCCGTCCTCTGCCCCTTCTTAGGGCAGTCTTTCACTAGATGCCCTGCTTCGCCACAGTGGAAGCAGCCAGTCTTCTTCTTCTTCCGACAATCTTTGCTTAGGTGGCCTGGTGTCCTACAATTGAAGCACTTCTTCTTTCCCTTGCCACCGTTGCCTTTCCCACCCTTGTTTTGCTGTTGCTGTTGAGGTCTCTTCTGATATCCTTTCTTCTCGGGTGCCTTATTAGCATTGGGACCCTTCTCTTCCTCATGAATGAGTGCCATGTCTACTAGCTTCTCAAAGGTGGCCCCCATAGGGATGTGAGTCATAGCCAATCCATGCATCGGTTCATTCAAGCCCTTAACAAACCTCAAAGCCTTCTTCTCCGGTGTATTCGCCATGTCTATGCCAAACCTTGCCAACTGATTAAACTTGTTGACATATTCCTTCACTGATTGATTTCCTTACTTTAGAGTCAAGAACCTTTCCATATACAGATTTTCTTCCGCCCTTGAGAGAAACTTTGCCACAAACCTTTGTCTGAAATCCGCCCAAGAGTCAACTAGGCGTTCTCCATTAGTGACCTCCCACCAGAACGAGGCCTCTCCCTTCATTAACCAGGCAGCTAACTTGACTTTCTTTCCTTCTTCCATCTCAAAGATTTCTATCAACTCTTCCGTCTCCTTAAGCCAATCCCTAGCTTCCACAAAAGTTTCTGATCCTTGAAAAGGTTTCCCTCCCATAGCCTTAAATTCCTTGCAAGTCTTAGCAAAAGTATCCGTGCGAGGAGGAGGAGGGGGAGGAAGATCGGGTGCAACTGGTGGTGGAGGAACATTTGCTGGACCCGCAGCGGCGGACCTAGCCTCCATCAACCTCCTATACCATACTGGTATCGCTACACCCTCCGGAAAGTTAAGATCTTCAGCCATGCTGAAACGAAAAAGGAAAGATTCAAAACAGAGAATTCGAAAGATAAAGATATGGCTATTGGGGGTTATGCTTTTCTTTCAAAAACTTTTCTCTTAAAAGACATGTTTTTGAAAATACTTCTTCCAAAAATGTTTTTAGAAAAATAGTTTTTCTAAAAAAATTATCTGTTCTGGTAACCTTTAGCTCTGATACCACGTGTAACACCCCACACCCGCTAAGGTCACTCACTAAGGGAATGCCTTAACTTCGGTGGAGTATTTTAAGTGAGTATAGAACAGAAAAATTACAACAAGACAAATATAAGTAATACTTGAAATTTAAAACATCATTTCATTGCAGCAGAAGGTAAACATGTTTGGTGACATATCAAAAACCAACAAGAGTCAAGTACAAAATATCCATCTCGTTAAAAACATAAGTACATAATCCCACTACATACTAATAGCCATTATAGAAAAGATAAGCTGGGCTTTACATCAACGGTCCAAGCTCCAAAAGATAGATAAATCAATCTGATCAAAGCCCACTAGTGCTAGGCCCACTCTGAGAACCTGAGGGTTGGGAAAAGGATACAAACAATGGGGTCAGACATAAGTCTAAGCGAGTCCTATAACTTTAACAATACAATCATTAAAGTAATTAAGGTATGATATAAACTTGGTACGGTAACGACTGGGGATAAATGACTACACTAAGCAGCCAAATAGACATAGGATGAACTAAGATATCGGTAAAGACGCATCTACCCACCCAAGGGTAATTACTACACTGCACCACACCAGTCATTCCTACTTAAAGGTTGATCCCACTCATGGACTTAGAATATATAACTAGTAGTTTCGTGTACCCCTAGCTGACCACATAGGTGCCGTCTGCCCCTATCTCCACTAGGTGTACCCACTACTGTCCAAGCGATCGGCTCCCTAACGTAGATACCCGTGCTGGTCCCACAGTGTGGTGTATCATTCCCCAAAGTGGCAACCCGATACCAACACTGATGCACGGCTTATACCTACACGATGCAACAACGTCTTACCTACCAGCCCGGGCCCACACATGCATATGAAACCCGTTGGACTTGCGTTGCCACCGCTAACCCGTTTTGGCCTCTTATAGTCAAGCCCAGTACGCGTGTCCCGTCCTCAACATGGGTCGAGCCCAATAAGATACATATGGGTTACTGGTTGAAATGGGCCCCCACAAGCTACCCACCTAAGCTTGTCCCCTTTTCTAGTGTATCCCACTTAACCCTTTAATCATGTTTAATTACATGTTTCCACTTGGTTAAGTATTCTAATCGTATTTTCTATTGCCACCCAAGGCAACCCACTAGATTTCCACACGCCACCCAAGGCACTTACTTGATTTCCACATGTCACCCAAGGCACCCACTTAACCCCTCATGCCCCACTACATGCTTATCTGGTTAAGTGTTTCTTAATTGATTAAGAACGTAACCTTTGTAAAGACCTCTCACATTAGACTGTCTTTTATGGCAGCTGGATTTGCCGGTCGGGTCCGGGCAGCCTTACGCCATAACCGAGTCTAACCTCGTGTCTTTACACTTGTCACGTATTTAGTTTATGCCTAAGACCTCTCACATTGGGCCAATCATTTGTAGCCGCTGGATTTGCCGGTCGGGTCCGGGAAGTCTTATGCTACAAAAGGGTCCAACCTCGTGTCTTAGTCGATTAATTACACCTAATTAATCACCCCATATTTTGAATTAATTTTCCCTAATTAATTCCAATTTAAGGATGTACATAATTGACTCAATTATGTCCATCCACTCATGGTATGCAACATCATACCAATTTCACCACAATTTTGTTAACATGAATATTAACCCCGTCGTTCCCCACGTAATACGCTAACATGACATACTCAAAAGGGAAGATTCATCACAAATACAATGGGTTCAACTTAGCATAACATTAGCATCACATGGGTTTTAAAGGTGTCAACTTGCATATATGACCATAGCATCAAACCCAACTAGCATAAATAATCAACCCAAACTTGCATGAATCACATATGTCATAAAGAGGGTAACTTGCATAAGTTACTTATGTCGTACAAAGGGGTAAACTTGCATATGCACGTATGACATACAAAGGGGTTAACTTGCATATGTATGCATATCATACAAAGGTGTAAACTTGCACATGTTACTTGCATATAATCAAACACCAAACTTGCATAACATGTCATATATGAACTTGCATATAATCAAACACCAAACTTGCATAACATGTCATATATGAACTTGCACATAATCAAACACCAAACTTGCATAACATGTCATATATGAACTTACATATAATCAAACACCAAACTTGCATAACATGTCATATATGAACTTGCATATAATCAAACACCAAACTTGCATAACATGGTGTCATAATGGATCAATATTTATCATAGTGATTTGCATAACTAGCATCATGATCATATAGCATAAATTACACCCAACTTGCATAACTAGCTTCATGGGCACATTGCATCAAACTTTCATAACTTGCATCATGAACATATAGCATACAACTTGCGTAACTAACATCATGAACACATAGCATATGATAACCTAACTTGCATTGATCCACATACATAACCATAACCTCATTATATCCTATCATAATTAGTTTAGAAATTGCTTGCTAAAGGCATAGAAACTCACAACTTGTTGATTAGCACTCCTATGAAGAAGATTAAGTTGCTAGAGTTGATTAGAAGTTGATTTGGGAAGCTATCTTCTTCTACAATTTGATGGAGGCTCCTTCTAGTTGCATTTTGACGGCATGACGACGTTGTAACTATTTTTAGTATGAATTAGGGTAGTCTTAGGGTGTATTTATAGATTTAGGATGTAGTTTAGGCCCTTAGATTAACCCTAGATTAGGTTAGAGCCGTCAGATTTCGTCACAAGTCCCAAAACACAGCCCTACAGCCAAAACAGTGCACCCAGCCAAACTGGCCGAGCCACCTGTGTCGAAAGGGGTGTCGACGTGTCGACTCCCCAGTCGACACGGGGGTCGACTTGGTGCTGGCGGGAATTTTCCCGCCTAGCCCACCCCTTCTGCATTTGAAATCTGTTTTTCGAAATTTGAATTTTCTGAAAACTTCTTCGGGCCTTAACTGGGTCATACGGACTCCGATTTTCGAAAACTCGAACTCTATTTCGCATATTTTTCCGAGACGAACGCAATGGAATAACCCGTTTCCCCTGATTCAGATCTTAAAATTTAATTCTGCCCTAATTTATATTATAACAAGTTATTCAACATACGGGGTGTTACAACTATCTCACTAGGTCTGTGTTGCTCATGATGTTACACTTAGATTATTTAGGTTTATATGGTTATTGGTTGCTTTTAAGTAAAGACTTCTATTATGCATATTATCTCTTTATGTATCCCTATGTATAATTATGTAATGACCAGTCTCTTGGATCTTTGTAACCATATTCTTTGATGGGATGATTGTATAATAGCTCTTCCATTTAAAATCATGTACTATGAATGGTTTTATACTCCGACAAGCTTTTGTTAAGTTGTGATACTGTTCTATTAGCACCATGGCTTATTTATGGCATTACCACTTCTTGATAAGTATACCAAAGTGGGGGCATTATAATTATTAGTATCCGAGCCAAGGAATAAGGGGTGCTTTTGGAAACTTTATAGTATCACAATTTAATTTGTCGGAATAGGAATAGGAAGTTTAAACAATTATTGGCATCTTTATGACTATTTTCAGTTATAGGTTATGGCAAGCGACATAATTGGTGTATGGGGGATTCATGGGGTGGTGTTAAGTGCACCAACACACCAAATGATTGATTAGTTGCTCCAAGTCCCACAATAGAAAAGCATGTGCTTAAAAGAGAGCAAGGACAATTCTCCTCGATGAGATATATGAAGTTTATCATAGAGCTAACTATTATGAAGATCGTCTAAAAAGAGATCTTATTCTTTACCGTATGCGCCAGAAGATGAAACCGTTTGAGACGTCGAATAAACTGGAAAAATGGACTAACTATGGAGATGCTTTAGAATTTCTAAGACAAGAAGGAGCATTACCAACACAAGGAGAGAATATAAGACGTAAACAACTTCAAAATAAAATAGTGAACAATTTGATGAAGAGGAGTCTGAGACAGTTGGCTCAAATGATTACTCTCAAGAAGTCGTTGAACTTTCTCGAGCAGTAAATGCTAAAACGGGTCATTATTCATCCAAAGAAATAATAGTGATCGATTAAAAATAAAATATGAAGTCAAGTATTAGTTAATATATCAAGTAGTATGGACAACTATCTATATTTTGTGGAGGTTGTGAATAAACACCAAAATTTTGTTTGTAAATAAGGGTTATAAATAATATAACATGTTTTCGTGTTCATGACTTGAGTATGTCATTAGATATTCTTTATAATTAACGGTGTATTTCATCTATAACCATAACAATATAATTTTTATTAAAGGTCATGGAAAATTAAAATAACTCAACAATTCAGAGTCAAGAGGCTCAGTCGTCCGCACAAACAAATGCTATGGAATTGTTTGCATCTTTTATCAAGTAGATAGAGCGAGTTTCTTCAACATCTTCAACAAACAACCTTTTAAGCCATTTTAAAAGTTTGAAACCTGACAATTTGTTGGAGATGCAGATCTAGTTAAGGAAAAGCAATGGATTCAACATCTAAAGGATATATTTGGAGTTTTGGAATGTAATGAAGTCGACAAAAGGAAGTTGGCTGTCTTTCAGTTATCAGAGGAAGATCGAAATTGGTGGGAGATAGTTCGAACAACAACTAGTCCAGACGAGATGGAACAGATGACATGGGGCAAATTTAAGGAAAAGTTCTTGGATAAGTATTTTCAGAAGAATGAGAGAGAGAGAAGATAGAGACAAAATTTCAAAATCTTACTCTAGAAGGTATGTCAGTAACCCAATATCGAAATAAGTTTGAACTTTGAAGCACTATCCCGATTTGGAAATCATTTAATTGATACACCCGAAAAGCATGCTAGACGATTTGCAAAGGGATTAATCCATCCCATAAGAAGATATGTTATTGGTGATGGACGCAAAACTTATGAGATGATAGTAGCAGAAGCTTTAAATATGGAAGAAGACTATCTTCAGTTCCAGTAAGAAAGGAAGGTTTCAAATAAAAGGAAGCCAAACAATCTTTCTGACAATCAAAAGAAACCGGATGAGAAGAAAAGGAAACCAAATAGAGGAAGTAAAGGACGGACGGGACAAGAAAAGGAGCCTGATAAAGTAAGGAGACGTTACCGGTGCAACGAAATAGGACACACTTCTCCAAATTGTACTAAGGCAATCGTATGTTACAATTGCAACGAATCTGGGCACATTAGTCGTAATTGCAAGAAGCTAAGGAAGGAAAATAGGGGGCAACAAGGACGGGTACATGTAGGTTTTTCTGAACAAGCTCAAGTAGAAAGTACCATGTTTCTTTTTGACCTTCAAGCTAGAATTTTATTTGATACTAGTGCCACACATTCTTTTATTGTAGAAATATTTTCTCTACGATAGGATTACCTATTGAGAAACTATCGAATCCTTTGATAATAGATAGTTTAGTTGGAGGGGAGAACTAAACTTGAGAGTATGTGTAGGAACTATATCCTTAACTTTGAAGGTAAGGGTATGGTGGCTAATTTAATTATCTTTCCAATGGAATGTTTTTATATCATCCTTGGGATGGATTGGCTTACACAATATCAAGCTATCTTGAATTGTCACAACAAAACTATAAGTTTGACAATTCGAGAGCATGAAACCTTTGTTTACTCATGTAATAAAGTTGAAGACGCTTTTAAATCTGAATATATTGCTCATATCAATATCTAGGATAAGGGTCAATGGTGGACCAAATCCTAATAGTAAAGGAATTTAAAGAAGTTTTTCAAGAAATACCAGGGTTACCACCAAAAAGAGAAATTGATTTTGTATCGACCTATACCTGGAACAACTCCTATTGCTAAAGTTGCTTATCGTATGTCTCCTACAGAAAATCAAGAATTAAAGAGACAAATTAAGGAGATGGAGGATCAAGGATTTATTAGACCTAGTAAATGGGGAGCATCAGTGTTTTTTGTAAAGAAGCGTGATGGAATGTTTCGTCTATATGTGGATTACTGAGAGCTTAATAAGGTAACAATTACGAACAAAACCCATTACCTCGGATCGGTGATTTATTTGATCAACTCCAAAGAGCTACGTATTTTCAAATTTGGACTTAAGATTTAGGTATCATCAATTAAGAATAAAAAAAGAAGTTATTCCAAAGACAACTTTCCAAACACAGTACAGACACTACGAATTCTTGGTGATGCCTTTTGGCCTTACCAACACTCCAGCAGTATTCATGGATCTAATGAATCGTGTGTTCCATCCATACCTTGATCATTTTGTTCTTGTGTTTATTGATGATATCCTTATCTACTCTAAGACAAAGGAGGAACATGAATGCCATCTACGTTTATGTTTCCAAACACTAAAAGAACATAAGATATATGCAAAATTAAGTAAACGTGAATTCTGGCTTAAGGAAGTAATATTTCTTGGATATGTTATGTCAAAGAATGGAATAGGAGTAGACCTATCAAAGTTAAGGCGGCGTTGAAATGTAACCCTCTGACAACACCAATAGAAGTTCGAAGTTTTGTAGGATTAGCCAGTTATTACCGAAGATTTATTCTACATTTCTCAAAGATAGCATCTCCATTAACAAAACTAACTTGTAAGGAAACCAAGTTTATTTGGGATGAAAAATGTAAGATAGCATTTGAAACCTTAAAGAAAAATTGATCGATCACCAATTCTATCTTTGCCAAGGAGTGGGTTCCATATAAAGTTTATTCTAACGCATGCAGACAAGGATTAGGATGCATACTAATGCAGGAAGACAAAGTTATTGCTTATGGCTCTCATCAATTAAAGCCCAGTGAAGCTAATTATCCAACTCATGACTTAGAATTGGCCGCGATTGTGTTTGCCTTAAAAGTTTGAGGCATTACCTTTATGGAGAACCATTCCATGTTTATTCTGACCATAAGAGTTTAAAATATTTGTTCTCTCGAAAAGAATTAAATATAAGACAAAGAAGGTGGATGGAATTCATAAAAGATTATGATTTTATATTACACTATCATCCAGAAAAAACAAATATAGTTGTAGATGCATTAAGTCGAAAAACCTATGGCATAGTAGCTCATTTAATGATAAGAGAATGGAGGGCTCTAGAGACTCTTGCTAAGATGAACTCTTGCACAAGGATGATTAATGGAGATATGGTTAACAATATAGTACTTCTATGTAATCTTATAATTCAGCCAACTCTAGTAAGTAGAATATTGAAAGCCCAAGAAGAAGATGAGGAACTAAAAGAGTTATTTAAAAAAAATGAAGGATGAGGAACCTATAGATTGGAACAATGATAAAGATGGCGGTTATAGATTCAAAAATAGACTTTGTGTTCCAAATCAAACTGAATTGAAAAATAAAATTCTTAGTGAAGCACATCGTTTAAGGCTTACGGTGCATCCAGGAAGCGCAAAAATGTTTAAGGATCTTAAACGTCAGTTTTGGTGGAATGGAATGAAAAAGGATGTTCCTGAATTTGTTACAAAATCTCTTACGTGCCAACTAATTAAAGCAGAGCAGCAACGACCGGTGGGACTTCTGCAACCACTTAGTATTGCTAAATGGAAATGGGAGCATATAACAATGGATTTTATCACTGGATTGCCTATGACAAAATAAGGTCATAATGCAATATGGGAATTGGTGGACCGCTCGACAAAGTCAACACATGTCATACCTTACAACATAACCTACTCAATGTAGAAATTGAGTAGACTCTTGAAAGAAATTGTTCGACTACATGGTATACCAGTTACCATAGTTTTAGATAGAGATTCACGATTCACTTCAAGGTTTTGGAGAAGTATTCAAAAAGCACTAGGTACATCACTATACCTGAGTATAACCTTTCATCCTCAAACAAATGGACAAACTGAAAGGGTGAACCGAATCATAGAAGATATGTTAAGGTCTTGTATAATGGAATTTGAAATCACATCGGAAACTCACATACCATTAATCGAATTTGCGTATAACAATAGTTATCATGCAAGTATTGGTATGGCCCCATATGAAGCTTTGTACGGAAGGCCTTGTCGTTGGTCAACTTGTTGGGTAGGAGTTAGAGATCGTGAGCTGCTTAGTCCAGACCTAGTAAAGGAAACAACTGAGAAGATTTCCATTATAAGGGAAAGATTGCAAGCATCCCATAGTAGGCAAAAGAGTTATGCAAATCATAGAGGGAAGGATTTGGAATTCGAAGTAGGAGATCAAATCCTTTTTTAGGTTTCTCCAGTACGAGGACTAATGCGATTTGGAAAGAAGAAGGCAAAACTACAACCGAGATTTATCAGACCATTTCGTATTACCTAGAAAATTGGAAATTTTGCATTCGTACTTGATTTACCCGAGAAATTATCAGATATACATAATGTGTTTCACATATTAATGCTACGAAAGTACATTTTTGACCCATCTCATGTGATTGATTTAAGCAATATTGAAGTTAAAAAGGGGACAAAGTACATTGTAAGTCTTGTTTGAGTTCTTGACAGAAAAGTTAAGAAACTAAGAACGAAAGAAATTTCCTTAGTAAAAGTTCAATGGAACCATCACAACGAAGACGAAGCATCATGGGAAGTGGAGTCAGAAATTCGTACAGAATAGGGGTGGGCGCGGTTCGGTGCGGTTTGAAGCTCAAACCGCTTCCGCACCGCATCAAACGGTTGATCAAAAATACAAACCATTATATTAACCGTTCAAATGGTTTGGTTTCGGTTCGGTTTCGATGTAATACGGTTCGGTTTTGGTTCGGTTCGGTTTGAACCCGTATTAAATATGAAACAAGAAAATTACTTTCATTAACAAACAATTTACGATTTTATGACGTTGTGTCATCTGAAGGTTAAAACTCATAGTGTTATCATTAATTAATATAACTACATAATACGTTGAAAATAGAATATATAGCGTTAAATTAAAAGTTAGATAGGAATTTGTTAACTTTTTTTATCATAATATTGTCGGAGTAGCTATGTGGTTCGGTTTAATACGGTTTGGTAAAAGTTCAAACCGCAACCGTATCATGCGAGGCGGTTCGGTTTGGGTTGTTTGCTTTAGAGAGAGAATCCAGTGCGGTTTTCCGCACCGTTTTTGCGGTTCGTTCTGGGCGGTTTCCGCATTGCGGTGTGGTTTATGCCCACCCCTAGTAAAGAATATCTAGAATTTCTTGAAGCCTAGATTTCGAGGACGAAACCTTTTTCTAAGGGTAGTAGAGTGTAACATCCTAACTCAAAAAAAAATCTAGGTATGAGAAATTTCTAGAAATTTTGAATATTTTAAACTGATCTGGTTCAAACATTTAACTATAATAAACACATACATATACATATACATATATATATATATATGTATATATATACATATAACACATTTATAAATAAAAGACAAATGGTATGCATAAATATATTCTAGAATATGAAAAATGGCTCAAAATGATAGAGACACGTGTCATAAAATGAACGGTGCAAATGTCATGAGAATTAAGGATGTAAAAACACATAAATCCATTAGTTGTCCATGTGTAGAAACATATAAAGACACCTAAGAAGGCATGTGTCTACATCCTAAAGCTTGCATGAAGATAAGATGGACAAGTGTCCAAAACTAAATTACCAAACTAGACTTAAAAATTACTATATAAAGGTTGGAAATGTTCACTTCTTTTAATGCATTCACAAAACAAAAATAAAATAAAATAAAGAGGAGAACTTTAGGGAAAGCCAAGAGGATACATACAAGATCAAGATACAAGTATAAGGTGAGACAAACTATTTAAGTTCATGTATTCATTTCATATTTTGAAGAAAAGTTGTGAAATTTAAGAATGAATTATTGGACTTGAACCCCTGAAAAGGACGTTCGGCATTTTGACCATAACTATTGCAATTCTTGATGAAATTTCGATTTCTTCATCAATTTCGAAAGCTATCTCAAAGACCTACAATTTTGTCCTTGGCCACTTTTTATAATTCGATCGTTTATGTACCTGAAAACTGGATGCAAAGTCAGGTTAAAATCTGCCCGAAATGGACATGTAAAAAATGCTTCATGATATTGATTTTTTTATATTAAATCAATAAATGATTTTAAGGATTTCTTTTTATGGTAATTAAGTAGACTAAGAAAGCATTGTATACCACTAGAACTTGTTATAGCATTTCTAAACGTTGTCTTCTTTGAATTATTTATAAAGCACTCTTAACATGCCCAGAACTTTTCATAACACTTTCTAAATGCTTCAGTTTTATTTTTATTGATGCTGAAACTTTTTATAGCACTTTTTCAAATGTTGTCTTTTTTCTTTTAGATTTTAAACCTTTAGGAAGTGGATTTGATGTTCTTTTTAACATATATTGGAATAATTTTGAGGTAGTTTTGGGTTTATCTTAAACCCTTAATAATACGAATTTGAAAAGTAATTTAAGATTACTTATGTGATACATTTTATTAATTATATTTATTCGATGGGGTGCAGTATAAGACAATAGATCTTGGGTGGTGCACTATTACTCTATGTTGGTATCGAGCTGAGTAGAGTACATCCCTACTTAGTGGCGGGATGCCGACCGCAATAGGATAACATATCCTAACATCTAAACCAAGTCGAGGGTGTGGTTTAGATTCATAACTATATTTTATAATTTATGGGATTTTGATGAAATGAAGTTATCTTAAATTTTTTTGATTTAATGTCTCGAAGTTTTCCTTAATTTTTTTTTTAAACTTTGGATTGATGAAACCTTTGAAGAAAAGAATCATGATGAAACTATAATACAACCCATAAAGAAATGACATGAAAACTAAGCTTAAATAGCTATTTCACTGGTCTGTGTTGCTCATGATGCTACACTTAAAAAACTTTTCAGGTTTAGATGGTTAGTTGGATGCTTTGAAGTGAAGACTTTTATTATGTATATTATAACTTTATGTATCCCTATGTATAATTATTTAATGACTTGTCTCTTGGATCTTTGTAACATAGAGATGATTGTATGATAGCTCTTCCATTTAAAATCATGTAATATGAATGATTTTATATTCCGACAAGATTTTGTTAAGTTGTCATACTGTTATATTAACACCACAGCTTATTTGCGGCATCACCGCTTTTGGATAAATATACCAGGGTGAGGGTGTTACACTTTCAAACTAATAAAAGAACAAGAATTCTAAGAGATCATCCAATAGAAAATATTTTAGGAAATATTGAATCAGTAAAAAATCAAGAAATCAATTAAATAAAATGAGTAGCGTTGCGTTTTTTTCTATAGATGAATCTAAAAATCCAACGGAATCATCTAAAAATGACTCTTGGATACTAGATATTCAAGAGGAATTAAATCAATGTAATAGAATCGACGTTTGGGAATTACTCACAAGACAAAAAAATAAATCTATAATTGGAATAATAGTATATACAAACCAAATGAATGAACAAGAAGAAGTAGTGCGAAATAAAGCATGATTAGTCGCGTAAGGTTATTGTCAGGAAGAAGGAACATATTACAATGAAACCTTCGCACCTATTGCAAGACTTGAAGTGATAAGAATTTCATTCTCTTTTGCAAATCATAAAGATTTTAAACTATATCAAATGGAAGTTAAAAGAGCTTTTCTAAGTGATTTTATAAAAGAAGATGTTTACATAGAGCAACCCTCACCTTTTGAAAAATAACTTACCCGATCATGTTTGCAAACTTAAGAAAACTTTATATGGCCTTAAGCAGGATCCTAGAGCATGGTATGATAAACTCAAATCGTGTATGGTTCAATCTAATTTTGAAATTGGTAAATTCAAGAGTACATTATATATAAAAAACTAATGAAGATATTCGGCTTATACAAATATACGTAGATTTTATAATATCTGGATCAACAAATGAAAAATTAAATAAATAATTTTCAGAAATAATGACCAAAGAATTTGTAATGAGTCATATGGAGAGTTAAACAATTTTCTAATCTTCAAATAAAATAATTAAAAAATGAATATTTATATAAGAAAAATATGCTAGAGAATTAGTAAAGAAGTTTGGAATGATGAATACAATTGGAAAAACAACATCAGTGATAACTAATGAGAACCTAAATAAGAAGATAATTCAAA
Source organism: Allium sativum (assembly GCA_030737875.1). NCBI lineage: Eukaryota > Viridiplantae > Streptophyta > Magnoliopsida > Asparagales > Amaryllidaceae > Allium > Allium sativum. The sequence goes on from CM060912.1 coordinate 1,029,161,344, forward strand.
ATATGTTGATTGAAAACTTTATATAGGTATCATAGGATCTAGACTTTATATAATGGCTAGTAGACTAGATACCATGCGTAGTGTCTGTCTTTGTGCAAGATATCAATCACAGCCTAAGGAAACTCATTTAGTACATGTAAAACAAATACTACGATAAGTAAAAAAGTACGTTAGATGATGGATTGTTTTATTCCAAAAAGGATACATTTGAGTCAATATCATATACTAATGCAGATTGTGCCAAATGTAAATCAGATAGGGAAATTACTAGTGGAACTTGTCACTTTTTAGGACATTCGTTAGTTTCTTGGTTCAGTAAAAAGAAAAATGCGGTATCATTATCAACTACTGTAGTAGAATGCATTTCAGCAGCTTTAGTTGTTCCCAAGTAATTTATATGCAACAAACCCTAAGAGATGTCACTATAAACTTCACAAGATCACCTATATACTGAGATCATACGAGCACGATAAACTTATGTAAAAGCCTTACTCAACATATAGAGTTTTTTATTAGCTAAAATGTTGTCATTACAAGAGTTAAACATGATTTACGAAAAGCGTTTACAAACTTTTTACAAATCCAAAAATTCCCTCCCATGGTTCCTAAAAAGTTTTCAAATATAATTCGAAAGGCTAGAGGCTTTCGTCAAGATTTTGGTTTCGTCAGGAATAGCAGATCATTAGCTCTACTATTCCTACTTTATAAGGATCCATATACCATGAAGGAGGCCTTCCCATGCAAGAGCTTCACCTTTGTCACAAAAAGGATGGCAGGATCTTGATAAAATTAAACATAGAATTAATTATTGAAGAAAATCATTACACTATTTATCTCACTTGTTTAAGTCCAACCTATGAAAGTTTATTTCTAATCGCTTCATTGCAAATTTGTTAGCAAACAGGGTTAAATACATACTACTACTAAGAAGGCGATAGAAAGAGAATAGCTTATTGAAAGAAAAAGATTCATACTTGAGCCAGAGGAGAAGTAGCACTAGTTATAGCCGCTTCTCCTTCGGACTTTTAGAAACAGAGTCACCATCTTTATCTTTCTTTAAGTCTTCACCCTCCTTTCCTAATTGGAAACCAAAGCTGTCATTGCTCGAAGGTTGAATAGAAGATAACCCCTCAGAAATACCATCGATAACCAAGCCCTCCCGGATTCCATCAACATTAGTCTTCTCTTTGGTGTCATCATCAATTGATGGAAATTCACATGATAAGAGGGTTCTTGCGTCAACTTATTTTGCTTTAGGGACCTCTTCGTCGCATTGAATTTCCTCTACTGAAGCCCGAAACTTTTCAACTATGGACATCGGAAACATGTCAAAACTTAGTTCCATATAGTTTCTAAAGTTTTTAGAGTAAACCATAAGAAGTAAATCCATGAGGGTATCTTCAAGAACCTTCCCATAAAAATTATCAAGGAAAGCATCTACTTTCCTCCATGCATCTGGAATAGCATCATAACCCTCCTCAAATGCTTATCTTTCTTTGCCAAGTAGTTTTTAGAAAAGGAGCACTCTTCTTCTAATAACCTCATTAAGGACAAGCATTCTTCGTCCAAGGATTTCTTTCTTTCGATCATCTGGCAACGCTCATCCTTCAACCCCTGAAGTTCCGCCTTTAAGGCAACTTTCTCATTAAGAACAGCCTGGAAAATGATTTGGCAATGGAAACCTCACTAGCAACTTCGTTGACCGTTGCGGCCAAGGCGGCCTTCTGATTTTTCAATGCTTCAACATCCTTTCTAGGATGTGAAGATTTGCCTACGGAAAGGGAGGAGACAGGGTGAGCGGAATACCATCTCTTTAGAAGTCGAAAATTAGAAAAGAAAAATAGGAAGAAGATGTAATGACCCGCATTGGAAGAGGTATTATAATTAATTTATTTAATTATTTAAATGATAGTATAGTGAATTTAATGGTCGTTGAATAAAATATTGGTGAATATTTAATTAAAATAATAAATTAAATAATATATTTAATTCTGAAATAATCAGAATTGGCTGAAATGGCGATACGATGTGAACTGGATCATCTGCGATATTTAATTCAGTTTAAAATTGAATTAGAATAAAATATATTTAAATAACGACAATTTGAACGTATAATTATATTATAATTAAAATCGAGCTTGAAATGGCGTGGCAGTTCGTTATTTGGCGATTTGAACTTCAATTGAATGTACAGGATTCGTTTTAAGCCGGATTTCTGTGAAACAAGAATCTTGCGGAGCTGGTGGAGTATATCTTTCTAGTGGAAGAGAAAAATCGGGATTTCGTCGGGTAGATTTTGATTTACGTCCAAATCAAATTTTAGAAAATTCGCTGTGGAATTCCTTTATAATTTATAAAGGAATTATTTAAATTTTAAAAAGGAAATTCAATATAAATCGAATATCGGGATGACCCAGATTTCAAATATCGAGTTAGAAATCCATAGGAGTATTGTGGAGCTGTATGGTATTCCACTGTGAATATAGACGATAATATTAATTTATTAATATTAAATTTAATTATATTTAAATATATTTATATATTTAAATGTGTCATTCAGAGCTTTAAAAATAGCCAGTTTTGCAAACGAAGTCGGAATTCGACGAAACTAATTTTGTTGGATCCGCAATGTCAAATAGTTGTTAGATGTCAGTTTTCGTGATTTTTGAAGTCAGTATGTGGCCGTACGGGATTTTAATGTGAAAAACAGTCAGTATTTTGACCTTTAAAAATACGTTGTGTGAGCATACGGAGTCGGAATTCGACGAAACCAGTTTTGTTGGGACCGTAATGTCGAACTGTAGCTGCATGTCGAGTTCAGTGATTTTTGGGTATCACATGTGGTCATAGGAAATTTCAAGGACGAGAACAAGTAGCGTTTGCTTAGAAATTTATATAATATTCGAATATTAAAATATTAAAAGTTCCCTATAAAATACCCTTAACAATTTTTAACCCTAAACTTTCATTCTCTATGGTCAAACACAACCCACCTCCATCAGTATTCCTCCCAATGTAAAATCCTCCTCTTTGAAATTTCTTAAAAATCAAAACAAAAATCGATAAATCATTAAAACCATATATTTGGATTCGGGAAGGGTTTAGCTTCATCTGTATATGCTTTTGTTGGGATCGAACACGCTGAAGTTCGATGCGCTTGTAACAGCGCAGGCTAGGGTTGGAAAAATTGGCAAATTGGATGCGTTATACTCGAATTCGATTTTGGTTCGGGTTTCCTGGTAGGGAGTCGATTAAAGTGGTGAATTTTGAAAGCATTTGAGGATAAAAAAGTTCGCACTGTATACTGTACGAAGGCGGAATGCTCGACTCGGATTTTCCGGGGTAGATGCGAGTTTGAAATGAAGGGTATGGCAGAAGAGAGGACTCAAAGGGGTGAATTGTGGTGATTTTCTTATGATTTTTAGTTGAACCGAGAAGGAGAAAACATGGATCGAAGGTGTGGGAATGGGAGTGGATGTTTACTGGAGCCGTGATATTTGATTTGGGGAAGAAGGGGGACACGAACGCAGGTCCGGTATGTTCAATAGGGTATGGGCTGGAGGAAGAAGTTAAGGCCCAATCTTATTTTTTAAAATTCAAGTTTATTTATTTTAAATAGTGTAAACTTCGAAGTGCCATAACTTTATCATACGATAGCGGTTTTCAGCAAAACAGGATCCGACAGGATCGTATGGACGGAAACTACCCAATGAAGCCGACTGGAAGTGGAGTGGAGCTCGTTTGAATTTACGACAAGATAAATTGTTTGATTCAAATCAAATAACATTTTATCATTCTTTAACGATGAACTGCCAAAGTGAGTAAATCTCACTAACTCTGAACAGTTTATAATTTCATGTTGTATTTTTAGAACTGTTAGATATTGGCTGATTGATTGTGTGTTGAATGTTTGATTGAACTGCTAGTCAGTTAGTTAAATTTCTATATTGATTCTGTTTATCAGAATATATCATATGGAACTGAAAGTGATGTTGATTTTATTGTGTAACATCTGTGATGCAGGGAAACAGGTTGGAGGAATCCAACTGGATTCCTCAACATTTATTTTACTATTATTCATATATTGTAATATATGATGTGATATATAATTTGTTGTCGATTATATGTGTTTGGACGATACCGATTATCGTGATTTGATATGTTGAATACCATAACATACCGAAATGTTGATAAGGGAATATTTTCAAAGTGATATTTGAAAATAAAATAATTATAAATGGAATATTTATAAATAAGAAATATTTATAAATTGGAATATTTATAAATAGGAGATATTTAGAAAATGAATAAACATTATAAAATGGAAACTTTTATAAGAAGGAAATCATTTGTAAAGTGAAGAACCGTTACTAAAAGTAAATCTTTATAAATGAATAGTTTAATCGAGTTAAAAGGAGTTAATCGATGTTAGTAAAATCGAGTTAAAAGGAGTTAATCAATGTTAGTTTAATTGAAAGGAGTTAATCGATGTAAGTTTAATCGATTAGAGTTAAAGCAAATGAGTTAATCGAATATAGTTTATTCGAATAGAAATTAAAAGGAGTTAATCGATGTTAGTTTAATCGAAAGGAGTTAATCGATGTTAGTTTAATCGTAAGGAGTTAATCGGTTTTAGTTTAAACGAAAGGAGTTAATCGATGTTAGTTTAATCGATTAGAGTTAAAGCAAATGAGTTAATCGAATATAGTTTATTCGAATAGAAAGTAAAAGGAGTTAATTGATGTTAGTTTAGTCGATTAGAGTTAAAGCAAATGAGTTAATCGAGTATAGTTTATTCGAATAGAATAAAGGAGTTAATCGAATATATAGTTTATTCAAATAGAACAAAGGAGTTAATCGAATATATAGTTTATTCAAATAGAATAAAGGAGTTAATCGAATATAGTTTATTCGAATAGAAAGTAAAAGGAGTTAATCGAATATATAGTTTATTCAAATAGAATTAAAAGAGTTATCGAATATAGTTTATTCGATAGGAGTTAAGTGAATAGAATTAAAGTTAAATCAAAAGAGTTAAGTGAATAGAGTAAATTGAATGGAGTTATCATATATACTTTATTCGAAGGAAAGAATTATCGAATAGAGATGATTCGAAAGAGAGTTACATAAGGAAGTTTGTTAAAGAATTAGAACGGTGAACTTTGCCTATTTCAAGGTTAGAAACGTTGTTCACTTAAGTTCTGAGAGGTAGTATTACCCCAACTTGATTGACTTCATTTTTAACTAAGGAATGGTTAAGGTTCGATAGCAAAGGATGGTTAAGTGAATTTAGTAATTAAAGGAAATGGTTTGTGTTGGCATCGCGATGGTTTGTTTAAACATCTATCTAAGTCCAATGAAGAAGCTTTGGAAATGTTTTCCAAATAAGAAACCAGAAATGTTTTCTAATAAAGAAAACAAGAAATGGAAATGTTTTCCATTGTTAATCACGTATATTTTCCAAATTTAGAAAATAAGAAATATTGAATATAAGGAAATAGGAGATAAGTAAATTAATGAAATAAAGAGATAAATGTTGAATGATGGTTGATCGATATAAATTTCCATTTGGAAATAATATCGTTGTTTGCACACCTGTTTTTCTTCGATAGTTAAATCACAGACTATCGAAGTTTTGACCATTTTAACGTTGTTAATATGGAGAGACCAGTTGGATTATTATCCAAAGAACCACTCTGTATTGGCCTAAGCGTTGCGAATCATATATGCCAAAGATAATTGAAGACGGAGTAAAGTGCAAAGGGCTATTGTATAAGTCTTAGATAACAGTGTCTAAGATGGATGTATTGAATAGTGCCTTCGGTTCATCCTGTTCGTGGATGACTTGTATGGGCGGATGTCTGACAGAGTATTTCCAGACGATCACGTATATTGATTTCTCTAACCATACCAAGAGTGGAAGCGGAGAAGGAAACTTCTTGTAACGACCCGAAAATCCGGTCCAATTTGAGCTGACTAAATAACATAAGTCCAACCAAAATTGCGCTGGAAATTCAAGAAACTAATAGAGAGAAGATAGAGGGTGAGGATAGATAAGATAGAACTATTAGAATAGAAGAAGAAGAAGAACATCATCATCAGAGTAACCACGAATCTCACAGCGGAAGGAATAAAATATAACATAACTTTTGAAATACAAACAGTATATGTATACAATAACATTTCAGAGTACAACACTTACAACAACAACGGAACTAATAGCTATAGAATCTTGAAGCCTCCTGCTCCAAGCTCTCCAAGTGTATCTGTAAAATCCTGAACTACTTGACTGCCCGTACAAATTTAGGCACCCAAGAGTTTAGGTTAAACAAAACAAAGTAAACTCCGTGTCTGTAACGACCCGTATTCTACACATCATAGAATTGTAGAATATTTATTTCTTTCCCGTATGAAATTGTATGGTCATGTAACTTTAGGAAACATCTATTAGAGTCATTTCCCATGTTCATGATTTTTGTTGATTTTTGAATGACTATTTTGCCCCTAGTTGGTACTGTTTTGGCCATAACTTTTGATTGGAAAGGAATTTTGACCTGAAACCGCTTCCATTTGATTCGTTTGATAGTTTCTCTTTCCGTAGAGTGGTCATAATGGCCAAACGGACTTACCGTTTGGGAGATATGGCTGAAACAAGGTTTGGAGGGTGAAAAACTGCTTAACCGGGCCAAATCTGGTGATTAGTGAGTAGGCCCATAACCCATTTCGGGATTAGGGTTATGGGAGGGCTGAAATGAGATGGAGAACCATTCCATTTCAGTTTTCTAGCCTCCACTTATCCCCAAGGATCCCTAAAAATGGCCTCCAACCTCTAAATCACCTCCAAATCATCTTTTGGTTAAGGATTTGGCTTAGCAACCCCTAATCAAGGAAGATCTTCACCAAAGCAACAAAGGAGCTGCCGTTTGGCATTGAGATTCACATCAAGTCAGAGAATTATTTCAGATCTTAGTTTATTTTGTGGCTAAGGTGAGTGATTTGCATAGTTTTGCACTAATTATGGCTAATTAGGGTTGATTAGTGTTAATTAGCGAATTTAAACATGATAAAATTCTGGAAAAATGTTTATAAAATTCGGAATGATATTTTAAACCTCTGTTAGAAATTTGGTTCCATTTGGTTAAGTTTTGCTAATCATATCATTGGTTTCACCTAAACATGCTTAGGGGGGAAATATGGGGTTTTGGGTATGTTTGATCCATTTTGACCTACCATGTTGATGTTTTGATGTTTGTGGTTGATTATGCATGTTGCTATGACCGTATGAAATGCTATGTGACTGTTTAGAATAGTTGGAATGGTCGAAAACGCCATCGAGGGGCGTAAACAGCTCGCTGGACAAGGTGCAGGGGTTCGGATCGCATAGGGGATTGAGGGACGATCGGATCGCCCTATGGGATCGTGGGACATCACCACGAGTCGAGTCATCTCCTCCGAACCAAACCATCTGCGCAAGGCCCACGAGACGAATCGATGCAGCGCCGTGCCCAAGTTGAAGTACTCCAACCCGGATCGCCAATGAGCATTACGACCCGATCTGATCCACTCGTGCTTCATATCACGATCCGACTAGAGGAAGGCAGCATCCACGATCCGATGCACAACGAGACGATGGAGGAGCGTGATCCGATCCGTATGGGGTATTCACGATTCGACCAGAAGTGGAGACCCGATTCGATGGAGACTGGATTCACGAGACGGTGGGGAGTGCGACCTGATCACCTGGAGGACCACGACCCGATCTGACGTAGGAGGCGCGACCCGATCCAATGAAGAATGCTGAAGGCGACCCGATCCGATCCAATCTGGTGACGACCAATAACCCGAGATACAAAGGTAGTCCAAATGGAAGTTAGAGCTCAGGATCCCGGAACCAGTGGAGAACCAATGAGTTCACTTCATGGTTGGACTTTGCTGCGGGACGTGTGCTAAGGAGTTGTCGACGTTCATAACTTCGATTCACCACTAAGAATGAATGATGGGCTACTTATCAGTGCAGTAGGGTCATTATGACCTTAGGGGCAAAGTGATGGTAGCAAGACTACATTATCAGTGCAGTAGGGTCATTATGACCTGAGGGGCAAGGTGATGCGTAGTAAGACTATGAGCCAGCGCAGATGGGGTGAATAACTCCATGGGGCAAGTGGACATAGTAAGGATTAGTAAGGCTATGAGCTAGTGCAGTGGGGTTCTTGAAACTCCATGGGGCAAAGTGGACATAGCGAAGGATTTGTGGCTACGTTATCAGTGCAGTGAAGCCATTTATGACTTCATGGGGCAAAGTGATCGTAGCAAGGTATGTTGGCTGATCGAAGTGGTGAATATCGTATGCTTTATGCGCTGAGTGAGAGATGTGAGGATGGATGCTATGTTTGATTGTTTGCCATCATTATGACATGCACACCTCCCCCACCTCCGTATCCTTATATTGATTGATATGATACCTTAGAGTGTTGTACAGTATGTAGTGCTAACTCTTTGGTTGCAGGTCCAGGTTCAGGTATGCTTTAGTCTACCTGTTATTGTTCACTTTAGATGCTTATCGCTCATACCAGGCTTTATGTCTGACCCAGAGTTTTATGTCTCCTCTTATTACTCTGGGTGCTCACACGAGCAGACTAGAGACAGGTTAGCTGGTGGTGCGCGAGTAGCTGATTCGGAGGCGGGCAGGAGGCTTCCACCTATGATATATATATATACACATTCTCCCTGTGTCGTTGGTGGTCACTACATGGGCATTAGTAGTGTACCTCATTTACCTTACTTTTGCTTTGAGACAGTTTGAAAGTTGTAATAAGCTGTACTTTTGGATTTCCGCTGCTGTGATGTTTAGTTCTGATTTTCAGCTTATGCACTATCTCTCCTGTTTTATGTCAAGTATGTTATTATTATATTTTGTCCTATGCGCTGTGAGACATTCTACAGGTTCCTTGTATGTTCATTTCCTTCTTCCTTTTCCATCTGGCGACCCGTTCCGTGCTAACTGGATATGTGTACAGCGCACCTTTGGAGTAAATGTCGGTTGGTGCGGGGCGGACCGTCACACTTGGTATCAGAGCTCTAGGTTGCGTAGTTAACCTAGGGAAAGACACTAGGGAGAGTTAGTACGTATATGAGAGCGCGTATTTGTGATTACTTTTGTTTTTCAAAAGCTATGTATATATATACTATTAGTAGTATAAGAATGAAGTTGCACTGCACTAGTACCACTATGGGGTCGTTAATCGTTTCCCTTTTTCAGATTGATGATGAGCCGACATGTTAGAGGTACCGGTAGGGGGGGCAATAATGGGAATGCCGCTGACATGAGGGCGATGTTTACCAACCTCATGAGAGACATGCTTAGAGAAGTGCAAGGGGCAGTTCCCAATCCCAGAGCTGGTGTTGGGCCAGTAGTGCAGGCGCCTAGGGTCGATTTCGCCAAGTTGTGCAAAGATTACACTAATCTTGGTGGGAAGCCGTTCCATGGAACGGAGTCGTTCACAGATGTTCAAGATTGGATGGATAGTTGCGACCGTATCTTTGATGACTTGGGTCTTGAGGATGCGATGAAGAGAAGGCTAGCATCTCGTCAGCTGCAAGGGCGAGCGATGAATTGGTGGAATGCTATCAGAACAGCTACTCCAGAGGACCAGGTTACGTGGGTTCAGTTCAAGGCTCGTTTTAGCGAGAAGTTTATTCCAGCTGCCTAGAAGTCGGTGTTGTTCAAGAGGTTCTTGGAACTCAAGCAGGGTGGCAGGGCAGTTTCTGATTATATTGCTGAGTTCGACACCTTGTCGAAGTATGGACTGTCTCTTATCGATACTCCTGAGAAGAAGAATGAGAAGTTCATTACTGGTCTGGATGGGTACTTGGGGGAAAGGCTTATCAACCACATCGATGAGACTTTTGAATCAATCATGGGGAAAGCTTTGAGATCAGAGAGCCTTTACCCTAAGTCAAAGACCGAGGCTGCATCTGCAGAAGGGCCAAAGCCGCAAGTAGGCGGTGGAGGCAAGAATAGCTCTCAGAATAAGAGGAAGCAAGACCAATCTAAAGGTGGCCAGAAAAAGAGCAAGAAGGATGTTGAGTGCTTCAGCTGTGGAAAGAAAGGCCATTATGCTAAGGAATGTCGGGCCAAGCCAGCGGAAAGGAAGTGCTACAACTATGGTCAAGTGGGACATCAGAAAGATAAGTGTCCGCAACCTCTTAAGGAGAAGCAGATTGTGAAAGCATATGCTCTTGATGCTATTCCTTCTTCGTCGAATGCCCCAACTGCGGCGGAGAAAGGGAAGAATGTTGTTATTCAAGGTATGCTTTCTATTTTTGATATACCAATTCGAGTTTTGTTTGATACTGGGGCTTCCCGTTCCTTTATATCTAGTGACCTGGTAGATAAGTTGGGAATGGAACCCGAGATAGTCGATAGACCATTAGTTGTGACGAACCCGATTGGTGGTTCGACTAGCCTTAGTATGATTTGCCGGAATTTGGTCTTATCGAGTCATGGATGTATATTTGTATGTGATTGCTTTGTTTTGGGCTTTACTGGGTATGGCATTATATTGGGAGTCGATTGGCTCCAAAGATACGGGGTGGTGGTAGACTGTGAGGGCTTTTTGGTGACAGTGAGGGCGGATGATGGGCGGAGGGTAGTGTTTGGTAGTCTACCTAGTGATGGGGTTATGGCTAGTTTTGTGAATTCCCTCGACATCCCGCAGGATGAGTTGTCATATGTGCCCGTGGTTGGCCAGTATCCGGACGTCTTCGAGGAGGTGACCGGGCTTCCACCACACCGAGAGATTGAGTTCCGTATTGATTTAGTGAAAGATGCCAGACCTATAGTGATGCCACTTCGTCGTATGGCACCAAAGGAGCAGCGAGAGCTCGGGGTGCAAGTCAGCAATCTTTTGAAGAAGGGATTGATTAGAAGGAGTGTCTCCGAGTGGGGAGTACCAGTTGTATTTGCCACTAAGGCGGATGGTTCCCTTCGTTTGTGTGTGGACTATCGCGAGTTGAATAAGGTGACGAGGAAGAATAACTATCCTCTACCGCGGATAGATGATTTGTTTGATCAGCTGGAAGGAGCAAGAGTGTTCTCCCAATTGGACCTCGCGACAGGATTTCACCAGCTAAGAGTGGCGGATGAGAGTGTTCCGAAAACGGTATTTAGGACGCAGTCTGGATTTTATGAGTGGTTGGTCATGCCGTTTGGGTTGACCAATGCACCAGCCTACTTTGTGGATCTTATGAATCGAGTATTCAGAGATCAGTTGAATAAGTTTGTTCTTGTGTTCGTGGATGATATCCTTGTTTATTCAAGGACAGAGGAGGAACACAAGGGGCACTTGAGGATAGTGATGGAGGTGTTGAGGAAACACCAATTGAAAGCGAAACTCTCTAAGTGTCATTTTTGGAGAAGGGAAGTAAGATTCTTGGGACATGTTGTTTCAGAGTGTGGTATTGCCGTGGACCCTGCGAAGGTGGCTACAGTACAAGATTGGCCTACGCTCAAAAATGCTACAGATGTAAGAAGTTTCTTGGGATTAGCCGGATATTATCGTAAGTTTATCCAGGACTTCTCCAAGATAGCAGCACCGTTGACTCAGTTGACTAAGAAGAATCAGTCCTTCGTCTGGGACGGAGTGTGTGAGGATGCCTTCAAAAGTCTAAAGGAGAGGTTGACGCGTGCGCCAGTGTTAGTCATTCCTAAGGGGAATGAAGAGATGACGGTATACACGGATGTTTTTGGTACCGGACTGGGTGCAGTATTGATGCAAGGAGGTAGGGTTGTAGCTTACGCTGGTCGACAGCTAAAGCCGCATGAGAAGAAGTATCCTACCCATGATTTGGAATTAGCAGCGATTGTATTTGCGCTGAAGATGTGGAGACACTATCTCTCGGGAGAAAGATTTGAGTTGTTTACCGATCATAAATCGTTAAAGTATCTCTTCTCTCAGAAAGATCTGAATCTCCGTCAGCAGAGATGGTTAGAGTTCTTGGCTTCGTATGATTTTGATATCGCATACACACCTGGGAAGGGTAATGCGGTAGCCGATGCCTTGAGTAGGAGACATGCCAGCTTAGGGGCAATGTTTCTTGAATGGAAGCAACTGGAGTATATCGCGGGGTTTGATTTCAGACCAAGGTGCGAATTGGATCCAGTTATGCTAGCTGGTTTGATGATCAGACCCACTTTGATAGAGCGGATTGGTTCTAATCAGAGGGACGATCCTAACCTATTGGAAATCATCTCCAAGTTAGAGATGGGTATCGATGAGGAGATGAATGTGTATGGGCTCGATCGAGATGGATGGCTTCGGAAGAATGGGAGACTAGTTGTGCCCAATGTGAATGGTTTGAGAGATGAAGTGCTTAGAGAATGTCATCACTCAAAACTGACTATACATCCCGGTGGTAATAAGATGTATCGAGACATGAGACAGACTTACGACTGGGAAGGGATGAAAAGAGACGTTGGAAAGTTTATATCCAAATGCATGAATTGCCAGCTAGTTAAAGCCGAACAAAAGAAGCCTAGTGGGTTGTTGCAACCATTAGAAATTCCCGAATGGAAATGGGAGCAAGTCTCGATGGATTTCATCGATGGTTTACCAAGGACTAGATTGGGATATGATAGCATTTGGGTAATTGTGGATCGATTGACTAAGAGCGCAAGATTTATACCAGTCAAATCGACCAGAACGGCAGCCAAGTTGGCAGAATTGTATATGAAGTGGGTAGTGAGATTTCATGGAGTACCCAAAAGCATTGTGAGTGACTGAGACCCGTTGTTCACTAGTGGGTTTTCGAAGAGCTTACAAGAGGCTCTAGGGTCAGGATTACATCTCAGTACCGCATATCATCCTCAGACCGACGGTCAGACGGAGAGGGTGAATCGTATATTGGAAGATCTCTTGAGAGCTTGTATATTGGACTTTGGTGGATCATGGGATGACCATTTGCATCTAGTAGAGTTTGCATATAATAATAGCTACCAATCCAGTATCGGTATGGCTCCATATGAAGCTTTGTACGGAAGACCGTGCAACTCACCATCATGTTGGATAGAGACTAGCGAGAAGTTTGTGCTTGGACCAGATGTGGTGAGAGAAACTTCGGATAAGATTAAGATCATTCAGCAACGAATGAAAGCTGCCCAAGATAGGCAGAAGAGTTATGCTGATAAGAGGAGAAGAGACTTGAAATTCTCCATTGGTGACTTGGTGTTTGTCAAGATCTCTCCGTTGAAGAGCGTGATTCGATTTGGCAGGAGAGGCAAGTTGGCACCAAGATTTGTTGGCCCGTTCCCTATTCTTGAATTAGTCGGGAATTTGGCGTATAGAGTTGGCTTACCAGAGAAAATGGCAGGAGTTCACAATGTGTTTCATGTTTCCCAACTAAGGAAGTTCGTTCATGACTCAGATAGGGCTATTTCACCTGATCAGTTAGAGGACTTCGAGGTAGAACCTGAGGCGGTTGGGAACCGCAAGCCGATTCGTATTGTGGGGCACGATACGAAGCAACTTCGAAGGAAGTCGGTGAAGCTAGTCAAGGTTCAGTGGGGTGAGGACGAGAATGATTGTACTTGGGAGACAGAGGAGAGCATTAGGAAGACACACCCAGAACTCTTTGCCTGGTAAGATTTACTTTGCGATTTAGTTATTCCGCATGCTAGGATAGACTTATTTCACTTGTTTTGTATGTTTGATGGTTGTTTTATGGTTGATAGGCATGCGGGACCTTTGTGTGTGTTTGGATTAGGGAATTTCGGGGGCGAAATTTCTTAAGGGGGGAAGAGTGTAACGACCCGTCTTCTACACATCATAGAATTGTAGAATATTTATTTCTTTCCCGTATGAAGTTGTATGGTCATGTAACTTTAGGAAACATCTATTAGAGTCATTTCCCATGTTCATGATTTTTGTTGATTTTTGAATGACCATTTTGCCCCTAGTTGGTACTGTTTTGGCCATAACTTTTGATTGGAAAGGAATTTTGACCTGAAACCACTTCCATTTGATTTGTTTGATAGTTTCTCTTTCCGTAGAGTGGTCATAATGGCCAAACGGACTTACCGTTTGGGAGATATGGCTGAAACAAGGTTTGGAGGGTGAAAAACTGCTTAACCGGGCCAAATCGGGTGATCAGTGAATAGGCTCATAACCCATTTCGGGATTAGGGTTATGGGAGGGCTGAAATGAGATGGAGAACCATTCCATTTCAGTTTCTAGCCTCCACTTATCACCAAGGATCCCTAAAAATGGCCTCCAACCTCTAAATCACCTCCAAATCATCTTTTGGTTAAGGATTTGGCTTAGCAACCCCTAATCAAGGAAGATCTTCACCAAAGCAACAAAGGAGCTGCAGTTTGGCATTGAGATTCACATCAAGTCAGAGAATTATTTCAGATCTTAGTTTATTTTGTGGCTAAGGTGAGTGATTTGCATAGTTTTGCACTAATTATGGCTAATTAGGGTTGATTAGTGTTAATTAGCGAATTTAAACATGATAAAATTCTGGAAAAATGTTTATAAAATTCGGAATGATATTTTAAACCTCTGTTAGAAATTTGGTTCCATTTGGTTAAGTTTTGCTAATCATATCATTGGTTTCACCTAAACATGCTTAGGTGGGAAATATGGGGTTTTGGGTATGTTTGATCCATTTTGACCTACCATGTTGATGTTTTGATGTTTGTGGTTGATTATGCATGTTGCTATGACCGTATGAAATGCTATGTGACTGTTTAGAATAGTTGGAATGGTCGAAAACGCCGTCGAGGGGCGTAAACAGCTCGCTGGACAAGGTGCAGGGGTTCGGATCGCATAGGGGGTTGAGGGACGATCGGATCGCCCTATGGGATCGTGGGATATCACCACGAGTCGAGTCATCTCCTCCGAACCGAACCATCTGCGCAAGGCCCACGATACGAATCGATGCAGCACCGTGCCCAAGTTGAATTACTCCAACCCGGATCGCCAATGAGCATTACGACCCGATCCGATCCACTCGTGCTTCATATCACGATCCGACTAGAGGAAGGCAGCATCCACGATCCGATGCACAACGAGACGATGGAGGAGCGCGATCCGATCCGTATGGGGTATTCACGATTCGACCAGAAGTGGAGACCCGATTCGATGGAGACTGGATTCACGAGACGATGGGGAGTGCGACCTGATCACCTGGAGGACCACGACCCGATCCGACGTAGGAGGCGCGACCCGATCCAATGAAGAATGCTGAAGGCGACCCGATCCGATCCAATCTGGTGACGACCAATAACCCGAGATGCAAAGGTAGTCCAAATGGAAGTTAGAGCTCAGCATCCCGGAACCAATGGGTTCACTTCATGGTTGGACTTTGCTGCGGGACGTGTGCTAAGGAGTTGTCGACGTTCATAACTTCGATTCACCACTAAGAATGAATGATGGGCTACTTATCAGTGCAGTAGGGTCATTATGACCTGAGGGGCAAAGTGATGGTAGCAAGACTACATTATCAGTGCAGTAGGGTCATTATGACCTGAGGGGCAAGGTGATGCGTAGTAAGGCTATGAGCCAGCGCAGATGGGGTGAATAACTCCATGGGGCAAGTGGATATGTGTACAGCGCACCTTTGGAGTAAATGTCGGTTGGTGCGGGGCGGACCGTCACAGGGTCAGTCATGGGACTGGTATGAGTAAAACAGTTTAAAACAGTTTGAACAAGTAAACGATATCTCATAAGACCACGCCGTATAATGGAACGGGTTTTTCCCTTATGAGAATCCAAAATATCTTTATATCAAAAACCTTTTGATATTATAATAATGTCTGTCAACCGCAATATATTAATCATCTAGCAGAAACGCTTTCATCTCACGTTCTACATATATAGTATACAATCAAAACTGCAAGCACGTATTGGGTAATGGATTTCCACTATGACAAGGTATGGAACCACATTACGATCAGTGTACTCTAGGAACGATACACTGGAGTTCAACAAGAACATCTTGTAACTCCGCCACACATGACCGACCACTCATTTCGCTTGAGTGTATCGAATGTACATCACCAACGGTTGGGATCAGCAACCGTTTCCTGTATATATATATATATATATATATATATATATATATATATATATATATATATATGTATATATGTATATATGTATATATGGGTCAGCATTGATAGATTTACGAAGCAAATGAATATTCTCTAGATAGGTGATTATACACCCTACTTCGGTGCGACTGACTTAGCCATGCTGCCTGCCAGATTTTAGTCATTTACCGGATGTTGAGGCCAGAGGTTACGATTACTTTCCATTCATTGATAACACGATTACTTTGAATGCCACATTGTCAGATCCGTTAATCACTAATTGATTTGCACAAATATTCTGGATGTTATGCTAAGGGAATAAATCCGTTGCAACCATATATAGTTATACAGACCAACTCATTCGATCATTGGAAATACTCTGTCAGACACTCGTCCATATACGCTCGTTCTAGGACTGAACGAAACTGAAGGCACTATTCAGTACATCCATCTTAGTCCATTGTTATCTAAGATTTATACAGCAGCCCTTGTACTTTACTCCGTCTTCAATTTTCTTTGGCATATTCGCAACGCTTATGCCAATACAGAGTGGTTCTTTGGATAAGAATCCAACTGGTCTCTCCATATTAACAACGTTAAAATGGTCAAACTTTGATAGTTGGTGAGTTAACTATCATAGAAAAACATGTCGGTGTTCACACAACGATCTTAATTCCCAATGGAACTATCGATCCAATCATCAAATATATATTTCCTCATTTCCTATGTTTAGAAAATATACGTTATTAACACTGGAAAATGTTTCCAATCCTCATTCACGTTACATTAACTTTTCAAAATCATTAGTCCCTAACTATAAATTAGTAAGTGAACAATTCCCTAAGTATAAATCCCGAAGGCCGAAACCAACATCAGATCGATACTCTGGAAACCGTTCAACTTAACTAATCTCTAATCAGTTTCCAATTTCCTTTAACTCTTATCACTTAACTCCTTTCGAATAAACCATATTCGATAACTCTTTTTCTCTATTCTAATAACTAATATTTGATAACTCCTTTTTGACTCTATTCGATAACTCCTACCTTATAAAGACTTCCCTTTTTATAACGTTTATCCATTTAAAAAGATTTCCTTTTAACAGCGTTTATTCATTTAAAAAGATTTCCTTTTAGTAACAGTTCTTCACTTTATAAATGTTCTTTTAATAGCGTTTCTCTACTTATAAGGATTTCCTTTTAACAGCGTTTATTCATTTAAAAAGATTTCCTTTTAGTAACAGTTCTTCACTTTATAAATGTTCTTTTAATAGCGTTTCTCTACTTATAAGGATGTCCTTTTAACAGCGTTTACCTTTTTATAACTTCCTATTCCGTTATAAATAATTCCCTTTTCAAACTCTATTTATTTTCTAAATAAATATCTATTTATTTCTCAAATAAATATTCTATTTTTAATTTATTTATTTAACAAATAAATAATTCTCTTATCTTTTCTATTTATTTTATTTGCAAATGGTTTGCAAATATTTCTTTTCGAATTTTATTTCTAAGTATTTCCTATTTATAAATAATCCAGTTATAAATAAATTTCTATTTTTATAAATATTCCAATTATAAATAATTCCTTTTATACTTCTTCTTTGATTTTATAAATATTATCTCTTTTTATAAAATCCTTTGAAAATTTCCCTTTTCAACACTCTGGTATTCCTTATGGTATCTAACGTACCATATAACAACGATCGGTATCATTCAAACATATAAAATCATCAACAGATTTCATATCACATCATATAACACAATATATGAAATGAAACAGTATTTATATATTGAGGAACCCAGTTGGGTCCCTCCAACCTGTTCCCCTGCATCACAGATGTTAAACCATATAATTAACATCAACTTCGTTTCAGTATGAATTGTTCTGATAAACAACATCAATATTTAATGGTATATATATATTTATATATATATATATAATTTCAACTAACTGTCTAGCATTTCAATCAACCAATCTACACACAACAGTCAATCAATATCTAACAGTTCTAAAAGTACGTTATAAAAAATATAATTGTTCAGAGTTGGTGAGTTTTACTCACATTGTCCGTAATCGTTAACCAACGATTTACGGTCGATGATTCTGATTCTACAATTTATTTTGAAATAAATTCTAGACGAGCTCAAATTCATTCTAAACCAATCCATGTTGTTGTTCTCGTCCACACGATCCTATCGGATCCAATTTTGCTGAATACATGTATCCACGTCGCCCTCCCTTAATCTCAGCGCTCGTCCTTTTCTTGTGCATTACTTTGAGCGCACCATTCATCATTACAGTACATATAACTTCGGTATCTCCATCTACTATCAACACATTCACAGACCGATTATACCCAACAGGTATTTCTTCTTCGACACACGCTCGCACAGTAGCAAGTCCGCTATTTTTCCATTTGACAACCAGTACTGCTCCTTTCCTCAATCCCTTTACCATTCTCCTTCTACTTACAATTCACGGAAGCTCCTTCTATACAAATTTTACTACTGCCATGAACCTGTTTAAATTTCCTCACTAACCAACAATCCAAAAATGCTCACCGGACCTTCTCTTTCTCCTCGTTTACAAATTCCGAGATCTATGCTCTTAACCGGAAAACCTCCAGCAGCCCCAAACAACGAACGCGAGCCATGAATAAGACATAGAATCGAAGAGGAAGCTCTAGGGCTTGCAAATATACAAGCTTTGAAATTTATCGTTTTATTATTAATTTCCTAGAATTTATTGAAGAAGAGATCTCACGTTTTGATGAAATCAGATGGCGGCCGATTCTTGTTTGTGAATTACGGAGTTTGATGAAAACCTAAGGTAAGTGGAGCTGCATATATATTTATAGATAGGAAGCTTCGTTGTTAAGGTATAAAACACTTGAGTGTTTAAGTCCGTATTGATAAATCACTTCATAGGTCTACAGACATGTATTCGGCATGAAGTATCAAATTCTTTAATGACCGTTGAGGCCTTGGGTTCCAAAAGAAATAAAGAAAAGACCGGGTATTATTCTTATAAACAAATACAACTTGGCAGTATTATTTTAGTGTATAGTTTTTGTCGGCTTCAAGGGCATAAAAATGATTTAGGCATATAGCAGCTTCTGTCGGCTAAAAACAAGAGTGAGTGACAGTTTTTAATTTTGATGTTGAAGGGTGTACGATTTCTTCGAACGCAAGGCATTGGTTTGAATTTCTAGTTATACAGAATTTTACTCGTTACGGATTTCTACAGACAGAAATAAAAATACCGTTGTGTTCAGCAATGTACCACGACCCCAAAAATATAATAATATCGGTAGATTAACTCATATTGTGAAATCCCGAAATGTCGATCCAGGGTGCCAAATACTCCTAATAAAAAGTTGCTTATTAATTAATTAAAAATTACCATAAAATTCTAAAAATTAAATTATCACTATTTCCCAAAAGAACTTTGTCTAAATTCAAACCCGTTCTCTAGTTATATCGAATAAACCGTTACGGTCGATAAACGATTCTATAGCGACTATTTTAAAATTTGATTTGGACATATCTCAAAATCTACACGACGAAATCCTGATTTTTCTCTTCCACTAGAAAGATATACTCCACCAGCTCCACACGTTTCTTGTTTCACAGAAATCCGATTTAAAACGAACTCTGTACATTCAGTTGAAGTTCGAATCGCCAAATAGCGAACTGCCGCGCCATTTCGAGCTCAATTGTAATTATAATATAATTTATATTTCCAACTGGCGTTATTAAATTTATTCGTTAATATATTTCAACTATATAAACTGAAATATATTTTAAACTGTCCAATTCACTTGATATCGTAGATTCTGATATTTCCGATTATTCCGGACATCTATTATCCTATTATTTATATTAATTAAATATAAATATTATTTAATTTGAATTATCGATATTGCCAAAACGATATTTAATAATTAAATTAGTTAATTATTCTCCTGCCAAATTGCGGGTCATTACATTCTTCCCCACTTAAAATAATTTCGTCCTCGAAATTGCTAAGGTAAAGGACGACCCTATCTACTGGATAAATATTTATCAGTTTACCCCTTATCTCTGGTTTCAACTGAACCAATTAATATTGACTAAAATATTAATTCATTCCGACTAACACAAATTTTCAAAAATTTTGAAAATTTCCGAACGCCTAAATTTTTCAGAAAATTTTGTCATAACCTCCTTTGTACAGCCCTATCGGTAAAATCACAACTCGCCTCTCTAGGCTATCTCCAACCCAAAAGAAAATCAAACAGCCAAGCATCTTGCCAATTCGGCTCATAAATTCCAAACTCATATAAAATATAAACTTGTACCTTTTTGTTGGGTATATCATTATATTCTTCGCTTCAGCTACCAATTCAACATATATAAATGTCATTCCAAATCAACTTATCCTCAAACTAAATCATTTGGTTCTATCCACGCCAAATTCCATTCAAACTATAATCTCAAATTTCAATCTCTCAACTTACCAACTCAATTTCATATTCACTTATTTCAAGTTAAATCCCAATTTATAAATCACTTTTACCAGTTAATCTATTTAACTCATAAGTTAATTTAATTTTTGAATTTAAATTCCAGGGTTTATTCAAATCACTTGAAATCATAATAACAATTCAAAATCCTTTGAATTCCTGAATAACTTGTTTTTGCAAAACAATTTCAAAACAAAATCTTTGGTAGTAATCCGTCACTTAGCAACTCGAAAATTACACCGATGATGTATCGATCCATCATCGGAATTATTTCCCAGTGATCAAAGTGAGTTCAATACTATATTCCTTTCAAAATCACTTTTAAACACTTTCCATTTTGAAATCAATCCCTGATATCCTTATCAAAACAAATTTAAAACCTCCCAGGATTTTAAAATTCACGTATACTTAATCCAGATTCAATTATAAACACTGGTCTGAATTTCCAGTTTTAAATTTCAATTCTGACTTTAATTTCAGATTTAATTCATTCGTAACACTTATACGAATTCTGATTGGTTATTTATAACCATTCCACTTTTATAATCTTATTCGATTATAATAACAACCAACATATTATAATATTTCAATATATATACCTGGGTAAAATTATTTCATTTACCCTCTTTTCAAAACATACCATGTCGGTTCATCGTATTCAAGTGTTTTGTAACTCCTATCAACACAGTTTGCATTACTGTATCGACCAGAATTCATAAACTACTCGACCAATAAATCTCCACAATATAAAACAATTTTTATATCGAATAACAAATACGCGCTTATATATATACACTCAATCTCAGTCTAGGATATTACTAACCCTATCTTTACCGAGTCACGCCACAGAGCCAAGGTAATACGTTTAACTTAAGCTCTGATACCAACTGTAACATCCCGAAAATCCGGTCCAATTTGAGCTGACTAAATAACACAAGTCCAACCCAAATTGCACTGGAAATTCAAGAGACTAATAGAGAGAAGATAGAGGGTGAGGATAGATAAGATAGAACTATTAGAATAGAAGAAGAAGAACATCATCACCAGAGTAACCACGAATCTCACAGCGGAACGAATAAAATATAACATAACTTTTGAAATACAAACAGTATATGTATACAATAACATTTCAGAGTACAACACTTACAACAACAGCGGAACTAATAGCTATAGAATCTTGAAGCCTCCTGCTCCAAGCTCTCCAAGTGTATCTGTAAAATCCTGAACTACTTGACTGACCGTACAAATTTAGGCACCCAAGAGTTTAGGTAGAACAAAAAAAATAAACTCCGGGTTATTAATGGGACTGGTATGAGTAAAACAGTTTAAAACAGTTTGAACAAGTAAACGATATCTCATAAGACCACGCCGTATAACGGAACGGGTTTTTCCCTTATGAGAATCCAAAATATCTTTATATCATAAACCTTTTGATATTATAATAATGTCTATCAACCGCAATATATTAATCATCTAGCAGAAACGCTTTCATCTCACGTTCTACATATATAGTATACAATCAAAACCGCAAGCACGTATTGGGTAATGGATTTCCACTATGACAAGGTATGGAACCACCTTCCGATCAGTGTACTCTAGGAATGATACACTGGAGTTCAACAAGAACATCTTGTAACTCAGCCACACATGACCGACCACTCATTTCGCTTGAGTGTATCGAATGTACATCACCAACGGTTGGGATCAGCAACCGTTTCCCGTATATATATATGGGTCAGCATTGATAGATTTAAGAAGCAAATGAATATTCTCTAGATAGGTGATTATACACCCCACTTCGGTGCGACCGACTTAGCCATGTTGCCTGCCCGATTTTTGTCATTTACCGGATGTTGAGGCCAGAGGTTACGATTACTTTCCATTCATTGATAACACGATTACTTTGAATGCCACATTGTCAGATCCGTTAATCACTAATTGATTTGCACAAATATTCTAGATGTTATGCTAAGGGAATAAATCCGTTGCAACAATATATAGTTATACAGACCAACTCATTCAATCATTGGAAATACTCTGTCAGACACTCGTCCATATACGCTCGTTCTGGGACTGAACGAAACCGAAGGAACTATTCAGTACATCCATCTTAGTCCATTGTTATCTAAAATTTATACAACAGCCCTTGTACTTTACTCCGTCTTCAATTTTCTTTGGCATATTCGCAAAACTTATGCCAATACAGAGTGGTTCTTTGGATAAGAATCCAACCGGTCTCTCTATATTAACAACGTTAAAATGGTCAAACTTTGATAGTTGGTGAGTTAACTATCAAAGAAAAACATGTCGGTGTTCACACAACGATCTTAATTCCAAATGGAACTATCGATCCAATCATCAAATATATATTTCCTCATTTCCTATGTTTAGAAAATATACGATATTAACACTGGAAAACGTTTCCAATCCTCATTCATGTTTCATTAACTTTTCAAAATCATTAGTTCCTAACTATAAATTAGTAAGTGAACAATTCCCTAAGTATAAATCCCGAAGGCCGAAACCAACATCTGATCGATACTCTGGAAACCGTTCAACTTAACTAATCTCTAATCAGTTTCTAATTTCCTTTAACACTTATCACTTTACTCCTTTCGAATAAACCATATTCGATAACTCTTTTTCTCTATTCAAATAACTAATATTCGATAACTCCTTTTTGACTCTATTCGATAACTCCTACCTTATAAAGACTTCCCTTTTTATAACGTTTATCCATTTAAAAAGATTTCCTTTTAACAGCGTTTATTCATTTAAAAAGATTTCCTTTTAGTAACAGTTCTTCACTTTATAAATGTTCTTTTAATAGCGTTTCTCTACTTATAAGGATTTCCTTTTAACAGCGTTTATTCATTTAAAAAGATTTCCTTTTAGTAACAGTTCTTCACTTTATAAATGTTCTTTTAATAGCGTTTCTCTACTTATAAGGATGTCCTTTTAACAGCGTTTATCTTTTTATAACATCCTATTCCGTTATAAATAATTCCCTTTTCAAACTCTATTTATTTTCTAAATAAATAACCCATTTTATACTTCTATTTATTTCTCAAATAAATATTCTATTTTTAATTTATTTATTTAACAAATAAATAATTCTCTTATCTTTTCTATTTATTCTATCTGCAAATGGTTTGCAAATATTTCTTTTCGAATTTTATTTCTAAGTATTTCCTATTTATAAATAATCCAGTTATAAATAAATTTCTATTTTTATAAATATTCCATTTATAAATAATTCCTTTTATACTTCTTTGATTTTATAAATATTATCTCTTTTTATAAAATCCTTTGATTTTATAAATAATCTATTTTCAATATTCATTTTTGAAAATTCCATTTTCAACACTCTGGTATTCCTTATGGTATCTAACGTACCATATAACAACGATCGGTATCATTCAAACATATAAAATCATCAACAGATTTCATATCACATAATATAACACAATATATGAAACAAAACAGTATTTATATATTGAGGAACCCTGTTGGGTCCCTCCAACCTGTTCCCCTGCATCACAGATGTTAAACCATATAATTAACATCAACTTCATTTCAGTATGAATTGTTCTGATAAACAACATCAATATTTAATGGTATATATATATATATATAATTTCAACTAATTGTCTAGCAGTTCAATCAACCAATCTACACACAACAGTCAATCAATATCTAACACACAACAGTCAATCAATGTATTCCTTTCTAGAGATACAATAGCGAAAGGTGGTTCCATACCTTGACAAAGTTGGAAATCCATTACCCAGTACGTGCTTGCGGTATTGACTGTATACTATATATGTAGAACGTGAGATGAAAGCGTTTCTGCTAGATGATTATTATAGTTGTGGTTGATAGACATTATTATAATATCAAAGGTTTTTTGATATAAAGGTAATTTGGATTCTCATAAGGGAAAAAACCGTTCCGTTATACGGCGTGGTCTTATGATATATCGTTTATTTGTCTGAACTGTTTTAACTGTTTTACTCATACCAGTCCATGTTGCGTGCTTGGGGCATGTGTCGCATGATAGGGGGTTCTCGCTTTTCGTTAGGTGGCGAACGGGAGACTCTTACCCCTACATGTCCCGAAAATGAGGGTTGGTTGTGAAGTCGAAAGGCTGGACATAAAATATGGTGTTGGGGTACCAATGTAAGCCACAGTGGGGTATTACCTTGCTGCTTCGGGAGGATGAGG
Organism: Allium sativum; assembly: GCA_030737875.1. Classification (NCBI taxonomy): domain Eukaryota; kingdom Viridiplantae; phylum Streptophyta; class Magnoliopsida; order Asparagales; family Amaryllidaceae; genus Allium; species Allium sativum. The sequence continues at coordinate 1,029,186,165 of CM060912.1, forward strand.
AGAGGATGGTTGTAAAGCCTACTTGAACCAAAATCCCGGGTCATTACAGTTGATATCTGAGCATAAGGTTAAGTTAAGTGAGTTTCCTTGGCTCTGTGGCGTGACTCAGTAGAGTTAGGGTTAGTAATACCCTAGATTGAGTTGAGTGTATATATACGAGTGAACGTATTTGTTATGGATATAAAAAAAATTGTTTTATATTATGGAGATTCATTGGTTGAGTTGTTTATGGGTTCTGGTCGATCAGTTTGATCCACTGTATCGGTAGGAGTTGATAAACACTTGAATACGATAAACCGTCATGGTATGTTTTGAAAAGATGGTAAATTAAAATAAGTTTACCCAAAGTACGTCTTGATATAAAGAAGATATAAATATCAAGATTATAATATAATGGATATATTGGTAGTTATTATAATCGAGTAAGATTATAAGTAAAATAGTTATGTAAATAACCAATCAGAATTCATATAAGTGAAATACGTGAAATCAGATGAGTTAAATCTGAAATTTTAAACCAGAAATTGAATTAAAATTTCTAGAAAAAAATTGGATAAGTGTTTGTAAATGGATTTGGATTAAAAATAAGGAAAATTTAAGATCCTAGGAGATTTTTAATTGTTTTACAAGCAGTGTGAATTATATTTTGAAATGAATTTCAAAGTGGAAATGTTAGAAATGGTTTTATAGTATTGAACTCACTTCGATCGCTGGAAAATAGATTCTGATGATGACAGCTGCATCATCAATATTCATTTTCGAGTTGTAAATGACGAATTACTACCAGAGATACTGTTTTGAATTTGTTTTGGGAAAGACAAGTTGTGTTGAATTTCAAAATGGGATTTATAATATAGAATTGAATATAGAATTTGAATAAAGAGAATTGAAATGGAGTTTGAAAATAGAAATTCAAATGGAATTTGAATATAGAATTCAAATGGAATTCAAATATAGGATTTGAATATATAGAATTTGAATATAGAATTCAAATGGGATTTAAACTATAGAATTTGATATATAGATTTGAATAATAGAATTTGAATAAAATTTGAATAGAAATTGAATAGAATTAACTAAGTTGAAGAGGAATTAGTTAATCGAGTTTTGAATTTGAAGTTGAACTTTGAAAGGTGAATTGGATTTGTAAATGGATATTCGAAATCGAATATAGAACTTAAATTTGAAATTTGGATTCAAATTAGTTAATAAGCAAGTTAAAATATATTTGAACATGTCATGTTCAAATATAAAAGTGAAATAGACTAAAGAGTTAATTAACAAATTAATTAACGAATTGAGTTAAAACAATCAGGTATAGTTAAAATAGATTAGGCTGGTATAAATATACATGAGATAGGTATGGATAAGGTATGAAGGTATATAAATAGAATGCTCGATGAAAAGGTATGTATTTAATTCATATATGAGATTTTATGCGCCGTATCGGCTAACCGCTTGGCTTTTTCTTTTTCTTTTGGATTGGTGAGGGCCATGGGAGGCTATTTGAAATATCCCGATGCTCCTAGTACAAAGGAGGTTATGGAGAATTTTTCCGGTAATTTAAGGAGTTAGAATATTTTTAAGATAATTTGATAGTTAGAAATCAACGTATCAATATATATATGTAAGTCGATAAGGAAAGGAACTTAGAAATAGAATAGTAAAATCAAAAAGGAAGACTAAGAATAAAATCTAGTAAGAATAGAAAGAGGAAGCGTATACGTGTTTAAAAGTGAATAAGTAGTTTTATGGTATTGATTATTCGAGTAAGTAGTCATATCTGTTTTGACGTTATAAATGTTATTCAGTCAAGGTCTGAGAGGTAGTTATACCCCAACTTGATTGATTTCATTATTAACAAATAAATAGTAAGATTTCAGGCTCGAAGATCAATGTTGAATAAGAGTTAGTTGAATATAGTATTTGGGCTGTCGTAACAATGTTTTACACAACATCCGTTTTAACCCAAATAAGTGTAAGCTTGGAAATATAATAAAGAATATTTCCCAAGTATAGAAATAAACAAGATCGGAAAAGAGATAAGTAATTGGAATATTTTCCAATTATAAATAGCATATATTTTCTAAAATTTAGAAAATAAAGGAAGGCGATATTCGGAAATGTTTTCCTAATAACGTAAAAGGCCAATATGGTTATTGAAAATATTTGGTTAACAAATATTGATAAAGAAATAGAGAAGTGATTTAACTAATGGAATATTAATTAAGGGCTCAGTGACATGTTCAAAAAAAATTTGATTTTTGAAAAGAGTAAACTGTTTGAAAACTCCCAGGGAAAGACTGTTTGAATTAAAAACAAATTTAACAGAAATTTGTGAAAGCAAAATTGAATTAAAGTAAAGCCAGTAAAGTGGTAACTGAGGTTGAATTAAAATGATATCAAGACAAATTGGATTGTAAGATTCAAATTTGAAGTGTAATGGGATAATCAAGTTAAGAGTTGGGAATCGAGAGGGAACTCGAGTTAAAATGATATTTGGCTCGGATGTAAGCGAATGGTTGTGGTATGGGTAAAAGCAGATTGGAATTTGATTGGGATGACCCTTGTATCCGCTGAACTGATAACAGGTGGAAAGGATGTAATGATATGCTGACAAAAGGTACAAGTTTATATTTCATATGGTATGAGATTTATGAGCCGAATTGGCAAGCCGCTTGGCTGTTTGATTTTCTTTTGGGATGCTGATGGCCCAGAGAGGCGAGTTGGAGTTTGACCTAGTGGCCAGTACAAAGGAGGTAGTGGCGAAATTTTTCGGAGAGTTAAGGCGTTAGAAAATTTTCAAGATTTTTGAAAATTTTGGTTGATAAGAATTAATTAATAATTTAATTTAAAATTAAATTGGTTCAGTTGAAACTGAAGTTAAGAAGTGAACAAATATGTTCTAACCAGTCGATAGGGTCGTTCTTTACCTTAGCAATTTCGAGGACGAAATTATTTAAAGTAGGGAAGAATGTAATGACCCGCATTGGCAGAGGTATTATAATTAATTTATTTAATTATTTAAATGGTGGTATAGTGAATTTAATGGTCGTTGAATAAAATATTGGTGAATATTTAATTAAAATAATAAATTAAATAATATATTTAATTCTGAAATAATCAGAATTGGCTGAAATGGCGATACGATGTGAACTGGATCATCTGTGATATTTAATTTAGTTTAAAATTGAATTAGAATAACGAATATGTTTAAATAACGACAGCTTGAATGTATAATTATATTATAATTAAAATCGAGCTTGAAATGGCGCGGCAGTTCGTTATTTGGCGATTTGAACTTCAATTGAATGTACAGGATTCGTTTTAAGCCGGATTTCTGTGAAACAAGAAACGTGTGGAGCTGGTGGAGTATATCTTTCTAGTGGAAGAAAAAAATCGGAATTTCATCGAGTAGATTTTGATTTACGTCCAAATCAAATTTTAGAAAAGTCGCTGTGGAATTCCTTTATAATTTATAAAGGAATTGTTTAAATTTTAAAAAGGAAATTCAATATAAATCGAATATCGGGATGACCCAGATTTCAAATATCGAGTTAGAAATCCATAGGAGTATTGTGGAGCTGTATGGTATTCCACTGTGAATATAGACGATAATAATAATTTATTAATATTAAATTTAATTATATTTAAATATATTTATATATTTAAATGGGTCATTCAGAGCTTTAAAAATAGCCAGTTTTGCAAACGAAGTCGGAATTCGACGAAACTAATTTTGTTGGATCCGCAATGTCAATTAGTTGTTAGATGTCAATTTCCGTGATTTTTGACGTCAGTATGTGGACGTACGGGATTTTAATGTGAAAAACAGTCAGTATTTTGACCTTTAAAAATACGCTGTGTGAACATACAGAGTCGGAATTCGACGAAACCAGTTTCTTTGGGACTGTAATGTCGAACTATAGCTGCATGCCCAGTTCGGTGATTTTTGGGTATCCTATGTGGTCACAGGAATTTTCAAGGATGAGAACGAGTAGCGTTTGCTTAGAAATTTATATAATATTCGAATATTAAAATATTAAAAGTTTCCTATAAAATACCCTTAACAATTTTTAACCCTAAGATTTCATTCTCTATGGTCAAACACAACCCGCCTCCATTAGTATTCTTCCCAACGTAAAATCCTCCTCTTTGAAATTTCTTAAAAATCAAAACAAAAATCGATAAATCATTAAAACCATATATTTGGATTCGGGAAGGGTTTAGCTTCATTTGTATATGATTTGTGTTGAGATCGAACACGCTGAAGTTCGATGCGCTTGTAACAGTGCAGGCTAGGGTTGGAAAAATTGGCAAATTGGATGCGTTATACTCGAATTCGATTTTGGTTTGGGTTTCCTGGTAGGGAGTCGATTAAAGTGGAGAAGTTTGAAAGCATTTGAGGATAAAAAAGTTCGCACTGTATACTGTACGAAGGCGGAATGCTCGACTCAGATTTTCCGGGGTAGATGCGAGTTTGAAATGAAGGGTATGTCGGAAGAGAGGACTCAAAGGGTTGAATTGTGGTGATTTTCTTGTGATTTTTAGTTGAACCGAGAAGGAGAAAACATGGATCGAAGGTGTGGGAATGAGAGTGGATGTTTACTGGAGCCGTGATATTTGATTTGGGGAAGAAGGGGGTCAGGAACGCAGGTCGGGTCTCTTCAATAGGGTATGGGCGGGAGGAAGAAGTTAAGGGCCAATCTAATTTTTTAAAATTCAAGTTTATTTATTTTAAATAGTGTAAACCTCGAAGTGCCATAACTTTATCATACGATAGAGGTTTTCAGCGAGACAGGATTCGACAGGATCGTATGGACGGACACTATCCAATGAAGCTGACTGGAAGTGGAGTGGAGCTCGTTTGAATTTACGACAAGATAAATTGTTTGATTCAAATCAAATAACAGTTTATCGTTCTTTAACGTTGAACTGCCAAAGTGAGTAAATCTCACTAACTCTGAATAGTTTATAATTTCATGTTGTATTTTTAGAACTTTTAGATATTGGCTGATTGACTATGTGTTGACTGTTTGATTGAACTGCTAGTCAGTTAGTTAAATTTCTATATTGATTCTGTTTGTGAGAATATATCATATGGAACTGAAAGTGTTGTTGATTTTATTGTGTAACATCTGTGATGCAGGGAAACAGGTTGGAGGAATCCAACTGGATTCCTCAACATTTATTTTACTGTTATTCATATATTGTAATATATGATGTGACATATAATCTGTTGTCGATTATATGTGTTTGGACGATACCGATTATCGTGATTTGATATGTTGAATACCATAACATACCGAAATGTTGATAAGGGAATATTTTCAAAGTGATATTTGAAAATTTAATAATTTTAAATGGAATATTTATAAATAAGTAATATTTATAAATTGGAATATTTATAAATAGGAGATATTTAGAAAATGAATAAACGTTATAAAATGGAAACTGTTATAAGAAGGAAATCATTTGTAAAGTGAAGAACCGTTACTAAAAGTAAATCTTTATAAATGAATAGTTTAATCGAGTTAAAAGGAGTTAATCGATGTTAGTTAAATCGAGTTAAAAGGAGTTAATCGATGTCAGTTTAATCGAAAGGATTTAATCGATGTTAGTTTAATCGATTAGAGTTAAAGCAAATGAGTTAATCGAATATAGTTTATTCGAATAGAAAGTAAAAGGAGTTAATCGATGTTAGTTTAATCGAAAGGAGTTAATCGATGTTAGTTTAATCGAAAGGAGTTAATCGATGTTAGTTTAATTGATTAGAGTTAAAGAAAATGAGTTAATCGAATATAGTTTATTCGAATAGAAAGTAAAAGGAGTTAATCGATGTTAGTCTAATCGATTAGAGTTAAAGCAAGTGAGTTAATCGAATATAGTTTATTCGAATAGGATAAAGGAGTTAATTGATTATATATTTTATTCAAATAGAATAAAGGAGTTAATCGAATATATAGTTTATTCAAATAGAATAAAGGAGTTAATCGAATATAGATTATTCGAATAGAAAGTAAAAGGAGTTAATCGAATATATAGTTTATTCAAATAGAATTAAAAGATATTCGATAGGAGTTAAGTGAATAGAGTTAAAGTTAAATCAAAAGAGTTAAGTGAATAAAGTAAATTGAATGGAGTTATCGTATATACTTTATTCGAAGGAAAGAATTATCGAATAGAGATGATTCGAAAGAGAGTTACGTAAGGAAGTTTGTTAAAGAATTAGAAGGGTGAACTTTGTCAATTTCAAGGTTAGAAACGTTGTTCACTTAAGGTCTGAGAGGTAGTATTACCCCAACTTGATTGACTTCATTTTTAACTAAGGAATGGTTAAGGTTTGATAGTAAAGGATGGTTAAGTGAATTTAGTAATTAAAGAAAATGGTTTGAGTTGGCATCGCGATGGTTTGTTTAAACATCTGTCTAAGTCCAATGAAGAAGCTTTGGAAATGTTTTCCAAATAAGAAACCAGAAATGTTTTCTAATAAAGAAAACAAGAAATGGAAATGTTTTCCATTGTTAATCACGTATATTTTCCAAACTTAGAAAATAAGAAATATTGTATATAGGGAAACAGGAGATAAGTAAATTAATGAAATAAAGAGATAAATGTTGAATGATGGTTGATCAATATAAATTTCCATTTGGAAATAATATCATTGTTTGCACACCTGTTTTTCTTCGATAGTTAAATCACAGACTATCGAAGTTTTGACCATTTTAACGTTGTTAATATGGATAGACCGGTTGGATTATTATCCAAAGAACCACTCTGTATTGGCATAAGCGTTGCGAATCATATATGCCAAAGATAATTGAAGACGGAGTAAAGTGCAAAGGGCTATTGTATAAGTCTTAGATAACAGTGTCTAAGATGGATGTATTGAATAGTGCCTTCGGTTCATCCTGTTCCTAGATGACTTGTATGGACGGATGTCTGACAGAGTATTTCCAGACGATCACGTATATTGATTTCTCCAATCGTACCAAGAGTGGAAGCGGAGAAGGAAACTTCTTTTAGCTAACACATAATGTATGGTTGAGGACGTCAATCGGTGATTCGATGGATTTGACGATGTGGCATTCGAAGTGAATCTGGTGTGATGATAAAGCGTAACCTCAAGCCTCATCAACCGGTAAATGACAGAAATCGGGCAGGCAGCATGGCTAAGTCAGTCGCACCAAAGTAGGGTGTATAATCACCTGATCTAGAGTTTCATTTACTTCTAAAAATCTATTGTTGATGCTGTTCCATTCGGGAAATGGTTGCTGATCCCAACCGTTGGTGATACACATTCGATACACTCAAGCGAAATGAGTGGTTGGTCATGTGTGGCCGGGTTGCAAGATGTTCTTGTTGAACCCAGTTTATTCCTTTCTAGAGGTACACTAGCGAAAGGTGGTTCCATACCTTGTCATAGTTGGAAATCCATTACCCAGTACGTGCTTGCGGTATTGATTGTATAATATATATGTAGAACGTGAGATAAAAGTGTTTCTGCTAGATGATTGTTATAGTTGTGGTTGATAGACATTATTATAATATCAAAAGGGTTTTTTATATAAAGATAATTTGGATTCTCATAAGGGAAAAACCCGTTCTGTTATACGGCGTGGTCTTATGAGATATCGTTTACTTGTTCGAACTGTTTTAACTATTTTACTCATACCAGTCCCATGACTGACCCGGAGTTTATTTTGTTTTGTTTTCCCTAAACTCTTGGGTGCCCAATTTTGTACGGGCGGTTAAGTAGTCGGGATTTACAGATACTTGAAGAGCTGGAGCAGGAGGCTTCAGAATCATATAGCTATAGTTATTTCCGCTGTGTTGTAAGTCTTGTACTCTGATAATGTTATTGTATACATATAATGATTTTATTTCCAGGATATATTATCTATTATATGTTGTTCGTTCTGCTGTGAGATTTGTGTTACTCTGATGTTGTGTTCTTCTTCTTCTTCTATTCTAAGTTTCTATCTTATCTTTCCTCACCCTCTGTTTTCTTTCTATTAATTTCCTAATTTTCAGTTTAATTTGGGGTTGGACTTGTGTTTTGGTCAGCTCAAATTGGAACGGAATTTTGGGTCATTACAGAAGATGAAAGTGAAAAAAGATATGAAAAGAGATAACAATTTAAGATATTGTAAAATAACAGAATAATTTATTGAAAGGGAAGAATGAAAGTTTTCAAAAGAAGAAAGTAAGGCGCATTCCAAAACTAATTTCATCAGCTCGGAAAAGCAAACCATGGCGCTTGTAGAAAGAGTTGTAGTAGCCTCGGTTGCTAGAACGAAAGGAAGAGATGGAAATTTCTCTTGAAAGACACATGGTAAAGAAAGAAAGTAGACTTTAATGAAAATACCTTTCGAAGTTAAAGCTACAATAAAATCATACCTTCATGGGGAGGTATGGCACCACTCATTATAGGACTTGTGATTGGAGGAGATGGGGGAGCCTCTCTCTTGTAGCCCTTTTCAGATGAAATTTATATCTGAAGAGCTTCAAAGAGCTTAGCCTTCTTTAAGGCAAGTTTATAAGAGGAGTCCTTCCGAAATTTCTTCTTATCGTAATTTCTTTTGCCATAGAAGAAGCCTCAGACTCTAGAGATGCATAAAAAGGCACGTAAATGACTAGTGTAGCATATAAAGGTTCATGGGAAGCTACTAGAATGATCTAACAAACTGCAGTGAGAACGGTGGATGTTTATCAGTACGAGGCGGTAAATTTAGAACTTGCCTTCACGACTAAATAAAATAGGTGAGGTGGCGGTGAACTTCAAGGGGTTACCTTGAGCTCGATAGAAACCGTCCCTTGCTGAATATGTCATCATAGGAGTCGTGCCCAAGATCCACTGATTTTGTGGAAGAAGATTTTATTTTAAGAGGTTGGAGGAGGTTAGAAGTTTAGCCCTCTTCCCCAATTTCTCTAAAGCCTCTCATATATTTTTTATGACTTGGTTGATATCGTCATCGGTAGCTTTTGGGATGTCTTCTATAAAGCAAGCATGAAAAGAAACACTTAGCAAAGTGAACAATAATGATTGTAATACAAAATATAAAGTCTTTAGCAAGTTTAGTGAATTTTCTTCTAACTCCGGGAGGGTATTGGACGAAGAGGAATTGGTTTTTCCAATTTTTTGACTTGCCGATGGGTCAACAATTAATGCTTTTTTGGGGTTAGCTCGATATAATTTAGGATTGTCCTTCCTAACCTTAGCCAAGTAAAGTAGGTTACGAAGAGCTGAAAGTGAAACATCCCACCTCCGTTAAGATCACTCACAAAGGGAATGTCTTAACTTTGAAGCATTGTAGGTAAAAGATACAGATAATTTACAAGACAGATATGTATATAAGCAGCGGAAATAAAAACAAACTTTATTTCAAACGTGGTTCATAACAAAACATTACAGCAAACTATTCCAAACCAACTTCCAAATCACTACATCAAAATCTCTGTCTTGATTATACATAAAGAAGCATAAAACACAATAAAACTGCATAAATCCACAAGTAGTAGTGTATCCAAAGCCATAGCCAAAGGTAAGAGATTCCAAGTTATACATCATAGAGTCTTCAAGCTTGGAAAAATGAACGGTCCAAATTAAGCTGAGCTATTCCCTCCTTGGCTACCTGAGGGGGGGGGGAACGGAAGAAAAGAGAGCGAAAGAAAATGGGTCAGACATAAGTCTAGTGATTTTTCAGTGTGTGAATAAGGAAAAGGGTCATGATAGGAATAAACTTAAAATAGGACCATACCAGAATAACTAACTAACATAAACCAAGATAAGGAAGTTTAAACCGAATATACTATCGCACACATTCTACTTCTCTGCACCTATTCATACTAGTCCCAACTGGCACCCCATATACATGGTGAAATGATCCCTTTTTATCGATCGACTCCTACTCACATACATTTGTCGCATGTGTCATTCGGCCCCCGCTTGATTGTAGATACCTCTGCTGGTCCCGCCATGGGGTGTATCAAATCCTTTGGTGGCAACATGGCACGATTCAAGATGCACAGTGTATTACTACTGATGCCCAGTGCCTACTTTTTCCACTCCGGAGTACGTGCATGCCCGTACTCCGTCGGAACCTACACTGATGCACCACCCGCCGTCATTTTGACCGCTTATAATCAACCTAGTAATCGTGCCCCACCCTGCCTAGTTCAGGGTACCATGATACATCTATGTGGGTTACGGCTGAAATGGGTCCCCGTTACTAGGGATTTCTAGCCAACATGTTAAATTGGTTAAGTGTCCAAGTTTACCTTACACCACCCATCAGTTTAGTTAACATGTTGAATTGGTTAGGTGTTTCCTTAATTGAATTAACCCTACTATTCCTGACTTAGCTTTAATTCATTTCATTAGAGCACCAACCACTCACATTAGACAGGTATTGTTGTGGTCACTGGATGTGTCGGTCAGTTCCGGGCAGTTTTACACCACAACTCAGTCTAACCTCGGGTTCTTTTGGTCTCCATGCACTAACCACTAACATTAGATAGGTATTGTTACGGTTGCTGGATTTGCTGGGCGGTTCCGGGAAGTCTTATACCGTAACTCAATCTAACCTCGGGTTAGGCATATTCGTCTTTTTTTTTTCTTCTAAATTTACGTATTTATCCTTTTATGTTTATATGTAAATTTGCCAACAATTTATTGTCATGGCCCACTTCCCTCTAAATCAAGTTCATAATTTTTAGGTATAAAAATTATACCATTTTCATGCCATTTATCATGATTATGCCAAACATGCCAATTACATGTAAATTCAAGTTTTCCCCAACGTTACCCCCGTTGTACGTTCGCAAAATTACATAGGATGTTAGGCTTGATATTTTAGCCTAACTTATAAAACAAAAAGGGGAAAAGAGGAACTTTGCAATATTCAAACATCATACAAGAGTATGGATCTAACTACACATATGTCACATGAATTTGGCATAGAACAATATACTTTTAATTATGAACTTGCTAATTAGATCTATGCAACATGAACCACAAGCATGTGAAATTACATAAAACTATACAAATTAAACTTGGCATGTAGTGGTGAACTTGCATAGGGGTTGAATCAAGTTTGCGAATTTACGTAAAACTATACAAATTAAACTTGGCATGTAGTGGTGAACTTGCATAGGGATTGAATCAAGTTAACATATATCTAACATAAAGGCATATGGATCTAACATAAAGGCAGATGGATCTGACATATAAAGTTGTAGACCTAAACATATAAGGCCGTAGATCTAAATATGTATTCATAATGGATCTAAACAATTAGGCATAAACGACATGACTTAGCCTAAAACTTGTATGTATCATAATATCATCAAGGTCGTAGATCTAAACATGTATGCATAATGGATCTAAACAATTAGGCATAAATGATCTGACTTAGCCTAAAATTTGTATGTATCATAATATCATCAAGGTCGTAGATCTAAACATGTATGCATAATGGATCTAAACTATTTGGCGTAAATGACATGATTTAACCTAAAACTTTTATGTATCATAATATCACCAACTTACATATGATAATTTCATTCCAAAATTCCTATACAACATCACAGGTTTATTCACCAATTTCCACATAACATGGTAGGTTCGATAGACCACAATAGTTCATAGGCATATATGATAGAATAGACATGAATCAGCATCACATACAACTTGATACAATTCTATTTTACAATTCATTACAAACCATGTCTTTAATTTATTCACATCTGAAAGATAACTACACTTACAACAAAAGGAAAAACTTGATTTCTGGGATCTATATTCTGAAACTGAGTTGCTCGCCTTTGATGTAGACTAATCGTTGTTCTAAATTAGATTGATTTAATTTGATATGAAGCTTCTATCTTGCTTTCAAGTGGAAGGAGGATGACGGCTACTCTAGGTCGGTCGTTGACGGCATGGCGACTCTTGGTATGAATATTTGTGATTTAGGGTTGAGAGTTAGGTTGCTTTTATAAAGGTTTAATTAAATAAGAGCCATTAAATCAACCCTAGATGCAATCAAGACCGTCCAAACAAGATAGAATAGTCACATAAGCCCTAATGACTCAGCAGGGAGTCAGAAATCGTCATCTTTCAGATCTGCTCCGGGGGGGGGGGGGGAGGGGGTAGGTCGACCCTTAGATCGACCTGTATGGAGGAAGGTCGACCCCCTGGTCGACCTCCTGGTTGACCTAGCCTTGGGCGGGAAGTTTCCCGCCAAGCCCGCTTCTACTTCAGATTTTGAATTTCTGAACTATATTCTGAACTGTTTATTTAAATTCTTGAATCTTCTGATGGTCATAACTCCTTCATACGGAATCTGATTTACGCAAACTCGGACTCTATCTCAAGCAGAATTTCGAGACGAATGCAATGGCATAACTCGTTTCCCTTAATTCTTATATTTGAAGTTAATTATTCTTTAATACGTAACCTTAATGTTTATCGAAAATACGGGGTGTTACATTCTCCTCTCCTTAAAGGATTTCATCTCCGAAATCTTCGAGTCAAGTAGAACGTATATCCTACCATCCAATCGTCCGTCTACTCAACCATCAAACACAGGCGTCCATAGTCCTTAAAAGACTTCTAATGCTTCATGATCATATGCATAGTGTGTGTACATGTCCTTATCTAATGCAAAATCAGGCAGTCCACTGATTCAGTTGACCTCCTTAATGCAATTCATCTCGGTGTCATGCGTCCATAATGTATGCAATCCTCCCTAATCATACTTTCTACATAAGTGCACAATCATTCATACAAATGCAACATCCACATGATAACACATCAAGCTTCAATCATATACAAGTACATATATGCATATGCAATATGAAAGTGACCGAGCCGATCTAATACCTAATGTGTGTGTATATGCATCCACGAGTAACCACTAGCAATCACTTGCAACCACTTGCAACCATCAACCATAACATGTTTCAAATACATGTTTACATCCATTGGTTTCTACCTAAGGATCGAGAACAACACTGAGGAAAAATACTAAAAAGATGGATACGAGCATGAACAAATTATAGGAAAAAGATATCAAAGATGTACCCTAAAAAAGAAAAGGGTAGGCTGCGTGTATCTTGGCCTCGGTCTCCCAAATCGTGTCTTCCTCAGCGTCACTCCATTGAACTTTTACAAGTTTGACTTCGCGGTTGCGTAGCTTTTTGACTTCTGTACCCAGGATACGAGTTGGAACTCTTCTCACAGTCACCTCTCGTTCTACTTCTACGTCCTCTAATATGCTTGGTTCCACCACTTCCGCAGACTCATTTAGGCACTTTCGTAAGTGAGAAACGTGAAAGACATTATGAACTCCAGCCAATCTTTCGGGCAGTTCTACTCTGTAAGCCATCTTCCCAATCCTTTCAATGATAGGAAACGGCGCTACAAATCTTGGTGCCAACTTTCCTGCGGATCCTAAGCGAACGACGTTCCTCAAAGGAAATACTTTAAGGAAAAACCTGTCCCCCACTTCAAACTCAAGGTCGGCCCTTCTCTTATCTATGTAGGACTTCTGTCTATCTTGGGCAGTCTTCATTCTTTTTCGTATCAAGTCCACTTTCTCTGAAGTTTCTCTAATCACATCTGGTCCAAGTATGAGCTTATCTGTAGACTCCCAACAACAAGTTGGTGATCGTCACGGTCTTCCATATAAAGCTTCGAAGGGTGCCATGCCTATGGTGGTTTGGTAGCTATTGTTGTAGGCAAACTCCACCAAAGGAAGATGATCCTCCCATGTTCCTCCGAAGTCAAGAATGCATAATCTCAAGAGGTCTTCTAATACTCAGTTCATCCTTTCTGTCTGACCATCGGTTTGGGAGTGATAAGTCGTGCTTAAGCATAGTTGTGTGCCTACAGCCTCTTGTAAGCTCTTCCAAAACTCGCTCGTAAAGATAGGATCTCGGTTGCTAACATTGCTGGACGGTATTCCATGGAGTTGAACTATCTCTTTAAGGTAAATGGATGCTAAAGATGAGGCAGTCCTCCTACTTTTAACGGGTACAAAGTGAGTTCTTTTTGTGAGCATGTCCACTATTACCCAAATACTGGTATTGCCCCTTCTTGATCTAGGCAGCCCATCAATAAAGCCCATTGAAATGTTATCCCATTTCCACGGTGGAACCTCTAGAGGATGAAGCAAACCACCAGGCTTCTTTTGCTCCGCCTTGACTTGCTGGCATACTAAGCACTTCGAGACGAATTCAGCTACATCCCTCTTCATGTCATCCCAAAAGAAAATTCTTTTTACGTCTCTATACATCTTGTCTCCACCGGGGTGTATGGTCAACTTGGAATGGTGCGCCTCTTTGAGAACCTTCTTCACCAAATCCCTTGCTCGTGGGATGCATAGCCTTCCATCCTGCCTCAACCATCCCTTATCATCGATGGAGTATCTATTGAGGTGACTAGAAATCTCACCCCTAATTATCTTGTCCATCACATCAACTAGTTGAGGGTACTCACGTTGCGCGGTTCCTATTGAATCCAAAAGAGTAGGCCGCACCTCTAGCGATGCTAACAACCCAGTCACATGATCGCTGTAGGGTTTAAAGTCAAAATTGGCTATGTACTCCAAGCTCTGCCTTTCAACAAAGAGAGGGCTTAAGGCCAACTTCTTTCTACTCAAGGAATCTGCTACTACATTGCCCTTGCCAAGGGTATAGGAAATCTCGAAATCGTAGGATGCCAAGAATTCCATCCACCTTTGTTGCCTCAAGTCAAGATCTTTCTACGATAAAAGGTACTTCAATGATTTATGGTCAGTATACAATTCAAATTTCTCACCAAGGAGATAATGGCGCCAAGACTTAAGCGCAAAGACGATGGCAGCCAATTCTAGATCGTGGGATGGGTAGTTTTTCTCATGTACTTTCAACTGTCTGCCTCCATAAGCTACTACCTTCCCCTCTTGAATCAAGACAGCACCTAGTCCCGTACCACATGCATCTGTGTATACGGTAAACATCTTTCTCCCATCCGGCAATGTCAGAACAGGGGCTATTGTTAGAGCTCTCTTTAATCGTTGGAAGGCAATATCGCAATCCAAATACCAATTGACAGTTAGGTTCTTCTTCGTCAACTTTGTAAGCGAAGCTGAGATTTACGCAAAGACTCTGATGAACTTTCGGTAAAAGCCCGCTAGCCCGAGGAAGCTCCGGACCTCGGTCGCATTCCATGGAACCTTACAATCTTGCACTGCAACTACTTTTGCGGGGTCCATGGCTAACACTTCCTTGGATATCACGTGTCCAAGAAATCTTACTTCCTCTCTCCAGAAGTGGTATTTGGAGAGTTTGGCTTTCAACTGATGTGCTCGAAGAGTATCCATGACTTCTTTTAAATGCTGAGCATGCTCTTCCTCACTCTTTGAAAAAATCAAAATGTCATCTACGAAGACCACTACAAATTTATTGAGGAACTCCCTGAACACCCTGCTCATCAAATCCACGAAGTAAGCGGGTGCGTTTGTTAGGCCAAAAGGCATGCCAAGCCACTCGAAGAAACCATCCGGAGTTCTGAACGTGGTCTTATCAATACTTTCTTCAGCCACTCTCAGCTGATGAAACCCGGTAGCTAAATCTAGTTGGGAGAAAACCAGTGCACCTACAAGCTAATCTAACAAGTCATCTATTCTTAGAAGTGGGTGCCTATTTGTAACACCCCGTATGTTGAATAACTTGATATAATATAAAACAGGGCAGAATTAAATTTTAAAATCTGAATTAGGGGAAACGGGTTGCGCCATTGCATTCGTCTCGGAAAAATACGCAAAATAGAGTCCTAGTTTTTGAAAATCGGAGTCCGTATGACCCTGTTAAGGCCCGAAAAAGTTTTCAGAAAATTCAAATTTCAAAAAATAGATTTCAAATGCAGAAATGGAGCTAGGCGGGAAAATTCCCGCCACACCCCAAGTCGATTGGGGAGTCGACTTGGGAGTCGACACACAGGGGGGTGTGTCGACAGTAGTGTCGACACCCCAGTCGACACAGGTGGCCGAGCCAGTTTGGCCTGGGTGCACTGTTTTGGCTGTTGGGCTATGTTTGGTGGCTTGTGACAAGATCTGATGGCTCTAAACTATCCTAGGGTTAATCCTATGGCCTAAAACACTTAACTAATCTATAAATACACCCTAAGACTACCCTAATTCATACTAAAATTGGATACAACGTCATCATGCCGTCAAAATGCAACTTAGAAGGAGCCTCCACAAATTAAAGAGGAAGATAGCTTCTCAAATCAACTTCTAATCAACTCTAGCAACTAAATCTTCTTCGTAGGAGTGCTAATCAACAAGTTGTGAGTTTCTATGCCTTTAGCAAGCAATTGCTAATGTAACACCCCACCTCCGCCAGGGTGACTCTTGCAAGCACTCTGACTTTGGAGGGGCGTTTGAATCAGGTAAACATGCATAATGATATATCAAGGCAGAACAAGAGCATATGTATATATGTAAACAGAGTAAATAACATAGATAAAACAGCGGAAGATTTTCAAACCATTTCAAAATAAGTCTGGTACAACATAATGTTAACTTCCCAAATACACAAGTATAGATAAAAACAACATTACTGAAAAACTGAAATACATAAGTACTATCCCCAAAATAAGTGATAACCATAGCTAGCTTCATGTCAAGACCGTACATGAGCTAAAATCCCACAAGAAAGCGATCAAAAATCCAGCTAAGCTCCAATATTCCCTCCCTGAGAACCTGGGGGGGGGGGGAACGGAAGAAAAGAGGCGAAAGAAAACAGGTCAGTCAAAAAGACTGAGTAAGCCCTACTACAGTCAATGTAAACTGATAAAGTTAACTGGCATGAGAAGCAGGTATGATCATAAGGATAACAACATACTAGCATGGTGATTAACTAACAAGGTAGATAAAGGTGTCATCGCATAATCAGGTTTAAGGTTTTTGCACCACAGGTGTACTAGCAAACTAACATGACTGGAATAAGCAAGTATTGATCCCTTGGCCCAAGCTTTGGCCCAATAACATGAAATGACCCTAATACAAGGTCCAACCAAACGGTCTAGTCCATCGGCTCCCTAAGCCTAACTCGTCACGTGTTGGTGTCAATACGGCCCAAACATGATTGTAGTCAGACTGTGCCGGGTCTCCCGTCGGGTGTATCAAGCCCTAGGGTGGCAACCCCTGGACATCATAAACATGCGTGCACAGTCTCGATCTACTGGTACCCATGCATGCTTTCCCCGGCTTCGGACTATGTGCACGACCATAAGTCCGCCCGGAACTACACCGGCGTACCACTCTGCCGTCGCCTTTAGTCGCTTACCTCCAGTTTAGTAATCGTGCCCCCACCCTAGCCTAGTCCCTAGGGTCATGATGATACAAACTTGGGAATACTGCTGGAGTGGAACCCCATTGCTAGGATTTTCTAGTGGGTTAAGTACGGTTTAACCCTCTTGCTAATCATGGATTAACTTGGTTAAGTGTAACGATGAGTTCACGACTTAACCCCGATTAATCTACCAAGCCCAAATTGGTTAAGTATTAATTGGACCATGACTTAACCCTAATCACGAGGCATTAATTAATTTTAATGCGCCTTAACCTCTCACATTAGACCTTGTTGTGGTTACTAGTTAAGCCGGGCGGGTCCGGGTAGCTTTACACCACAACTTGGTCTAACCTCGGGTTCAAGGTACAACATGGCCAACTTCTCACATTGGGTCCTATTGTTTGTAGCAACTAGTTAAGCCGGTCTGTTCCGGGTAGGTTTACGCTACAAACTCAACCCAACCTCGAGTTGGTCACACTTATCTTTTCTATGTGTCATGTCCATCATGTTTCCAAAACATGTTACAAATTTTCAAGCAATTGGGTAGACCTAACTTAATAGGTAAATTCCCAATGGGTAGACCTAACTTAATAGGTAAATTCCCAAGCTTATGTTTTTATGTCTTTTTAAGTTTACCCAACCCCAAACGCAATCCCATCGCTTACATATCGCAATAGCGCATAAAGGATAGAAAGAGGGAACTTGGTATAATCATGACATAAAGGTATTGAAGCCACAAGTTTAACATGGTGGCATATGAAATGTTCATGTGTTCATACCCTTGCATATTACATTTTTAGGCCCCAAAAGCATGCATAAAACCAAACTTGGCAAATTGGTGATACATGGTGCTAAATGACATGTAGAAATGGCCATAAGTTCGCATTTAGCCTCACATGCAAGTTATCATAAGAGATATGATAACTTACATGTTGCCAAAATGCAACCTTTAGCATAAAGCTTGAAGCTTTATGTTCACATACTCAAGATAAGCTTGCATAACATGATAACATGAACAAGATGATCATCCCAAACTTGCAAAACATACTTGCATATCATAACATGGCATACTTGCATAGCATAACATGGTAAACTTGCATAACATGACATGATGAACTTGCATATCATAGCATGGCATACTTGCATATAAACTTGAATACCATAACATGACATACTTGCAT
The DNA here is from genome assembly GCA_030737875.1 of Allium sativum. NCBI lineage: Eukaryota > Viridiplantae > Streptophyta > Magnoliopsida > Asparagales > Amaryllidaceae > Allium > Allium sativum. The sequence continues at coordinate 1,029,204,686 of CM060912.1, forward strand.
ATAAACTTGCATATTACAACATGATAAACTTGCATTTCATAGCATAGTAAACTTGCATATAAACTTGCATATCATACATTTAACTTTAGAGTTTAAGTATGAAAGTAGAATAGGGCTTACAATGCTTAAGAAGTCACAAAAATATGACAAAGCCCTTACGAAATCAATCAAACCCAAAATGCAAGCTCTAACATAAAAACCCTTGAGCCAAAATGATCAAAACTCTTTCTTTATGATGCAAATATAGAAACTTGACTTGAATGCAAGCTAATGATGCTCATACAAGTTTGAAAACACTTGTATGCATGGAAAATCACTTAGAAATTTATTTAGAAATTTTATGAAGAGAGTGGAGGCCATGAGAGGATTGATTTTGCCATAGTTTAGTTGTAGGATAGATTAATGATGATTTAGGGCTAGGTTAGGGCCTTATTTATAGATTAGGCAAGTGTTTTAGGCCATAGGATTAAACCCTAATTGCAATCTCAGCCCTTAAAACCGAATCTGGCCCCCAAGCTCAACACAATCTCTAAATGGTGCACCAGGCTAAACAGCCCGGCTGGACCAAGTCGACAGCCAAGTCGATAGGGCTGTCGACTTGGGTCCAACCAAGTCGACTCCCAAGTCGACAGGGCTGTCGACTTGGGTGCTCTGGCGGGAATTCTCCCGCCTGGCCCAAACTGGCCCAAATTTTCAAATTCAAACTTGAATTTGAAATCTGTTTTTGCTTTGGAATTTTCTGAAAACTTCGTTGGGCCTTAATCAGGTCATACGGACTCCGATTTTCGAAAACTCGGACTCTATTTCGCGTATTTTTCCGAGACGAACGCAATGGCATAGCCCGTTTCCCTTGATTCAGATTTTAGAATTTAATTCTGCCTCGATTTATGTTATAACAGGTTATTGAAAATACAGGTTGTTACATTCTCCCCTCCTTAAAGGATTTCGTCCCCGAAATCTTCAGGTTAGGAAGAACGTATCCTACCATCCAAATCCATCTACTCAAAACATCATCCACGAGCAATCATTGTCCTTGCAAGATTCTAAATGTTGTATGAGCATATGCAAAGGTGTGTGTATATGTCCTTATCTAATGCAAATATCATCAATGCAAATTATGTTAGTGAAATGAATCCATATGTATGCAATTCCTAACATAATGTATAACATCTATATGTGTGCACATAACATACATCCATATGCAATATCCATGTGATAACACAAAAATTTTCATCCATGAATAAGCAAAAACACTCATGCAGATGCAATATGAGGAGTGTGTGAGCCGATCTAGTGCCTAACGTGTATAATGCATCCACGAGTAACCACTTGCAAACACTTGCAACCACTTGCAACCATCAAGCATAACATGTTTCAAACACATGTTTCGTCCAAAGGGTTTCTACCTAAGGTTCTCATGACAAGATTAACACGATAAACTAGATAAACATAGATAGCAAAGAGAAAGATATGCTAACAAAGAAAAGAGATTGAGAGTGTACCCTCAAAAAGGAATGGATAAAGCCCACGCATCTTCTCCTCAGTTTCCCAAGTTGCGTCTTCTTCGGCTTCACCCCATTGAACCTTCACCAACTTGACCTCTCGATTCCTTAGCTTCTTGGTCTCCGTCCCCAAGATACGAATCGGAGCTCTCCTCAAGGTAGCTTCTTTCTCCACTTCCACATCTTTCAGAACACTCGGCTCAACAACCTCTGTTGTTTCATGTAAACACTTCCGGAGATGCGAGACATGAAAAACATCATGTACTCCGGCAAGCTTCTCGGGCAACTTCACTCTATAAGCCATCTGCCCGATCCTCTCTATAATAGGGAATGGTCCAACAAACCTCGGTGCTAACTTCCCAACGGCTCCAAATTGGACCACATTTCGCAAAGGAGAAACCTTCACGAAAACCATATCCCCAACATCAAACTCCAAATCAGTTCTCCGCTTATCAGCATAGGATTTCTGTCGGTCTTGGGCCGCTTTCATCCGTCTCCGAATCAACTCGACCTTCTCGGATGTATCTTTGATCATATCAGGCCCAAGTATAAGCTCATCTGTAGTCTCCCACCAACATGTAGGCGACTTGCACGGCCTCCCATATAAAGCTTCGAATGGTGCCATCCCTATGCTTGCCTGATAACTGTTATTATATGCAAACTTAACAAGAGGAAGATGGTCTTCCCAAGTACCACCAAAATCCAGAATACAAAGCCTCAACAGATCCTCGAGTACCATATTCACCCTTTCGGTTTGACCGTCCGTCTGTGGGTGATAAGCCGTACTTAGATTCAACCTCGTGCCCATAGCTTCTTGCAAGCTATTCCAGAATTGACTTGTAAAGATTGGGTCAAGGTCACTGACTATACTAGAAGGGACTCCATGAAGTCTCACAATCTCACGAAGATATACAGACGCTAGCCAAGATGCGGTCCTCTTGCTCTTCACCGTAATGAAATGAGCACTCTTCGTAAGTCTGTCCACAATAACCCAAATGCTCGTATTCCCTTTCCTTGACCTTGGTAGCCCATCGATAAAATCCATGGAAATACTCTCCCACTTCCAAAGTGGAACGTCTAGAGGATGTAATAGCCCACCGGGCTTCTTTGACTCGGCCTTAACTTGCTGGCAAATGATACATCTAGAGACAAACTCTGCCACATCCTTCTTCATCCCAGGCCAAAAGAAAATGCGCTTCATATCTTTATACATCTTATCTCCGCCCGGATGTATAGTCAACTTAGAGCGATGCGCTTCCTCAAAAACTCTTCTTACTAGATCTTCTACCATTGGAACACATAACCTTCCGTCTCTCCTCAGCCAACCCTTGTCATCAATAGAATATCGAGCGAGATGACTAGACGTCTCTCCTCGAATCAGCTTATCCATAATCTCAACTATCTGAGGGTCTTCTCTCTGCGAAGCCCCAACTTGAACAAGAAGGGTAGGTCTGAGTTCCAGAGATGCTAAAGAACCGGTCATCGACTCAACCGCCAAAGAGAAATCAAAGGTTGCCACATACTCTAAATTCTTCATCTCAACGAATAGAGGACTTAGGGTCAACCTTCTTCTACTCAATGCATCTGCTACCACATTCCCCTTGCCAGGGGTATAAGCTATCTCAAAATCGTAGGACGCTAAGAATTCCATCCATCTTTGTTGCCTCAGATTCAGATCCTTCTGATAAAAGAGATACTTCAATGACTTGTGATCGGTATAAAGCTCAAATCTTTCTCCCAGAAGATAATGGCGCCAAGCCTTGAGTGCATATACTATTCCCGCCAACTCTAAGTCATGAGTGGGATAATTCTTCGCATGCACTTTGAGTTGTCTACCGCCAAAGCATATCACCCTTCCTTCTTGCATAAGAACAGCTCCTAACCCCGTGCCACATGCATCGGTGTATACTGTAAATAACTTCCCTCCATCGGGCAAAAGCTAGAACAGGTGCTGATGTGAGAGCTCTCTTGAGCTTCTGAAAAGCAAGCTCGCATTCTATGCTCCAAGCAAAAACTAAATTCTTCTTCGTCAATTTAGTGAGAGGAGCGGATATCTTTGCGAAGTCCTTGATGAACTTCCGGTAAAAACCCGCAAGACCTAGAAAACTTCTCACTTCGGTTGCATTCCTTGGAGTCTTCCAATCCTGAACTGCAACTACCTTAGCGGGATCCACCGCTAAGCCTTGCTTAGATACTATATGTCCAAGGAATCTAACTTCCCTTCTCCAAAAGTGACACTTGGAGAACTTGGCCTTCAACTGATGCGCTCTAAGCGTATCCATCACCTCCACGAGATGCCTTGCGTGCTCTTCCTCATCCTTAGAGAAGATCAGAATATCATCTACGAAGACCACGACAAACTTGTTCAAGAACTCCCTGAACACCCTACTCATCAAGTCCACGAAATATGCGGGTGCATTAGTCAAGCCAAACGGCATGACAAGCCATTCGAAGAATCCATCTGGAGTTCTGAACGCAGTCTTGTCTATACTATCTTCAGCTACTCTGAGCTGATGGAATCCAGTAGCAAGATCAAGCTGAGAGAAAATAGAAGCACCGACAAGCTGGTCAAAGAGATCATCAATCCTCGGTAACGGGTGTCTGTTCTTCTTAGTCAGCTTATTCAACTCTCGATAGTCAACACAAAGTCGGAGAGAACCATCTGCCTTGGTAGCAAACACCACAGGCGCTCCCCATTCAGATATACTTCGTCTAATGAAGTTCTTCTCAAGCAACTCCTTCACTTGCTTACTTAGCTCCCGTCTTTCACGCGGAGCCATGTGCCGAACGGGCAAAGAAACCGGCTTTGCATTATCCACCAGATAAATGCGGAAATCAATCTCTCGCTTAGGGGGCAACCCCCTAACTTCATCGAAAACATCCAGATACTCTCGAACCACTCTCACAGACTGAAAAGTTTCCATTGACGAGTCGAGTGATTCAAGATAGCACAACATGACGGGACCTCTCGGATCACAAGAAATCTCTAGGGTGTTTCCGAGGCGAGTCACGAGCCTCACAACCCTATGCTCACAATCAAGAATGGCTCCATATCTGGACAGCCAATCCATGCCCAATATCAATCCGTATCCCCTAAAACCAAGAACATAAGCACTGCACAAGAACTCTACACTCAGTATAGAGATCCTCAAATCCCCACATATCATAGACAAATGGGCGGAACCCCCAATAGGATTTGAGACACAGACGGGATCATCTACCAAGCTAGCACTAAGGTGCAAACTATCAACAAGATCAGATGAGATAAAGCTATGCGATGCACCAGAATCAAACAAGGTACGAACTGGAAAATCAAATATATATACAAGGCTCTCAACAGAAATACTACCTCGATCGGGAACTGGAGCGGTATTGAGAGCATGAACTTGCCCTCCTGAAGGTCCAGCACGCTGAGTCTGACCCTGGCCTTGCCCTTGCTTCCTCGGGCAATCCTTACTAAAATGTCCAGTCTCACCGCAGAAAAAGCATTCACCATTCTTCCTTTTCCTCTTCTTACAATCCTTAATAAAATGCCTAACTGAACCGCAAAAATGGCACTTCCCCTTGTTGTTCTTGCCCTTGTTGTTATTGCCCTTGTTGTTGTTCCACTTGTTGCCTTGACTTCTGATTGCCTTGACTGCTCTGACCACTTGGATTTCCCTGATTTCCTTTCCACTGGGAATCAGTCTTCTTGGCTTGAGTATCATTCATCTTGACCTCTTTCTTGCCATCTCCCTGAAGTAACGCCATATCAACCAAGCTCTCAAACGTGGCCCCATGGGGAATATGTGACATAGCCAATCCCTGTAACGGCTCATTCAATCCTCTAGCAAAACGAAGAGCCTTCTTCTGAGGAGTATTCACCATATCCAAGCCAAAACGAGATAACTGATTGAACTTGTTCACATATTCTTTGATAGACATATCTCCTTGTTTCAAAGTATGAACCTCTCCATTTGCAGATTCTCCTCAGCAGAAGATAGAAACTTAAGCATGAACCTTGCCCTGAAATCGGCCCAAGTCTCAACAGGCCTAGTACCATTGGTGACTTACCACCAATAAGCGGCTTCATCCTTCATAAGCCAAACCGCCAACAAGATCTTCCTCTGATCGTCTATCCCAAAGATAGCAAATAAATCCTCGGTCTCTTTTAACCAATTTCTGGCCTCTACAAAAGTCTCAGTGCCTTGAAAGTTCTTGCCACCCATTGCTTTGAAATCTTTGCAAGTCTTTGCGAAGTCAGCTTGAGGATGCTGAGGGGGAGGAGGAAGAGGAACCTCAGCGACAGGAGGAGGAGGAACATTAACTACCGGAGGAGGAGGAGGAGGAACATTAACTACTGGAGGAGGAGGAGGAGGAGGGACATCTGCGGGGCTGGCTTCGGTCGCCCTAGCCTCCAAAAGTCTCCTATACCAAACAGGTACGTGTACTCCCTCCGGAATAGCAAAGTTATCGGCCATACTGAAAACGAAGAAAAAGACAGATTCAGAATTGCGAACAAAAACGAAGGAATTTTGCTAATGGCTTTTTGGGGAATAGCCTTTAAAATAAACTAGACTTTTCTTTGGAAAATACTTTATACTTGGTTTTGAAAATAGTTTTCCAAAAGTTTTCTAAAAACCTTTTTGTTCCTTCTCGTAAACCATATGCTCTGATACCAAATGTAACACCCCACCTCCGCCAGGGTGACTCTTGCAAGCACTCTGACTTTGGAGGGGTGTTTGAATCAGGTAAACATGCATAATGATATATCAAGGCAGAACAAGAACATATGTATATATGTAAACAGAGTAAATAACATAGATAAAACAGCGGAAGATTTTCAAACCATTTCAAAACAAGTCTGGTACAACATAATGTTAACTTCCCAAATACACAAGTCTAGATAAAAACAACATTACTGAAAAACTGAAATACATAAGTACTATCCCCAAAATAAGTGATAACCATAGCTAGCTTCATGTCAAGACCGTATATGAGCTAAAATCCCACAAGCAAGCGATCAGAAATCCAGCTAAGCTCCAATATTCCCTCCTTGAGAACCTGGGGGGGGGGGGGGGGACGGAAGAAAAGAGGCGAAAGAAAACAGGTCAGTCAAAAAGACTGAGTAATCCCTACTACAATCAATGTAAACTGATAAAGTTAACTGGCATGAGAAGCAGGTATGATCATAAGGATAACAACATACTAGCATGGTGATTAACTAACAAGGTAGATAAAGGTGTCATCGCATAATCAGGTTTAAGGTTTTTGCACCACAGGTGTACTAGCAAACTAACATGACTGGAATAAGCAAGTATTGATCCCTTGGCCCAAGCTTTGGCCCAATAACATGAAATGACCCTAATACAAGGTCCAACCAAATGGTCTAGTCGATCGGCTCCCTAAGCCTAACTCGTTACGTGTTGGTGTCAATACGGCCCAAACATGATTGTAGTCAGACTGTGCCGGGTCTCCCGTGAGGTGTATCAAGCCCTAGGGTTGCAACCCCTGGACACCATAAACATGCGTGCACAGTCTCGATCTACTGGTACCCGTGCATGCTTTCCCCGGCTTCGGACTATGTGCACGACCATAAGTCCGCCCGGAACTACACCGGCGTACCACTCTGCCGTCGCCTTTGGTCGCTTACCTCCAGTTTAGTAATCGTGCCCCCACCCTAGCCTACTCCCTAGGGTCATGATGATACAAACTTGGGATTACTGCTAGAGTGGACCCCCATTGCTAGGATTTTCTAGTGGGTTAAGTACGGTTTAACCCTCTATCTAATCATGGATTAACTTGGTTAAGTGTAACGATGAGTTCACGACTTAACCCCGATTAATCTACCAAGCCCAAATTGGTTAAGTATTAAGTGGACCATGACTTAACCCTAATCACGAGGCATTAATTAATTTTAATGAGCCTTAACCTCTCACATTAGACCTTGTTGTGGTTACTAGTTAAGCCGGGCGGGTCCGGGTAGCTTTACACCACAACTTGGTCTAACCTCGGGTTCAAGGTACAACATGGCCAACTTCTCACATTGGGTCCTATTGTTTGTAGCAACTAGTTAAGCCGGTCGGTTCCGGGTAGGTTTACGCTACAAACTCAACCCAACCTCGAGTTGGTCACACTTATCTTTTCTAAGTGTCATGTCCATCATGTTTCCAAAACATGTTACATATTTTCAAGCAATTGGGTAGACCTAACTTAATAGGTAAATTCCCAATAGGTAGACCTAACTTAATACGTAAATTCCCAAGCTTATGTTTTTATGTCTTTTTAAGTTTACCCAACCCCAAACGCAATCCCATCGCTTACATATCGCAATAGCGCATAAATGATAGAAAGCGGGAACTTGGCATAATCATGACATAAAGGTATTGAAGCCACAAGTTTAACATGGTGGCATATGAAATGTTCATGTGTTCATACCCTTGCATATTACATTTTTAGGCCCCAAAAGCATGCATAAAACCAAACTTGGCATATTGGTGATACATGGCGCTAAATGACATGTAGAAATGGCCATAAGTTCGCATTTAGCCTCACATGCAAGTTATCATAAGAGATATGATAACTTACATGTTGCCAAAATGCAACCTTTAGCATAAAGCTTGAAGCTTTATGTTCACATACTCAAGATAAGCTTGCATAACATGATAACATGAACAAGATGATCATCCCAAACTTGCAAAACATACTTGCATATCATAACATGGCATACTTGCATAGCATAACATGGTAAACTTGCATAACATGACATGATGAACTTGCATATCATAGCATGGCATACTTGCATATAAACTTGCATACCATAACATGACATACTTGCATATAAACTTGAATATTACAACATGATAAACTTGCATATCATAGCATAGTAAACTTGCATATAAACTTGCATATCATACATTTAACTTTAGAGTTTAATTATGAAAGTAGAATAGGGCTTACAATGCTTAAGAAGTCACAAAAATATGACAAAGCCCTTATGAAATCAATCAAACCCAAAATGCAAGCTCTAACATAAAAACCCTTGAGCCAAAATGATCAAAACTCTTTCTTTATGATGCAAATATAGAAACTTGACTTGAATGCAAGCTAATGATGCTCATACAAGTTTGAAAACACTTGTATGCATGGAAAATCACTTAGAAATTTATTTAGAAATTTTATGAAGAGAGTGGAGGCCATGAGAGGATTGATTTTGCCATAGTTTAGTTGTAGGATAGATTAATGATGATTTAGGGCTAGGTTACGGCCTTATTTATAGATTAGGCAAGTGTTTTAGGCCATAGGATTAAACCCTAGTTGCAATCTCAGCCCTTAAAACCGAATCTGGCCCCCAAGCTCAACACAATCTCTAAATGGTTCACCAGGCTAAATAGCCCGGCTGGACCAAGTCGACAGCCAAGTCGACAGGGCTGTCGACTTGGGTCCAACCAAGTCGACTCCCAAGTCGACAGGGCTGTCGACTTAGGTGCTCTGGCAGGAATTCTCCCGCCTGGCCCAAACTGGCCCAAATTTTCAAATTCAAACTTGAATTTGAAATCTGTTTTTGCTTTGGAATTTTCTGAAAAATTCGTTGGGCCTTAATCGGGTCATATGGACTCCGATTTTCGAAAACTCGGACTCTATTTCGCGTATTTTTCCGAGACAAACGCAATGGCATAGCCCGTTTCCCTTGATTCAGATTTTAGAATTTAATTCTGCCTCGATTTATGTTATAACAGGTTATTGAAAATACGGGTTGTTACAGCTAAACTAATTATGATAGGATATAAAGAGGTTATGGTTATGAATGTGGATCAATGCAAGTTATGTTATCATATGCTATGTGCTCATGATGTTAGTTATGCAAGTTTTATGCTATATGTCCATGATGCTAGTTATGCAAGTTTTATGCTATATGTTCATGATGCTAGTTATGCAAATCATTATGATAAACATTGATCCATTATGACACCATGTTATGCAAGTTTGGTGTTTGATTATATGCAAGTTCATATATCACATGTTATGCAAGTTTGGTGTTTGATTATATGCAAGTTCATATATGACATGTTATGCAAGTTTGGTGTTTGATTATATGCAAGTAACATGTGCAAGTTTACACCTTTGTATGATATGCATACATATGCAAGTTTACCCCTTTGTATGTCATGCATATATATGCATGTTTACCCCTTTTTATGATATGAGTAACATATGCAAGTTCATCCCTTTTTAGACCTATGACATGTATGCAAGTTTATCCCTTTATGATAGGTCTATGACATGAACATCTATGCAAGTTACCCTCATTATGACATATGTGATTCATGCAAGTTTGGGTTGGTTATTTTTGCTAGTTGGGTTTGATGCTATTGTCATATATGCAAGTTGACACCTTTAAAACCCATGTTGATGCTAATGTTATGCAAAGTGGAACCCATTGTGTTTGTGATGAATCTTCCCTTTTAAGTATGTCATGTTAGCGTATTTCGTGGGGAACGATGGGGTTAATATTCATGTTAACAAAATTGTGGTGAAATTGGTATGATGTTGCATACCATGAGTGGATGGACATAATTGAGTCAATTATGTACATCATTAAATTGGAATTAATTAGGGAAAATTAATTCAAAATATGGGGGTGATTAATTAGGTGTAATTAATCGACTAAGACACGAGGTTGGACCCTTTTGTAGCATAAGACTGCCCGGACCCGACCGACAAATCCAGCGGCTACAAATGATTGGCCCAATGTGAGAGGTCTTAGGCATAAACTAAATACGTGACAAGTGTAAAGACACGAGGTTAGACTCTGTTATGGCGTAAGGCTTCCCGGACCCGACCGGCAAATCTAGCTGCCATAAAAGACAGTCTAATGTGAGAGGTCTTTACAAAGGTTACGTTCTTAATCAATTAAGAAACACTTAACCAGATAAGCATGTAGTGGGGCATGAGGGATTAAGTGGGTTCCTTGGGTGGCATGTGGAAATCATGTAAGTGCCTTGGGTGGCATGTGGAAATCTAGTGGGTTGCCTTGGGTGGCAATAGAAAATACGATTAAAATACTTAACCAAGTGGAAACATGTAATTAAACATGATTAAAGGGTTAAGTGGGATGCACTAGAAAAGGGACAAGCTTAGGTAGGTAGCTTGTGGGGGCCCATTTCAACCAGTAACCCATATGTATCTTTGTGTGCTCGACCCATGTCGAGGACGGGACACGCGTACTGGGCTTGACTATAAGAGGCCAAAACGGGTTAGCGGTGGTAACGCAAGTCCAACGGGTTTCATATGCGTGTGTGGACCCGGGGTGGTAGGTAAGACGTTGTTGCATCGTGTAGGTATAAGCCGTGCACCGTTGGTTGTATCGGGTTGCCACTTTGGGGAGTGATAAACCCCACTGTGGGGACAGCACGGGTATCTACGTTAGGGAGCCGATCGCTTGGGGAGTAGTGGGTACACCTAGTGGAGATAGGGGCAGACGGCACCTATGTGGTCAGCTAGGGGTACACGAAACTACTAGTTAAATTTTCTAAGTCCTTGGGTGGGATCAACCTTTAAGTTAGGAATGACTGGTGTGGTGCAGTGTAGTAATTATCCTTGGGTGGGTTGATGCGTCTTTACCGTTATCTTGGTTCTTCCTATGTCTAGTTGGATGCTTAGTGTAGTCATTTATCCCCAGTCGTTACCGTACCAAGTTTATATCATACCCTAATTACTTTAATGATTGTATTGTTAAAGTTATAGGACTCGCTCAGACTTATGTCTGACCCCGTTGTTTTTATCTTTTTCCCAACCCTCAGGTTCTCAGAGTGGGCCTATCACTAGTGGGCTTTGATCAGATTGCTTTATCCATCTTTTGGAGCTTGGACCGTTGATGTAAAGCTTAGCTTATCTTTTCTATTATGGCTATTAGTTATGTAGTGGGATTATGTACTTATGATTTATTAGGATGGATATTTAGTACTTGACTCTTGTTTTAGTTGGTTTTGGTATTGTAACCAAACATGTTTATCTTCTGCTGCAATGAAATGATGTTTTAGATTTTCAAGTATTATTTATATCTGTCTTGTTGTAATTTTTCTATTCTATATTCACTTAAAATACTCCACCGAAGTTAAGGCATTCCCTTAGTGAGTGACCTTAGCGGGTGTGGGGTGTTACACGTGGTATCAGAGCTAAAGGTTACCAGAACAGATAAATTTTTTAGAAAAAACTATTTTTCTAAAACATTTTTGGAAGAAGTATTTTCAAAAACATGTCTTTGAGAGAATTTTTTTTGAAAGAAAAGCATAATCCCCAATAGCCATATCTTTATCTTTCGAATTCTCCATTTTGAATCTTTCCTTTTTCGTTTCAGCATGGCTGAAGATCTTAATTTTCCGGAGGGTGTGACGATACCAGTATGGTATAGGAGATTGATGGAGGCTAGGGCCGCCGCTGCGGGTCCAGCAAATGTTCCTCCACCACCAGTTGCACCCGATCTTCCTCCTCCTCCTCGCGCGGATACTTTTGCTAAGACTTGCAAGGAATTTAAGGCTATGGGAGGGAAACCTTTTCAAGGATCAGAAACTTTTGTGGAAGCTAGGGATTGGCTTAAGGAGGTGGAAGAGTTGATAGATATCTTTGAGATGGAAGAAGGAAAGAAAGTCAAGTTAGCTGCTTGGTTAATGAAGGGAGAGGCCTCGTTCTGGTGGGAGGTCACTAATGGAGAGCGCCCTGTTGACTCTTGGGCGGATTTCAGACAAAGGTTTGTGGCAAAGTTTCTCTCAAGGGCGGAAGAAAATCTGTATATGGAAAGGTTCTTGACTCTAAAGCAAGGAAACCTATCAGTGAAGGAATATGTCAACAAGTTTAATCAGTTGGCAAGGTTTGGCATAGACATGGTGAATACACCGGAGAAGAAAGCTCTGAGGTTCGTTAAAGGCTTGAATGAACCAATGCATGGATTGGCTATGGCTCACATCCCTATGGGGGCCACCTTTGAGAAGCTAGTAGACATGGCACTTATGCATGAGGAAGAGAAGGGTCCCAATGCTAATAAGGCACCCGAGAAGAAAGGAGATCAGAAGAGACCTCAACAGCAACAGCAAAACAAGGGTGGGAAAGGCAACGGTGGCAAGGGAAAGAAGAGGGAAGGGTAATAGCCTATGGGGGAAGGCAGTTGAGAGTGCATGAGAAAAATTACCCTACACATGATCTAGAGTTGGCCGCTATTGTTTTTGCGCTTAAGACTTGGCACCATTATCTTCTTGGCGAGAGGTTCGAATTATTCACTAACCACAAATCATTGAAGTACTTGTTTTCTCAAAAGGATTTGAACTTAAGACAGCAAAGGTGGATGGAGTTCTTAGCATCCTATGATTTCGAGATAGAGTATACCCCTGGCAAGGGTAACGTGGTGGCGAACTGCTTAAGCAGAAAAAGGTTGTCCTTGAGTCCATTGTTCATGGAACGACGAAGCTTGGAATTTATCTCGATGTTTGACTTCAGACCTTCCGTTGACTTTGTACCCGGTTTGCTAGCATCCTTAGAGGTCAGACCTACTCTTTTAGGACGGATTGGCGAGGCACAGCGGGACGACCCACAGTTGGTTGGGTTGGTAGAGAGGCTCATAAGGGGGAGTCGTCCAGCCATTTGAGTAGGTACACCCTAGATGATAGGGGGTGGTTGCGTAGAGACGGTAGACTTTGTGTACCGCAAGGCGAGGGTTTTAGGAAAGCTATACTTGATGATGCACATCGTTCGAAGATGACCATTCATCCCGGTGGGGACAAGATGTACCAAGACATGAAGCGAGTTTTCTTTTGGGCCGGTATGAAGAAAGATGTGGCCGAGTATGTCGCTAGATGTTTGGTGTGCCAACAAGTGAAAGCGGAGCAAAAGAAACCTGGTGGGTTGCTTCACCCATTGGAAGTTCCGCAATGGAAGTGGGATAGCGTCTCGATGGATTTTGTTGATGGGTTACCGAGATCGAGGAAGGGTAATACGGGAATTTGGGTTGTGGTAGACAGACTTACTAAGAGCGCCCATTTTATACCCGTGAAGAGTAAGAGGACTGCTCCATGGCTAGCTTCAGTTTACCTTCGAGAGATAGTTCGATTGCATGGTGTATCTTCTAGCATAGTGAGCGATCGAGATCCTATCTTCACTAGCGAGTTTTGGAAGAGTTTGCAAGAGGCGGTAGGGACTCAGTTGTGTTTGAGCACCGCATATCATCCTCAGACGGACGGCCAGACCGAGAGGGTGAACCGTATTCTAGAAGACCTTTTGAGGCTATGTATCCTAGATTTTGGAGGTACATGGGAAGAGCATCTTCCATTGGTGGAGTTCGCGTATAATAACAGCTTTCAGTCTAGTATTGGTATGGCTCCTTTTGAAGCTCTTTATGGAAGACCATGTCGATCACCTACATGTTGGTGGGTATCTACGGATAAGATCTTGCTTGGGCCTGATATGGTTAGAGAGACTTCGGAAAAGATTGATTTGATTCGAAGAAGGATGAAAGCGGCGCAAGACAGACAGAAATCTTACGCAGATAAGAGGAGGACGGATCTTGAGTTTGATGTTGGGGACATGGTCTTTGTCAAAGTATCTCCATTACGGAATGTTGTTCGCTTTGGGTCCGTTGGGAAGTTAGCACCAAGGTTTGTAGGACCGTTTCCTATTAAGGAAAGGATTGGACAGATGGCATATAGATTGGATTTACCCGAGGGACTTAGTGGTGTACATGACGTATTCCATGTGTCACATTTGAGGAAGTGCCTACATGAGACCGCAGAGGTGGTAGAGCCGAGCTTGCTTAAAGAAGTGGAGATAGAGCGTGATGCGACGATTCGACGAGCTCCTACTCGCATCCTTGGGTCAGAGATTAGGAAGGTGAGAAACAGAGAGATTCAACTAGTCAAAGTGCAATGGGGAGATGATGAGAGCAACGCTACTTGGGAGACAGAAGTGAAGATGCGTTCTTTGTACCCATTCCTTTTTGAGGGTATGTCTTTTAATTTCTCCTTTATCATTTGTCTAGTACTTATCTTATCTTTAGTATGTCCTCTCGTTAGTACCTTTGACCTTTAGATACAGTAAACCTATGGTTGAAACATGTGTTTGAGACATGTTATGATTGATGGATGCGTGTGGATGCAAGTGTTTGCTAGTGGTTGCTCGTGGATGCATATACATACACTTTAGACACTAGATCGGCTCAGTCACTTCATGTTGCATATTGCATAAAACTGTGTGTAGGGAGCTATATTAATGGATGTATAATGGTTGTGTTATCATATGGATGATGCATTTTGGTGTATGCTTGTGCACATATGTAGAGATAGTATGTGTCGACAGGGTTCTTTGGCATACATATTGGATGCATGGCACTATCATGGTTTGCATTAAGGAGGTCAACTGAATCAGTAGACCGCCTGACTTTGCATTAGACAGGGAACATATACACACACTTTTTGCATATGTTCATACGTCATTAGAAATTTTAAGGATAATGGATGCCAGTGTTTGATGGTTTAGTAGATGGTTGTTTGGTTGGTAGGATACGTTCTTCTTGACTTAGAGATTTCGGGGACGAAATCCTTTAAGTAGGGGAGAATGTAACAACCCGTATGTTGAATAACTTGCTATAATATAAAACAGGGCAGAATTAAATATTAAAATCTGAATTAGGGGAAACGGGTTGTGCCATTGCGTTCGTCTCGGAAAAATACGCGAAATAGAGTCCGAGTTTTCGAAAATCGGAGTCCGTATGACCCAGTTAAGGCCCGAAGAGGTTTTCAGAAAATTCAAATTTCGAAAAACAGATTTCAAATGCAGAAATGGAGCTAGGCGGGGAAATTCCCGCCACACCCCAAGTCGACTGGGGAGTCGACTTGGGAGTCGACACACAGGGGGGTGTGTCGACAGTAGTGTCGACACCCCAGTCGACACAGGAGGCCGAGCCAGTTTGGCCTGGGTGCACTGTTTTGGCTGTTGGGCTGTGTTTGGTGGCTTGTGACGAGATCTGATGGCTCTAAACTATCCTAGGGTTAATCCTATGGCCTAAAACACTTAACTAATCTATAAATACACCCTAAGACTGCCGTAATTCATACTAAAATTGGATACAACGTCATCATGCTGTCAAAATGCAACTTAGAAGGAGCCTCCACAAATTAAAGAGGAAGATAGCTTCTCAAATCAACTTCTAATCAACTCTAGCAACTAAATCTTCTTCATAGGAGTGCTAATCAACAAGTTGTGAGTTTCTATGCCTTTAGCAAGCAATTGCTAAACTAATTATGATAGGATATAATGAGGTTATGGTTATGAATGTGGATCAATGTAAGTTATGTTATCATATGCTATGTGCTCATGATGTTAGTTATGCAAGTTTTATGCTATATGTCCATGATGCTAGTTATGCAAGTTTTATGCTATATGTTCATGATGCTAGTTATGCAAATCATTATGATAAACATTGATCCATTATGACACCATGTTATGCAAGTTTGGTGTTTGATTATATGCAAGTTCATATATCACATGTTATGCAAGTTTGGTGTTTGATTATATGCAAGTTCATATATGACATGTTATGCAAGTTTGGTGTTTGATTATATGCAAGTAACATGTGCAAGTTTACACCTTTGTATGATATGCATACATATGCAAGTTTACCCCTTTGTATGTCATTCATATATATGCATGTTTACCCCTTTTTATGATATGAGTAACATATGCAAGTTCATCCCTTTTTAGACCTATGACATGTATGCAAGTTTATCCCTTTATGATAGGTCTATGACATGAACATCTATGCAAGTTACCCTCTTTATGACATATGTGATTCATGCAAGTTTGGGTTGGTTATTTTTCTAGTTGGGTTTGATGCTATGGTCATATATGCAAGTTGACACCTTTAAAACCCATGTTGATGCTAATGTTATGCAAAGTGGAACCCATTGTGTTTGTGATGAATCTTCCCTTTTAAGTATGTCATGTTAGCGTATTACGTGGGGAACGATGGGGTTAATATTCATGTTAACAAAATTGTGGTGAAATTGGTATGATGTTGCATACCATGAGTGGATGGACATAATTGAGTCAATTATGTACATCATTAAATTGGAATTAATTAGGGAAAATTAATTCAAAATATGGGGGTGATTAATTAGGTGTAATTAATCGACTAAGACACGAGGTTGGACCCTTTTGTAGCATAAGACTGCCTGGACCCGACCGGCAAATCCAGCGGCTAAAAATGATTGGCCCAATGTGAGAGGTCTTAGGCATAAACTAAATACGTGACAAGTGTAAAGACACGAGGTTAGACTCTGTTATGGCGTAAGGCTGCCCGGACCCGACCGGCAAATCCAGCTGCCATAAGAGACAGTCTAATGTGAGAGGTCTTTACAAAGGTTACATTCTTAATCAATTAAGAAACACTTAACCAGATAAGCATGTAGTGGGGCATGAGGGGTTAAGTGGGTGCCTTGGGTGGCATGTGGAAATCAAGTAAGTGCCTTGGGTGGCATGTGCAAATCTAGTGGGTTGCCTTGGGTGGCAATAGAAAATACGATTAAAATACTTAACCAAGTGGAAACATGTAATTAAACATGATTAAAGGGTTAAGTGGGATGCACTAGAAAAGGGACAAGCTTAGGTGAGTAGCTTGTGGGGGCCCATTTCAACCAGTAACCCATATGTATCTTTGTGGGCTCGACCCATGTCGAGGACGGGACACGCGCACTGGGCTTGACTATAAGAGGGAAAAACGGGTTAGCGGTGGCAACGCAAGTCCAACGGGTTTCATATGCGTGTGTGGACCCGGGGTGGTAGGTAAGACGTTGTTGTATCGTGTAGGTATAAGCCGTGCACCGTTGGTTGTATCGGGTTGCCACTTTGGGGAGTGATACACCCCACTGTGGGGCCAGCACGGGTATCTACGTTAGGGAGCCGATCGCTTGGGGAGTAGTGGGTACACCTAGTGGAGATAGTGGCAGACGACACCTATGTGGTCAGCTAGGGGTACACGAAACTACTAGTTAAATTTTCTAAGTCCTTGGGTGGGATCAACCTTTAAGTTAGGAATGACTGGTGTGGTGCAGTGTAGTAATTATCCTTGGGTGGGTAGATGCGTCTTTACCGTTATCTTGGTTCTTCCTATGTCTAGTTGGCTGCTTAGTGTAGTCATTTATCCCCAGTCGTTACCGTACCAAGTTTATATCATCCCCTAATTACTTTAATGATTGTATTGTTAAAGTTATAGGACTCACTCAGACTTATGTCTGACCCCGTTGTTTTTATCTTTTTCCCAACCCTCAGGTTCTCAGAGTGGGCCTAGCACTAGTGGGCTTTGATCAGATTGCTTTATCTATCTTTTGGAGCTTGGACCGTTGATGTAAAGCTCATCTTATCTTTTCTATTATGGCTATTAGTTATGTAGTGGGATTATGTACTTATGTTTTATCAGGATGGATATTTAATACTTGACTCTTGTTTTAGTTGGTTTTGGTATTGTAACCAAACATGTTTATCTTCTGCTGAAATGAAATGATGTTTTAGATTATCAAGTATTATTTATATCTGTCTTGTTGTAATTTTTCTGTTCTATATTCACTTAAAATACTCCACCGAAGTTAAGGCATTCCCTTAGTGAGTGACCTTAGCGGGTGTGGGGTGTTACACTATTCTTCTTAATCAGCTTGTTTAGCTCCCTATAAGCAACACATAGGCGAAGCGAACCATCCGCTTTAGTTGCGAACACGATTGGAGCACCCCATTCAGAAATACTCCGCCTTATAAACCCCTTCTCAAGTAACTCTTTAACTTTCTTGCTGAGTTCTTTCCTCTCCCTTGGAGCCATGTGTCTAACGGGTAAAGTGACGGGTTTTGAATTATCAACGAGGTATATGCGGAAGTCTATCTCCCGCTTCGGAGGTAACCCTTTAACCTCTTCAAAGACATCCGAGTATTCACGGACTACTCTAACAGACTGCAAATCCTCAATAGACGCATCAAGAGATTCTAGATAGCTAAGCATAACAGAGTTCACAGGATTACAAGAAATTTCTAGAATGTTACCGAGGCGAGTCATGAGTCTAACCACTCTCCTTTCACAATCTAGGATGGCACCATTATTGGATAGCCAATCCATGCCTAGAATCAACCCATAGCCCGTAAAGCCCAAAACATAGGCATTGCATCTAAACTCCACACTTAGTATAGAAATTTCCAAATCCAAACAAATCATCGACAAATAAGTTGAGCCCCCAATTGGATTTGAAACAACCAAGGGATCCTCTACTAAAATGGTGTCTAGGTGCAGAGATTCAACTAAAGCAGTAGTTATAAAAGAGTACGATGCGCCAGAAACAAAGAGTGTACGAACAGGATGATCAAAAAGATAAATTAAACTCTCAACAGAAACATTTCTACCTTGTTCTTGCAGAGGTGCCATGAGAGCGCGAACCTGCCCTCCCGAAGTATATCCAGCTCTTTGCCCTTGCCCTTGCTTTCTTGGGCAGTCCCTAGCCATGTGTCCTGCCTCGCCGCAATGGAAATGGCCACCCATCTTCCTTTTCTTCTTCCTGCAGTACTTAACCAGATGTCTAGGAATGACACAAAAATTACACTTCCACTTGTCATGGGTTTTGTTGTTTTTCCCGCCCTTCTTGGAATCTGTCTTCTTACTCTATGATCCTTCCCCTTTCTTATCTTGAGATGCTTCCACCTTTGTCTCCTTCTTGCCAACCTTATCTTCTTCTTGTAACAGTGCCATGTCCATTAATCTCTCATAACCCATAGGTATATGGGACATAGCTACACTGTGCAGTGGCTCATTCAATCCTTTAACAAAGCAAAGAGCCTTCTTTTGTGGAGTGTTCACTAACTCCAATCCGAACCTAACCAGTTGATTAAATTGGTTAACGTATTCCTTGACCGACATACTTCCCTTTTTGAGAGCTAAGAACTTCTCCATCTGTAGGGTTCGTTCATCTTGTGAGAGGAATTTCATTTCTAACCTAATCCTAAAATCCATCCAAGTTTTAATTGGTCTTTCAGCGTTAGTGACTTCCCACCAATAGGAAGCTTCGTCTTTGAGCAACCATACCGCCAACTGTATCTTCTGCCTATCATCCACTTTGAAGATATCGAACAAATTCTTAGTTTCTTTGAGCCAGTTTCTTGCTTCCACGAAGGATTCATTTCCATTGAAGTTCTTTCCATCCATGGCTCGAAAGTCCCTACATATTTTTTAGAAAGCATTTGCACGAGGAGGAGGAGGAACCGCAGCAGCTAGGGGAGGAGGAGCGTCTGCTGGGCCTGCGGCATTATCCCTAGCCTCTAGGTACCTTCTGAACCAGCCAAGTACCAGCACGCCCTCTGGAAGGTTAAGATCCCCAGACATACTGAAATAAAAAAGGAGAGATTCAAAACAAAGGATAAAAAGATAGTGCATATGACTTTGGGGGACTATGCCTTTTTAATATAAAACATTTTTTTTCAAAAATTGCTTCTTTAAACTTCTTTTTGAAAAACAGTTTTTTATTTTTATTTTTATTTTTATCTGATCTGGTAAACCTTTGCTCTAATACCAAGTGAAACACCCCACCCCTGTTAAGATCACTCACAAAGGGAATGTCTTAACTTTGGTGAAGCATTATAGGTAAAAGATACAGATAATTTACAAGACAGATATGTATATAAGCAGCGGAAAAAAAACTTTATTTCAAACGTGGTTCATAACAAAACATTACAACAAATTGTTCCAAACCAACTTCCAAATCACTACATCAAAATCTATGTCTTGATTATTACATAAAGAAGCATAAAACAAAATAAAACTGCATAAATCCCCAAGTAGTAGTGTATCCAAAGCCATAGCCAAAGATAAGAGATTCCAAGCTACACATCACAGAGTCTTCAAGCTTGGAAAGATGAACGGTCCAAATTAAGCTGAGTTATTCCCTTCCTGGCTACCTGAGGGATGGGGACGGAAGAAAAGAGAGCGAAAGAAAATGGGTCAGACTTAAGTCTGAGTAAGTCTAGTGATTTTTCAGTGTGTGAATAAGGAAAAGGGTCATGACAGGAATAAACTGAAAATAGGACCATACCAGAATAACTAACTAACATAAACCAAGATAAGGAAGTTTAAACCGAATATACTATCGCACCCATTCTACTTCTCTTCACCTATTTATACTAGTCCCAACTGGCACCCCATATACATGGTGAAATGATCCATTTTTATCGATCGGCTCCTACTCGCATACATTTGTCCCATGTGTCATTCGACCACTGCTTGATTGTAGATACCTATGCTGGTCCCACCATGGGGTGTATCAAATCCTATGGTGGCAACCCGACACGGTTCAAGATGCACAGTGTATGACCACTGATCCCCAGTGCCTGCTTTTTCCACTCCGGAGTACGTGCACGCCCGTACTCCGTCAGAACCTACACTGACGCACCACCCGCCGTCGTTTTGACCACTTATAATCAGCCCAGTAATCGTGCCTCACCCTGCCTTGTTCAGGGTACCATGATACATCTATGTGGGTTACTGCTGAAATGGGTCCCCGTTACTAGGGTTTTCTAGCCAACATGTTAAATTGGTTAAGTGTCCAAGTTTACCTAACCCCACCCATCAGTTTACTTAACATGTTGAATTGGTTAAGTGTTTCATTAATTGACTTGACCCTACTATTCCTGACTTAGCTTTAATTCATTTCATTAAAGCACCAACCACTCACATTAGACATGTATTGTTGTGGTCACTGGATGTGCTGGTCGGTTCCGGGCAGTTTTACACCACAACTCAGTCTAACCTCGGGTTCTTTTGGGCTCCATGCACTCATTAGACAGGTATTGTTGCGGTTGTTGGATTTACCGGGCGGTTCCGGGCAGTCTTATACCATAACTCAGTCTAACCTCGGGTTAGGCATATTCGTCTTTTTTTCTCTAAATTTGCATATTTATCCTTTTATGTTTATATGTAAATTTGCCAACAATTTATTGTCATGGCCCACTTTCCCTCTAAATCAAGTTCATAATTTTTAGGTATAAAAATTATACCATTTTCATGCCATTTATCATGATTATGCCAAACACGCCTGTTACATGTAATTTCAAGTTTTCCCCAACATTACCCCCGTTGTACGTTTGCAAAATTACATAGGATGTTAGGCTCAATATTTTAGCCTAACTTGTAAAACAAAAAAAGGGAAAAGCGGAACTTTGCAATATTCCAACATCATACAAGAGTATGGATCTAACTACACATGTGTCACATGAATTTGGCATAGAACAATATACTTTTAATTATGAACTTGCTAATTAGATCTATGCAACATGAACCACAAGCATGTGAATTTACATAAAACTATACAAACTAAACTTGGCATGTAGTGGTGAACTTGCATAGGGGTTGAATCAAGTTAACATAGATCTAACATAAAGGCATATGGATCTAACATAAGGCATATGGATCTAACATATAAAGTTGTAGATCTAAACATATAAGGTCGTAGGTCTAAACATGTATGCATAATGGATCTAAACAATTATGCATAAACGACATGACTTAGCCTAAAACTTGTATGTATCATAATATCATCAAGGTCGTAGATCTAAACATGTATGCATAATGGATCTAAACAATTAGGCATAAACGACATGACTTAACCTAAAACTTGTATGTATCATAATATCATTAAGGTCATAGATCTAAACATGTATGCATAATGGATCTAAACAATTTGGCGTAAACGACATGACTTAACCTAAAACTTGTATGTATCATAATATCACCAGCTTACATATGATAATTTCATTCCCAAATTCCTATACAACATCATAGGTTTATTCACCAATTTCCACATAACATGATAGGTTCGATAGACTACAATAGTTCATAGGCATATATGATAGAATAGACATGAATATACATGAATAAGCATCACATACAACTTGATACAATTCTGTTTTACAATTCATTACAAACCATGTCTTTAATTTACTCACATCTGAAAGATAACTACACTTACAACAAAAGGAAAAACTTGATTTCTGGGATCTGTATTCTAAAACTGAATTGCTCGCCTTTGATGCAGACTAATCGTTGTTCTAAATTAGATTTGATTTAATTAGATATGAAGCTTCTATCTTGCTTTGAAGTGGAAGGAGGATGATGGCTACTCTAGGTCGGCCATTGACGGCATGACGACTCTTGGTATGCATATTTGAGATTTAGGGTTGAGAGTTAGGTTGCTTTTATAGAGGTTTAATTAAATAAGAGCCGTTAGATCAACCCTAAATGCGATCAAGACCGTCCAGACAAGATAGAATAGCCACATAAGCCCTAATGACTCAGCAGTGAGTCAGAAATCGTCATCTTTCAGATTTGCCCGCACGGGGTAGGGGGGGAGGGGTGGGGGGGTTGGTCGACCCTCAGGTCGACCTGTATGGGGGGAGGTCGACCCCCTGGTCGACCTGGCCTTGGGCGGGAAGTTTCCCGCCCAGCCCGCTTCTACTTCAGATTTTGAATTTTGAATTTCTGAACTATATTCTGAACTGTTTATTTAAATTCTTGAATCTTCTGAAGGGCATAACTCCTTCATAAGGAATCCGATTTACACAAACTCAGACTTTAACTCAAGTAGAATTCCGAGACGAACGCAATGGCGTAACCCGTTTCCCTTAATTCTTACATTTGCAATTAATTATTCTTTAATTCGTAACTTTAATGTTTATCGAAAATACGGGGTGTTACAGAAAGGCTCAGGGATTGGCCTCCATACTCTAGTGAAATCATTACCAAACACAACATATAAGAATACGTGTTTGGAGATAGTTGGATTAGAGCAAGGTGGGTATGTTGAAGAAAATGTGAAAGAAAATTGAGGAAAGGAAAGAACCTGCCATGCCAGATATGAAAAGTGATGTAAGTAAAAAAGCCATCTAGGAGACTCTCGATGGAAGATCCCTCCGGCGGTGGGATGGCTTCAACATTGGATATAAGAAAGTCTTTCAGGATGACATCCACCTCCTTTTGGGTGGTTACCAATGATTTTCTAGTGAAGGCAGCGAACTTTTTGACCTTTTTAGTCACTTTCCCTGAGGAGAAGATGAAGATTCACCAACCGCAAGAGTTGTCTTTAGGGTAGCATTTTAGCAGTCTTATTGTTATCCATGATGCTTCCAGATAATACTATTTTATGATTATAAAAGTAATAATAATACTTGAAAATAAAGGGAAAAGGCTTTTTGTACCATTCCTCATGGAAGTACTATAATACGATTAATAAAAAAATTAACATAGTGCTTTCCAAAAAATGAAAAACTGGAAATGCAAGGCGTAAGTTAATAACTAGTTGTTGATAGGTTTAAAACCCTCTCCTAATTTATAGCGAAACCTTCCCCTTTTTGTATATTACAACCTAAAAATAAGTTTTACTTATGCAGACAGAAGCGTAGGTGATCCTTAAACTCCGAATGGAGCATGGGTAACCCATTATATAATTATATTTTGATTAATGGGACCCAAATATGTGGCCTGAGAAGATCAAATTTGTTTAATTTAATCATACTTCGATCAAATGAGTTTCAATTTAAGGAGACATGTCAACCATACAAAAGACATATCCAAACTTAAGAAAAATGGATAGAAAGTGGAAATGTCTAATCATGATTGAAATAAACAAGACCCACTAATTTCACGATTAACTCCATAAGTCCAATCTTACACAAATTGACTAACAGTTTCAGAATACAAATTAGGAAATCCAAAACCCTAAAAAAATCAAACTTTATAGGTCGATTATGAAATTAGGGGAAAAGACAAGATATTTACCTTAGATTCGTAATAAAAATGATCCAAAGAAATTGGGATTCTTTAGCAGACTTTGATTCCGGGACTTTGAAATAATGGTTGCTAGTAAAATAGGAAAGAAGAGAAAGATTCACAATTTATAGGAATAAGAAAAAGGGGAGAAAATGAAATAGTCGTTGAACTAGATATGATCGTCCAGACATAAATATCAAGAGGTGGGAAAAGTATCACATATCTCAGAAATTGGAGAAGTTGACTTGAAAAGTCAAGGACATCCCCTCATCGGGGGGAGGGAGTAGGGGGCAATTGTTAGCATCAAAATAACTAAGGAGAAACCAAAAACCCAAAGCTAAAGTGAAGGGATGCTACAAACAGCAGGCCTTCGGCAAAGTCAAAGCCATTACTTTAATATTTGCTTCTAGAACTAAAATTGAAGAAGCAAAGGATTATTTCCCGCAAGGAAAGCCCTGTCGGAGAAGCCTGAAGGGAGTGTACTTCCGGCCAGTTATCTTTAAGCATGTAGAAAGAAGCTAGGTATGTCTTTCGGACTACCTTAAGGGAGTATGCTGAAAGCTTAAGCAACCATCAGATATTTATTGCAAGCATATATCGTATCCAAAAGAAAACAATGCCTTAAACAGCGTCAAAAGTCAGGAGCTCTCATTAGCGCACCCATCCTGTAGATAGACAAAGCTTCTAGTTCCAGAAGAATCTCTTCGGAGAACCCCGTAGAAGTACTATAATTACCCCTCCAAGGGATAACGGAGGGCGTCTTCATTACGTCTTTGTTTGCGCTTCCCCAGAAGTACCGGGATAAAGCCCATATGACAAAGGAAAGGTCCCACACCTATAAATACGACCTTAGAGGTACGAAATCAGTATCAGACTTTTCATTCTCACTCTTGTGTCAAAATGTTTGAGTTGTAAAACCTAATTTCAAAATCAATTTGGGGAAAAGTCTGCATTACCTAAACTCGTAAATAAAGAGACTTGCTTAAACAACTTATGCAATAATGTGATAATTGCTTAATTATTATATTATTAATATCTTAAAACTTTGCAGGTTGAACATTGAGTGCACCAAAAAGGAAAAAGTTCAATAAAAGTACCTTCTGAAAGCTCTAAAAGGCCTTAAGTACCGTAATAGGTTGATTATCCTTACTTCGAGGATAAAATATCCCAAACCACATAACTAGTGACCCAGAGACGATTTCCTAAGATAATTCGAATGGGACAGAATTCTAATTCCTTTTTAGAAGATTTGAGAAACTCTTTGTGAACTCGAGCGAAACCATTGAAGTAATTGTAACCTACATGGTAATTCATAAAAGGAAATTCGAGAGTTATAATGCCTTACGAACTGTATGTTTAAAGCCTAGCAAAATCCCTGCAATAGCCTGTAGTACTCTCCGACCGCTAAGCTATTTCAATTTAGCTTCAATGAACAGTAAACTCGCTTTAAACCCCGTTATTTTCCTGCTATACCCTCTAAATCAGGATTATTTAGCATCCGCTTTAGTAATATTAATACGCAAAGGATAATTTAACTAGTTCTCTTTAAAAACAAATCAAAATAGTATGTGCAAAGTGCTAATTTTAACACAAAAGAGCATTATATAAGGTAGACATCTATAATAATCATCAAATATAGTGTGCATAATCATGATATTCTTTGATTTTGTTATATAATATTAAGTAATATTTGTTTCTTCTATACAAATGATGTGAGAATGGTAACTGATTAATTTTAAACATCTGGTTTTATATCTAATGAATCTTTTTGCACTTCCGTTATATCCTCGATATTTCCCCGTTTTATCCCCGCTACAACTTTTTGGACTTCCACCGCTACAGAACCGATAAGCGTTTTAATTGCATAGCTTACGAAAGGATCCATCGACTTGATCGAAAGATTTACTACAAAACCTATGGAAGTTAAACAACAAGAAATGGCATATCGAAGAGTAGGGCTCCTTCCGAATAGTCTCTCGAACTTCAATAGGTCTACAACTGATCATTGTCTCTTATTTTGTATAGGAATTGGCTTTCAAAGATTAACAGAAGCTTCCTATAGGAAATATTTTACATAAACAACAGTGTAATCCGAGTTTACCCTTTCACTAGTAAAGAATTTTATAAGGACTACACTATTTTAGGGTGTTAACCATATTTTCTCTAGCAACATGATATTTCTATAATTATTTATCTTAATTTGTAGATGGTGCAAATACAGTAGCATCTTTATTTTGTATTAATCCCACTTTCTTTGTTTTTATTTTTGCAATTATGTTTACTGTCGTTTTTACAATATTAAATTATAGAAATATATTTCATTTTCTCAACCAACCAACTAAGTCATTACAAACTTCCAAATCAAGTTATATTTTAAATTCCTCTTATTTTTTCATTTCTCAGTTTTGACATTTTTACTGTAAATTTCTCACAAATAGGCTGATTCCTTTCTCTACGATTCTTATGCTCAAGATTACTTGTATTTATTCGAATTCCATTCCATAAGAATGACATTTACATGAAAGTACAATTTCTTAAAATTTATAGTTTTCACATAAATAACTTGCATAAACTAATTACTACGATTAATCCAAGTTTAACCACATCAAATTCAACTGGTTATAACAGGAATCAAACGATACTATATACCATTATCTAAAAGATATATAATTTAAATTCACTTACCTGGAGAAAAAACTTCAAGTTTCAGATTTCATTCAATCTAATTTTATTATCCGTATGCCCTTTTGTAACCCTAATTTGATCCACAAACTGGAATTTGCAAAGATTTATAAATCTGTATCCAAGTAAATAAAACAAACTAAAGTAGATTACCTGATTTGTAAAATGTACCTCATGCGGACGACCTAGTTTGGATATATCTTCCCTAGATCTATAGTTTCTACCTCCAAATGAAAAATAAGAAAGTTAGGATCTAATATATATTATTTTTGAAAATATTGGAGGTGGAAGATAAGTGATAGGACCATTCAGGAAAATATGGATTTAAAGGGTTGCCCTGCACATTTATTTATAGAAAGCCAAAACTACATCGTTCGCCCATTTAAATTTTAGAATGATTTAAATCAAGACGTACAACACATCAAAAACCATGTGGTTTATAATTGTGTATAGGTGAACTGAGCAATACATAGGCCGATCCATGGGTCGTCCCGACCTATCATAGGACGACCTACAGGTTGACCCAACGCTTTCAAGGGTCCACATCTCATTTTGATGTCTTGTTCGTATCTTTTATTAATTCTCCAATTAACATTAGTATATTTCCTTTTTTATTCGTGATTTAATTTTGTTTATGATGCGTGTTAACTTTCCAAATTCAAACGCATGCTACTTCTGGAGTTTATACATATAAATATTTAAATAAAATAAATATATACAATTGCATTTACATGCGTGCTATTATTCTTGAATTTATTCTTTTATAATGTCATATTATATTTATTACCTTATAATATTAATTTTTTTTATTGCATTAGCTATTTTATAACATTAACTTTAACACCTATTGAATCTCATTTATTATTCTATAACGTTATTTTTCTTATAACATTGACTTTTTAATTAATTTTATTTATATCTATGTAACATTATGTTTGCATGACGTTAACTTTTCATTTAATTCTGGTTTATTTTGCACTTCAAATTTTCAAATTCAAATAAGCGTTATTTCTTTAATTCACACGGTTTTATGTTTATAAAATAAAATATATATGCTCATTTGTTTACACATACAATTATTTTTCAATATAGAACTTCAAACGTCAATAAATTTTCAGTGTGAACTACGTTCAGAACACACACACACACACACTGTGTATATATATATATATAGGGAAACTCTATTTAGATACAAAATTATACATCATAAATCTCAACCACTGGATCCTCTCATGAATTACACTGTCCACATAGAGACAAACAAATCCAACGGTGGAGGCTTTGTGTCTCTTTCTTTGTGTTTAATTTTGTGTTCAAATAGCCGACCTCATATATATATATATATATATATATATATATATATATATATATATATATAAAGTAATCAAAAAATCACCACAAATGCAATGATAAATATTTCAATGTTATATTCCGACAATTCCATAAATACTTATTTTTCTCTATTCATAATCAAATTATATTATTTATTTTAAAAAATACAGGGCGTTACATATTTAGTTCATCAGATCATTTTTTGTCGGAACATGTTTTTTATTACATTGGGGTGTCAGCTGAATGAAAATTCGAGCTAACGATAAGGGTTGAAGATGATAATATTTGACTGATATGCACAATTCAGCACGTTAGGTACATTAAACCTTTTAGGTAAATTGTTCTCTTAGTCTCAATTGCCTCATTTCCTCTTGTTATTCAATCATAATTCCTTGTTATTGTGACAGAGCAATAGAATAATAGAGTTTCACAGTGGACACAGACAATTTGGTCAAACCACTTTACATTCTGTGTCATTTATCTTTAAATGCTTATTTTCATCATAGCTTTTGGCTTTTAAACTTGATGTCAATGACATTCGTTTTCCACGACGCACAATCAAAATCTTGAGCGACAAAAATTATCGTTGACAGAACATAAGTACATAAATTGTAGACGATATTGCAATATTAGCATTTAGGGACTGTATATTTGACAACTAGGGTATCATTGATATTTGGTCGTCTAATGGGGCTAGATTAAAGTGTAATTCAACTATTTTGAATAGGAAGGTTAACAGATTTTGCTTTCATTGACCGGATTAAAAATAAATAAACAAACACAAACGTCCATGCACAATGCCTACCATCTACAATAAAACTTTACCAAATATGGGACTTTTTAACTACAGAAATAGTTGCTTGAATGTATGCAGACAAAGAACACTGAAAATCTAACAGTACGATGGACAGACTAAAAACAGTGAATCTGTGTCTGCATCCTTTTCCAAATCTGCTGTCACCACTGTACTTTGCCCATTTCTCCCCCCTTTTCCCTCTCTATTAATACTCCCCACTTTCCCCAATATAATAATGGGATATTCGTCAGGAAAAATATATTAATTATTCCTTCAAATTTGGAAAGTTTTTTTTTAAAAAGAAAAAAGAGTTGAAACAGCTTGCAATCCTGGCAAACACGTGGTGGACCGGCACCTCCAAAATGGACCCTGAACCCGACCCATCCTCGGACTCAAACCCGGAACCCGGCCGACGGTCGCGAGGCCGGCCGCCCGGTTCGAGGAACAAACCCAAACCACCCATCGTCGTCACCAGGGAATCCCCCAGCTCGCTAAAATCCCACGTGCTGGAAATAGCTTCGGGCGCCAACATCCTGGACGTGCTGACCGAATTCGCGGCGAAGAAGCAGCACGCGCTGTGCGTCCTCAGCGGAAGCGGCTCCGTGACCAACGTCAACCTGAAGCAGTCGGCCGGCAACGTCGTGACTCTACACGGGAGGTTCGACATCCTGTCCCTATCGGGTGCGCTTCTCCCCGGGCCGTCGCCTGTCAGAGTGAACGGGTTGACGGTGTTCATGTCGGGCGGGCAGGGACAGGTGGTGGGAGGGACCGTGGCCGGAGAGCTGACCGCGGCGGGGCCTGTCGTGGTGGTTGCGGCGGCGTTTGCTAATGCTACGTTCGAGAGGCTGACTGAGGAACGACGCGAGGATGAACGGAGGATTGATGGTCGGAGCGAGGGCGACGGTGTTAATGGGGAAGCGGGGCAGGGTATGTTTGGGTTGCCGTTGCCGAGTATGATAGAAGATGGGTTTGGTGGGTGGGCGAATGCTGCGACGGCTGTCAGGCCGCCGACGTCGTACTGAGGAAGAGTTGTGTGTAGATGTAGGTTTCGTGTTTTGAATCTTTTGGTCTTGAAA
The DNA here is from genome assembly GCA_030737875.1 of Allium sativum. NCBI lineage: Eukaryota > Viridiplantae > Streptophyta > Magnoliopsida > Asparagales > Amaryllidaceae > Allium > Allium sativum. The sequence continues at coordinate 1,029,234,887 of CM060912.1, forward strand.
ATTACGACCTTTATTGTTAGTTTTATTTTTGGATTATTTGATTCACGTTTGCAGTTCATGGTAGGGGATGAATAGCAGCAGCAAAAAGATGGAAGTCTTCAGCTAATTCTGGAAGATTCTAGTTTGTTTGATCAGATTGTCATGGCGGATGTTTGTTGGGTGGTTTTGATATTCCATTTGAGTTTTTAAAAGCAACTTATTTTATTGACTTCAACTTGTGCTTAGTTTCGTTCAATTATAGCATTCTAAGTTGATTGGGAAGGAAGATAGTTCATAATTGGATCTGTAAGAGGTGGAAAGTAAGTACAAATTCGGAAGGTGTTTAGTTTGATTGATATTAGCATAGAAAGCATGAGAACCAGTGATTTTTCTTGTTGAACTGGAATGGATAATATTTTATGGCCTTAAAAGATGAAATCATTATAGATGATTTCTGAATTAAAATAGGCTTGTTTAAATCTAGAATATCTCAGAAATGCCAATGCAAGATGAAGAATTTGGCTGTTATGTATAGTCAACCAAAATCTTATAACTTGACACCAAATGTAAATTATTTATAACCACGTTTAGCATGGATCTCTCTCTCTCTCTCTAGAGCAAAAGAGAGGGGAGAGTTCCGCGACACCACTTTGTCATCTTTACCTCTACCGTGAGCTACACTAATCCAAACCCAACAAGATTTTATAGATTTTCAATATATATATATATATATATATATATATATATATATATATATATACACACACACACACACACACACACAAGTGTGTACCCGTGCTTCGCACACGGAGTTGCGAAAATATTGTGGGTACAACAAATGAAGGGAAAGTTAAATAGGTGAGTTACAGTAAATTATAGTAAATATGTTTACAGTAAATGATATTGAAAAGTAACTTATTGAAATATACATGGAAACCATAATCAAAGTCACATAAAGTGAAATAATTTGAACGTTAATTATAAACAATGAATTATTGAAACAATTTGGCTTTAGTTCATTATTAAATTATGAACAAAGAATTAAGATTGGAGAGGAGAAATATAGCTAAATCAGTACATCTTCAGCTACAAAAAAATAGTTGTTGAACTCATATAAGACCCAGATGTTATTGTCACTGCTATGAAGTCGCCTTTGGGTATCTAACTATGTAGGTGTTTGTAATAAAAAAACAGAATGTAATTTGAAGCAGCAGGTCGTCTTGTTAAAAGAGGCATTGTTAAAGGATCGACCACAGAATCCTCTTGCCTTTAATTGCTAATTTCTAAAAGGGATTTTATTGTGAAGAACAAACTCCATAACTTTTTCAAGCTCAAGGACAATCCATCAAAAATTTATTTTCAAGGACAATACACACTATAAAACTGATACCATACACATCGTAAAACTGATACTTAAAAACTGATAGCTAAATTCTGATATCATACACGCTTAAAAACTAATACTAAAAAACTGTTACTCAAATTCATATATCATGCACACTGTAAAACTGATACCTAAAATCTAATGTTTCTAAAAATACCGTATGTTAACGGTTTAACATTTAAGAATCCCTTAACATGTAAATTATGGTCGATAATTACATTAAAACTACTATAATACTGAACTACAACTTTTTTGCCATTGTTATTGAGTAGATGAGAACCGAAAGCTTCAAATGTTGCAAATAGGGGTGAGCAATATTCGGTTCAAACCGAATTAACCGATCAAACCTGTTCACTTCAGTTGGTTGGATTCGATTTAAAACTAAATTGGTTTGAATTCTGTTTGTAAAATATACATATTTTTGTTATCGGTTTAACAAAATTAATCAAACTTTTAATTTATTATTTAATTTTATGGTGTTGTAGTACTTTAGATAATTAGTCTAGTGATAAAGTACAAAGACATGCGTTGCAAATAGATCAAATTTTACTATAAACATAAATTTTAGTATATAAATTTTCTGTAAATATGAATTTATATACTACTTTGAGTGAATTCATCATTTAAATATTAACGCATCGTTTAAGTTTGATTAAATTGGTTACCGACCAAATTAACCGAAATTAATTTGGTTCGGCTCAATTTGAAAAAAAAATCGATGTCAATTCGGTTTGTCTTTTTTTTTACCTCAAAACCAACCGACCAAACACCATAGTTGCAAACATATCTACTGAACCGCAAACATAATTTTTTGTATTATAGGCAAATAGAACTCAGTTGTAACTTCTATATTTCAACACTATAAATAAGAGTAGTGCATCAGGATATAAATAATGAGTATTGAACCTCATAACACTTGGCCCAAATGAGATTTCCTTTCACCTACATGAAGATCCAATTTATTGAAGCATCTGATGCTTCAGAAACAAATGTTATCTTTAATCCTAGTTTGGCATGAGAATTCACGCCAAAAATTGTTGTAGGTTAATAAACAATCCTGAGATGGAATAATTGTAGCTTCTCAAACAATCGAACATAAAATACATAAGAGTACTAAGAACTAACAGCTAATCATCCAATAGTTCCTATATTAATTTCAAGTTCAACCAGCTGAATAATATAGAAAAGTAAAACCAATGAAAGATTACATGTCATATGATAAAGTAATCAAATAACTTAAATTAAATCATGATGGTAAACAATGGATTAACATGAAGGAAAAAAGAAGAATACGCATCATATTAATAAGAGTATACTTGACTGTACATAAGAAAAGAACCACGTCTCCCAATCTCCTCAACTCTGCAAATCTTATCAAAAAAAGAACCACCATGAGTTATGTAATAACCCGGAAATCTGGGCCAATTTAAAATTTTTATTTTGGCAATTTTAGCGAATTTTGAATATTTAAAATAGATTATTTTAAATAATAACGGCGAGAAATTTATTTTGAATATAATTCGAACGTATATATTCGTTTGAATAGACGATAGAATATAAATTTTTATTTATATTTATAAAAGGAATTGAAAATGGCGCGGTAGTTCGATAATTCGATTTCAAACTTCAAATGAATGTACGGGGTGCAAAACAAACCGAATTTTAGTGAAACCAAAAATATTTGAATCTAATTGAGAATATATTTCTAACGAATCTGAAAAATCGAAATTTTGTAGCGGGAATCAAAAGATACGTCCTGTTGAAAATTCAGAATAGTCGCTATGGAATTCAGGCTCTTAAAAATGGAAATTTTGCAAACGACCTCGGATTTCGACGAAACCACTTTAGTTGGATCCGTGATGTAAGGTTATTGCTAGATTCCAAGTTTCATAATTTTTCGAATCAATATGTGAGCGTGGCAGGGGAAAACGCGTTTGACCAGTTTCAGTTGATTTTAATCGACTGGAAATTGGCCATTTTTCAAACAGTCTCAGAATCCGGTGAAACTAGTTTTGTTAGGACCGTATCGTCAATACGAAGCTAGAAAATATTTTTTGGGATTTTTTCGAGTTAGTATGTGACCCCAGTAAATTGAAATGCGCGTTCAAATTCAATATATAGAGTTATATGTTGATTTTGACAAAAACTGATCGAAACAGTCGAATCATCCTGCGATACATATCGCATTGTGTTCAGAATGGGGGTAATTAGCTATGAACGACAGGCGGTGGGTTCGATTTTGAAGTCGAAATAAAAAGTACCTTTTTGAAATTAAATTAATAAAATAATAACCCTTCATCTCTTATATACCTTCAGCCCCCCCCCCCCGGTCATTTTCTAGTTCGATAAATAAATAAAAAAAGAGAGAAGGGGGGATCGCGATCCGCCGCCCCTCCCCCCCCCCCCCCTCCCCCCTCGATTTGGTCCGCCGCCGCCAGGGAGAGGAAGCCCCCCCTTCTTCCCCGTCTGCTCTTTTTCTCCCCCTCCAGCGAGCGATCGAGGAAGACCCGCTGCCCCCCCCCCCCCCAGCCGACCTCCGCCTGAACCGACCTCTGCCTGTGCCCCCTTGCTGACCGCTGCCGAGCAGATCTCCGGAGCCCTGCCACCTCGCAGCAGCCCCCTACCAATCGAAGACCCCCCCTCCTCGCCACGTGTTGTAAGTTCTTTTCTTTTTATTTTTATTTATACTAAAACTGATTTTTTTTTTTATGGCTAAATAAAACTGATTTTTAATCGTTAAAAACTGAATTTTTACGATGTTAATGATGAGATTTTTAAAGTATTAAAGATCGATATTTTTAAAAGTAGAAAAGGCGATATTTTTAATGTATAGAAAGGTACGATTTTTTCTCTATAAAAATATATGATTTTTGAAAAGAGAAGAGGTTTACATTTTTAATTAGGAAAAGATTATATTTTTATCTATAAAATATGGTTTTCATATTGTAGAAGGTATAAAAATATGATTTTTATATTTGAGAAAGAATAAACATTCGATTTTTAATTTATAGAAGAGATAAAGATATGATTTTTATAAGGTAGAAGTATTAAAAATAGGATTTTTATATAATAGATAATATAAAAATTTGATCTTTATATAGTAGTGGGAATAAAAAAAAATGATTTTTATTATATATATGTTGAAATAAAAATGGGATTTTTATAGCGATGAAATAAAAATTCGATCTTTATAAATGAGGTAGAAATATAAAAATATAATTTTTATATAGAAAGAAGCGTTGTAAAAATATATGAAGTAGAAATAAAAATAGAATTTTTATTTATTGAAATGTAGTGATAAAAATATAATTTTTATTTATGAACAGCATGAAAAGAACTGCATCAGAATTTCAAACCGATCCAGAAGGTTCAGCAGTTCAAAAGCAAAGCACGGTGGAGCGGAACCCTCGGTGAGAACTTCTCACCTTTTAATTTTTGTTTTTCTAGTTAAACATATATACTAGGATGAAGACGGTGTTTAGTAGCACCCGACACCCGTCGTCCACAGACCATGGACGGCTTGTATGCTTGTTTGTTTGATTTTGATGTGTAGTTGATTGTGTGATGTGATGTGAAATGAAATAAAACATTTATATAGTTGAAATAAAATATTTTATAGTGGAAAATATTTTATAGTTAAAAATAGAATTTTTAACGTGTATATGAAATGAAATAAAAATAAACAAATCGGACGATTTGTTTATATACACACATTTGACTGATATTGATTGGGACGATAAATTTTACACATCGCCAACTGCACAAATAAAAATCTGTGTTTGATTGTTTGAAAATCCCACACGGGTATTGTGGTGATATATGACATACACTAATCCCAATATTTAGTTGTATGTCGATCGATTGATTGACAGTCTGTTATAAGCGTTAAATATTTATATTCGATGCTTATACAGTGTAGAATGCACTTTGGATGATGGTTGATTATTCATCATTGTTATTGTGTACATGTGTTGTAGAAAATCCATATAATTAACATTATATGGTTATTGATTGTGCCTCATTCCATATTTGAAAAAGAAATATTTGAAAAAGAAATATTTGAAATAGAAATATTTGAAAAAGAAATATTTGAAATAGAAATATTTGAAATAGAATATTTGAAAATAAAGATATATGAAGCCGTGTTGATTAGATTGACGCCATTTTGACGTGAGCGATATTTATATCGATTCTATTCGTTTTATAATGAATATCGAAAGTGATTTCAAAATCTGATATTTTGAAAAGAATTGAAATTCGAATTAAATTGAATAAAAATGAATTCGAATTGAGATTGAATATAAGTGAATTCGAATTGAAATTGAATATAAATGAATTCGAATTGAAATTGAATTGAACTGAAAACGAACTGAAATTGAATTAGAAATCAATTTAAAATTGAAATCGATTTGAAATGAATTTAAAACGAATTTATATTGGAATATTACATTTTGATTTGAAATTGAATATGAAGTTGAAACCGTTTTGAAAATGAATTTAAAACGATTTATAAAGCACGTTTTGAATTGAAATCAACGAAGTATATATTATATATATTATATATATATATATATAATATAATGGCCTGAATAGAACGCGTCGCGCCGCGGCAGTTCGCGAATTTCGACCATTGACTTCGAATGGGTATTTCGGGAGATCCGACCGTCGGATTCTCCTAAAACCGGAACCGTTGGGTTCGTATCGAAAAGAGCTTTCTAACGAATATTAGAAATTTGAAATCTAACGGTTGGATTTGGAATTATGTCCAAATCAAATTTGGAAAAGGTCGTTGTAAGCGCAGTTCGATGGCCATTGATGGAAATCGACTGTACGGGCCTTGATAAAATTATTAAAAATAGTAATAATTTGTGTAAAATCATAAGAAATGATTTGGGAAGAATTGGGATGAAAAACTCCATATTTGAAAGGATAAAAATAGATTTTTATCGAAATGAACTAGTTTTGAACTAGAATTATAATTCTATTTATTTTTAAAATAAATAAAGTGGATTTGAAATGGTTTTGAAAATAACCAGAATTTCCAATATTTGAATTGGAATGGGTTTGAATCGAAATTGTCTTTGGAATATTTCGATGTTGGATTTCGTGACGATACAAATATTGTTATGGAAATTTGAAAGATATATATATATATATATATATATATCGCTATTTCCAATACGATATTTGTTGGTCGTAGAATTTGATATTGAATATAAGCCGATATATTTTCTATTCAGAGCCTCGTATTTAATATCAAATGTGATTTGGGTTTGTCGTGAATGGTGTCTTCATTAACACTGTTCTTGAACCCAGTTGAGAAAAGATTAAATCTTTTTATTTAGATTTAATGAAGTGTACTAATTAAATAATATTTAATTGGAATTGAATTGGTATTGATTTTTGGGTTTATCGTGAACAGTGTTTTAAATAACATATGTTCTTTAATTCGATAATTAATGAATGTGATTTTGGGTTTATTGGGGCCGTGTTTTAAATGACATTGGTTCTTTAACCCAGTTAAAGATTAAAACTAAGTGGAGTTTTAATGAATCTTTAATTAGATTGAAATGGTCGAGAATGGAGCATCACCAGTTTTACTCCAGGCGATAGTTAAATCTTTAATTAGATTTAAACGTGAAATGGTAATTGAATTTACCGATAACACCGTGGTGTTAGATATGAAGTATAACCAGTTTTACTTCATGGGATGAATAGGTTGGGATGGGGAAATTAAAACAAGTAATTACTTCAGTAAGGTTCGCTAATCCCGACTAGTTTGAATTGATATTCAAAGAAGATTAAAGAATAAATTTAATGAATTTATCTTTGATAAAATTAATGGGAACCTTTCCCAAAGTATAAGAATATTTGAATAAAAGAATATTCTGAATTGGAATGAGGCGTATGTTGTGTTTGTGTAACACTTGTTTATAATATACACGAGTTATTCGGAAAGACCGGGTTTACCCCATTCTGAAAAACTGATACGACGATAAGTCGAAGATGAAGATGGTGGTCGAAGACCGGAGGTCTTCACGTCGTTTGGGTGATTACTGATGATCTTGATTGGGATGTACACTCGAGAAGATGGAAACAGTTGGTGATCGTCCAGACATACTTGGAGATCGATGGATATGCGGGTACCTAGGTGCCTCCGGTTTCGTTCAGACCCCGAACGGACTTGTAAATGGACTGTGTGTCTGACATTGGATTTTAGTCTGTGTGATTGATTTCTATTAAATATATATATGTTTGGCGGTGGAGAATTTATTCTCTTGCTTAACGCCCTTCTCTGAGACGTACGAGCTCAGGGGTTATATATCGATGGATATCAAACGCATGGAGTGAATTGCCTGTGTGGCATGCTTAAGTGGCAGTATGATCAAGGCTTCGGTTGGAAAGCAGAGTCTTGTGGTGGATGATCAAAGCACGGCCTTTGTGGCATAGCTTTGTGTAAAGTTTACTTCGCGAGTTTCACACCCGGTATGAACCAAAAACGGGAGAGGACCCCAGGGAGGGCATGCGTTTCTTCCTAGCTAGAAGTGGCGTCAATGGTTTTACACGCCCTGACAAGTTTGACTTATGTGGTTGTTGCTGTTGCGAGGCGCCTCGGTTACATCGGTCGATCCGGGACCGATGGAGTCATTCGTTGGCTCATTTACGCCCCAAAGGGCAGGGAAACATAGTGTTCAGGCATAATAATCCACATCAGCGGATCGGCCTTGACGATCCAAAGGGTTGATGCGTTCTGATCCTGAGGCTCGGACTAGGCAGTCTCGAATCGGTTGAGGACTATCTTTTGCCTCGGTTCATAGATGGAAATCCAATTTCCAAATATGTGATTCTGCGGTTTTATTTGTAGAGCCTAGTATGGCGACATAGGGGGATGGGTTGCTTATACCGTCTACGATTGATACTTATGATTTGAAGTTGTTTTATACACTATGCACTTATAATAGTATCAAATGATTTGTTTTAAACATATCAAGCATTCGTGGCTATTATAAGGTAAAAGCCCTATCCTCCAGCTTGCGTTGCATTGTGTGATGGGAACTGGGTCTTATAATAGCTTCATTTTTCTTTATTTAGCATTGCGCTGTTGTTTTATGCACTGGTGTTCTTGGGAGGAAACCCGTTCCGTGTTATACGGCGTGGTCCCTTGATTTACCGAACTTTAAAAATAAAGATTAATAACTGTTTTAGTTCTCACACCAGTCCCATGTCTGACCTGGAGTTTATTGTTTTAACCTAAACTTTGGGTGCCCTTATTTTGACACGGGCAGCTAGTAGTTTTGGTTTTTTGCAGATTTATATTCACAGGATCCTGGTTTACAGCTGGAATGATATCCGGAAAGCTTTGTATCTGTATATCTCTTCTAGTTGTGTATTGTATTATTTTCCGCTGCTATGTATTTAAATGTAATTTAAATCTCTGATATTTCTGTGTAATATTTATTCATTTATACTCTGTATATTCTTGTATTCTGATGGAATTGTTGTAATATACATGAAAGGTTCTCCCGTCTGCGTTCTATTTTGTCGTGTTCTCAAAACAATCAGGTGTTTCGAACGGTCTGGGTCGGTTTAGTGACTGATTCGGATCGAGCGAAATTCCTTTTTGTCACAAGTTATGAACTTGTGGGTGATCGTACACCACTGAGACTAAGATACACCATAAATTCATCAAGAATCACCATAATGCATGTATTTCGCTGCACATGTAGAACATAGAACATCTTATAGAACAATGTAAATAATGTATAATGTTGCTTACATAAGTAGAAAACCTTGTAATAAATTATTTTATTGATAGAAGCATCATCAGTAAGGTGGATATTAAAAGAACATGGTACCATTATCATTATGAGTCGTCCATGTATGACCATATACTATCTTATAGTATAATTTTAATTATTAGGTTAAGGTAAGGTAGGAATAAGCTATGAATTTTTCCATGGCATTGTCAATACATAGAAAATTCGATATATTTTAACAAAACAGAAAAACAACCCAAAAATTCGCTTAATTTCTAAGCTTCCTACGCGAGCCACACTTATCAAACATATGGGTCATGTGTATAACACAACCTTGATGATGTGCACAAACCAATTGAAGACACTCAAAATCCAACAAATTCATGAAGTAGAAAGGGGATCCTGTGGCTTTGTTTATCAATTATGGAAGAAAACAACAGAACTTCAAATAGTGAACAAATTATTTAAATAGGCTATAATCAATTTCGTTTATTTGTGAACTGTGCCTATATTGGTAATTTGTTATCAATATGTCTGTATTTTTATACATACATACATGCGTACTTGTCCACATATCTACACACACACACAGATATATATATATATGTGTGTGTGTGTGTGTGTGAGCGCGCCCGCGCGCGCGTGCGTAGCTCATATAAAAGCTTACATATGAAGTAGCAGGATTAATTCTTGAAGCGCTATGAACTCATACTCATACTGAAAACACTTCATCATAAAGCAATGAATATGCGGTCTAGATTCAGTATGCTTCATAGAAACTTCCCAATAAACAAATGATATTTTTTTTTTTCATTTGACAAATGATATTTAGGAGGGTGAATAAAACATGTGGTACTCATCATATCTAATGTGTATGATCAAATGATCTATGTACTGCAGAAGCATACATTATAAAGACGCGTAAAACAAATGAAAGTAATATAATTACTATTGTTCTAATTATATTCTAGTTTCAGATAAATTTGGTTCTATAACATGTTTGATTCCCTCAAACTCTAAATCTCTTTAAAGTTAAAGACCAAAATAATTACTGCAGATAAAAAGAAAGAAAAAAAACATTTGTGAAAAATATATGAAAAATTTAATCAGAAAAAATGTAAAGCAGAAAAAAGCAACATGAGTTAAAGAGAAAAGCGTTTAACTACTCGATGTTAATAGTATAGCATAGATTTAATTTTAATGTTTAAGTCTGTACAATAAATTTAAAACCTAAAATAAAAAAATAAAATAAAAATTATTGCTTCATCTCCATTTTCTTTTAAATATAAATTCCAGTAAACATGTTGATTTTTTTTAAAATGGGTTGAATGATTTTTCTCGATTTTAGTTTTGTTTAGCTTAGAATCTAAATTTTTGAAATGAAAATGGGAGGATTTGATTTAAAATGAGATCCAAATCATGACAGCTCTAGATTTAGCAACAAAGGTTATTATATAAAAATATGGAAGCATTTTATTTTTGAACAATTATTTATTGAAGAGTTCCCTTTCAGTAAGTTTCGAAGCACTTTCTTTTCCATGCAAAAATAACATTTAAACCTTCGATGGTGTTCACGGTAGGTAGATCAAAAGGAAAATCTTTGTACCACGTGCTAGGGCTATGTCTAAATAAGCAAATTAGACATATTCTATAACTGAACATAAAAGAGAATTGAAGTTTAGAGAAGAATAAATGAAGTACAAAGCAAAATACTACGCATTAAGCTCTATTGCAAGCAACTTAAAAAAAATCATTAAGGAGTCGATAGTACTAAAACTTGACACACACACACACACACACACACACACACACACATATATATATATATATATATATATATATATATATACATATACATATGACCAATGGAAATTTTGAAAGTATTAAATGAAAATAGAACATATTTTAACTTGAATAATCTGAAAATCATTTTGGAAAAAATAATTTCAAATGAAGCCACATGAAAGTCAAACAGCCGGCAGAATAAAATTAGAAGCACCAAAAATAAATGCAAATGAATAGAGTATGATCACGTTCTATAAAAGATTATTGCCTACTAAGCTGACAAATAGTAGTAATTCAAGATCATGACTTTAGCATATTAACAAATATTATTTACAACTCTCATTCTACATTGAAATAAGGGATATATTTCCCATTTGCACATAATGTGCACTAATAGGATATGCATCACTTACTCTACCCACATAGTAACTACAGGACATTCATGTTATAGGCATTAAAATTAGGCTTGATGCAAACAAAAATCAATTTTATTAACATATTTTCATGCGAAAGAAAATTTATACTAATGAAGCTTCTTTGATTTTATTCTATGTACTTTCTAATTAATGGTTAAGTGAATGTTTTATTTTGTGATGGTCTTTTCTTGCTTCAGTAAATGATAAATGCCTAATATGGAAGATGTTTTCCATATTCCTTGGGTGTAATATTGGACAACATGGGAAAAATAAGGAAAATATTTATTATTTATAATCTGTAATATGCAAGATGTTTCCATATTTCTTGGGTGTAATATTGGACAGCAAGGGAAAACCGTGAAAAATATTTATTGTTTAATAAATTACCACCATTACTCTCGCCCATGAGTAAATATTGTATACATTATTCACCTGGCTATGACTTTTACCCATCTACCATAGCAATATGCAATCCAAGCTTCTGCTCGCTCACTATTAATGCCTGCGGTTATGCGAACACAGTTCTTAATTAACTTCATAAACCATAGTGTAAACCACAAATAAAAAATATTAATAAATAAAGCTAAAATAGCGCTAAGAAAATTAAATACGTTGACATCAACTACTAACTTAAAATGGTGAATTTGTAATCAAATGATAAACAAAATTAAAATACACCTTATAATCCATAAGAACCTAGACGGAAAGAAACACCTCTATGTGTATCAGTTGTAGTAAAATTGTCTTTGTTACCTCAACCTATAAATAAAAGATAGCATATCTTAATTTTATATTTTATCAAAACTTACAAAAGAAATGACTTGACCTAAGATTCATAGGTAAATAATGGAAACTATGCAGGATGATATATTTACCATGTCAAGTATGAATGTGGAACAATATTAAAAATCAACAAAAAAAATTAACCGTATTAAATGAAAGATAAAAAACACATATTTTTTAAAATAAAAAATTTGAAAATCAGTTTGGAGAAAAAATTAGTTTAAATGAAGCACGCATAAAAATTAAATAATCTTCACGCTAAAAGTAAAAATATCAAATTCATCATGTAAATCGGTTTAACAAAAACAACAACAAAAACTGGAAAAGAAATTGGGAAAAAGACAGTAAATTCGGATGGCAAATTTTAGGGAAATCAATAGTGATATGAAAACAAATATACGATCATGATAGGCGTACTAATATCAAAATGCCTAGTGCATTCAGATGCAAACAAATATACCTTGTAATGCTCACCTTAAATGTAAATTGTATACAACTTACAAACACTGGTACTTTAATAATAGTTACACTTGTGTTCAACCTGTGATTAATTTTCTTGTCTACGTCATCGTACTTATCCTCAAATACAATATGCAAATGGATTGTCATCTATAACTTCTTGTCATATCCATGTTATTAGGCTAGCATATTATATGATGGATCGAGATCAGCCACCGACTTAAAAGCTTTTATCATATCAGTCAAAAAGGGGGAAAAAGATTAAAGCACAACATATAATTTGATTACCATTAGAAGTATGTAACGTATAAATATTTGCAAACCTAACAACTCTAAGTTATCTACTTAAATAACCATTTAATCAATTTTTTTCCGTTTCTTGTTAGTGGATAGTTGTTTATTTTATGAAAGTAAATATTATATACATTGATATAATAACAAAAATGAGGTCAAATGAGTCTAATTTATAGATGTTTATTAAAGCTATGACAAAAGTACATGTAACCAATTAAATGGTGGTAGAAAATGGAGAAAGAAATTGTTGCCTAAAGTGTGATGAAACTTTCATGGAGGAAATCAGAAAGTATATTTGCATAACTGACAGGTTTGGAAAAAAAAAACTTATCTGCCACTTCAAGAAGCGTTGCCTTAGGTAGTGCTGCAACAAAAGTACAATGCAGATAGAATAATGAAGGCCAAGAAAATAGGTTTAACTGGCAAAGTACAGAGCAGGATAGCATCACATTAGTGGTTTAACAGTAGTAAAATAATGTTCAGTAAATAATACATGCATAGTGAAAATGCATTATAGTCAATGGCATTCCAATCATGCATATACAATATATTTAGCAGGTTAACAAAATTTAGTCTAAAGAAGAAAAAACCTGGGGTGATGATTTTACAGCATATGTAAGGAAAATGTAAATCAAGCAGTCAATCGTAAAGGAGGTCACAAAAATATTAAATGATGCATGTGATTTAAGTATTTGATGCAGAGTACATCCAAAATTAGTACTTCAACCTATATACTTGCCTTTTGATAATCATAAATCAAACAACCTTAAAGTTGATCAAGAACTTCATCCAAGTGCATTTTTTCATTGATGGAAATTTTTGTTTCCTAAGAACATAGTAATTCAAGACTAAGTTTCATATTTTCCGCAACATTTTATAGATCAAACCTTTTCATGGACAATCCATATTTTTAGATACGGATAGCATGATAAATAATCAATAATTCAAATTTTACAATTAGCTTGCCTTACAACACACTGTAATCGTTAACAGGAGTTGGGAAAAAAGTAAGATATGATACATCTGAATAAATATAACCTATTAACGGATCAGTTGCAACTAAAGAAAATTTAAGCAATTAACTTATATTTGAAACAATCATGTGAGTATCCAACAAAACAATATGCATAGCAGTAATAGAAAGCAGAAAGTTGCACTCTTAAAACCGATGATCTATATGTAAATGGATAAAGCTATCTTGGTAGAAAATTTAATAAATAGAATCAAAGCTAGTATAATAAAACAATAAGCACCATAGAAATTATTTCCAAATCTGTTGAAAAGGTGAACTCAACCCTACAGATACTGCCTTGACCCTTGAGATCAATTAGTTGCCACAAAAATAAAGGAGGAATTAGACTGGGTGGAGAATAGAAGATACAGGGTTCAAGTAGAGAGTCGAAGCGGGGGCTCACGACGATTGGTGAAGAAGAGGTCGACGTTGCAAGGGGCATAAATTCACGATACATTTATATGTTGGGTTTAAACGGTAAGAAGATTCATAATTGGTAAGAAATGCATGACCCTTCAGTTTAAAATTTGTGCAAAGGCATTTGAGCTCTTCAAACCAAACTCAGTAATTATAGTATGGGATAGATAAAGCTACACTAAAAACCCTTCCCCTCCAATCACTCCTTTCAAATTACCCACCTCTTTAACATCCCAACTTTTTCATTCTCCCATCCCCCTTCATACTCTTTAACTTACTCATTACTACTACCTACATTTACAGCTCTCCCCATAAAATGATAATCTTCCTCGATTTTTGAACCTCCCTCTTCGAATCAAACAAATCGCAACTGGAGGCATTGACCTAAGCAAAGAGGTGTAAAATTTGGGTGCATAGAGATTTCTGCAAGTCCATAATGAGCAGAGAACTTATTCTCCAAAATTTATATTTGAGCATTATGATATTAAAGATTACTCCAACTTACTTAAAATGTGCATTATATAGGTCTCAACAACCGAGGAGGTTTCTTTGGGCATAATAATGGTTTACGCTTTAATTATAATATATTATTATATTATTCCAGCTCCAATGAACACAACATTGATGCATTTATTCATTATTCTTTTATTAAAAAAAAGGCCCTAAAGAATTATTATATTTTTGGTGAATGAATATTGGAGAAAAGTATGTGTACCAATGAATATGTAAATAATTTCCTCCTTTCTCGAATGGTAAGGCTAAATAAACTTGCATTTGTTGATATAAATCACAAGCTAACTTGCATTTTCTATAAACTATCCCATAAACTAAATAAACATGCTTAAATTGTGTTATTTTTACCTAAGTATAGTTGATATAAAAACTTGTATCAAATAACTGCATCTTTTAGCATGATTGAATTTGACTTCATTTCTGCACTTTTTTTAATTTAAAAAAACATGTTGTATTCCCCTTTCAAATAAAAAGTATAAGTTAGGTTCCCCTTACGACAAAGTTAGGATTATGTGTAAAAAATAAACTTCATTTCAATCCCAAATTATGTACATTGATACAGAAGGAAGAACACCAACTCAAGTAAATTCTCAGAAAATAAACCTCGGTCTAACTTATTAGTTTATACATAAGTATTATAACCACTAATTACAATAAGACTAACTATCAACTCTTAAAATAAAAATAGTATCGAATGTCAAATCTGAGAATTATCATTACCTGATGGTGTAGTAGAAATGAAAATAAGCTTTCGAAATAATATCATAATACTAAAGTCTCTTAAGATGTTTTTACGATTCAACTTATAATTATAGTCACCGGTGGTATACGATGTAATTACCAGACTGCAATCCTTGGATAACATTTAACATAAGAGATAATAAAAATATATGTTGCACACATTACTTTATTTTTGAAGTGCTCCAATATCCAATAAGCATAACAAATATTTTCTTTCAATAGAAATTTTTGGATAACAATGAACAACCATAGTGGTATAAATAACTATTTTCCCTTTTCCTTTCTGAACACAGCTTATGCAAAAACAAAAATAACATTCATATCTTCTTGTCCTAGTACGCAATATATTTTTTAAATGGCCAGGAATCGATAAAACAGACTTAACTAAGCTACCATAATATTTTATTTACATGGGAATATGGCCTAAACAAATAGTATGTAAACTTGTCATTGGTTATACAAAGATTGAAGGACATTGAATACTCCTAATAACTGAAAAGATTGGTGATGTGAACAAAATTTTCCCAGTAAGTTTATTTTGTTTTCTTTATAAAAGAATACAAAACAAAAAAAAATTGTTGGAATTCAAACTTGATGTAAAAAGGTAACTCCGTAACTGTATTATGTTAGTTCACTTTTGTCGATGCTGTTTGAATTTTCTTAGCTAGAAGTGTTTTAATAAAACTATTATAATTAAGCAATTTGGTATTAAATTAAAAATAATCCAGAGTTCTGAGAATCTAGAAAAGAAGCACAAAGCATGTAGGACTTTAAGTGAATTCTGAAGGAATTGCCATTTAAGTAATAGAATCATAGGTTGTATATGGATAAAGTCTTACCATTATATCCGTTTATACATTGAACCTTTTAGAAATATGAGGTAAAGAAAAATCTAGAAAAAAAAACTATAATATAGACAGGACTGGTATATAAAATGGAGGCAAATACCTTATTATTAGTTACACATTTTACCACGCTTCATCGTGTTTTAGAAGAGAGCATATTGTAACAAATGAGAAGATATAATTAATAAAGGAGAGGTAGATAAGTCAAAGTGTAATGTTACTGAACTTTGTAAGGAAAATATATAGTATGCTTCCACCTTTCTACAATAAGTTCAAACTTCTCTGCCCTAAGTAAATCAAATCTGTAGCAAGGATTTATAGCAGACAGATTATAAAGAATAGTATATGAGTTTTTATAATATAGTATTTTATAAGGGCGTATTTTGTGTGTATGATCTTCATAATTTAGAAAGACATGGTAGTCTAACTATTATTTACTTTTATTGATATACATTAACCTAATAACGGGGTTAGTAGAATTTCCATGTATGGAAGGCCTAGATATATATATGATGAAAAACTTCAATGGTCGTAGTGACATAATTTAGCCAAAGTCATTAACGACTTGAATTTAGGATCCAGTTGTTAAAAGATTTTAACAATACTGTTTCCAATGAACCTTTAGAAAAACAGGAGATTCATTCAGTAAAATCTCAAAATATTATTCAGAAAAATATCTTCGATACATGAATATGAAAATTTGAAATAATTTGACTCATTCTCATGTTTTAAGAGAATGAAGCAAAGCCAAGTATTTCTGAGAAAATTTAAGTTGATGTAGAATTAAAATGTAACTATTTTAAAAAACATGTACAGCGCTAAGCATCTGCAAATTTGAGATAGTAAAATTGCCTATATTACCGCTACCTGTAAATATAAGGTAGCATATCTTTAGTTTATATTCATCAAAATTTACGGAAGCAATGACTTAACTTGAGATTTATGGGCAAATAGCGGAGACTATGCAAAAGAAAAGTCATTTTGGCCAAATCAAACATAAAAAGAGGACAGAAAACATGCTTACTATAGGAACAATTCTACAGTCACTGTAAATTTAAATGCAACAAAATAAAAGAATTAGTGTATGAGATCTCTACACAGTTTAATTGAGTCGGCAATATATTCATGTCCAGGAAAAAAGTTGAGGTGTGAACATTATCATTTCAAAAGAAAAAAAATGATAGAAAGAAAAAAAAATAGACTTACCTAATATTTGGTGTGGCTAAGGTTGAAATATTTTGGATCAGCAAGAATTAAACTTCGTTATCAAACTTTAACATTCCAGCCAGCAGTCGCTGATCCTTGACTTCCAATTCCAGCATAAGTATCGAAAACCGTCAATACAATAAAAGATTACCTGTTAGCAGAAATGGAAATCGATGACTAAATAGACGAACCAACTGATTTGAACACATGAACAATACCTGTAAAGGGGCATCCAGAGGTTGCAATGCTAAACGAAAGGGACTGAACGAAGCAGCAAAGTCAAGGCACGAAAAGCCCCATGAAAATCGATGGCGACAAACAACAATAACAGCCGAGGTTGGAAACCATGAGAATTGCGCTGCTTGGCTTTTTGGAGAGTAATCTGCTTGATGCAAAAGACCTAATCGAACTTAGGGTAGGGAATAAAAGAGGGGGCCGAATGCAAAACATGATTTATATCCGTGACTTTTCGTTGCAAAATAAGGCGGAGCGTTGAGAGCTCTCTATTTGCCACTCAGTAATTATAATATAGTATAGGTATATATATAATCATGTATTCAAAATTTGAGCTTATTTCGACACTCGTAACATTTTCAATTTACATATGTATTATCATATATTCAAAATTTGACCTCATTCCGATATTTGTAGAATAATATATTTGATGTTTAAAATTAATGGTTTGAACAAATATTGATAAAATATCGAACATGTGTTGAATATGTTATAAATTATATAGTACAATGTCATATTGGTGTTAAACCTTCATATATTTGGATAAATAATGGTAATTTACTATCAAAGACTAAGTACACATGATTTATATATTACAAATTATCTATTGACATAATTTATAAACTATAAATCATAATGCATGCTAAAAAAAATTGAAACTTTTAGATAATGTTTGTTTAGATTATTTTCATCGATTTTATGCTACACTTTGATGTGCACGTAAAAATGCACATTTATATTCGCACATTTATTCTCGTTTTAATTAAATAAATAACATAATCGGGCTATTTTTATATGTTTTAACCAACAACCCAAAATTCTCAAATTATCATGCATACATCTTCATATTGAGGCAAAAACGGTAATTTATGCAGGTTTTAATTTGTGATATCATTTACTTGTTACATGTTGTTGTCTCTTGTAGGAATTTAAGAGCAAAAATGATGTATGTATATGAAGATACAAAGAAGGCACGCACATACACAAGAGGTGGCAAAGAAATAATTCACATTGAAGTTAGTGGAGAACCCCACCCACACTCCCTCTTTCTCTAATCCTTCATATTAGTGGCTGATGCACAATTGGATGAGATAAAAAAGGCTTCATGCATTCTACATGATGGATTAATGACTAAAGACTTAATTAGAAGCTTCATGAAGGGGTATTTTTGGCAGTCCCCAACAAAATTGATTAGGGTTTTAGGGTTTAGAACACGTATAAATATCCCCTTTATGCCATGTACATGATCCTTTATTTTATTCTCTTCTTTTGATCCTCTCTTTTAGTTTAGTTTGGAGGATCTAAACTCTCTTTTATTTCCATGGATGCTTAGCTATTTTATCACGTTGCTCTTCTTTTTTCTATGCAATATAATTAGTTGTCTTTTATTTACATGTTTTTTTCTTTTATTTTAGTATTTTAAATTTACATTTTATGCAAGTAGAATAGATTTTCCTTTATTTTGCTCTCTTTTTCCTTTGCTTTTGTTTAATGTTGCAAGCTAGATTATTTTATATGATAACTCATATGAGTAGCTAAATCCCTTCAATTTAGGGGTAATGAAGCTCTCTAATCATTAGCATCAACATTACTTGATTTTATGTTCTCTTTATTGTGCTTATTGAAATAGAAGAAGTGGTTTAACTTGTTGTTTAGCTTTGAATTTGATAGTCTACATTGAAATAGACTATGCTTAAACAAACAAGACATAAAATGCCTCTTCATCTAAATATAAGGTAAAAAATCTATCCTCCGGCTTGCGTTGCATTGTGTGATGGGACTTGAGTCTTATAATGGCTTCATTTTATAAAAAGCATTGCGATGATTTAATCATTTACTTTATTTCATGCGCTAGCACTCATTGGAGTAAACCCATTCCGCGAAAGTGGCGTGGTCCTTTGATTTGCCTTATTATTGTTGTTAATAAGTTAAGTAGATTTCTCATACCAGTCCCATGACTGACTCGTAGTTTGTTTCACCTTGCAAACTCGGGTGCCCTCATTTTCACACGGGCAGCCTAGTTACAGGTTTCTGACGCACTTTTGGCTCATGGCGAGGCTTGACTACACCGTGCTGACTTGGATTTTCTCCGCCATTATTGTATCTATATTATGATTTCGCCATTGGTGATGTAGACTGTTATTTATTTTTGTGTACTCTTTATGTATGATTCCGCCTCAGGTGATGGTGACTGACTATGTATCATTATGCACTAAGTTGTATCCTATACTGTGCTTCTCTGATGTGATGATATCTATATGATTCCTCTATCATATGTGTGTAAATTATTCTATTTTCTGTTTATGCTATTATCTGTGATCTGCTAATGATGATTAATGTGTTATATTCCAATGATTATCCTTAACACCGTGTAACGGGGTTTTGGGATCGTCACAGCTGGTATCAGGGCTTTGGTTAACCTTAGTTCTGGAGTCTAACACATTAAACACTTCGTCAAAATAGAATCAGTAGTATTCTAAGGCGAGTCGCTTATTAGAGATAGGACTAGTAAAGTCCTAGAATGAGCCGAGCAGAATACCAAAAACAAATTGATTAGTCCATCGTTATCTTTTCGTAAATTTTCTGCTTAACTATGCAATAAATTATCGTCTCTGTTAGCTGACTCTTTCCTTTCTTATATAGAATTTGACAAATGGCTACCAGAGCAGCCGCCGCTAGAGAAGGCCGTGCCGGCCGAGGCCAAGGAAGGGGAGAAGCCCCAGTTCAAGAAGGACCTTTGATACAACCCCCGGCCGCTCAATACTTCGAGCTAGACCGTGTAGCTAAGAGATACAAAAACTTAGGAGGCAAGACCTTCTCGGGAACTGGCACGGTAAAAGAGGCCCTTGCATGGCTCAAAACATGCGAGAAAATTCTAGAAGGCCTAAGGCTTGGAGATGAAGATAAAGCTATTATGGGCGCCTGGCTTATGCAGGAACAAGCTGAACTATGGTGGGAATCTCTCACCGCCGGGAATAGAGAAGCTGGAAGAACATGGGATGGATTCAAAGAACTCTTCAAGGAGAAATATGTCCCAGAACAAGCTCTAGAACGAATGCACGATGACTTCGCCAACCTCCAGCAGGGGGATCTTTCCGTGCAGGATTATCTGAATAAATTTACATTGTTGTCGCCCTACGCTCCGGAGCTCGTCGCCACTGCAAAGTCCAAAAATAAGAGGTTTATCCTTGGGCTAAGGCGACAGTATCATGATAGAGCCATGGCCCATGTCAAGTTGGAATTCAACGAACTGGTGGAAATGACATGCAACTACAAAGACCTAAACCATAGGCATCTGGAGCAGGATCGCGCTAGAAGCTAAGCCGGGAACAAACGCAAGCCTGCTGCGAATCAAGCCGAGTCAAGCCAAGCAGCATCTTCAAAACCTCAGACCGACAAGCTGCCAAGAGGAAATTGCTTTAACTGTGGCAAAGCGGGGCACTACTCTATTGTGTGCACAGCCCCGAAGAGGCAGAAGACAAATTCACAAGGTTCAAGCCAGGGTTCTCAGAACCCTCGCTCTTGCTTTAATTGCCGCAAGACCGATCATCTAGTCAAAGACTGTCCTTTGTTGAAGAAGGCCACAGTAGCTCACGTGTATGACGGGTCGAGCCCGCCAGCTGCTTCCGATGGAGCAGGTAAACCCGATGTTTTGAGAGGTACCCTTACAATTAAAAATATTCCTATTTCTGTATTGTTTGATACGGGTGCGTCGCGTAGTTTTATTGCTAGTAACACAATGCACAAATTAAAGTTAAAACAGAGAAAGCTTAAAGATTCAGTTGAAGTACATAATCCGATAGGAGGATCTCTTATTCTCAGTTCAAGTTGTAAAGTGCCAATCTCTTATTCTTTCTACAAGTTTCCTTTCAATCTAGTCGTTATGGATTTTCCCGAATTCGATATCATTCTCGGGATGGATTGGTTAACGAAGTATGAAGCCGAAGTGAATTGTGCGGAAAGGATCGTTAAAATCCGAACGAAGCTTGGACATATATTTATACCCTGTCATGGTTCGAATCCAAACAGAGAAGAATTTTGGTCGGCATTAGAACTTATCCCCACTTCCATAGAAAAGATTCCGATTGTTAGAAACTATGCGTATGTGTTTGAAGAAGTTGAAAACTTACCTCCGCAAAGAGAAATAGAATTCCGAATCGATCTAATTCCCAATGCCAGACCAGTGGTACATACAATTCGCAGAATGACTCCGAAGGAAAAAGAAGAATTAGGCGATCAAACTCGTCAACTGTTGTGGAAGGGTCTAATCAGACCTAGTTTTTCTAATTGGGGTGCAGCTGTTGTGTTTGTCCCAAAGTCAGACGGTACTCTTCGATTATGCGTTGATTACCGAGACCTTAACAAACAGACGCTCAAAAACAAATATCCATTACCCCGCATCGATGATTTGCTAGACGAATTGAATGGGGCGAAAGTATTTTCCCGAATGGACCTAGCTATAGGTTTTCATCAATTGAGAATAGCAGAAGAGTGTGTTCCTTTGACAGCTTTCAGAGGTCCAGACATATTTTATGAATGGTTAGTAATGCCGTTTGGCCTGTGTAACGCTCCAGCGTACTTTGTCGATCTAATGAATAGAGTGTTCAGGGGAGTTCTGAATAAATTTGTCCTCGTCTTCATCGATGATATTTTAATCTATTCCAAATCAAAAGCCGAGCATGAAAAACACTTAGAACAAGTATTAGAGATTATAAGAAAGAACGTCTTCAAAGCCAAATTCTCTAAATGTGTCTTCTGGCAAGAAGAAGTCAAATTTCTTGGCCATGTCGTGTCAGAGAAAGGGATTTCTGTTGACCCAAGCAAAATAACAGCGATTCAAGACTGGAAACAACCCACTACTCCCACAGAAGTTAGAAGTTTTATGGGGTTGGCTAGTTATTATCGAAAGTTCGTTAAGGATTTTTCGAAGATATCCGGTCCGTTAACGAAGCTCACGAAGAAACATGAGAAGTTTAAGTGGACTTCCGACTGTGAAGAAGCTTTCCAGGAATTGAAATCGAAACTGACCACTGCTCCAGTGTTAACCATTATTGATGGCAACCAGGATTTAACGGTTTGGACAGATGCTTCTATTAGAGGTCTTGGTGCAGTGTTAATGCAAAGAGGCCAAGTAGTCGCTTATGCAAGCCGCCAACTGAAACCGCATGAGAAGAATTATGTGACTCATGATCTTGAGTTGCTAGCTATCGTTTTTGCATTGAAAATCTGGAGGCATTATTTATTGGGCGAGAAATTTATACTGTACACAGATCATCAATCATTGAATTATTTATACACCCAGAAAGATCTGACTTTGAGACAGGAGCGTTGGCTAGAATTTCTTGCAGTGTATGATCTTGATATCCTGTATACGCCGGGGAAGGCTAACGTTGTAGCGGATGCGCTTAGTAGGAAAACCGCAATCATTGCCAATCTTATAATTACGCCTGGATTGATTGATAAGATTTCAGCCCTTCAAAAAGACGATGAATTCATTCAGAGAATCAGTCAAAGGGTCAAGGAAGGTGAAACCACAAGTTTCCGTATTGACAATAAGGGGATTCTCAGGTTGAATAATAGGATTTGCATTCCAAATATTTGAGGCCTTAGAAGAGAAGTGTTGGATGAATGCAATAAATTCAAATTTTGCATCCATCCTGGTGTGAGTAAAATGTACCAAGATATCAAACGCACTTTCTGGTGGAGGGCAATGAAAAGGGATATTTATTTGTATGTTAGTAGATGCCCTACTTGTCAATTGGTCAAGAGTGACCAACAGAAGCTAGCTGGATTGTTGTAACCGTTGGAAGTCCCAAGTTGGAAATGGGAACAGATTTCCATGGATTTCATAGATGGCTTGCCGCGAACCAGGAAAGGTAATGACAGCATTTGGGTAATCGTAGATCGCTTCACGAAGACTGCCCATTTTATACCTGTCAGATCCAATAGAACCGCTCAAAGTCTAGCACAGATATATTTCAAAGAAATTGTTAAGCTGCATGGAATTCCCATCAGCATAGTCAGTGATAGAGACCCGATATTTGCTAGCAAATTCTGGGAGGCTTTCCAGAAAGAATTGGGAACGAAACTGAATATGAGCACCGCTTATCACCCTTAAACAGATGGCCAAACTGAGCGGGTGAATAGAATTCTGGAAGATTTATTGCGGGCTTGTATAATTGATTTTGGTGGGTCATGGGAAGATCACTTGCATTTGGCAGAATTCTCATATAACAATAGCTATCAAGCAAGTTTGGGAATGTCGCCATTTAAAGCATTATATGGCAGATCGTGCAGATCTCCAGCATGTTGGGTAGAACCTGGAAATAGACTTGTGTTAGGACTGGATATGATTAGAGAAGCATCTGATAAAGTCGACTTTATCAAAAAGCGTTTGAGAACCGCCCAAAGCCGACAGAAAAGTTATGCTGATTCTAGAAGAAGAGATTTAACATTTGCTGTTGGTGATCATGTTTATTTGAAAGTTTTTCCGATGAGAGGAGTAATCAGATTTGGCAAAACTGGGAAGTTGGCACCGAGATTTATTGGTCCCTTTCCTATACTCGAACGAATTGGAACTCTTGTCTATAGGGTTCAATTACCAGATTGTTTGCCTGGAGTGCATGATGTGTTTCACATATCTAAACTTAGAAGACATGTGCATGATCCGGATCTTGTTGTAGAAGAAGCAGCGCAACATGATATAGACATAACTCCAGAATTAGCACTCAGAAGAGAGCCATTAAAGATTGTTGGCAAAGAAACTAGAGAACTAAGAAGCAAAAAGGTTCATTTAGTTAAAGTGCAGTGGAGCAGTGATCCTAGAGACTGTACTTGGGAGACTGAGGAAAGCATTAAGCAAGCTTACCCCAAATGCAGAGTGGATATCTCTGACTAACTCCGGTGCAAGGTACCTTTACAATACTTTGCATTCACATTTTGTTTCCTACTTTACTGTTGTTTCCTTTTCGAGGACGAAAAGTTTTAAGTGGGGGAGATTGTAATAACCCGGAAAATACGGGCCAATTTAAAAATTTTAAATTGGTGATTTCAAAGAAATTTGAACAATTGAAATAGAATATTTCAATAAAATAGTTAATTAGAAATAGTGAGTCAGTTTGAAAATTTGAATTCAAACTTTGACTGACTGTGCAGGGTGGAAGATATAACGGATTTTAGCGAAACCAAAAATATCTAAATCTGTTTATCAATACCTTTCTAACGAATCTGAAAAATCAAAATTTCATAACGGGAATCAAAAGTTATGGCCGAATGAATTTTCAGAATGGTCGCTATATAGAATAAATAGCCCTCGAAATTTGATATTTTGCATACGACCTCGGAATTCGACGAAACCACTTTTGTTGGGTCCGGGATGTCAAACTATTGCTAGGTTTCAAATTTCATAATTTTTGAAGCTAGTATGTGAGCGTGGCAAAAGAAAATGTGTTTGGTCAATTTCTGTTAAATTGGATCGACCAGAAAATGGCCATTTTTCAAACGATCCAAGAATTCGACGAAGCTAAATTTGTTGGGACCGTAGTGTCAAAACATAGCTAGATTTATTTTTCTGGAATTTTTCGAACCAGTTTGTGGCCCTGGCAAATTGAAATGTACGTTCAAAGTTAAAATTAAATGTTTTATACTTTAATTTGAGAAATAACTGACTGTAACAGTCGAATTGGCCAACGAAACCTATCCCATTGTGTCCGGGATGGGGGTATTTAGCTAGAAGCGACAGTCGTTGGGTTTGAAAAGGAGTTCGTTTGAGAAAACACTATTTAAAAATTTAATAAAACCTTCGACCAATCATATTTCTCCATTCATAATAAAAAATATATCAGAAAACCCCGAACCCCCCCCCCCCCCCCAAGCATCGACGGAACCGCCTTCCTCCCTTCCCTGGCGATTTCCGATCGCCACAGCCCGAATCAGCCCCTCCCCCAGTTCAACTTTTTGTAGTTCTCCTTCCCCTCTTCAAATCCACATAAGGAGCTCCCCCTATCGTTGCTCCTACGTCGAGATATCTCCCTCCAAAGTCCCGATCTTCCAGCCGCCGCCGCGAATTCTGGGCCCCACCGAGTCACCTCCAACCACCGCGCACCTGTAGCCCTCTCCTCCCTCTTCCACGTCCAACCCGCTGATCATCCCCTCATGCCTCGGTTCTCGCGAAAACCGCAAACCTAGTTTTGAACCATCGTGAAAGGTGAGTTCTTTTCTATGTTTGCACTTTGAAAAATCATATCTTTTTGGTGTGTTGACGAAATTCGATGAAACAGGAAACATCGGGACGCAAGGAAGCTCTCTACCTCATAGAAGAAGCCGCGGATTTTTCTGAGTCATCTACGATTTTTAGCACTCCGCAAACCAATGTGAGAAATCTAAATTAAAAGAATTTGAATGAAAAATGTCGTGTATAAATTATATAAGCGAAATATAAATTACACACGTGTTGTATACCTCATGTACATGCGCAGTGCTATATAAGCGAAGTATGAATTATACATGCATAGAATAATTGATATATGTGTTGAAATGCAAGTGAAATATAGCAATTATATTAAATATATATATATATATATATATATATATGTGTGTGTGTGTGTGTGTGTATACTCCCCTCGTCCACAAACCATGGACGATATTTATTGTTGTGAATTGGTGTGAAATATTGGATGAAAAATACGAACGGTTGAATAATTGTTTGTGGTTGATATTGTTTGGTTGTGGTTGAAAAATACCCATTGGTGATTGAAAGGAATTGGAAATATTTGTGGAAATAAAAATAAAACATGCCTCCTGCGTGCGAATTAGACGCATGAATCCCCATTGTCAAAAACCGCGAGGTTTTAAGGTAGAGCGAGGAGCCGTACTAGGGACGGTGCCGATTTTAACTACCCTGCTGTTATGTAGCCGAAATTTTGAATAATCTTTATGTGTTAGAATTATTTTCATATGTTGAAATTATCTTCATGCGTTGAAATTATAGCCATATGTTGAAACTAAATCCATGTGTGGAAATGTTCATGTGTTGAAAAGTGATGTGTGAAAATTAAATTTATTTGTGAATGAATGAAGTGTCTAAACAATAAAAATCACCTTTTTATAATATATATGAAGTATGAAAATATTCGCCTTATATATAAATAGTTTCAACAATAAAAATTCCATCTTTCTAATATGAACAACATAAATAAAATATCCATGTGTGGAAATGCTCATGTGTTGAGAAGTGTGTGTAGTGGAAAATTTCATGTGTTGAATAAAAAGATCGAACAATAAAAATTACATTTTTATTGAAACCATGAAGTGTTGAAAACATCCATTTGTCGAATGAATATTTTAAATGATAAAAATATCATTTTTATCATATAAGTGATATGCTAGAGATATGCGGACGTTGAAATAAATATTTGTGAAGAAATATTATTTTTAACATGCATAGGAACTAAATAAAATAGTCATGTGTTGATATCTATTTTAGTTCGCCGAAATTATCATCTTTGAAATGTGAAGTGTTAAAAATAACCACTTGTTCAAATAAATGTGCATGAGTTGAAATATACATTAATTAGCTAATGATATGATTTTATCATATGCATGCAACATTAGAATGAATGGTGTTTTTAAACCAAAGTAAATCAAATATGAAGTTGAATGGAAAATGATAGGTGATAAAAATTGTATATATGTACATGCATATTTATTGAACAGGTTATAGCAAAGGGGCTAGAGAAGAGGAATAAAATTCTGTGCCCAACAAATAGGTACACATTTACTGTTTTGTTTGGGTGATGATTTTATGAGCCTGTTGGCTAGCCGCTTGGCTTTTTATTTTTCTTCTTGACATGAGACGCCCGTGTGGCTATTTGGGAATTTTCCCAGCCCCTCCCGTACAAAGGAGGTTATGGCGAAATTTTCCAAAATTTAAAGGCGTTAGTGAAATAATTGAAGTGAAAACGATATAGGAATTTTTGAATGAACTATATTAATATAAATATATAAATATAAATAAAATTAAAATGAAACATGGCCGTGCAGTTCGTGTTTTGAAACCGTGATTTCGAACGACTAGTGCGGGAAATCCGACCATTGGATTTTCCCGAAACCGCAACCGTTGGGTTCGCCTTGGAAATATCTTTCCAACG
The DNA here is from genome assembly GCA_030737875.1 of Allium sativum. Taxonomy (NCBI): domain Eukaryota; kingdom Viridiplantae; phylum Streptophyta; class Magnoliopsida; order Asparagales; family Amaryllidaceae; genus Allium; species Allium sativum. Next base: position 1,029,262,860 of record CM060912.1, read on the forward strand.
GCACCAACTTTGTGAAGATCCAACGGTTGGATTGTATGGAATGTTTAATTCAAATCTGAAGAAAAACAGCGCCAGAAACGATTATATATATATATAATTAAATCGGATAACGACGCTGTAGTTCGTAAATTGAAATCGTAACTTCAAATGACTAGTGTGGAAGATCCGACCGTCGGATTTTCCCAAAACTGAAACCGTTGGATTCGTTTTGAAATGATCTTTCTAATGATATAAAATTTGTGAAGATCCAACGGTTATATTTTCAGATATGTGTAAAACAAATTTAGTGAAAAGCAGCGCCATTGCATCGACACGACCTGTAATGTCGTTTAATTAAATATGGCCGTTTTAAAATAAATAAAAATGGCGATATATCGTTATAAAATACTATAGATGATATAGAGTGGAAATAAACCAATTTCGTTGTGTTTGCTTGATATGTGATGGTTGAATGTATTTGACATGAAAATTATAACTAAAGAACTGAAATGTGAATGTTGAATGGTCCAACCATATGAATAATTGATTTGAAAATCTAAATAGACATGGGTTATTTGAAAGGGCCGAGTTCATCTCATTTCAAATAATCGATCGACGTTGAGAAGTCGAAGAGTCGAAGATGGTTGAAGACCGACGATCTTCACATTGGATGGATGGGCGCTACTGATGCTCGTGATTGGAGTTGCTACCATGAAGGAACTGAAGTAGTAGTCGTCCAAACATACTGTTGATTGTACGGATATGCGAGGAATTGGCGCCTCCGGTTTCGTTCAGACCCAGAACGGACTTGTAAATGGACTGTGTGTCTGACATTGGATTTTGTTCTGTGCTGATTGATCTCTGTTAAATATATATCTGTTTGGCGGCGGAGAATTTATTCTCTTGCTTAATGCCCTTCTTTGAGACGTACGAGCTCAGATGTTATATATTAATAGAAATCAGTCGCATGGAGTGGATTGCCTGTGTAGCACGCCTAAGTGGCATATGATCAAGACTTCTGTTGCAAAGAAAAGTCTTGTGGTTGATGATCAAAGCATGGTCTGTGTGACGTAGCTTTGTGTATAACGTGAATTCGCGAGCCTCACACCCCTGTATGAGTCAAAAACGGGAGAAGGACCCAAGGAGTGCACGACGTTTCTTTCTAGCTATGGTGGTGTCAGTGACCTCCCAGCACTGACATTTATATCTACTTTTCACCTGTGTGGTTGTTGGAATACGAGGCGCCTCGATTATAGGTCTGTAAGGATCGGGAAACGTGTGTTCAGGAATAACTAATCCTCAAAAGTAAGAGAGGACCGGCCTTGGAGGATCCAGGGATTGCTGTGTGAGGTCCCGAGGCATTTGCTAGAGTGTCTCGAATCGGAGAGGAGCTTGCCCCTTGCCTCGACTCATGAAGGAATCCAATTTCCAATACGAAATATGTGGACGTGATTGTATTACTAGTATGGCGACATAGTAGATGGTAGCTATGCCGCATAAGATTGATATTTATGATTGAATTTGCTTTTGAAACATATATACACTAGTAATAATATCAAACACTTTTGTTTTATTCGTATGAAGCATTTTTGGCCCTTATAAGGTAAAAACTCTATCCTCCGGCTTGCGTTGCATTGTGTGATGGGAACTGAGTCTTATAATGGCTTCATTTTATAAAAAGCATTGCGATTATTTAATCATTTACTTTATTTCATGCACTAGCACTCATTGGAGTAAACACGTTCCGTGAAAGTGGCGTGGTCCTTTGATTTGCCTTATTGTTGTTGTTAATAAGTTAAGTAGATTTCTCATATCAGTCCCATGACTGACTCGTAGTTTGTTTCACCTTGCAAACTCGGGTGCCCTCATTTTCACACGGGCAGCCTAGTTACAGGTTTCTGATGCACTTTTGGCTCATGGCGAGGCTTGACTACACTGTGCTGAGTTGGATTTTCTCCGCCATTATTGTATCTATATTATGATTCTGCCATTGGCAATGTAGACTGATATTTATTTTGTGTACTCTTTATGTATGATTCCTCCTCAGGCGATGGTGACTGACTATGTATCATTATGCACTAAGTTGTATCCTGTACTGTGCTTCTCTGATGTGATGATATCTATATGATTCCACTGTCATATGTGTGTAAATTATTCTATTTTCTGTTTAAGCTATTATCTGTGATCTACTAATGATGATTAATGTGTTATATTCCAATGATTATCCTTAACACCGTGTAACGGGGTTTTGGGATCGTCACAGATACAAACCAATCCATAATGTTTCACCAGGGAAGGATGTAATCCATACGGGAGAACGAGGGGTTCTTCAGGAGTGTGCTAGGATTGGTGGTTCTTTGATTGCTTCTATGTGGTAGACGTTATAGCCTGACGAAATCATGTCTCTTCGATTATGAACTCAGACACGAGTGGTCGAAGTCATTCGTGATAGGTAGCCCAAGATGGAACGAGGCTGCAAGATAATGGACTAGTTTGAGTGGGACTTGAATTTGAAGATGGAGTTGTTGATAGCTCATATGCTAAGAAATGCAAAGGAATCATTGATAGCTCACAATGTTCTAGGTACGAGATGAAAGCCGGGGTATCATGGGGACGCCCATTAGGACTGGTAGTGAAGGTCGTGTACCTTGGATAACTTGGGAAGTGGTCTAGTTGTCCTGGGAAGGTAAACATACTTGAGAAGTGTGGTAGTCTGAATAGAACTGGCATTTTCCATTAGCCCTTGGCATAAGAGAGGATAGTCATACAAGTTATTAATGTATTCAAGGCCTTGGAACGTGATAGCTAGATATTGTTTGATGGATGTTGTGATTTCTCTGGATATTCATTCTCTTCTCTCTGGGTGGGCTATCACCTCAAGATATTAAAGTAAAGAAGGGATTGGGAAACCAACTCTATATAGTATCTATTTTCGTTGTTACTTGAGTAGCATATATTATTTGGTTATTATGTTCTAACTCTTTGGTTGCAAGGATAGGTCGGGGCGAGACTTCAAACGTCTAATGTCATATTTTGAAACATAGCTAATGATAGTCATTTATCATTTATATCAGATTGTTTTTTAACTCAATGTTTAATATCTCCCTTATTATCTAAGGATGCTCATAAATGATGTTTTTGAGTATACTAAGCAGCAGGTTTGGTGATGAGAATGTTGATCGATGATGATCTAACACCTGGCATATCATACTTCTATATAGGTTTTTGTTTTTCGGTTGTGTTGATCGATATACACTTTGAAAGGGATTGTAGTAAGGCTTAATGTATTTCAAATTAACGACATATTAAATCACATTCCAAAATTTTATTTGGAGATAGGATTTCTGCTTTATCATATTTCATTAGTATTATATTATATGTTTTCTTATTGTATATTATTCATGCACTGTGAGATATATGACAGGTTCTATTCAGATTTAATTTCCATAGTGATCGTCCTATATCGGCCCAGCACAATTTAACAACCCGAATTTCGACAAACCGATTTTTTTTTTTAAATCCAAATCTCTCAAAGCTCAACTTGGTTTGTCTAGTATCCTGCAGAAAATCAATGATAAATATATCAAAGATCATAAGAGAAATCTCACAGCGAAAGGGAATTAAATATAAAAGTAGGTAAGCACTTACCAATATAATGACACTATCCAACAAGTGTCTCTAAGCTGCAAAATCTCAACCACATGTCTAACAAGTGTCTCTAAGTTGTAGAATCTCAAGCACATGTTTAACTTGCGGGTTTGTTATAAGGATGGGATCAAAACAAAAGTTCTGGTGAATGGATAAATTATACTTTCTACAAATAACTCTACATATATCGTTCTATCACTGATTCTTATTTATTAAGTTATTCGGGTTTATCTCACCATATAATTTTGATTTTTTTCAGCGAAATCATACCCATCTACTCCTAAGTACATTAACATAATAAATAATACGTAGCTATGTACCCAATATATCTAGGTACTCTCCATAGTACCCTCCTTGAGTGGTCCTCATCGTCGTACTACGAAAACATACCGAACCTCCGCCTCCACGCTACGAAAGCGTACTAGACTTACTACGAAGGCATATCAAGTCTCCAACGTCACGTAACGAAAGCATACTAGGTTATGCTACGAAAGAGAACAAGCCTCTACCACTGCGCCATAAGGCGCCCTAATACCTGAGTCCCAACAGGGAACTTAGTTGGGGGCTTTACATATATCTGTAAAGGACAACCTCGTTAGGCCTACAATAAAAATATCCAAAGATAGGTCTATCTCTTCTGGTGGAACTCCGTAAAGGACAGCCTCGTTAGGCCTACAATACAGTTTCCAAAAGATCTAACTCTTTCGATGGATCTCCAAGGCCCCACCTAGCATTACCCCTAATAATGAAAGACTATTCAAAGAGCTAAATAACTGCCCTACCATACTATCTAAACAAATATGTGGTCCCTCATCTAATGACCCAATAATAAAAGGTCATTGGCCTCTTGGCTTAGCTCCAGTCTTTCCTGCACACTCTTCGACTGATGATGACAAATATCTGGCAACCTACTATCTTTAATTGGGTCCTGATTATGAAGCCTCCCCCCTTAAGGCAGTCGTCCAATCATTCTAAGATCATCTCAATCAATCTTTATGATATCGACCATCCAAGGCGCAACCAAGGCATACTCACCGGATGGTACTGTATAGAGCATGCCTCTATGTGTACAACATCACTAGGCATACCACAGGGGGATATCTGAGAGTATCTTCACGTCCCGTAGAAGTCCTACACATCCTTCCAGTCCCGTTGAATAATAAGCTGGATGTGCTCCTCTCGTGTCTTCAAACACCCACAATGATCTGCCACGTTGAGCTTTTCATCCCAAATACGTACGAACTTGTCCAAGCGTATTTCATCATTACATTATTAGACCATATATCTAATCCTCAACCACGCGCTTGCTTTACTTACCCCATTGCTAATAAATTTAAACATTAAAATGTTTATTTTGCATTCAATTTATTTGTTTATTAGCCTTAGTTGGCCACTTAATTTTTCTAATCAGTTCTCACTGCCGCAACGGACAACTTCACATTCATTTTATTAGCCACTTATTTTCCCTAATCAGCTTTCGCTGCCGGAACGGACCACCTCTTATTATTTATTCATTAAACTTAACTCCCCAATTATAAGTTTACTAATAATAAGCTTACCCTTCTCTTTTCCAATTAATCGTAACCTCGTGTTATATTACCATAACTGTAATTGTGAGTTTTCTTATTAAATTTATTTCCCATTGTCTAAGTTTATTTATAATAAGTCTCTTACTTCCAATTTCATATTTTTATTACAACCTATTTGTTATTATCCTGCTTTCCCTTATGACAAGTCCACCTATTATATTTACATTCCCGTCTAATATAATTTATTATAACAGGTTACATTCCTCATTCATTACATACTTCACAGGGTTCTTATTATTTGACATAACCCACGTAGTTATGACATTAATCTACCTACCATCTTTGTAAGTTTACACAAAAAACCTTTTGTATCCCCTTTTCTTTTCATAACATATTTCAGTTATGTTACCCTTCTTTTTCATTCTTAAAATTTATTCTTTTTAGGAAGTTAGATCTATTCCAAATTGATTGGTTACCAAAATTGTAATAAAATCAATTTTCATAGTTTTAGGAGATTACTATAATAGGAACCCATGATTGCAAAACATTTCTTTTCTTATTTTTAAGTGCACAATACAGTTAACACTCTATTTCATACTAATCTCCATAATTGAATAATTTCAATTTGCAATCATTTTTCCTACTTTTCTTTATTACCAAACTATGCAAATACATTTCCATTTTTCTTAACCACTTAATCTAGGTTGTTCCCAACCTTTCAGATTTATAGGTATATAAGGATTCCTGTCTTTTCCATATATTTCTGTACTTAAGTAAGATTAAAACTTACACCAATTTCCGATCTTTATAATTATTTCATTCTAAGTATAAAAGGTGATTCCTCATAATTAGTATGTAAATTCCCAAATTTTTCCTGTTGTTACTATATTGGCACCACATATTCTTTTAGCATCAAATCATCAAATTTTCCCCTTTTAATTACAATTCCCAAAGTTTGTGCAGAACCACAATTAACTTAATTTGCACTTAACCATAATTCAATTACTTTACGCGTAACCATGATTATATTCAATTTGCGCTTAACTACAATTTTATTCATTTCACGCATAACCACAATTCATTTTGTGCACAACTATAATTTTACAAAAATTGTATATTATGACGTAGAAGAGAGGAAAATAAGAAGAACATATTGTAAATTCCAGTAGGAATCAAACGATATAAAACAACATTATCGGAAATTATAATTCAAATCCACTCACCTAATATTTGGGCTTTAATATTTGAATTTGTGTTGCTTTCTTCTTAATTCAGATTTATAAATCTGTTTGGATTGAGGATCTGAGCATCTATAACTTAAATCTACAATCTTCTTCTCAAAATCTTAAATCAAAAATCCTAAAACTAATATATATTTATTTTCTGAAGAATTTGAAATATAAAAGAAATGGAAGAGCTTTGGTTCCCTCTCGAAAAATATGAGTTGGATGCTAGGCCCAGCTAGTTTATTTATAGGTGCCCAGAAGAACCACGTCCATCAGATCAAAACAAATAAAATTCGAGCCACTCAAAACGAACGTTTCGACCCGAAGTGGATTGATCCATGACCTAAGTGGGTCCCCCTGGGTTGACCCACTTGCTGACGGGTCGACCTATATACAATCGTCACGATCATATATTGATCATATGTTCGTGATTTCTGCCTTGCATTTAAAACGTTACTCTAATGTTTATTTTCTTGCCTAATTTTCTTCATTCTATTTATTATTTTCCGTTTTTAGTTTGTGCTTTAAATTTCAATTTTAAGTCTGTGTGTATTTATTTACGTATAGCTGCATAAAATTTCAACCATTAATAGTTGCGTAATTTTTTTCTTAAACGTTATCAATTCATTAATAATTTTCGCTTTAATATACGATCAAATTTCAAACACAGTTATCCTTAGAATTCTTGTGCATATATATATATATATACATATATATATATATATATGTATATGTATATGTATATATAATACAATCCCACTTATTTCAAAATTCAAACAGCGCTATCCCAAAATTTATTTCTTACTTGTCTTGATTAATTGTGTGTTACTTTTGAATTTCATGTCTATATACACGCACACACTTACATATATATATATATATATACACACACACATACATATACATACACACACACACACATTTATATACCATTTTTTTTATATGTACGTATACATATACTTTTCTTTTAGTACATGCATCTTTTTAGTTGTCCCTCTAAAATTTAAAAACATGACGTTGGTGGGATTCGAATTATCGTGCTACAACCTGGGAGGCAAGTGCTCAACCATAAATGTAACGACCCAGAAAATCTGAACCAATTTAAAATTTTTAAATTGGCTAAAATAATGGATTTTAAATATTTAAAATAAATATTTTAGGTAATGGCAATGAAAACTGAGTTTGAATCGACATTTGAAAACGAATATAATTAATTATAATTATATATAGAATTGAAAATGGCGCGGTAGTTCGATAATTCGATTTCAAACTTCAATTGAATATACCGGGTGCAAAACAATCCGGATTTTAGTGAAACCAAAAATAATGGAATCTAATTGATAATATCTTTCTAACGAATCCGACCAATCGAAATTTGATAGCGGGAATCAAAAGATATGTCCAGTTGAAAATTCTGAATAGTCGCTATGGAATTCAAGCCCTTAAAAATGGACATTTTGCAGATGACCTCGGATTTCGACGAAACCACTTTTGTTGGATCCGCAGGGTCAAGTTATTGTTAGGTTTCAAATTTCATAATTTTTCGAATCAATATGTGAGCGTGGCATAGGAAAACGCGTTTGACCAGTTTCTGTTGATTTTAATCGACTGGAAATTGGCCATTTTTCAAACGGTCTCAGAATTCGACGAAACTAGTTTTTTTCTTGTTTGTTTAACTGATCTTTATAGTATTTTAAAAACTGATTTTATTTTAGAAATTAAAAACTGATTTTGTTTAGAATTTTAAAACTGAAATTTAATTAGGTTTAAAACTGAAACTTTAATAAAGATTTAAAACTGTTTTTTTTTATATAAAGGATTTAAACATATTTTAATTTTAAGTTAAAAGAAAAGGTTTAAACTTTAAAAAGATCAGATTTGTAGAAAAGTAAAAATCATATTTTTATTTAGTGAAAGTCGATGTAAAAATCATATTTTTATTTAGTGAAAGTCGAAGTAAAAATCATATTTTTATATATCGAAAGTCGAAGTAAAAATCATATTTTTATTTAGTGAAAGTCGAAGTAAAAATCATATTTTTATATATCGAAAGTCGAAAGAAAAATCATATTTTTATATATCGAAAGTCGAAAGAAAAATCATATTTTTATATATCGAAAGTCGAAAGGAAAAATCAGATTTTTATATATTGAAAGTCGAAGTAGAAATCAGATTTTTATATATTGAATAGCATAGTAAAAAATTCGATTTTTACATATGTGGAGAATACGGGCGAAAGCGACAAAAGGCGAAGATTTCTCTAAAGGAAGTGTCGTGAAGTTGGATAGCTATTGGTGAGATTTCTGATTTAAAAAATATTATATATGTGTTGAAATAAAAGTGAATAGCTATATATAAATATCTATATCTATATATATATATACGCCCCTCGTCCACAAACCATGGACGATATTTATTGGTTGAAATTGTTGTGAAAATTGAATGGTTGTTTGGGATTGTTTGTGATTGATATTGGTTGTATGTGGTTGAAAAATACCCATTGGTGGTTGTGAAATATTTGGTTGAAACCACATAGGATTAGTTTGTGGAAATGAAATAAATATATACATGCCGCCTGCGTGCGAACTAGATGCATGATCCCCATTGTCAAAAACCGCGAGGTTTTAAGGTAGAGCGAGGAGCCGTACTAGGGACGGTGCCGGTGTAACTACCCTGCCGTTATGCTGCCGAAATTTTGAATAATATTTGTGTGTTTGAATTATTTTCATATGCTTAAACTATATTTATTCATTGTATAGAAAACATTCATGTGTTGAATTGATATTCATTCGTTGTTTAGAAATTCATGTGTTGAATGATATTCATATTTTGAAATAGATTGTTCGATAATAAAAATCACATTTTTATCTATATATAAAAACTATAGAAAACATTCATGTGTTGAATTGATATTCATTCGTTGTTTAGAAATTCATGTGTTGAATGGTATTCATATTTTGAAATAAATTGTTCGATAATAAAAATCACATTTTTATCTATATATAAAAACTATAGAAAACATTCATGTGTTGAATTGATATTCATTCGTTGTTTAGAAATTCATGTGTTGAATGGTATTCATATTTTGAAATAGATTGTCCGATAATAAAAATCACATTTTTATCTATATATAAAAACTATAGAAAACATTCATGTGTTGAATTGATATTCATTCGTTGTTTAGAAATTCATGTGTTGAATGGTATTCATATTTTGAAATAAATTGTTCGATAATAAAAATCACATTTTTATCTATATATAAAAACTATAGAAAACATTCATGTGTTGAATTGATATTCATTCGTTGTTTAGAAATTCATGTGTTGAATGGTATTCATATTTTGAAATAGATTGTTCGATAATAAAAATCACATTTTTATCTATATATAAAAACTATAGAAAACATTCATGTGTTGAATTGATATTCATTCGTTGTTTAGAAATTCATGTGTTGAATGGTATTCATATTTTGAAATAGATTGTTCGATAATAAAAATCACATTTTTATCTATATATAAAAACTATAGAAAACATTCATGTGTTGAATTGATATTCATTCGTTGTTTAGAAATTCATGTGTTGAATGGTGTTCATATTTTGAAATAAATTGTTCGATAATAAAAATCACATTTTTATCTATATATAAAAACTATAGAAAACATTCATGTGTTGAATTGATATTCATTCGTTGTTTAGAAATTCATGTGTTGAATGGTATTCATATTTTGAAATAAATTGTTCGATAATAAAAATCACATTTTTATCTATATATAAAAACTATAGAAAACATTCATGTGTTGAATTGATATTCATTCGTTGTTTAGCAATTCATGTGTTGAATGGTATTCATATTTTGAAATAAATTGTTTTATGATAAAAATCCCATTTTTATCACCAACTTGAACTATATAGAAAAATAGTGTTTTGAAATGAATTGGTTTACAATAAAAATCACATTTTTATTGTATGCATAAATCGTTGAAATGTGAAGTGTTAAAAATAGCCACTTGTTCAAAATAAACATATATGAGATGAAATATTCATTAATTAGCTAATGAAATGATTTGCACCTATTTATGTAACATTAGAATGAATGGAGTTTTTAAACCAAATAGAAATCAAATGTGAAGTCGAATAGAAATTGATAAATGATAAGAACTGTATATATATGTACATGCAATATTCATTGAACAGGTTATAGCAAAAGGGGCTAGAGAAGAGGAATAAAATTTTGTGCCCGACAAATAGGTACACATTTACTGATTTGTTTGGGTGATGATTTTGAGCCTGTTGGCTAGCCGCTTGGCTTTTTCTTTTTCTTTTTGAGATTAGAAGGACCGGGAACGCTATTTGCGATTTCCCGATGCTCCCGGTGCAGGGGAGGTTATGGCGAAATTTTTCCAAAATTTAAGGCGTTAGAAAAATATTTGAAGTGAAAACGATATAGAAATCATTGAATGAACTATATTTATATAACTATATAAATATAAATAAAATTAAAACGAAACGAAGCCGTGCAGTTCGTATTTCGAAACCGTGATTTCAAACGACTAGTGCGGGAAATCCGACCATTGGATTTTCCCGAAATCTCAACCGTCGGGTTCGCCTTGGAATAATCTTTCCAACGGCACCAACCTTGTGAAAATCCAACGGTTGGATTGTCTGGAATGTTTAATTCAAATCTGAAGAAAAACAGCGCCAGAAACGATTATATTTATTTATATATATAAATATAATTATATTTAATCGAATAACGACGCTGCAGTTCGTATTTTGAAATCGAAACTTCAAACGAATGTACCGGGAGATCCGACCGTCGGATTTTCCCGAAACTAGAACCGTTGGGTTCGTTTTGAAAAGACCTTTCTAATGATGTAAATTTTGTGAAGATCCAACGGTTAGATTTTCAGATATGTGTAAATCAAATCTGAAGAAAAACAGCGCCACGGCCGCTTTATGGCCCGAAGCGTCGTTTTGAATAAATTAGCTATTTTAAAATAAATAAAAATAGCGATAAATAGTTATAAAATATCATAAGCGATATGGAATGGAAATAAACTGAATTTGCTCGATTTATGTTGTATTTGATGGTTGAATGTGTTTGGTGTGAAAACTATATTAAAGAACACAATTGGTGTTGTCGAAAAATTTAACCATTGAAATAAATCGATTTGAAATTCTAAATATACGTGAATTATTTGAAAAGGCCGAGTTAATTCTCATTTCGAATAATCGACCGACGATTGAAATTCGAAGATGAAGACGATGGTCGAAGACCGGAGATCTTCACCTCGTTTGGATGGTAACCGAGGTCCTGATTGGGAGGCATCCCGAAATATAGATAATGAGTGGTGATCGTTCAGACGTACGTGTTGATCGAAGGGTTTGCGAGGTATTGAGTGCCTCCGGTTTCGTTCAGACCCAGAACGGACTTGTAAATGGACTGTGTGTCTGACATAGGATTTATTCTGTGTGGCATGCTAAGATGCAGTGATCAGGGCTTCTGTTGAAAAGCAAAGTCTTGTGGTGATGATCAAAGCACCGCCTGTGTGGCGTAGCTTTGTGTATAACGTGAATTCGCGAGCCTCACACCCCGGTATGAACCTAAAACGGGAGAAGGACCTCAGGGAGGGCATGCGTTTCTTCCTAGCTAGGGTGGTGTCAGTGACCTACCAGCCCTGACATTTATATACTTTTCACCTATGTGGTTGTTGTTGTTGCGAGGCGCCTCGGTTTGATCGGACGATCCGGGTCCGATGGAGTCATTCGTTGGCTCGTTTACGCCCCAAAGGGGGGGGGAAACGTATTGTTCAGGCATAATAATCCACATCGGTGGACCGGCCCTGACGATCCAAGGGGCAGTTGCGGCTGTTCCTGAGGCTCGGGCTAGGCAGTCTCGAATTCGGTAAGGACTATCTTTTTGCCTTGGTTCATGACGGAAATCCAATTTCCAAATACGACATCGTGCGGTTTTGATTGTATACCTATATATGGCGACATAGTGGTATGGGGCATTAATGCCGTCTATGATTGATAGTTATGATTTGAAATTGTTTTCAAAACATATAAACACTAGCAATAATATCAAATGCCTTTGTTTTATTCGTATCAAGCATATTTGGCCGTTATAAGGTAAAAACTCTATCCTCCGGTTTGCGTTGCATTGTGTGATGGGAACTGAGTCTTATAACGGCTTCATTTTTATAAAAAGCATATCGATGTTTAAAAGAAAGATTTGTTTTAAAGCACTGGCAATCCAATGGAGTAAACCCGTTCCACGAAAGTGGCGTGGTCCTGTGATTAGCCAATTATATATATGTGTTGAGTGGATTTCTCATACCAGTCCCATGACTGACTCCTAGTTTGTTTCACTCTCAAACTCGGGTGCCCCTTTTTCTACACGGGCAGCCTTGTATTCAGGTTTAGCTGGTTCTTTCTGGATAGCTGGAGCTGAAGATGGATTCTATCATTTATTTCTTTTTATGCTGTTCAGCTCCTATTGTACATATTTTGTTTATTTCCGCTGTAGACATTTATGTATAGCTGAATTGTATTTGTACTAAGTAAGATCCTGTATACTGTGTAACTCTGATGATTACTTTTATCCAGTATATTTTGTTGTTCATTCTGGTGTATTTATTTAATTCTGTTCTGCTATTATCTGTTTCTGTGTTATATTCCAAAGATAACCTTGTTTCCGTGAGAACGGGAAATCGGGTCGTTTCAACGTGGTATCAGAGCTTTGGTTAAGCTTAGTTCTGGAATATAACATTTGAACGAACTCGTCAGAAATAGAACCAGTAGTGTTCTAGGACGGGCAACTCAATACAGATAGGATCAGTAATATCCTAGTATGAGTATAGGAGAATCAGAACAACTCGTTAGAGATGGGGTCAGAAGTGCCTCAGAACGAGTCGAGAGTAATATGTTTTTAAATAACGCATTTGTGATTATATATATATAGTCTGGGTTTTAGAAATATAATTTTTGAATATATAAAAGATATATATTTGAAAAGTTAAAAAGGTTAAAAACAATTGGATTGGTTGTTGTGTTGTGTGATTGTAGATTTATCAAACTACTTTCGACTTTATTCCTTTTCGGGGACGAAAAGTTTTAAGTGGGGGAGATTGTAACGACCCAGAAAATCTGAACCAATTTAAAATTTTTAAATTGGCTAAAATAATGGATTTTAAATATTTAAAATAAATATTTTAGGTAATGGCAATGAAAACTGAGTTTGAATCGACATTTGAAAACGAATATAATTAATTATAATTATATATAGAATTGAAAATGGCGCGGTAGTTCGATAATTCGATTTCAAACTTCAATTGAATATACCGGGTGCAAAACAATCTGGATTTTAGTGAAACCGAAAATAATGGAATCTAATTGATAATATCTTTCTAACGAATCCGACCAATCGAAATTTGATAGCGGGAATCAAAAGATATGTCCAGTTGAAAATTCTGAATAGTCGCTATGGAATTCAGGCCCTTAAAAATGGACATTTTGCAGATGACCTCGGATTTCGACGAAACCACTTTTGTTGGATCCGCAGGGTCAAGTTATTGTTAGGTTTCAAATTTCATAATTTTTCGAATCAATATGTGAGCGTGGCATAGGAAAACGCGTTTGACCAGTTTTTGTTGATTTTAATCGATTGGAAATTGGCCATTTTTCAAACGGTCTCAGAATTCGACGAAACTAGTTTTTTTCTTGTTTGTTTAACTGATCTTTATAGTATTTTAAAAACTGATTTTATTTTAGAAATTAAAAACTGATTTTGTTTAGAATTTTAAAACTGAAATTTAATTAGGTTTAAAACTGAAATTTTAATAAAGATTTAAAACTGTTTTTTTTTATATAAAGGATTTAAACAGATTTTAATTTTAAGTTAAAAGAAAAGGTTTAAACTTTAAAAAGATCAGATTTGTAGAAAAGTAAAAATCATATTTTTATTTAGTGAAAGTCGAAGTAAAAATCATATTTTTATTTAGTGAAAGTCGAAGTAAAAATCATATTTTTATATATCGAAAGTCGAAGTAAAAATCATATTTTTATTTAGTGAAAGTCGAAGTAAAAATCATATTTTTATATATCGAAAGTCGAAAGAAAAATCATATTTTTATATATCGAAAGTCGAAAGAAAAATCATATTTTTATATATCGAAAGTCGAAAGAAAAATCATATTTTTATGTATCGAAAGTCGAAAGGAAAAATCAGATTTTTATATATTGAAAGTCGAAGTAGAAATCAGATTTTTATATATTGAATAGCATAGTAAAAAATTCGATTTTTACATATGTAGAGAATACGGGCGAAAGCGACAAAAGGCGAAGATTTCTCTAAAGGAAGTGTCGTGAAGTTGGATAGCTATTGGTGAGATTTCTGATTTAAAAAATATTATATATGTGTTGAAATAAAAGTGAATAGCTATATATAAATATCTATATCTATATATATATACGCCCCTCGTCCACAAACCATGGACGATATTTATTGGTTGAAATTGTTGTGAAAATTGAATGGTTGTTTGGGATTGTTTGTGATTGATATTGGTTGTATGTGGTTGAAAAATACCCATTGGTGGTTGTGAAATATTTGGTTGAAACCACATAGGATTAGTTTGTGGAAATGAAATAAATATATACATGCCGCCTGCGTTCGAACTAGATGCATGATCCCCATTGTCAAAAACCGCGAGGTTTTAAGGTAGAGCGAGGAGCCGTACTAGGGACGGTGCCGGTGTAACTACCCTGCCGTTATGCTGCCGAAATTTTGAATAATATTTGTGTGTTTGAATTATTTTCATATGCTTAAACTATATTTATTCATTGTATAGAAAACATTCATGTGTTGAATTGATATTCATTCGTTGTTTAGAAATTCATGTGTTGAATGATATTCATATTTTGAAATAGATTGTTCGATAATAAAAATCACATTTTTATCTATATATAAAAACTATAGAAAACATTCATGTGTTGAATTGATATTCATTCGTTGTTTAGAAATTCATGTGTTGAATGGTATTCATATTTTGAAATAAATTGTTCGATAATAAAAATCACATTTTTATCTATATATAAAAACTATAGAAAACATTCATGTGTTGAATTGATATTCATTCGTTGTTTAGAAATTCATGTGTTGAATGGTATTCATATTTTGAAATAGATTGTCCGATAATAAAAATCACATTTTTATCTATATATAAAAACTATAGAAAACATTCATGTGTTGAATTGATATTCATTCGTTGTTTAGAAATTCATGTGTTGAATGGTATTCATATTTTGAAATAAATTGTTCGATAATAAAAATCACATTTTTATCTATATATAAAAACTATAGAAAACATTCATGTGTTGAATTGATATCCATTCGTTGTTTAGAAATTCATGTGTTGAATGGTATTCATATTTTGAAATAGATTGTTCGATAATAAAAATCACATTTTTATCTATATATAAAAACTATAGAAAACATTCATGTGTTGAATTGATATTCATTCGTTGTTTAGAAATTCATGTGTTGAATGGTATTCATATTTTGAAATAGATTGTTCGATAATAAAAATCACATTTTTATCTATATATAAAAACTATAGAAAACATTCATGTGTTGAATTGATATTCATTCGTTGTTTAGAAATTCATGTGTTGAATGGTATTCATATTTTGAAATAAATTGTTCGATAATAAAAATCACATTTTTATCTATATATAAAAACTATAGAAAACATTCATGTGTTGAATTGATATTCATTCGTTGTTTAGAAATTCATGTGTTGAATGGTATTCATATTTTGAAATAAATTGTTCGATAATAAAAATCACATTTTTATCTATATATAAAAACTATAGAAAACATTCATGTGTTGAATTGATATTCATTCGTTGTTTAGCAATTCATGTGTTGAATGGTATTCATATTTTGAAATAAATTGTTTTATGATAAAAATCCCATTTTTATCACCAACTTGAACTATATAAAAAAATAGTGTTTTGAAATGAATTGGTTTACAATAAAAATCACATTTTTATTGTATGCATAAATCGTTGAAATGTGAAGTGTTAAAAATAGCCACTTGTTCAAAATAAACATATATGAGATGAAATATTCATTAATTAGCTAATGAAATGATTTGCACCTATTTATGTAACATTAGAATGAATGGAGTTTTTAAACCACATTGAAATCAAATGTGAAGTCGAATAGAAATTGATAAATGATAAGAACTGTATATATATGTGCATGCAATATTCATTGAACAGGTTATAGCAAAAGGGGCTAGAGAAGAGGAATAAAATTTTGTGCCCGACAAATAGGTACACATTTACTGATTTGTTTGGGTGATGATTTTAGCCTGTTGGCTAGCCGCTTGGCTTTTTCTTTTTCTTTTTGAGATTAGAAGGACCGGGAATGCTATTTGCGATTTCCCGATGCTCCCGGTGCAGGGGAGGTTATGGCGAAATTTTTCCAAAATTTAAGGCGTTAGAAAAATATTTGAAGTGAAAACGATATAGAAATCATTGAATGAACTATATTTATATAACTATATAAATATAAATAAAATTAAAACGAAACGAAGCCGTGCAGTTCGTATTTCGAAACCGTGATTTCAAACGACTAGTGCGGGAAATCCGACCATTGGATTTTCCCGAAATCTCAACCGTCGGGTTCGCCTTGGAATAATCTTTCCAACGGCACCAACCTTGTGAAAATCCAACGGTTGGATTGTCTGGAATGTTTAATTCAAATCTGAAGAAAAACAGCGCCAGAAACGATTATATTTATTTATATATATAAATATAATTATATTTAATCGAATAACGACGCTGCAGTTCGTATTTTGAAATCGAAACTTCAAACGATTGTACCGGGAGATCCGACCGTCGGATTTTCCCGAAACTGGAACCGTTGGGTTCGTTTTGAAAAGACCTTTCTAATGATGTAAATTTTGTGAAGATCCAACGGTTAGAATTTCAGATATGTGTAAATCAAATCTGAAGAAAAACAGCGCCACGGCCGCTTTATGGCCCGAAGCGTCGTTTTGAATAAATTAGCTATTTTAAAATAAATAAAAATAGCGATAAATAGTTATAAAATATCATAAGCGATATGGAATGGAAATAAACTGAATTTGCTCGATTTATGTTGTATTTGATGGTTGAATGTGTTTGGTGTGAAAACTATATTAAAGAACACAATTGGTGTTGTCGAAAAATTTAACCATTGAAATAAATCGATTTGAAATTCTAAATATACGTGAATTATTTGAAAAGGCCGAGTTAATTCTCATTTCGAATAATCGACCAACGATTGAAATTCGAAGATGAAGACGATGGTCGAAGACCGGAGATCTTCACCTCGTTTGGATGGTAACCGAGGTCCTGATTGGGAGGCATCCCGAAATATGGATAATGAGTGGTGATCGTTCAGACGTACGTGTTGATCGAAGGGTTTGCGAGGTATTGAGTGCCTCCGGTTTCGTTCAGACCCAGAACGGACTTGTAAATGGACTGTGTGTCTGACATAGGATTTATTCTGTGTGGCATGCTAAGATGCAGTGATCAGGGCTTCTGTTGAAAAGCAAAGTCTTGTGGTGATGATTAAAGCACCGCCTGTGTGGCGTAGCTTTGTGTATAACGTGAATTCGCGAGCCTCACACCCCGGTATGAACCTAAAACGGGAGAAGGACCTCAGGGAGGGCATGCGTTTCTTCCTAGCTAGGGTGGTGTCAGTGACCTACCAGCCCTGACATTTATATACTTTTCACCTATGTGGTTGTTGCTGTTGCGAGGCGCCTCGGTTTGATCGGACGATCCGGGTCCGATGGAGTCATTCGTTGGCTCGTTTACGCCCCAAAGGGCGGGGAAACGTATTGTTCAGGCATAATAATCCACATCGGTGGACCGGCCCTGACGATCCAAGGGGCAGTTGCGGCTGTTCCTGAGGCTCGGGCTAGGCAGTCTCGAATTCGGTAAGGACTATCTTTTTGCCTTGGTTCATGACGGAAATCCAATTTCCAAATACGACATCGTGCGGTTTTGATTGTATACCTATATATGGCGACATAGTGGTATGGGGCATTAATGCCGTCTATGATTGATAGTTATGATTTGAAATTGTTTTCAAAACATATAAACACTAGCAATAATATCAAATGCCTTTGTTTTATTCGTATCAAGCATATTTGGCCGTTATAAGGTAAAAACTCTATCCTCCGGTTTGCGTTGCATTGTGTGATGGGAACTGAGTCTTATAACGGCTTCATTTTTATAAAAAGCATATCGATGTTTAAAAGAAAGATTTGTTTTAAAGCACTGGAAATCCAATGGAGTAAACCCGTTCCATGAAAGTGGCGTGGTCCTGTGATTAGCCAATTATATATATGTGTTGAGTGGATTTCTCATACCAGTCCCATGACTGACTCGTAGTTTGTTTCACTCTCAAACTCGGGTGCCCTTTTTTCTACACGGGCAGCCTTGTATTCAGGTTTAGCTGGTTCTTTCTGGATAGCTGGAGCTGAAGATGGATTCTATCATTTATTTCTTTTTATGCTGTTCAGCTCCTATTGTACATATTTTGTTTATTTCCGCTGTAGACATTTATGTATAGCTGAACTGTATTTGTACTAAGTAAGATCCTGTATACTGTGTAACTCTGATGATTACTTTTATCCAGTATATTTTGTTGTTCATTCTGGTGTATTTATTTAATTCTGTTCTGCTATTATCTGTTTCTGTGTTATATTCCAAAGATAACCTTGTTTCCGTGAGAACGGGAAATCGGGTCGTCTCAATAAACCGCAATACTTTTTGTTCACAAAATTAGAATATTGGAAACTCTTAGTTTTATGTGTGCATCTTTTATTTCTTCTTTTTCGTGTTTGTTCTTAAACTTCATTTAATGATATATTCTCCATCTTAAGTCTGTTTTCTGCAAACCATAGGTCTAAATTGATTAGAAAATCCCCACGGACGCAATGACGTTAGCTCCGTGACCATATTCAGAAATTTTTCGAGTTTTATTTTATTATTAATTTAAAAATACTTGGTGTTACCATGATCTTCAGCGCATCTTTCTTATAGCTTGGTGCAGGAAGTATAGCGCGGTCATCGCACTATTTGTAAAATATATATATATCCATCATGGACTACTTATCATAATAATATTTTTTTCTCTCGTTATTTATTATTATAACAAGTGTTATAATTCAAACACAAGTATAAAAACTTTTCTCTTTACTTATATTACAGCTTTTTATAGCAACTAATATTATGCTTTCAAATTTACATAAACTATTAGTATGTTCAATCTTTCTAGTAATCATGTATTTTTAAATCCGTGCTACGTGAAACTTGTCTCCTTTTCTATAATTTTCACATAGATTAAATGGACTTCAATCCTATTTTAAGTCTTAAAATTTATGGAATTATATCTACTTAATACATGTAAAGGAAATGTAAATAAACTATTAAATGGTAAATTAACTCTTCTTAACTACAAAAACTATAAATTATCTGCACTAAACTATAAATAGAATAAATTGTACTATATTGTAAAAATAAAACTAAACTAAACCATAAATAAACTAAAATGTAAACCAAAACTAACTTTAAGCCTAAATCTTTAATCTTTCTAATTCTAAAATTTAGGGTTTTTTCCACACATCTAAGGTCCTAAGCTAGAGTCTGTGGCCTTCTTCGATCCTCTTCTCTAGATCTTCTAATATTCTATTATTGTCTTCTTCCTTAAAGAAAATATTTGGTTTAGGTTCAACCTCTACAAATCGAGGGACACTAAGGCATAAAGGTAGAAGAATGTTCGTAACGATAGTTAGATTAGGCTCTATTTATTTGTATACTAGATGATCTTAAGACATTTGATCAATTAGATCTAATCAGGTCTGTCATGTGAAAGATCAAAATCTGTATGCCAAGATCTTAACTTTTCAAATATATTTCTTCTTTTGTACCTGGCCAAATTTATGGCCAGGTACTAGGTGCATGGGTTGACCCTTCTCCCTGGGCAGTCGACCATCATAGTCGACTGGTCAGGGAAGGTGGTTGACTCATTCCACTTATATATATAATTTAAAAAAGTTATAAACTTTTAAACTTACATATTAACTTATAAATCCTGACAACGGAATTCTCTCATAACTTCTTAGTTTTAGCTCGGATTAAAACAAGTTATATATGAAAATTATCTAGAAAACAACCATGGACTAATGGTAACTTAGAGAATCTCCAACAAAAATGTGATTGAAAATTACATTCTTTCCCATTACAAAATGTAACATGAAGTTTTCCCTAACAAAATATGGGTCAAGAGCTTGTTGAACAGAAGCATGGGATCTAGGCGCCTATTTAACAAGTGACCAAAAAAAAAATACTTCAGGCTCCTGGAGCTCTGGCTCCTACTCAACAGGCGCCTGAAGCTTAGTTTCATTTTTATTTCCTTCGAAAATATTTCTGGCGCCTTATTATTGGCGTTGTTTGAACAGGCACCACACCCCTGGTGCATGTTCAAAGCCTGCCTCTCTTGGTTACGTTTATATATTCAAAACAACTAAATTTTGAACTGATTACAAAATGTATACTTTGTTGAAGATGAAAATGGTTGTATATATTACATTTTTGTAATTCTGACTTTTATTGGAGATGCTCTTAGTCAAATTCAAACATTTATATATGTTTAATTTTTATTTAATTTATTTATTAATTAATCTTGTTATTAAGTAATAGGGGTGTTACATTCTCCTATCCTTAGAGGATTTCATCTCAAAAATCTCTGAGGACAAAAAAATGTAATTAGCAACCATAATCAATATATATAGTCATTTACCTAAACACCATCCATTACATCCATTATCCTTAATATTTCTAATGCAAATTTTGTTGTTATCTAATTATTTAGTGTACATGTCCCTTATTGATGTAAAAGATTAGGTGGTCTATTAAATCAGTCAACCACATGTTTATGCAAATATGTTTGTGTCATATGTCCAATGTATCTAAAAATCCTAATAATGACTGATAGTTCTATATGTATGTTGCAACCATCATCCAAATTTATTTCTTCCATTTATAACAACCATGAAATGAATAAAATGCAAGCATACATCCATATGCATATGCTTTTGTGCACTTAGGGGGTCGATCTTTCTAAAGACAATAGTGTCGAGTGTGTGTATATGCATTTGCATCCACTAGCAAATAATTGCAACCACTAGCATCCACATATGTAACATGTCCTAATAACATGTTTACGACATTCCTGACATCAATAAGATCAACCCTATGATCTACCCTCCTGAAAGGTGAATAAAGTAAGATCCTAATAACGTTAAAGCTAATGATATAATATCTAAAGGATGTTGTCAAAAGATACGAGTAAGAAACTTGGATTATGTCCTTTGACTCTCAAGTTGCTTCATCTGAATCTTCTCCCTATGAGACGAATAATCTTGTTATGGACGCGTTAGATGCCATATCCTATAATGACAAACTAATGACACATGTTTTTTATCCATCTTTTCTAACTGAATGGTTTGATTTGTAGTTGTTAAATCATACAAACTTCATGCAATCTAGCAGGCTTCATTAGAAAGCTTTACTATCTTACCCACTCTAGCTACCATTAGAAAAAATATCACAAATTCATCAATTTACCTCATAATTTTTTTCCCGTTCGCTTCTGATCATCTGTCGATTCACTACTAAACTATTCTAATCTATCTGTTACTTATACTGAAAGCAGAATCCAAATTGTTTATGTGGTGACATCTGTCCGTTTTCGATTTCACTGCATTTCTCAGTTCTCCGCCCTCTTCGAAACTAATAACCCTAACGGTTACTCTTAATCTCCCTGACATTCCTTCTTCCGCCATCGATTTCACTCCCTTTCCCCCCTTCTCCAATTTACGCCTTTCTCTCCACTCTACATCCTCAGATGTTATGCTGTTGCAGTATAATCACGCCGCTCTAAGGAGTGCTTCCACCTGAACAACGTTTTGAAGATAAATTCTTCCACCCATACTCTTACAGCATTGATGCTTACGCTGATGCTACTAATTCATGGTTAGGTCGCGCAATTTGTAAGTTTGAGTTTTAAAGATAAGTGATTTTTACTGATTTGCCTCAGTTTGGGTATTCTCGATTTCAGATATTTGGAGGACTGTATTTCTTACCTAAAACTGCTTCTCTCGCACGTTCACTATTCCGGTAATATTAGTTCATCTACTGTCCAGCATTAAATGCCCAAACAGTATACTGTCGATTATTCCTTTCTCGTGTGTTAAATGAAAAACATCATAGATGATTGTATTTGAGTACTAAACGAAAGAAACTTTCCCCTCCATACTATTTGACATTTACAGTTCCGCAAGGTAATGATTGTGGATGTTTTTCCTCCGTTTGAGTATTTTCCCTTTGATCCCTGTCAACACTGATATTCCTAATTTTTTCCTGGCTAATTCTATTTCCACCCCGCTTTTCTCCTTTCCCACCCCATTCATCTTTAAAAAACCATTGCACCCCAGTTTTTCCTCTTCACACCCCGATTTATACCCAAAATGCCATCATAATTTTTGAATCACGTACAAATATGACGTGGTTGATTCACAAACATCGCTTACTCCAAACTAGGTTATAATACAAACCTAGTTTGATGGTAGCGAGGTTAGCATGCAAACCTCACTTAGACCGAGCAAGGATTTTACATAAACCTAGTTACATTCAAGCTTATTTGCACGATTATTTATTTTAAATGTGTTATTTTGTGATCTGGAGGGAGGGCAATTTCGGAATATTAAAATTTTATAAATTAGCGGGGTGTGAAAGGGAACAAGAGGGGTGCAAATAGAACCGGTCTTTTTTCCTAATTGACTTTCCAGCCTGTTAATTATTAGCATAATTTCACTGCATCAAAAAATTTGCAAACCATAAATACCTTACATCAACCTATTGCCTAACTGTTATACATTGCTCTCTTTTAATGGGTTTACATTTTCACAAAATTTCATTCTTTTTTATTTGTGTTAAAACTATGTACTTGAATCTCTTCAAGTACATGCACTTTTTGTGCAATTGAGGTCCTTAACAAATTAAAACAACTAATCTATTACTTATATAAGAAAACAAAAACCAAGCATTTGTTCGATTGACACATGTTGAATTTTATGGGGGGCAATGTGGGACGCTATCCACTTCTATTCCTTTCTCGCGTTTCTCAATTTCTTAACCGCGTTTCCAATTCGTAAACCAAACCCATTAACATTTGTTTTTACTAAAAATCAATCTACTTCAGTTTCATTTCTAACCAATCATCCTCATTCTCTAACCAAGTTAGATCTTCTACCCTTAATTTATTGCAGCGGTACAGAAGATAAGGGATTCACTTTTGTACTGATTGCAGCATGGGCTCTTAAGCTATATGTGGAAAGGGGATGGATCACCGGCGGAGAAACCGAAGGCCCTCTAACGGTATGACTATTTTATCTTTAGCCAGTCAAAATGCTAATTATATACAGTTTTTGTCACATATGTTGGATGAGCCTCTATATGATTTACTTATGCCTGCTGAATCAGATGCTCAAAATTGGATCTTGGTTTTATTTTTTTTGAAAGTAATCATAAATGATGGTTTCATTGCTGCTTCTGTTTTCGTAACTTCTAGATGTATGCAATGATAAGAAGTTTAATGTTATATTTGGGCTATGATAACCTCTTAACTTTCCCTATTAATATACATCAAACTTTCTAAAACAACATGATTATACCTCACTTCAAGGGGTCAATCATTGTTTTCATTATTTTAATACTAATCGTTTTCATTTCATAAAAAAATGAATCTTTTATGGATGAGATTTACGCAAATTAACTGTTGTTGTCATGATTACTACTAAATTCTTTAAAATTGTTTATCATAAATTGGTATTAGTTGCCTAATTTAAAATTTTGAATTCATGATTCATTTCTATCTGCTTTGGTTGTATTCACGGATGCCATCCCTATATCATGATCAAACCTTATAGCAGTTGGTGGGTTGAATTTGTGTTATTAATTTAGAGGAGGAGAACCAACAATTTGGAGGTAAGGGAAGAGAATGGTATACTCATGATATACCATATGATTTATCCTAAATCTAAAGTTTGAAAAATAAAATCTCTTTTTCTACAAAGTTTGGTATATGCTTGACGACTAGATGAAAATTTTGGGTGATTTCAAAAATGGAAAAGGAACGTTTTTCACACTATAAATCTTTTCTTCACTTTTGTTGACTCAATACTGAAATAAACTGAGCTTCTAAACGACTGAAACTACAATCATTATTTTCAAACAAAAGTAGGAATTTTAGAAATTAATATAGTGTTATACCACCTTTTATGATGAAAGTTAATTTTGAAAATATCACAATTCAAAGGAAAATTGAATAGGGAAATTAATTCCATAATGATTTTTAAAATGATTACTATGTATAAGCTTTATATTTGAACCTACATACATTTCTCAGGATTTTTTTAATATTTCGAATATTTCCTATGTATTATTTAAATAGGAAAGAAGAAACCATCTATCAAAATTTTTGCCACGTGTCCACTCAATATATGACCTTCCTTTTGACATATTATCTTCCATGTATACTCTTCCCCACCAAGCCCCTTTTTCTTCTTCTTCCCCATTCCAACTGACCTCTCATTCATTTAATCAACTGATATTAAGAATATTTTTCTTCTACTCAAAGCGGTAGTAGTTAAATTTGCCACCGCATCAACAGTTACAAAATAATAATGACACTTTCTAGGCAGATTGGATCTCCGAACATGATGTGGATGTATTTCAACAAAGCAATTATTATCCTTGCATGAGTATTTTTTCCAATAGAGGTTTTTTTTTTGGATATTGGATTTTAATTTTTTGCCAATTTTTTTTGCATCAACATATAATTATTTGATTTTGGAAACTCTTTTTTATATGACAACTTTTTATTTGTTATCCACGGTTCGAGTTATAATCAAAAGAATGGTATTCTGCATCGATTTCTAACATATAATTCGGAGAAAACGACTGTATAATATATAATATAATCGTTTATAAGGTCTGATTTTGAAACACTACGGATTTGAAGAAAATGCTGGCAGATGGTAAGTAACCTCAGAAGCAGTTTGTGCTGATTAACTTTCAGAATATTTTTATTTCTGTAATTGTTTATGTTTGTGCTTAGGTATAACTTGTTAGGATTTCATTATACTTTAATAATACCCAATTGTGAAACCCTAGATCTGAAATATGTAATCCATATTGATTTAATTGAGAACAAAACAGAAATAGATTAGCGGAAGCGTACCTGAATCCGTAGTTAATCATGACAACACCTGAATCCATATTTAGTTGCTAAGAAGAAGATATAATTTGGTTTGGTCTTCCAAATTGACACAAACCCTAGATTTGAAATCAGCTCTCCGTAGAAGAGGTTAGAGAGTTGCTAAGGCTTGTGTAATTCGGGGACCATAACCCTTTATTTATAGAGTTGGCATTTTGTAATTCGGCCCTTCAACAAATTATAAAATGCCCCGGTATCTACACATTAGGCCCATGATAACTTAAACTTTAAGCCTATTAATTCTAATCCAAAATTAGATCACTTTAATTAGGCTTTACACCAAAATAGCACAACACATTTTATTTTACATATGTGACCCAATTGTCGAAATATTCCAACAATCTCCCCCTGGGTCACATATGAAATAACCTTAAAATGTGTTTGACTTTATGAGCTCCAAAATTTGCTATTTATAACATATGGTGTATCTGAAACAATCTCGTCCATTAATTGCATTGACAAAGGATCAAAGCGGCATTCGTTACATTTATCGTAACTAAACCCATCAATGGTCACATATATCAATACAGTCAAATGACATAGATCAATCATGGATGCGTAGCATGGAAATTACATGAAATGTGATCTATACATGTCTATTTCCAACTGGTCCTTCTTTAGTGAGATCAAATGTTTAATATTTAAACAACTTGAGTGCAAAGAAAAATTCATTACTTTATTTCTGATCAGAAAAAAAACTTGATATGCATATATCTGTAACTGAAGTATAGAGCAATGAGTCATATGACAATACCAAATACAAACTCCCCCTGAACCAAAATATCCTTACATAAAAGTTACACCAACTGAGCTACATGCTCATGAAAGACCTTAGGTGATAACCTTTTGGTAAGCGGATCCGCCATAATGGAGTTTGTCTAAGTGTGCTCTATGATTTACAATATATTTTGCACTCTTCCCTTGTTGGAAAATAATATATACTTTACTATCACAATATTACTTGGTCTTTCAATTCTTTATCAATAACTGGAGTCTTGTGACAAAATTTCATTATTATTTTCCATATTTGGATGTCTTATAATTAACCAAAGACGATATTTTCAAAGTGGCGAAAACTATAAGTGCCTAAATGACACTTTTCCCTTATATAGTTTCACCCATAAAATATATTATCATTGCTAGAAGTGGATATTTTACGGTAATGACATCCAAAATATCTGGATCGTAATTCTTTATGATCTCCAACCGATCCGATCTTTTATCTATGAGCATATGATCTTTTATTTTATTCCTTAAAGATATCTCATAACCATTTTGACTACTAAATCAGTGATCCACTTTTAATATCAGTAAGGTATCTGTCAAATAAAATAATACACGCATATCCATATGTGTATATACATTAGTATGCATTGGAATTCAAACTGCAAATGCATGAAAAATCTTTTGCATTTCTTTAGTTTCAAGGATGGCAACATTTATC
Organism: Allium sativum; assembly: GCA_030737875.1. NCBI lineage: Eukaryota > Viridiplantae > Streptophyta > Magnoliopsida > Asparagales > Amaryllidaceae > Allium > Allium sativum. Next base: position 1,029,290,088 of record CM060912.1, read on the forward strand.
TGTTTTGGTAAAAGAAAATCAACTGAATCGCAGTTTACATACCAAATCTTTTAAGCATTTATCTTCCTAATTCTTTTGTAATAATCCAAATATCACCCCATGAAAAATAATGGTGTATTAGAATCCCAAATACAAAAGACTAATCCATAAATGAGTTTCTTAAGTAGTTTCACCAATGTCTCCATTGAAACATAACTTTAATCTCCATCAGATAATGCTCAAAAGTACAAACTGTAGTAAGCTCCAAAGCGATCGATTCTAAAGAATCGTTTACTAAGTCCAAAATGAAACATTCTTTAAGGAAAATAAAATTTCCTTTTAATAATAGCGATTTCAATAAAAGTGCCTTATAAAATTCAGTATTACCCACTTGATCCCTTTTTGGCTTTGAATAGTTATTCATAACCAAAGATCTTATTACTTAAGTTAGAGGGAAATTTCAAACTTTATCATCCATATAGATTTATACTATATGTTCATTTCTTAAATCCACATTTTAAATTGGTACCTTACATGGATTGATGTTAGTCCGTAGCATCATCTTTATCAATCCATTATTTATCTTTATGAAGAAATACTACACAATAATCTGAAATAGCATTTCTTTCCATTTACGTGGATTTCCTTAGTGATCTTGCATCTTTGAGGTTGTTGAGTTTGTTTTCTTGAAGCAATATCCTTAGCTTAAAGAAAAATTATCTTCAACATCGTCTTACTATGGTTCTTAATTTACTTCTTCTTAATAAAAGAAAACAAATCTTAAACTTTAAGCGAAGAAGTAACCGCAGTTGAATCAAAGATAATGATTCTCTTTAAAGACAATGGTATTACTTTATTTCTCCCCCAAACTCAACATCCTCAAAAAAAAACTATTGCATTTCCCGCTTTAAAAGTTTTCCTTAGTGTGGGTTCATAAAAAAAATTATAAACTTTAAATCGCTTAGAGTATCAATAAAGTATTTTTCTATTTTTATGATATCTCAATCTGTAACTCCTTGGTAACTGAAACAAATAATTATACTAATCACCAAAACAAGATTTGAGATATCATTATAAGCTATTTAGCATAAGTAGCCATAACTTATATATCAGACATTAAGAGCTTCAATTACATAAAATTTTGAATTTATTCATAAATCAACACTATTGTTACTTGATGAATATGTTCATATTAGAAATATAAAACCGAAATCTGTCTAAATCACAGCATAAAAAATATCGAATAAATTCAAGCAGTTTGACTTAAATCTCAATAATAACTTTATAAGTCTATATATCCCAATAAAGAAATAACTGTAAATATATCCTTATGTTATTTCTTTTCTTTGAGATCTTTATTGACTTCTTAATCCTTATTCATACATTTATTTACAATGTATATCAAATGAGTACTTTTCAATCATAAAAACTTCAATCTCTATTTTAATTACCAAAGCCTAAATTAGCCCAATAAAATAACATATTATTCATACAATAATTTTAATCTTTAAATGAATATACTGAAGATAGCACCAAAAATAACAATAACTTGAGCATCTTTAGCTTTTGAAGCAATAATTTTTTTTTCCGTATAGTACTCATTTATATTTCTTTTACTTTGACTTTATGTAATCAAGCACCACAAAGAGTGCTTGATTTCCCTTACTGTTTTCACAAAAACCGTTTCCATTCTCAGTAGATAACTTATACAAAATTAGTTATCGTTATCTATAGCACATCCTTGAAAACTTCTGAAGTATTTACTTAATGATCATTTAACTCTTGCCTTTGAATTCTATCACCTTTCAATATTCTTCATAACATTATAAGAATATTTAACCGTAGTAGGGTTGGCTGTAACCCTCTTAGTTACAAGAGTTAAATCTATAAAGTCAAGAACAAATAACATGCTCTCATACAAATCCTTATATTTATCCCAAAACAAGATGGAAATATTGTTTAAATTGACAGATAATTCAGTTAAATTAGCTGAAAATGAACAAAAATAAAATGAAGATTGACCGTATATGCTCATAGCCAAATATCAACCATAGTAAATTCAAATAATTGGTAAGTCTCTTCTCAAGATACCTAGTACACATTAATATCAAGTCTTTGGACAGTAATATTAACTGTAAGTGGTACTCTTGTTGTAATGATCAAACACTGACAATAAATTCAAGTCAAATAACAACCTTCCTTTGGGCCGATTAATTATTCACTCGAAAAACCTTATAATTGTCACGTATTTATCATCACACATGTGTAAGTGATTCGGCCAAACATTAGCCTTCCTTTGGGCCGACTAATATTCGCATGAATAACTACACACAAATATTAAACATTTTCATGAACCACCAAAATATAGAGGTCACTTTGGTGACATATTATTTTAAAGTTAATTCACTACTAATGTAAAATATTTACAGCTATAAAGAGACGCCAAAATTATATTTGAATTTATCCTTAATATATGTACAATATATTTTGAGTGTTATAAAACACTCTCAATGCTTTAGGTCTATATGACATCTGAAAAACTCAAAATTATAATAATAGCATAATGAGTTTTAGTCATAGTTGTCATAATCTATTTCTTTAGGTATGTAGTTACATTCATGACATTTCCTTAATAAATATGATACAAGACATCATAAATAAATTACGATATCATAGATGAATGTCATGATCAATTACCACATAAAATTATGTGTAAACGACATAATAAATATCATACTGAATAACCTAAATGGCTCAAGTAACCATGATGTATATCCGAAGCATAATATAACATGTGCTTTTTTTTTTATACTGTCAACCGAACCAAACAAAAAAAAAACTTTTTTTTTAAACCGTAGAAGTTACTGTAGTTTGACCATAATAAAGTAACCTACTAATCATCATCCTAAAACGTAGGTGAAATGGTCAAAGATTCAAACATGATAGCTAATTAGATTAAGCAACACAAATGCAAAATATTATATACCAAACCCAAAAGACATAAAATAAAAGCATCATGACAGGTTACCGAAACATCATACACACATGCCATGAAACATTATTTGCATATGACAAATAAGTTAATGTGGCATGTCCTACATCCATACAATAAGAAATAATTGTTTCAAACAATACACATGGTATATAAAAAAAAAACTTTTTTTTTTAAAGCCCGTAAGGACAGCATGAGATTTGCTCAGTAGAGCTTCCGAAACTTTATGCATAAAACGGGTTCAAGACTTGGTCAACACAAATAATATAGTATAATATATAACACCAGAAGTAACAATAGACCGGCGGCTGCATAATGCAACTTACAACTAGACGTAATAAACATATAGTTTTGATATATTTTTAAACAAAAAACCAAAACCCGTTAAATTAACATATTGACAAACTATATTATATTAACATTATTCATGCTGGATCCACAGAACCAATGAAAGAACGTGAAGGAGATAATAGATCTTAATCCATATAAATCTGAGACTTAATCCAAATATATAAAAAAAAAAACTTTTTTTTTAAATTATTAACCGTAGTTAATAAACTCAACCTTTTGTGAAATGAAAACATAACATATAAACCGTATGAATTGAAAACACAATTCAACCTTTGTTCTGAAATGGCAAAACAACATGTATAAAAGAAAAAAAAACAAAATTTTCCCAATAGAATCAATAATGGTTGGCTCTGATACCACTTGTTAGGATTTCATTATACTTTAATAATACCCAATTGTGAAACCCTAGATCTGAAATATGTAATCCATATTGATTTAATTGAGAACAAAACAGAAATAGATTAGCGGAAGCGTACCTGAATCCGTAGTTAATCATGACAACACCTGAATCCATATTTAGTTGCTAAGAAGAAGATATAATTTGGTTTGGTCTTCCAAATTGACACAAATCCTAGATTTGAAATCAGCTCTCCGTAGAAGAGGTTAGAGAGTTGCTAAGGTTTGTGTAATTCGGGGACCATAACCCTTTATTTATAGAGTTGGCATTTTGTAATTCGCCCCTTCAACAAATTATAAAATGCCCCGGTATCTACACATTAGGCCAATGATAACTTAAACTTTAAGCCTATTAATTCTAATCCAAAATTAGATCACTTTAATTAGGCTTTACACCAAAATAGCACAACACATTTTATTTTACATATGTGACCCAATTGTCGAAATATTCCAACATAACTTTCTAAAATTACTCAATAAACCTACCACTTGCTGTCAACATCATACCAAGAAGAAGAAATGGTTTAGGCTGGTTCTATTTGCACCCCTCTTATTCCCTTTCACACCCCGCTAATTTATAAAATTTTAATATTCCGAAATTGCTCTCTCCCCAGATCACAAAATAACACATTTAAAATAAATAATCGTGCAAATAAGCTTGAATGTAACTAGGTTTATGTAAAATCCTCGCTCGGTCTGAGTGAGGTTTGCATGCTAACCACGCTACCATCAAACTAGATTTGTATTATAACCTAGTTAGGGTCGAGTGAGGTTTGTATGATAACCTAGTTTGGTGTAAGCGATGTGTGTGAATCAACCATGTCATATTTGTACGTGATTCAAAAATTATGATGGCATTTTGGGTATAAATCGGGGTGTGAAGAGGAAAAACTGGGGTGCGATGGTTTTTTAAAGATGAATGGGGTGGGAAAGGAGAAAAGCGGGGTGGAAATAGAATTAGCCAATGGTTTATTATACGTATGTTCAGCAAATAAAATTAGGGGTTAGAATAAATTTTCAATTAAAATATTTTACTCCTATAATTTGAAAAGTCCAAGAAACAACTTTATGTACGTATAAAAGAAAAAAAAAACATAAAACATGGAAAAATAATCTTTTGCTCGATAAAGCAATATTCAGCAAAGAATACACTAATTCAAAAGCAATGTAGAGGGTAATTCTTGATGATTTGTGTTTTTGTAAGAAGGTAACTAAACATTAATTAAAGAAAACCTAGACATGAAAAAAAATATGTTATATAGATTTTACAGTTCTAACTCAATAAGAAGTCAGTAAAGAGAAAATTTTGGTAAATAACTTCTACATGTTGCACGCTTTTTTTACTTCACTATTGGTACATTGTCGTTTTACATATTTCATTGATAGTGTCTTATCTATTTTAACTGTTCAATACGACGAATAGTAAAACTCACAGATACGATAGACAGTTTGTGCTTTATTCCCTATCTGATCGGTGCACAGTTAAAGGTAAACATGTCAATGATTAGAATCACCCCCAAATAGTTATGGGAATGATATTATTAACTTTAGAATATTACCCAACTTGAGAAATTTACCTACGGAAGTGAGATTATTAACTTTAACAAATCTTCCAACTTTTTATGGTAGATTTACTACTTCAATAAATTTGTTAGGTAGACCACAGTTTATATTGATTATTTGCATGTAATTTCCTACTCACAATTAGAATTTCAAGGCCGTTATTTGAGTTTTGTGTTAGGGAACAACTAATGTACAAGAGCTGAAAACTTTACTCTTAAATCTATAAAAGAGTCATGTTCATTTTGCACTATTCTGTTGTGTTATTTTTATTTTCGACCATATCAATATTTAACGCATCATATGTGGTCATATTAATTGAATGGTGATACTATTGGAAATATTTCTTGAAACCGTTATTTTTTTTATGATTTTTAACTATAGAATTTACTCACATTTGATGATGGTCTGCTTTCGCTTCTATGACATCCAGGCTCAAACTATGAAACATGTTATAGTATTTGGGTCGCCTCTATGAAATGGTTGACAATGAGTGCAAACTTAGTAAGCCTTTGAAATGAATGAAACCAAAAGATGGTACACGTGTTTTGTTCGTTCCTGTGTTTTATTTCTTATGGATAGTGATAATTTTTCTTTAATAATAAATTACTTCTAATATACAATGCAGCACATGATATTAAGATTCTGTTCATCATAAGAGCATCTCCAACAGTGTTACGGGCCGTAACGTTACGGTCCGTAACATTACGGGAGATATCTTTGATATCTCCCAACGGGCGCGAGCCGATTTTATCGGCTCGCAGTCTGCGAGCCGATAAAATCGGCTCGCGCCTGTCCCGAGCCTATATATGGCTCGGGAGGGGGGGGGTTTGTTATATTAGTTTAATTTTAATTTCCTCCTTTTTAATTTCTTTTTTAATCGTTCCAACGTCGGGATGCCGCCACGCGTGACGAAGAGCGGGAGACGCACAGTTAGAGTTATGCCAGACGACATGTCTGGTCCAGTACACCTTCCTCCACCAGCGGGGACGACGATTGAGGACTTGCGTATCCTCCACGAGATGCCACAGGGATTCACCCATCGATCAGTTGCCGCGCTGGCCGCCGTTCAGGTATTAGTTTTACTTTTTATAATATTCACAGTTAGTTAACTATTAAAAAGTATGATCTGGTCGTTTTACGTTATACTTTAGTGCATGTACGTTATATGGTTTAGTAGGTTGAACGTCAATAGTCATTTAAATAGTATAAATTATTGCATGTACTAGTTAAATAGTCATTTAGCTGTTAAATAGTCATTTAACTGTTAAAACTTTATTAGTGCATTTACCATGTAGTAGTTTGTTATACGTTAGTAGTACGAACTTTAATACTCATTTAACTGTTAAATAGTCATTTAACTGGTATTATTTTAATAGACTCGGTACATCTTCGTTCGCGGGAGTTGGGCGAAGTTTGTATCATCAGCCTTAGACATATTACCTCTGGATATTCGAGAGAGGCTATTTGGCAGTCCATTCGGACGTTTTTTACGTATTATACCTCCTCAGTCCTTCGATCGACCTTTGGTCGAAGCCTTATCAGAGAGATGGTGGCCTACGACACACACCTTTCACTTCCCGGATTTTGAGCTAGGTATCACCCCAGCCGATTTTTACATGCTTTCGAGGATTGAGATAGGCCTTCCAGATAGAGTCATACCTCCATTTGATTCCCAGTTTGAGTCACCCGAGTCCTACATACAGTATTTGCCAGGTTTGGATGCGGCTCGTATAGCTAATGGTGCCGTTCCCTGCACATATTTACTTGAGTATATTACAGCGCATACAGTATTTGCCAGGTTTGGATGCGGCTCGTATAGCTAATGGCCCATCCATTAGCCATTGCATGCAGCTTATCTACTCGACGTGTCCTCTTCTTCCCACCGGCCCACCTTTCTGTTTGGTACTTGGGAGACCGATGCTATTACCAGAGTACCGGTGAGCTGCGCGTACCCGTAGATCCACCTTTGCCACTTGATATGTTCGGGCCGCAGCGTGTTATAGGGAGACAGTATGTGGCTGGATTGAGACAGGCAGGATGGGTTGATACGACTGACTTTCACTTACCCGACGCAGAGTTTGGTCCTTACTGGGTTCGGGTAGCTCCTAGACGGTACTTGCTGCCGGATTATATGCGGGGTGTGAACTCCGATCACATTGGACCCCGATTGGTGAGTGGTAGAGTTCACCCTCCGCCGTTTACTTTCGACCCGACCCCTTCACAGATATCCGACCCTCCGCAGGATTTCGCTCTCGCCGATACATTTCAGACATATGATCTTAGCGGGGCACAGATAGCCCTGCCTATTGTTTACCCACCTGCAGACATGGTGTATGGTGTCCCTACTGCTGGATTATATCCGTCACATGAGGTAACATTTGTACTTTTGAATTTACGTTGTATGTTATATGCTGTAGAAACTGATTTTATATGTTCTATATATGCAGTATGCACCCAGGTTGGACCAGCATAGGATACATATCGCGGCTATTCAGCATATGGCACTGCTACGGACTCAGTCCATGTATCAGGAGCACCAGGCGATTGTGCAGGGATTGCAGGAGCAGATATATGACTTACAGGCCAGATTAGCTGCAGCAGAGGGTGGGGGGACAGCAGCATCAGGTACCATTGTAGGGTCGTGTACTGGTGGCTCAGGAGCAGGTGGTTCAGGAGGAGGTGGTTCTGGAGCATGTGGTTCGGGAGTAGGAGGTCCAGGAGTAGGAGGAGGAGTTGGAGGGGGCGACGTTGTTGGAGGGGGCGACGTTGCTGGAGGGGGCGACGCTGTTGGAGGGGATGACGTTGATGGAGGGGATGACGTGGTTGGAGGTAGTGATGACGATATTCCGTATTATCACCCGTCTGATAGCGGAGACGACATGTCTTTGGATGGTGATGATGATGATGCCGCAGATTTATCATGATTTATATTTCTGTATGTCGCGGTGTATATATGTATGGCTCGATGTATGTATGTGTATGTCTCGATGTTTTGGACTGTATGTTATTTTTCAATGTGTTCTGCGATATGTGCCATTTCATATGTTCTGTGTACTGTTTGCGCGTGTCCTATGTTCTGTGTAATGTTTGCTCCTTTCATATGTTCTGTGTAATTTATGCTTGTTTTATTGCAAACCGTTACCTTGCCAAGTTTTGTTACTTTGCCAAGCGCCAAACCTGGTACTTAAATGTTTACATGTTTAAATAATGAGGGTAAGTGGACGACCCTCCTTATAAAATCCTTTTTAACTCCTTTGTATATACGTTTAAATAACACGGGTTAGTGGATGACCCTAGTTTTAAACTCCTTTATAACTCCTTTTTAACTCCTTCGGGTGCTTAAATGTTTACATTATGAGGATAAGTGGACGACCCTCCTTTTAAACTCCTTTTGAACTCCTTTTTATATACGTGTAAATATCACGGGTTAGTGGACGACCCTAGTTTTAAACTCCTTTATAACTCCTTTATAACTCCTTCGGGTTAGTGGACGACCATTATCTGAATTTGTGTTTTATTTTATGTTTGTCCGAACTTATCAATCATGTATGCAGTAAAGATGTTGTCATTTTCTATTGTACCAACTCGTTCTCTTGTATTCGTAAGAGTTATTAATCATATATTAATATGTTTCTAAGTTTATGGTACGAAATAAATATCGGTTATGTTTTTGTATATGACAAACTAGGGTAAAACGTAAAAAAAAAAGGTTTTTCTCTTAGTAATCATCTATTATTATTATGTTTCGGAGTTTATTTTATAAAAAAATTAATGGGTTTGGTTTTGTATATGGTAAAATATGGTAAAAATAGTTGGGAAAAAATAGCCACGAGCCGATTTTATCGGCTCCTGAAGTCGCAAGCCGATAAAATCGGCTCGCGACATCACGAGCCGATAAAATCGGCTCGCGCGCCCCATTCAGGACTCTGAATTGAGCCTGTAACATTTCCCTTCATATTACACCCCGTAACAACTGTTGGGTGCAAAAATAAGCGAAATTACACCCCTTAACATGAATTTTCTCCACTGTTGGAGATGCTCTAAGGATGCTATATCAAAAGAGCATAATGATGCTATTACACAAGGGTTATCATTAGAATTGAGGAGAGCACACATAACTAAATAAATTTGAAATATCGTGAGTTTGAAGAATGGAAAGAGTGTTTTCCTCAACATGGAAAACAGAATTTAATAAAAAGATACTTTATTTTAATTTAATTCAAATTATCGTAATTATTTAATGTTACACACACACACAATGTTGGTAATGGAGGCACATGAAATGACTGGTTTGCATTAACTTTCATTGCAGACATCAACTTTGACACGCCGATGTGGCATGGTGAACATCTTTCTATTTTAAAATACTGGAATTCTGCCCCTTTCGCATTTCTATTTTTTCTCAACGCCGCCATCCAGTGACGTAACCCCATGTTTCCCATACAAATCAGCTACTCCACGTTTTCTATGGCACAACGGTTCTCCATGATTTCAAAATACTTGCATCTTGGTCCATTTTTTGATTTCTTTATGACTGTCTACGACTGCTACAATCTTGATGTGAGGACCCAAAACCCCGATAAGACAGTAGCAAGGGTAATCTTTGGAATATAACACACAAACAGATAACAGTAGAACAGAAATAATTAAATACACCAGATAATGTACAATAGAATGCACTGGATAAATATAATCATCAGAGTTACACAGTATATAGGATCATACTTAGTACAAAATACAGTTCAGTTATACATAAATGTCTACTGCGGAAAAGAAAACATAATATGTACAACAAGAGGCGAACAGCATAAAAAGAGATAAATGATAGAATACATCTTCAGCTCTAGCTATCCAGAAAGAGCCTGCTAAAACCTGAATAAAAGGCTACCCGTGTAGAAAAAGGGGCACCCGAGTTTGCAAGTGAAACAAATTACGAGTCAGTCATGGGACTGGTATGAGAAATCTACTTAACACACTTTACAATATGGCTAATCACAGGTCCATGCCACTTTCGCGGAACGGGCTTACTCCATTGGATTGCCAGTGCTTTAAAACAAATAAATCTTTTGAACATCGCAATGCTTTTTATAAAGATGAAGCCGATATAAGACTCAAGTCCCATCACACAATGCAACACAAATCGGGGGATAGAGTTTTACCTTATATCGACTAAGATATGCTTAATAAGCGTAAAGTAAAATCACCTAAAATGTAAATTTTATCGTTTAATTCTTAATCAGACTCCAACCGTAAACTAGTAAGAGAACGATTCCCTAAGTATTAACCCCGAAGGCCGAAACCAACATCAGACTAATACCGAGGAAACCATCCGTCTTAGCTCGTTTCCAGTTAGTTTCTAATTTTAGATACAATCATAAATATCAATCATAGACGGCATAAGTGCCCCATACCACTATGTCGCCATATATAGGTATACAATCAAAACCGCACGATGCCGTATTTGGAAATTGGATTTCCGTCTTGAACCAAGGCAAAAGATAGTCCTTACCGAATTCGAGACGCTCTAGCCCGTGTCTCAGGCAAGCGCGCAGGCAAGGCTTAGATCGTCGGGGCTGGTCCACCGATGTGGATTAAAATTCCTGAACACTGCGTTTCCCCGCCCTGTGGGGCATCACTGGTCATATCCGACCACACCATCGGCTCCGAAGAGACCGAAGCAAACCGAGGCCTCGCTTTTCATCATCCACATAAGTAAAATACCCGGGCGTGCAAAACCCAAAGCACCACTCCTTGCTAGAAGGAAACGTATGTCCTCCCTGAAGTCCGCCTCCCGTTTCTGGCTCATACCGTGGTGTGAGGCTCGCGAAACAATGCTATACACAAAGCTATGCCACACAGGCCGTGCTTTGATCATCAACCACAAAGCTCTGCTTTTAAGCTTTGATCATTGCATCTCAGCATGCTGCACAGGCAATTCATGCCATGCAACTGACGTCTATCAATCACACAGAATGAAATCCAATGTCAGATACACCGTCCATTTACAAGTCCGTCCTAGGTCTGAACGAAACCAGAGGATCTTTATTCCTCGCATATCCGTACAATCAACATGTACGTCCGGACGGCTACTACTTTCACCCCTTCAAGGTAGCTACTCCTATCATGAGCATCAGTAGCACCCCTCCCTTCGACATGAAGATCATCGGTCTTGCACCGTCTTCTTATCTTCGACTTTCACTCGTCGAACAATTATTTGAAATGAGAATCAACTCGGCCTTTTCAAATAATTCACGTATATTTAGAATTTCAAATCAATTCATTTCAATGATTAAATCATTCGATATCACTAATTCTGTTCTTTAATGTACTTTTCACGCCAAACACATTCAACCATCAAATATCACATAAACCGAGCAAATTCAGTTTATTTCCATTCCATATCGTTTATAATATTTTATCACGACTTATCGCTATTTTTATTTATTTAAAAATAGCCAATTCATTCAAACGACGCTTTAGGCCATAACGCGGCCGTGGCGCTGTTTTTCTTCAGATTTGATTTACACATATCTGAAAATCTAACTGTTGGATCTTCACAAATTTTATATCATTAGAAAGATCTTTTCAAAATGAATCCAACGGTTTCAGTTTCAGGAAAATCCGACGGTCGAATCTCCCGCACTAATCGTTTGAAGTTACGATTTCAAAATACGAACAGCAGCGTCGTTATTTGATTTAATTTAATTATATATATATATAAATATAATCGATTCTGGCGCTGTTTTTCTTCAGATTTGAATTAAACATTCCAGACAATCCAACCGTTGGATCTTCATAAAGTGGGTGTCGTTGGAAAGATATTTCCAAAGCGAACCCAACGGTTTCGTTTTCAGGAGAATCCGACGGTCGGATCTCCCGCACTAATCGTTTGAAATCACGGTATCAAAACACGAACTGCAGCTTCGTTATTCAATTTATTTTAATTATATATATATATAATCTATTCCTCGATTTCAAAACCATATCCATTTCCTACATTTGATAAAAATGATGTTTTTATCCAACAGACATTTATTTCAACACTTCATTATTTTTAACAATTCACGTATATAATAAAAATGAGTTTTTTTATTGTAACACAATTTATTTCAAAACACGACTATTTTATATAGTTCATATAGATGATAAAAATATGATTTTTATAATAAAACAATTTATTTCAAAACAAGACTATTTTATATAGTTCATATAGATGATAAAAATATGATTTTTATTATAAAACAATTTAATTCAAAACATGAATGTCGTTTAACACATGAATTTCTATTCAACACACGAATATAATTCTAACACATGAATATTATTGAAAATTTCGGCAGCGTAACGGCAGGGTAGTTGAAACCGGGACCGTCCCTAGTACGGCTCCTCGCTCTACCTTAAAACCTCGCGGTTTTTGACAATGGGGATTTTCATGCATCTAATTCGCACGTAGGCGAACATGTTTTCTTTCATTTCCACAATCTATTCTAATTTTGTTTTCAACCACAAATGGGTATTTTTCAACCACAGTCAATCATTCTCAACCACAAGCAATTCTATCAACCATTCACATTATTCACCAAATTTCACATCAACCAAATAATCCAAACAATATCACAACCAATAAATATCGTCTATGGTCTGTGGACGAGGGGAGTATATATATATATATTCGTATATAAATATATTTTAATTCATTTCAATGTCATTTCATCGCATATATAATTTTTACAACGCATACGTAACTTATACATCGAACATACAACTTATACAACGCTTATACATGAGGTGTACAACGCTTATATAACTCATACATCGAATATATAATTTATACATCGTTTTTTTCATATCGTTTATAAATTAGAAATCTCACATTGGATTCCACTCCACCAAAAATTGCAGAAGGCTCAGAAAAATATGCGATCTCGTCTAGAATGTAGAAGACGTCCACATGAGTCCACTGTCTCTTGTTTCACTGGATTTCGAGTTTGTATGAGAAAGATATGGTTTTATAAACGTTAATGACATTTTAAAGTTAATTAATAAATTAATTAACTAAAAATAAACCTTTCTTCTTCAATCTAATGTACAGGCCGACGCTCAAATAAACAGTTCGATCCCTAGGGTTTGAATTTTCATGAACCTCGAGACGTCGGACGTCGATCGCCTGTGACCACCTGGAGCGCCGCTCGCTCACCTCCCCGCGCCCCCAAGGGCATCGAGTTCGATCCCCCTACGGCGTCGGAAAACGCCACCTAACGGTGTCACTTCCTGCCCAAAATTCTCTCTTAGTTTTGCACGATAATCCACCAAACAGGTAGAGATGGAAAGAGCTTGGAGAGATTTATGATTTTGGTTTTGAAATCTTCGAAAATCACTGATGGGATTTGGAGAAAAATCGGATTGAATTTTTGAACAACCCTAGCCCTTGATTTTCAACTGACGGCGGCTTCAAAGGATTCTAGGGTTTTGTAGGAAATTAGTTTATATTTTTAATTATTTATTTTTGAAAATACTAGTTTTTACATCTGAACTCCAAATAAAACCCAACGACTGTTGCCCTTAGCTAAATACCCCCATTATGAACATAATGGATTATGTTTCTTAGGCCCATTCGACTATTTCAGTCAGTTTCTCTTCAAATTAAAATATAAAACATTCAATATTTGATTTGAATGTACATTTCAATTTGCTGGGGCCACATACTGGTCCCAAAAATTCCAGAAAAATAAATCTAGCTATGTTTTGGCGATACAGTCCCAGCAAAACTAGTTTCGTCGAATTCTGAGACTGTTTGAAGAATGACCATTTTCTGGCCGATACAATTTAACTGTAATTGACCAAACACATTTTCCTTCGTCATGCTCACATATTAACTTCAAAAATTATGAAATTTGAAACCTAGCAATAATTTCACTTCCCGGATCCAACAAAAGTGGTTTCGTCGAATTCCGAGGTCGTTTGCAAAATGTCTATTTTCAAGGGCTATATATTCTCTATAGCGACCTTCTGAAAATTCATTTGGCCATAACTTTTGACTCTTGCTTTGAAACTTCGATTTTTCAGATTCGTTAGAAAGATATTCACTAAAAGATTTAAATATTTTTGGTTTCACCACAATCCGTTTTATTTTGCACCCGGTAAAGTCAGTCAAAGTTTGAATTGAAATTTTGAAACTGCCGCGCCATTTCAGGCCTTGTTTATAATTCAAAGTAATTATATTCATTTTCAAACATCAATTCAAACTACTTTTCGTCATTATTATTTAAAATATTTATTTTAAATATTTAAAATCCACTAAAATAGCCAATTTAAAATTTTTAAATTGGTTCAGATTTAATGGGTTGTTACAGTCTCCACCACTTAAAGCTTTTCGTCCCCGAAAAGGAGCAAAGTCGAAAGTGGTTTGATTAATCAACTCAACTTTCAATCTGGCTTCCATTCTTCAACTTTTCAGTTTCTAAGAATTTCCAAATTTTTCAAAAATTTGGCTAACACCCTAAATTTTCGAAAATTTTTGTCATAACCTCCTTTGTACGGGGAGGGGGTGGAAATTTATTGGGCCGTATTAGGTACCCAATAAATCCTAATAAGCATGCACATATTTATAGTGATATATTCCGTTGTCCACAGGGGAGTGTATAGATCATAACACCAGAGAATAAATTCTCGTCACCCTATAAATGGTTTTTGTGCCTTAATGACCAGAGAGACGTGTTTATCGTCATCTCCAGACCCGTGTGGGGTTTTTTATTAATCTGGGAATTTACCGTTATATTTTATATGGTCCATATCAGTCATTCAACCTGTAAAATATAGTCATCGCTGTACAAGCCTCTCGCTCATATGGTAAATCTTCAACCTCGTCACACAAGCTCCAAATACTTATGTGGTATATGATGAAGTATGCCTATCTTCAAGAAGTATGCCATGTATTGTAGTTCAAAATTAATTGTTACTATCCTATGGAGACATTTATTATTACACACAGAACAACCAGCACTCCGCATCCAATGGCATTCACAGGAGTTGATATAATAATAAAATTGCGCATCCAACTCATTAAGGTTTACCTATTTGTCGGGCACGCAAATAAATTCTTTACTCAACAGCTAATCCATTTACCTATTCAGACATATATAATGCACATGTATATATTCCTATTTGTTTTCTCATCAGCTTAAGGTGTGATTTAATCGAATAAATTCTACCATTCATTCTCTTGTTGATTAAATTAACTATCATTCGAATAATTTAATTAATCAAATCCACAATCACCCAACACAAACAACAATCAATTTTATTTTTAACTTTTCAAAATCATACTAATTAATTCATATATTCTTTTAAAATCATTCAGACTATATAATTAGAAAGTTATACATTCATGTAAAGAAAACAACAACAAAGTATAGAACAAAATGGTAATGCAAAGTATGGTAAATGTACCTTGTACCATAGTCAATCAGAGACATCCACCCTGCACTTATGGTAGGCTTTCTTAATGCTTTCCTCTGTTTCCCAAGTACAATCTCGCGGATCTCCACTCCATTGCAGTTTGACCAAGTGAACCTTCTTGTTCCTCAGCTCTTTGGTTTCTTTGCCAATTATCTTTAGTGGCTCTCTTCTAACTGCCAATTCTGGAGTAATTTCCAAATCCTGTTGTGCGGCTTCTTCTACAACGAGATCTAGATCATGCACATGCTTTCGCAGTTGAGATACGTGAAATACATCATGCACTCCGGGCAACCAATCAGGCAATTGAACCCTATATGCGAGAGTTCCAATCCGTTCAAGAATAGGAAACGGACCAATAAATTTGGGCGTCAATTTCCCTGTTTTACCGAATCGGATGACTCCTCTCATCGGAGATACTTTCATATATACATAGTCGCTAACAGCAAATGATACATCTCTTCTTCTCTTATCTGCATAGCTTTTCTGTCGGTTTTGGGCGGCTAGTAATCGTTTCTTAACGAAATCGACTTTGTCCGCAGCATCGCGAATCATATCAGGCCCCAATACAAGTCTATTTCCAGGTTCTACCCAACAAGCTGGGGATCGGCACGGTCTACCATACAATACTTTGAATGGAGACATTTTCAAGCTCGCCTGGTAGCTGTTATTATATGAGAATTCAGCCAAATGCAAATGGTCTTCCCATAATCCGCCAAAATCAATTATACAAGCTCGCAATAGATCTTCAAGAATACGCTTCACCCTCTCAGTTTGGCCATTTGTTTGAGGATGATATGCGGTGCTCAAGTTCAGTTTTGTTCCCAATTCTGCTTGGAATGCTTACCAGAATTTACTAGCAAAGATCAGGCCACGATCATTAATGATGCTCATGGGAACTCCGTGCAGTCTAAAAATTTCCTTGAAATAAACCTGCGCCAGACTCTGAGCAGTTCTATTCGATTTGACAGGTATGAAATGGGCGGTCTTCGTGAAATGATCTACGATCACCCAAATACTGTCATTTCCATCTATGAAATCCATAGAAATCTGTTCCCACTTTCCACCTGGGACTTCCAAAGGTTGCAACAATCCAGCGAGCTTCTGCTGATCGCTTTTAATTTGCTGACAGGTGGAACGTCGGCTAACATATATAGAGATATCTCTTTTCATTGCCTTCCACCAGAAAGTTCGCTTGAGGTCATTATACATTTTACTAACCCCCGGGTGGATACACAACTTGGACTTGTGACACTCGTCCAATACTTCTCTTTTGAGCTCAATGTTGTCGGGAAAACAAATCCTTCCTTTCAATCTCAGAACTCCTGCGCCATCCACTTGGAAATGGGAGACTTCGCCCTTTTGAATTCTTCCATCCATCTCCTTAATAAAACTATTGTCTTTCTGAAGAATAGCTATTTTATCAATCAACGATGGTGTAATGATAATACTGGCGATGATCACATTCTTCCTGCTGAGCGCATCAGCTACAACATTGGCTTTTCCCGGAGTATATAAAATATCTAGATCATAAGCTGCGAGAAATTCTAACCAACGCTGCTGTCTCATTTTCAGATCCGTCTGGGTTAATAAATATTTCAATGATTGATGATCAGTGTATAATTCAAACTTCTCACCTAATAGATAATGCCTCCAGATTTTCATAGCAAACACAATAGCTAACAATTCAAGATCGTGAGTTACATAATTCTTTTCATGTGGTTTCAATTGACGGCTATCATAAGCGACTACATGGCCTCTTTGCATTAACACTGCGCCAAGGCCTTCTTTAGAAGCATCGGTCCAGACTTTTAAATCCTGGTTGCCTTCAATAATTGTGAGCACTGGAGCAGTCGTCAATTTTAACTTCAGCTCCTTGAAAGCTGCCTCACATTCGGGAGTCTAGTTGAATCTCGAATGTTTCTTAGTAAGCTTTGTTAAATGACTGGATATCTTCGAAAAATTCTTAACAAACTTCCGATAATAACTGGCCAATCCGAGAAAACTTCTAACTTCTATGGGCGTACGAGGCTGTTTCCAATTCTGAATAGCAGTGATTTTACTGGGATCCACTGAGATTCCTTGTTTTGACACGACGTGGCCAAGAAATTTGACTTCTTCTTGCCAGAATATACATTTGGAAAACTTTGCTTTCAAAACATTCTTTCTGAGAATTTCTAACACTTGTTCCAAATGTTTTTCGTGCTCGCTTTCTGACTTAGAGAAGATCAGAATGTCATTAATGAAAACCAGAACAAATTTATTCAAAACTCCTCTGAATACTCTGTTCATTAGGTCGACAAAATATGTTGGAGCGTTACATAAGCCGAACGGCATTACTAACCACTTGTAGAATAAGTCTAGGCCTCTGAATGCTGTCAAAGGAAACACTCTTCGGCAATACGAAGTTGATGGAAACCTGTAGCTAGGTCCATTCGGGAAAACACTTGTGCGCCATTCAATCGATCCAGTAGATCATCAATCCGTGGCAATGGATATTTGTTCTTCAGCATCTGCTTATTCAAGTCACGATAATCTACACGTAGTCTGAGAGTACCGTCTGACTTCGGGACAAATACCACTGCTGCCCCCCAATCAGAGAAACTAGGCCTGATCAGACCTTTCCATACAAGCTGTCTAGTTTGATTGTCTAACTCTTCCTTTTCCTTCAAGGTCATTCTTCGAATAGCATGGACTACTGGCCTTGCATTCGGAACTAAAGAGATTTTGAAATCAATTTCTCTCTACGGAGGTAAGCCAACAACTTCTTCGAACACGTCCGCATAATTCTTGACAACAGGGATATTTTCAATGTCGACCGAAATATTCTCCGGAACGACAGGAACAGGATCTATTTGAGCAGGAGAAACATCTAATGCTACCCAGAAGTCTTTTCTATCAGAATTCGGGCCTTCACATGGAATGGTAATATATTCCCCGAACTTTGTTTTTGCCTTAACAATTCTTTTGATGCATTTAACTTATGCTTCATATTTGGTTAACCAATCCAATCCCAGTATAAGGTCAAACTCTGTAAAATTCATCACGATCGCGATGGTGGGGAACCGATAACGGGAAAAAGAGACAGGCACTCCACAAACTCAATTAAGATCAAGGGAACCCCCAACCGGATTATGAAAAGTCATGGGTGTTTTGAGCTTCTTTAAATTCAAATCCAGTTTCTTAACTGCATTCTTTGCAACAAAGCTTCGCGAGGCGCCTGTATCAAACAGTACTTTAACTGGAATATCCTTGACAGTAAGCATGCCTTCTAAAACATCTGGCCTTTCCTGGCCAGATGAGGATGCAGGAACTTCTGCTACTTTATTTACCTGTACCATTCCAGGTTTCTCTAATAACCGGCAATCCCGCTTTATATGACCAGCCCGATGGCACAGATTGCATTTCCTAGTGTCTTGCAACTTGTTCTTGGATTTAAACCCACCCTTTAATTGCTTCTTTAAGGGTCCACGGTTTATCGACAAATGTCCTGGTTTCTTGCAGATATTGCATATTGCGGTCGTTACGGGTCCTTTCTCAGATGTAACATTTTCATGATTGAATCTAGGCTTCTTTCTAAATCTAGACATCGTATAGGCCTCAGGCTGTGTACTCGTCTCTGGGCTATCAGTTTCGAATTTTCTTTTGCTGCTAGAACTGGCTTCCTCTTCGTCTCGCAACATACCTTTCCTATCGAGATCCTCATACTGATAAGCCATGTATATTATTTCAGAAAAAGGAAGCTTCACATGCCCCCATTACTTTATTCTGGTATTTTCTTTGCAGACCATAAATAAACCTCAGATTCTTCCTCTTTGGATCTTGAATTAGATGAGGGGCAAAATGAGAAAGTTCGTTGAATCTCTTATGATATTCTGGGATATTCATATCTCCTTGTATCAAATAGTAGAATTCATCACATAACCGCTCAGTTGCTTCTGGAGGAATAAATTTTTCACTGAAAAGCTCTTTGAATCTATCCCAGGTGATTTCAACTTCTGGATTATCTTTAACAATCGAATCCCACCAGAACAAAGCTTCGTCTTTGAGTGCCCAAGATGTCAGCAATCTTTTCTGGTCATCCCTCATCTTTAAACCTTCAAAGATTTTCTCAGCAGAACGAATCCAAGCTTGTGTTTTAGCAAAAGATTCTTCGCCCAAGAATGGTACTCCACCTATATTTCTATATTTCTTAAGTAGAGCTTCTATATCTGGGTCTGCATTCCTTCTGTTTCTGGCACTCATTTTCTAGTACTTCTGCAAATAGCAGACCAAGTGTCAGGTCAACAGAAAAGATATTATAAAGCATAGAGACATATACTTGAATGTAAATGTGTCTATCGAGGTGTATTTCATTCTGCTATACTCATACTAGGATATTACTGATCCTATATGTAATGAGTTACTCATCCTAGAACACTACTGGTTCTATTTTTGACGAGTTCGTTAATTTGTTATATTCCAGAACTAAGCTTAACCAAAGCTCTGATACCACGTTTTTGACGACCCCAAACCCCGATAAGACAGTAGCAAGGGTAATCTTTGGAATATAACACATAAACAGATAATAGCAGAACAGAAATAATTAAACACACCAGATAATGTACAATAGAATGCACTGGAGAAATATAATCATCAGAGTTACACAGTATATAGGATCATACTTAGTACAAAATACAGTTCAGCTATACATAAATGTCTACTGCGGAAAAGAAAACATAATATGTACAACAGGAGCTGAACAGCATAAAAAGAGATAAATGATAGAATCCATCTTCAGATCCAGCTATCCAGAAAGAACATGCTAAAACCTGAATACAAGGCTGCCCGTGTAGAAAAAGGGGCACCCGAGTTTGCAAGTGAAACAAACTACGAGTCAGTCATGGGACTGGTATGAGAAATCTACTTAACACACTTTGCAATATGGCTAATCACAGGACCACACCACTTTCGCGGAAAGGGTTTACTCCATTGGTTTGCCAATGCTTTAAAACAAATAAATCTTTTGAACATCGCAATGCTTTTTATAAAGATGAAGCCGATATAAGACTCAAGTCCCATCACACAATGCAACGCAAACCGGGGGATAGAGTTTTACCTTATATCGACCAAGATATGCTTAATACGCGTAAATTAAAATCACCTAAAATGTAAATTTTATCGTTTAATTCTTAATCAGACTCCAACCGTAAACTAGTAAGAGAACGATTCCCTAAGTATTAACCCCGAAGGCCGAAACCAACATCAGACCAATACCCAGGAAACCATCCGTCTTAGCTCATTTCCAGTTAGTTTCTAATTTTAGATACAATCATAAATATCAATCATAGATGGCATAAGTGCCCAATACCACTATGTCGTCATATATAGGTATACAATCAAAACCGCACGATGTCGTATTTGAAAATTGGATTTCCGTCATGAACCAAGGCAAAAGATAGTCCTTACCAAATTCGGGACGCTCTAGCCCGTGTCTCAGGCAAGCGCGCAGGCAAGCCTTGGATTGTCAAGGCCGGTCCACCGATGTGGATTAAAATTCCTGGACACTGCGTTTCCCCGCTCTATGGGGCGTCACTGGTCATATCCGACCACACCATCGGCTCCGAAGAGACCGAAGCAAACCGAGGCCTCGCTTTCCATCATCCATATAAGTAAAATACCCGGGCGTGCAAAACCCAAAGCACCACTCCTAGCTAGAAGGAAACGCATGTCCTCCCTGAAGTTTGCCTCCCGTTTCTAGCTCATACCGGGGTGTGAGGCTCGCGAAACAACGCTATACACAAAGCTATGCTATATAGGCCGTGCTTTGATCATCAACCACAAAGCTCTGCTTTTCAACAAAAGCTTTGATCATTGCATCTCAGCATGCCACACAGGCAATTCACGCCATGCAACTGACGTCTATCAATCACACGGAATGAAATCCAATGTCATACACACCGTCCATTTATAAGTCCATCCTGGGTCTGAACGAAATCGGAGGATCTTTATTCCTCGCATATCCGTACAATCAACATGTACGTCCGGACGGCTACTACTTCCACCCCTTCAAGGTAGCTACTCCTATCATGAGCATCAGTAGCACTCCTCCCTTCGACATGAAGATCATCGGTCTTGCACCGTCTTCTTATCTTCGACTTTCACTCATCGAACAATTATTTGAAATGAGAGTCAACTTGGCCTTTTCAAATAATTCACGTATATTTAGAATTTCAAATCAATTCGTTTCAATGGTCAAATTATTCGATATCACTAATTCTGTTCTTTAATGTACTTTTCACGCCAAACACATTCAACCATCAAATATCACATAAACTGAGATAATTCAGTTTATTTCCATTCCATATCGTTTATAATATTTTATCACGATTGTTCGCTATTTTTATTTATTTAAAAATAGCCAATTCATTCAAACGACGCTTCAGGCCATAACGCGGCTGTGGCGCTATTTTTCTTCAGATTTGATTTACACATATCTGAAAATCTAACCGTTGAATCTTCACAAATTTTATACCATTAGAAAGATCTTTTCAAAACGAATCCAACGGTTTCAGTTTCGGGAAATTCCGACGGTCGGATCTCCTGCACTAATCGTTTGAAGTTACGATTTCAAAATACGAACTGCAGCGTCGTTATTCGATTTAATTTAATTATATATATATATATATGTATGTATGTATGTATGTATAATCGATTCTGGCATTGTTTTTCTTCAGATTTGAATTAAACATTCCAGACAATCCAACCGTTGGATCTTCACAAAGTGGGTGTCGTTGGAAAGATATTTCCAAAGCGAACCCAACAGTTTCGTTTTCGGGAGAATCCGACGGTCGGATCTCCCGCACTAATCGTTTGAAATCACGGTTTCAAAACACGAAACTGCAGCTTCGTTATTCGGTTTATTTTAATTAATTATATATATATAATCTATTCTTCGATTTCAAAACCATATTCATTTCCTACATTTGATAAAAATGATGTTTTTATCCAACATGCATTTATTTCAACACTTCATTATTTTTAACAATTCATGTATATAATAAAAACGTGATTTTTATTGTAAAACAATTTATTTTAAAACGCGACTATTTTATATAGTTCATATAGATGATAAAAATATGATTTTTCTTATAAAAAAATTTATTTCAAAACATGACTATTTTATATAGTTCATATAGGTGATAAAAATATGATTTTTATTATAAAACAATTTATTTCAAAACACGACTATTTTATATAGTTCATATAGATGATAAAAATTTGATTTGTATTATAAAACAATTTATTTCAAAACATGAATGTCGTTCAACACATGAATTTCTATTCAACACATGAATTTCTATTCAACACACGAATATAATTCTAACACATGAATATTATTGAAAATTTCGGCAGCATAACGGCAGGGTAGTTAAAACCGGGACCGTCCCTAGTACGGCTCCTCGCTCTGCCTTAAAACCTCGCGGTTTTTGACAGTGGGGATTTTCATGAATCTAATTCGCACGTAGGCGAGCATGTTTTCTTTCATTTCCACAACCTATTCTAATATTGTTTTCAACCACAAATGGGTATTTTTCAACCACAGTCAATCATTCTCAACCACAAACAATTCTATCAACCATTCGCATTATTCACCAAATTTCACATCAACCAAATAATCCAAACAATATCACAACCAATAAATATCGTCCATGGTCTGTGGACGAGGGGAGTGTGTGTATATATATATATATATTCGTATATAAATATATTTCAATTCATTTCAATGTCATTTCATCGCATATATAATTTTTACAACGCATATATAGCTTATACATCGAACATACAACTTATACAACGCTTATACATGAGGTGTACAACGCTTATATAACTCATACATCGACTATATAATTTATACATCATTGTTTTCCATATTATTTATAAATTTGAAATCTCACAATGGGTTCCACTCCACCAAAAATTGCAGAAGGCTCAGAAAAATAAGCGGTCTCTTCTAGAATGTAGAAGACGTCCACACGAGTCCACTGTCTCTTGATTCACTGGATTTCGAGTTCGTATGAGAAAGATATGGTTTTATAAACATTATTGACATTTTAAAGTTAATTAATAAATTAATTAACTAAAAATAAACCTTTCTTCTTCAATCTAATGTACAGGCCGACGCTCAAATAAACAGTTTGATCCCTAGGGTTTGAATTTTCATGAACCTCGAGACGCCGAACGTCGATCGCCTGTGACCACCTGGAGCGTCGCTCGCTCACCTCCCCGCGCCCCCAAGGGCGTTGAGTTCGATCCCCCTACGGCGTCGGAAAACGCCACCTAACGGCGTCAGTTCCTGCCCAAAATTCTCTCTCAATTTTGCACGATAATCCACCAAACTGGTAAAGATGGAAAGAGCTTGGAGCGATTTATGATTTTGGTTTTGAAATCTTCGAAAATCACTGATGGGATTTGGAGAAAAATCGGATTGAATTTTTGAACAACCCTAGCCCTTAATTTTCAACTAACGGTGGCTTCAAAGGATTCTAGGGTTTTGTAGGAAATTAGTTTATATTTTTAATTATTTATTTTCGAAAATACTAGTTTTTACATCCGAACTCCAAATAAAACCCAACGACTGTCGCCCCTAGCTAAATACCCTCATTTCGAACATAATGGGTTATGTTTCGTAGGCCCATTCGACTGTTTCAATCATTTTCTCTTCAAATTAAAATATAAATATTCAATATTTGATTTGAACGTACATTTCAATTTGCCAGGGCCACATAATGATCCCAAAAATTCCAGAAAAATAAATCTAGCTATGTTTTGGCGATACGGTCCCAACAAAACTAGTTTCGTCGAATTCTGAGACCGTTTGAAGAATGGCCATTTTCTGGTCGATACAATTTAACTGTAATTGACCAAACACATTTTCCTTCGCCACGCTCACATATTAACTTCAAAAATTATGAAATTTGAAACCTAGCAATAATTTCACATCCCGGATCCAACAAAAGTGGTTTTGTCGAATTCTGAGGTTGTTTGCAAAATGTCTATTTTCAAGGGCTATATATTCTCTATAGCGACCTTTCTGAAAATTCATTTGGCCATAACTTTTGACTCCTGCTTTGAAACTTCGATTTTTCAGATTCGTTAGAAAGATATTCACTAACAGATTTAAATATTTTTGGTTTCACTAAAATTCGTTTTATTTTGCATCCGGTACAGTCAGTCAAAGTTTGAATTGAAATTTTGAAACTGCCACGCCATTTCAGGCCTTGTTTATAATTCAAAGTAATTATATTCATTTTCAAACATTGATTCAAACTACTTTTCGTCATTATTATTTAAAATATTTATTTTAAATATTTAAAATCCATTAAAATAGCCAATTTAAAAATTTTTAATTGGTTCAGATTTTACGGCTTGTTACACTTAAAATCAAATTCTTTTTCCCCTTATCCCCAAATTCAGCCAATGTCTCCATGATTTCAAAATACTTGCATCCTGCTCCACTTTTTGATTTCCTTATGATTGTCTACGACTGCTACAATCTTAAAATAAAAATCTTTTTCCCATTCTCCCCAAATTCAGCCAATGTCTCCATGATTTCAAAATACTTGAATCCTGCTCCATTTTTTGATTGGCTAACTTTATTCCAACCCCCATTTTAAGGTAGTAGCCCCCCCTAAAATTAATTAATTTTTTAAGACAAAATTACCCATATCTCTTACCATCTTACTTTCTTCTCATCTGGGCTGAACATTCACGTACTTTTCAAACTTTCTGAAAGTAGCAAAATTCAAAACCCTAATTCTTAAAAAAGTGAAGAGAAAATTCAAATCTAAATAATTATTTGGATGGATTTTGAAGAAGAAGATGATTTCTTAATGCAATCACAACAGGTATGTCAATTTTTTTTCTTCTAAACAAAGATGAAATACCAGCCGATGAAGGCAAAAAAGAGAGAATCGAAGCACAACCTCGTATAAACTGAGCGAGGTTTAACAAAAAACCACGGCTAAGGGAAACGTGGTCAAATGAACAACCACACATAAAGACAGCGTAGAAATACGTCTAACCACGTTTTATTTCTTCATTTAGCTTACATTTTCAACATATAGTTCATATTTTTTTTAAGATCATGTCGTCCCCAAGTTTTGAAGAAGAATTGCAGGATGAAATGGTTTTGGATTATTCAAATGAATTCACGACGTATGTTGTAAGTTGAGTTCCGTTAATGTTTGAAATAGTAAAAATAAGTGGTCTTGGTTCAGTGTTAAACCACGTTTAATGTCTACGTGGAATGTCTTCCATCCACGTTTTATTACAACGTGGTTCGTTCTTTATCCACGTAAGTTTCATATGTGGTTTTCTTCCTTACCACGTATTTTCAGAGCGATAAAACTCATATTTTGTTCAACATCTACTTCTGATGTCAACTAACGTAGTGGTTCCCCTTTTCTAATGCAGATATTTCCATCTAGGAAAAAAATAATCGATTGGGTTCGTGATACTGGAAAACGCCTTGGATTTGTTATCATACTACTCAAATCAGATTCTGTTTCTTCAGTCAAAAAGCCTAGAATTACGTTTGGTTGTGAACGAAGTGGTGCGTATAAGAAGCGAAAGGATAAAAGCCCGAAGAACATGAGATTAACAGGTACCAAAAAGTGCAACTGTCCCTTTAAACTTAAAGGTGAAAAACTGCCGACTTTCGATGATTGGCGATTACATGTAATTAATGGTGTTCATAATCATTCTGAACTTAAACATATGGAAGGTCATTCGTATATTGGTCGGCTAATGGAAGATGAGACCAAGTTAGTTGTTGAGATGCATAAAAACTTGGTAAAACCAACAGAAATTTTAGCGACCATCAAAAGAAACAATCCTTCGAATTATACATCAATCATGACGATTTATAATGTAATCAAAGCACAAAATGCTATAGAGCGTGAGGGGCGTTCTCAAGTTCAATATTTGCTCAGCAAGTTGAAACAGTTTGGTTATTTTGAATGGCATCGTAGAACGCTTGATGGAACAGATATTATTAAAGATATTTTTTGGGCACATCCTGTTAGTTTGGATTATCTACGTACATTCCTCAAAGTTATTATACTAGATTGCACATATAAAAAAAATAGGTACATATTTCCTTTACTTGAGATTGTTGGGGTTACATGCATGGATCTTACATTTTGTATTGCAATTGCATATTTAGTTGCAGAAACCGAGGAAAATTATATGTGGGCTTTAGAGCGTTTGAAATCCATTATGATGGATTATGAAATAGATTTACCATCGGTCTTCATTTCCGATAGAGAGACAGCATTAGTAAATGCTATTGGATTTGTATTTCCGCAATCCGCTCACATGTTATGTACATGGCATATTAAAAATAATGTACTAACGCATATGCAAAAGAAAGTGAAAGGGATGGAGCTTGAAGAAAAGAAGCCTTTTTTATTTGACTGGAATGAGTTGGTTTGTTCAAAGAACGTTGTTGCTTACAATGAAAATCTGCAAGTGCTGCATGAAAAGTATGCAAATATTACTTCACTATTGAGATATATTCATGACACTTGGCTGGATACATACAGAGACTGGTTTGTTCATGCATGGACGGATGACTACATGCATCTCGGAAATCATACTTCTAATCGGTATTGTTCTATATTCCTTTGTTCATATTTACTCAACATAACTTTGTTGTCATACTTTGTGCATGTCTTATGCAGGGCTGAGTCCGCTCATTCGAAATTAAATAAACATTTAGGTAGCTGTCACTGCAATTTCGAACAAGCTTGGACAAAAATGCATACATTATTGGAACTCTCATTTGCTGACCTTAAAGCGTCATTCGAGCAGAGTTTAACAAAAGTAAAACATATATTTCATATTCGAGAGTTCAAAAATTTAAGGGGCGTTGTTTCTGTCAAGGCACTAGATTTGATAGATTCAGAATTACAAAGAATAAAAGATGTTGGTGATGAAGAGTTATTATGCGGATGCGTCATTCGTAGAACTCATGGATTGCCTTGTGCGCATGAGTTAGCTCGGTTCGGGCCTAGTACCGCAATACCACTTGAGATGGTAGACGTTCATTGGACAAGGTTACATCTTATAGAAAAAAGTGGAAATAAAAGTGTTGGGGTTATGGACAAAATAGAAGCACTTATTCAAGACGTAAAAAATATGGACACTCCTTATCAAATGCAAATTTACAAGAAGATGTTAGAGATTGTGGAGCCACGTATGTCCTCCCTTGCTTCTCCTACAAGCAAAGTATAGACACGAAGTAGAGAAAGCAAAAGAAGTGCCAATACGTCAACAAAGAGGATGCTTTCGTCATTTGAGCTCGTCGAAAGTGTGTACTTACAAAATTCATACACTTCGAAAAAAGCTCGTACTGAAAAACTTCCAATTCGTAAACCGAAAAAGGTACGTTAATAAATATACTTTTAACTTTGAATATAAATCATGTATGTGTTAACGTATTATATCATTTTTTAACAGTTTGATGAATTAAGCAAAGGCATGAGAACTTATTTGGATTAAATACCATCGGAGTTCAAACATTTTGTTACGGATATTATTGACGTCCGACCGGACGGAAATTGTGGGTACAAATGTGTAGCCGCTTTGCTTGGTTACAGAGAATCAAGGTGGAGTCAAGTTAGGAAAGAGTTAACAGAGGAATTGCAAGAAAATCAAAATTTGTATGATCGCGTGTTTGTATAGGAAGGCAGAAGCACAACTCTTCTCAACAGTCTAATGCATGAAGATGACGAATTTGCGCCTATGAAAAAATGGATGTCAATGCCCGATATTGGTTATGTTATTGCAACTAGGTATAACGTCGTCATATTTAACATTAGCGAAAGACTTATGCTGACAATACCTCCGTTGAAAGGGAAGGTGCCTCCCCCATCATTGCGCATGGAAATGGGTATTGCTTTTGTTAATCAAGATCATTTTGTTCAGGTATACGTCTTTCACCTATGTATACTCCAAATTAATGTTCATTTCCTTTTATAACTCATGTCCCCGGTTCCACCTATTTATGCAAAATGGTCTGAGGCTTGTGATAAGGATGCAAGTTGTTGGGAGGCCATTTACGTTGATAGAAGACAAGCATGGGATAGTAGAGATGCATACGCAGATTGGGAGCATAACTGATCGTTTTTTTAATTTAAATTCGATTATAGATCATTTTGGTCGATGTACTTGAAGCTTGTTCAATGGAATTGAATGACAATATTTTAGTCAAAATGTTAGGAGTTGGATCATTTTTTGGTCGATGTATGTCTGAAATGAATATCAGTGTTTATACTTTGGCTAATGTTATTTTTTTGACTTTCTGTTTGCTCAACGCTCTGTAATAACGTGGTTAACACACCGACCATGCATAATGTCAACGTGGTTGGCACACGAACAAACTGAAAACTGAGCATGGACATAATCATTTCCTTGTATACACTTCCCTTGGTTTTCTCGCTGACTACGTTTCTACAGAGCGTGGTAAAATCCTGAAAGTGACCAGATTTTGTTTGAAAATTTTAACGGCGAGGTTAGTAAGAAAACTAGGCCAGATATCTCCATGGTTGCATAATCATCCACGTAGGGTTACGGCATGGAAATCATGCTGACCTCGTATTATTTCAACATGGTTTTCTGGTTGACCACTTTTATACAGAGCGTGGTGGTAACAGAAAGCAAAAAAAAAAAAAAAAAAAAAAAAAAAAAACAAAAACTGCTGCTCAGCTACACATCTCTGAATCCATAAACAAATAACAGAATCATCCTCAAAAGCACATAACATGATTGTTCTAGCCACAACAAACTCGATGTATATAACATGACACATAACATAGCCTTAAAAACACATAACCCGCAAACAAAATCGAAGCCATAAAATAAAAAAACTGAATCATAATACATGCCATAACGAATTCCATACCATACCAAACCATTCCATAACATACCAAACCAAACCATGTCCATTACAAAATACATCATACAACCACATTGTTCGAAAATAAGAACTAAAGTCATTACCGTAGTTTTGAAAATAAACAGACCAAATAACCATAACCACATCCAAAATACATCTTCGTCAAACTGAAACTAGCAAATAACCTAAACGTGAGGCATGACGTAGCGTGCAACAGCAACTCTAGCATGAGCAAACTGAGGATTCGGTTCATTCAACTAGCCGTGAACCTCATGAAGGGTCTGGAAAAAAAAATTAAAAATGACCTGAATAAAAACATAGTATGCAATGATAACACTTTATATTCTGAAAATAAACATACCGAATACAGCTGAGTGTAGGTAGGCTGAAAAAATGGGGCTCCAATCTCTATATTATCCGGTAGATGTTGTGGATTATGAACCCGCAAGACACCATGTTCTCTATACCAGTCCATATAATCATCTGTGTAAGTCAACATAGAATGATGGAGTGGTACTGATGTACGCCCTTCTGCTATCACATGATTGTACCAGTTCTCCCATATACTCTCCAGAAATTGATAACGCACCCGAGTGTATGTAGTTGAATATGTGCCGTGACGAGTGTTTGATGCGACAAGAGGAATAGGGGCCGTTGGAATGTTCTGAACTCTGCCGAACTGTCTAAGTACTCTGTCAGGATGGTACGGCTTTACGATATTCAAACAGAGAATGCAACCACTATACCATGATATAGGATGGAAGGGATGATAGAGTCGCACAGAAATATAAGGCTCAAAAATAACCTAGTCAAACATGAAAGTCTAAATCAATATTTCTATATGGATAAAAGCATCATTAATATTATTAATTATATAATTAATGAAGAAATTTACCTGTTCAACTAGAATGTTATCGAGGAATATACGTAGTTCAACTAGTGAAGCAACACAATCTATAGACGGATTCCATCTAGAACCACGTGGGAAATTCTCATAGTATAGTTTTGTTGATGGATGAAAGCAGTGGAAATGCTCAAAAATTCACGACTCTAGCAAACATAGAAATCCGGCAATTTGTTTCACTCCCATACGTATTGCTAGTCCAAGTTGCCTGTGTAGAAAGGCTAGTGTTGTTGATCCCCATGAGCATGTGTTGACAACTTCCAAGTTTTTAAGTGGCTCTAGAAGGGGAATGTGCACATGAGTCTTGCTTTTATCAGCAAACAACGTGATGCCAAGCAGAAATAACAAATACGCGCGAGCAGCACGCCTAATAGCTCGATCAGTCCACTCATCGCTCACTTCTTCAAATACTTCATATAAGGTGGACAAACTTAGCTTATGACCAACCCGGTCATTCATTTCCATCCTAGCTGCTTGTTTAGAGATTCCAAGATACTTAGAAACAAAGCTAACGGCCTGCTCCATATCTTATGACCTGCTTTGTATCGGTTTCCCTTCGATTGGAATGTGTAATACAGATGCGACATAAGCAAAGGTAATTGTCATCTCACCGAAAGGCAAATGGAAAGTATTAGTCTCTGGATACCGGCGTTCTACAAAAGCCGAAATCAAATTCTTGTTAACACTCTAGTAGCAAGTGCTAACTATGAGATATAATCCAGACATCTCAATAAAGGCTTTAAATCTAGAAGCGTTATCCGAAATTATCCACTCCGATACCCGTTGAGCGTGATTAACACAAGTAAGCGGTCCTTGTTCCTACACGAATTCATTTGTAATTAAAAAAATGATGCAATTAAAATTCAACTACTTATAATTATAAGCCATGTACCTGATCAAGCCATATCATGGAAGCAACATGCGTATTAAAATCTTTAATCACGTCGTTGGTTTTTTGTCCTCCTTTCTCATCCATATCTTCTTCAGCTTCACCCTCTTCTTCGTCTTCTTCGGCATCACTTTGTGAACCATCTCCCTCTTCTTCTTCTTGCTGCTCCTCTTCTTCGTTTTGCTCCTCTTCTTCTTGCTGACTTTCACTTTGCCTTACTACTATTTTGTACTGTTCTTCGGTTTCATCATCCCTACCCAAATTCATGTCTGAACTTGTTCCTTGGGCCGCCAGCTGTCTCTTTTTTCTTTCAGAAGCATTCATTCTTACACGAGGAGGCATCTAAAAAGAAGTAGCAAACATCGAGTTAGATAAAGATTCATTGTCACATTTTTTTTTTTTTTTAAATTACAGGTCACAACGCAGATCAAAATCGTGGTTCATAAGTAAACCACGGAACAAAGCTACGGTGAAAATCATATGACCACGGCCAATTTTGACGTGGATAAAAATACTTCCATGTTTAAAACCTCCGTGGTTATATATTTTTCCACGTTCTTGTTCATCGTGGTAGCCTGAAACGATCAAAAAAAATTTAACCAAACCCATCGCCAGCACTAGCTAAAGCAGCTCAACAATACTCAAACCCTAACTAAAATTGTTCTCAGCGCTGTAACTTAATCATTCAAATCGACATTACCTTGACTTCCTTTGTTTGATTGAGATTCTAGAGCGCGATTTCTACTTTGATTGCCTTGATTTCTCCTTCGAGCCGCCGTTGATTGGGAATCAGCCGCCGTTTCTTATACCCTAGAAATGAAAAGGAACTGCGTTGGAGAAGTTAATGGGAGGGGTAGTGTTGGAAAAGCAAGAGGGCTGCTTACTAATTGTTTGGATACACTTTTTTATTTTATTTTAAGGGGGCTACTACCTAAAAAAGGGGGTTGGAATAAAATTAGCCTTTTTTGATTTCTTTACGACTGTCTACGACTGCTACAATTTTAAAATCAAATTCTTTTTCCCCTCTCCCCAAATTCAGCCAATGTCTTCGTTCGTTTTCACTCCTGCGAAATTCAACATCTCACCAAAAATTTGTGCACACATAAGCATTGCAGCTGATTTTTTCTCTTCGTCCTGCCACTACCACACCGATTTCCTCATCCAATGCTGTTATTTTCTTTACTATATCCTTGCTGGGACATTGTCGCACCCTCTTTCAACTAACATAACTTCTGCAACTTCTACCCAGTTACCATCAATTTCTACCCAAAGGTATGTATATCGTCTTCTACCTCATTATATTAGACAACTTCTAATTAGGTTTATCAAATTTTGTCTTCCACTTTTTAGCAGCTACCTTTATTGCGGCTAATCATTTCACATGTAATCTTGCTGCCTTCAATTTTGGTTGATTTTTTGTGAAAATAAATAGTTTTAATTTTAATTTTAAAACCACTCATTTCGATTTAATTTGCATCCATGCTTTTGGAATTTGAATAGAACTTGACTGATATTAGTCGATAATAAAGCATTGCTTTCACATCATTCACTCACTATTACAATTTATAATAGTTTTAGTATAAATCATGTAGCTTTATACGCATCTAAGTGATGCGGTTTAAACCATCGGTAGTTTTTCTGCTTTTCAAAGGCTTTGAACGAAATTCTAAACATTTCAAGATAATTCTACGATATGCAATAATAAATTGATTAATATGTTTCTACAATGATGGTGGATAATTGATATATTATTTATGTCACCAATGTTTAATCTATATATCAAAAAAAATTCATTTTGATTTTTTACATACGCATAATCTCTATTGTAACATTTTTGTTTTAGTGATGCAAGTGGTTTGTCAGTCTAACACAGTTATTGCATTTACAAAAAATAAAATAAAAACAGGGTCCTACCCTACAGTGCCCCTTCTATGTCTACATATTCGATTGATATTCTGAAAGGATGGGTTTACACTGTCCAAAATAATTTACCCAAACACATATATGATTATCGAATTGAACAAATTATAATGTACCATGTAGGCAGCTCTTTATGTTAGTAGCAGTTGAGGCTCTGAGGTTCTACGCAAACAGTAGCATTTGGTAGTTTTAATATCAGTATGTTTAATTTTCGTAGACTTTGACGTATTATGCTTCTTATTATCGCTCAGATGCACTTTGATTTCTTTTATAGAAGTTATCAAATTCTTTTTTATTATCTTTGGTAACCAAAAGAACGTATCTTACTCCCTGAGAAGTTCACTTTATAAGCATATATCTTACCAAAGGAATATATCTTTTGTAACCAAAGGGACGTATCTTTAAAAAAGTTATCATATTCTTTTAATCTGAAGTTTACATATCTTACTTCTTGACAAGTTCACTTTAGTTATTTCTATTCCTATGAAATTTGCATTAATTTTTTTTTTATCTACACAAAGCTTGCATCCAGCACAACTTACTTAGGGGTTGTTCTTTGGCTCTTAACGGGTTCGTTAGCCAACGGACACGTTGGACGCGTCCAACGCGTTCGTTGACTAACGGCTCATTTTGAGCCGTTGGCACTTCCCACATTCCCCTACCCTTATAAATTCCCCCCCCCCTCCCCCCCCCCCCCCCATCATCTACTCCTCACTCACCTTCTTCCAACTCACTTTCTTCCACTCTTTCTTACAATGAAGAATACATTTTCAAATGATGGTGATTCTGATTCAGACGATTTAGAGAATATCATCCTAATTGGAGCGTACTTACGTGGTCGCCGAAGCGAAATAGGACGTCGGATTCATACTTCGACGTATACCGGATTGATGTGGATAGACGACATACTTAACGGTCATCAGACAAGATGTCAAAGGCAGTTTCGTATGAAACAGTTATATTTTCTTTCGTTATGCGATAGGCTGGAAAGTTGCGGATTGACCACTTCAGAAAATGTTACTGTTCGAGAAGCGGTTGGGATATTTTTATGGACTATTGCCACCGTTAATTCGAACAGACAAGTGGCTGAAAGATTTCAAAGGTCAGGTTGCACAATCTTTCATTATTTTCATGCTGTTTTGAATGTCGTCCTAGTATTATCTACCGCTATTATAAAACCGGGTGATCCTCAATTTAACTCAATTCCTGCTGAAATTAGCAATGATAACCGTTATTATCCGTACTTTAAAAACTGTATTGGTGCAATAGACGACACACATGTTATGGCACACTTACCTCCAGATCGAATTGTTCCGTATATCGGACGAAAATGATACGCTACACAGAATATTTTGGTTGTATGCTCGTTCGATTTACTATTTACGTATGTTGTATCTGGATGGGAAGGTACTGCACACGACAGTCGAATTTTTAATTTTGTGGTGAATGACAGAAGTTCCAATTTTCCTCATCCTCCTACTGGCCAGGATTATGTTGTGGATTCCGGTTTTCCACTTACAACTGGGTATATACCACCATATCGAAATGTTAGATATCACATCCCCCAGTTTCGTATGACCACAAATCAACCGAAATCCCATAATGAAATTTTTAATTTCTACCATTCTAGTTTACGTATGACAATTGAGAGGACATTCGGAATATGAAAAAAGAAATTTGTTATACTCAGAAATATGTCAACCTACAAGTTCGCAGCTCAAACAAAAATTGTTGTTGCTACGATGGCTATACACAATTATATACGCAAATACAATATGGGTAATCCAGATTCTATGGCTTATGATGATGATCCAAATCTTATTCCAGAGGAGTACGAACAAGAATACGCCGACGTGCGAAACATAGGCAATAATGACCTAGCATCGGCTCAATGCTATCAAGGCAGCGCTGATATGACAGTGCGTCACGATCACATAAGAGACGAGCTTGTTGCAGCAGGATTGCACTAATAGATTTCTGCAATGTATCATTTTATCTACTGTTTTCTTATTTCTGCAATGTATCCCTTTAGCTGCTTTTTTTGTATTTCTGCAATGTATCACTTTCTGTACTGTTTTTATGTAATGAACTGTTATGTTTTGTTAACTGTGTTATTCTGCAATAATTATAATGTTATGTTTTAATCTGTAATTAGTTAAATTACAAAATATAAATAAAATACTCCGCTTAAATTCTCCGCTTAAATACTCCGCTAAAACCGTCAAACGCATAGTCCGCTAACTACTATTCTCCGCTATAATACTCCGCTCAAATTCTCCGTTTAAATTCTCCGCTTTCGCTTGCAAAAAACACCCTTTGCTTTTAACTGAAATTCTACAGTTCAGTTATCAGCTCAGCATTAAATAAATAAAGTCAAAACGCCTTTTTGAATACTGGTGCATAAGAGGCAACATAATTATAATCTAATTTAACTTTAATGGTCATAAAACGTAAAACCAGTTGCTTGCTTAAATAACAATAACGATTGAAGTAGCTGATGTAAAATTAAAGTATCAAACCCCCACTTTACATGCACAATCCCTATTGTAACTTTTTTAACATTCAACTCTTCATGAGTTCAAGGTTTTACATAATACTGTTGCTAGCTATTTGGTAAACTGACAGTGTTAAATAACAAATTATTAGATACTGTATGTTTCTCATTGTTGTAATGTCAAAAGATACAACATGGATTGCAAATGATCTGACCAACAAATATGATAAACAAAGAACGAGAAAAGCTATACCCACAGTTATGGGGAGAATTTTGGACTGATTATGGTGTGGATGATAAAGACTCTAAACTGTGAATACATTTTGGGTTAAGATAGTGATATTTATTCTGGTGTTTACGAGTTCAGCATTTAGACAATCAATGATGGACTGATTATGCTGTGGATGTCTAAATTGTAAACCGAAGATTAGTTCCATTCTAAAAAACATCATTTATAAATGCAACACCTTATAATAATGGCAGTTTCTGTATACAACTCATTCACTCACTATTACAACTAACAAAATGAGAAACCAACTCCCACTAAGTAATAATGTTTTGGTTTTATGATAAATTCGCCTTTGATCAAGCCTGAGATCCACACTTATTAACGGTTCTGTTTTTTCATGGCCTTCTAAACTTATATGGTCACCGTAGATGACTTGCCTAGAACGCTACTTTAGGTTATCAATAGGGTCTTCTTTTTATCTTCTTTGTAAATTAGTAGGCTTCATTGCTGCCCTTGATGTACTAACGAAAACGCTTCTTGACAGTAATATAGTACACTTACGGCTTTTATTTATACTGAAATATCTACACATCACTAGACTTAATACTAAAGTTATTTATATTGAAAAATTTCATTTTTACATCAACTTAAGGAAGCTCCACATATAAACACATATTGGAAGCCATTGCATTCTTGCTACTCACATGTCATTCTAAGTTCACGCCATCGACACAGACTTCATACTATTCATAGAAACTAACCACTATTTATGTGATTTTTCAACCATTGCATACGACAATCTGCCTGTTTGTATAAATACTTTGAATATTGAGTCAAAGACTATGTAGAGGCGCCTTTAAGATATTTATTTTACCGCAAACCGATTTTGACATAAATGTTGAATATTTCAAAATTGAGTTGAAGTAGTGATACTTTTTTTGAAACAACTGTGTTTATAACAAGGTATGTTATTGATTTTAAAGACATCCAGATTATTCTTTTTTATTTTATTTTTTATTTTTATTTTATTTTTTTTATTTTTATTTTATTTTTTGCATTAGTTAGCTTGCTTAAAGGGATGTGAAAGTTACTTCCTTAGGTTCTTCATGTTTGCTATTTTTAATTATCGTTTATCCTCGAAGCATCTAGTGGTCGGTAGAGATAAATGAAGCTACAACCAGACAAAATATTGTTCAAGTTCCTATGATCATGTAAATTGGCGAAACAGGGAAGTTAAGGAGCTTCCAACACAAGTCAATTGAGTCAGTCTCAATAAAAGAGGTACATGTAAAAAGAAGACAATAAGCAAGTTGAATTTATGTTCAAATTTTAATCCTCTTTTTCCAATTAATCTATTATGAGCAGATTAAGGCTTTGTAGATTATATGCTTTTAATTTCAATGAATAAGTTGATGAGTTATGGTCAATGCATTCTTTGTTTAAATGCAGAATGCATGTTCCTTTTATCGCAAATGTTGCTTATTTGTGATGATTTACTGTATCTGCTGTCTTTCCTTTTTTTTGTAGCAACTTTCTTTGTCATATGTTGTTTTTATGATATTTATATTAGAAGTAAAGGTCCTATGTATATGTTTATACGTACGTGTATGTATGCATAAGGAGTGAGAGTGATCTACATCCTGAAATTTTATATCCTAAATGGGTTTCTTAGTATTTACTTGCAGTTGGAATCAATATTTTTTTGCAAATTTATGACCTATTTATCAATACCATCATCATGTTGCGATTGCATGTCTTCACGAAATGATGATAATAACGTCATTTTGGATTGCTTGCAATATTGCTTTTATTAAATGCAGCAATTTGCCTGATCATATATCACTAACTCAGCTCAGTGAGACAGTTCTATCAAGTGTGCCATATACATGCAATTTAACTGTACATCCATTATTTAAGGTTTTTGATGTTGATGATGGCATAATACCACCTGTCAGATTGTAACTAATCATTTTTGGAAAACCAAGAAAAAGCAAATATAGCGAAGTATCAAAGAAAAAAAAATTAAAAGAAAGAATAACAATATGCTTCATAGTCCATTGATAAAAATATAATAAAGCAATTAACATAGGTTATATTACCCGTAAGTACAAAATAATTTCAAAAGAATAATGCTTGCTCCAAGCAGCTAATTTATGTACAACAGTTGCGCGTAAAATACAGGTATTATCCAAACTGACTACATCATAGATATGTTGAACAATGCAGTCCAACATGCAAAGGTAGTTTACCTATTAACCAATAGGGAGCTTACATTAGAAGTTATAGTTATATACTCTAAATTAGCTTTCAAAAATTAGCTCAGATCAAAGTGGTGTAAATTGTAATTACTTTGAATGAAATTTGAAATTAGTATTGAACAGTATCTTCATTATATATTTACTTTTATTACACGAATTTTCCTCCAAATCTTAAGATATATATGATCATTATTATATTATAGTATTTATACAGTCCGGCCCAACCATGTTTGTTACCCTAGGCACGGTTTGTGAAAGCAACGTGATCAAATAATAAAAATTGCTTAATGTTATTTCAAAATTAAGCCAAAATTACCAATCACTGCATTACATATCAGTTGCTTAACAAGTTGTCCTTATCAAATAAACTATATTTTAAAATTTTGTTGCTCCACTTGCTGTCCTCTCCTCACTTCTGTTGGAAGTCTCTCTGGACTCCCTCTTGGGTCGGCCCTGTATGTATATTTACTTGCAATCTTCAGTTTTCCTTTTTGACGGGAAAGAGAAACAGTTTTTCGTGGACAATGATATCACATATTATGCTTGCAACAGGATAAAAATGGTTAACATGAAAAAAGAAACTTCAGCGGTAACAGAAATACAACATTGGATAGTGTGGAATTTGAAAACATAAATTGTTATCTTGATAGCCATAGCAAATTCTTAATTGCAATATAATATCATGAGCCAACCTTATACTTTCCAAGCACCTCATGCAGCATACTCCAACAAGAATGTTTTATAATGGGATAGTTACCCAGTAAGACAAAATGCCACCAATATTCATTAGAAAGAAGAAATCACCATGGGCATATAAAGATGAGGTATTATATCATACACATGATATAT
Organism: Allium sativum; assembly: GCA_030737875.1. NCBI lineage: Eukaryota > Viridiplantae > Streptophyta > Magnoliopsida > Asparagales > Amaryllidaceae > Allium > Allium sativum. The sequence continues at coordinate 1,029,329,306 of CM060912.1, forward strand.
ATCAACTTGATATATCAATTTTTGGAATCTCACAATGTCCCTTGTGCGTAGCACAGGCCATATACTAGTTAGTCCAGTATAGCCCAGTTATTGTTATAATTCAACCTAAAATTCTAACGTTTGCTCCATCCTTCGAGTAAAGTCTTTATGATCTGATTAACTTCACTACTTTCCCTTTTCAAATCCATGTATTTAACCTGTTTATCCATAATTTCTTTATTCATTCAACTTTTTGACGTCAAAAAATGGAACTCGTGACAATCAACCTCTAAAGTGTTTAATCCACACACAAATCGTCGAGTATTCTCACAATCACAATCACGGAATGCAACAACAATAATAAAAATAGGGAACAAGCAAGAATTTTTATAGTGGTTCTGCATAATCTAAGTCAATTACAGGTTAAAGTTTTTTGCTTTGTAAGAAAGTAGAGAAAGAAACGATTCATACACAAAATCCTTGTGTTGATGTGATGGTATTCGACCTTGTTGCAATTCCTTGTATGGGAACTAAAGAACCAAAAATTTCCTTTCTTCATCCTTTGAAACACATATTTATAAGTGAATTCCAGGTCGGGTTAGGCATGCCAAGTGGCAACTATTCTGGTTCGAGTCAACCACGTGTCATGCGATCCATATATTCAGGGAAGGCGATTATACTAGGTCTTCATGTGAAGATTAGTCTTTCTCGAAGTGCATGTTGCATGTTTCATTTGATCCGTAAAACTAGGAGCAAGAGTTGGTCAGAGTTGATTGAGTTTGTAGCTGCTGAAGTGGGGCTTTGTATTCAGGCTGATGGAGTTCGGATCGGTATGGTCGATCCAACCTAGCCGACTCGAAGTGAATGATGTGATATTCCAGTAGTAGAGTGAAGTGGAAGTAGACCCTTGTCGATCCAAGTATGCCGACCTGACGTTTAGTGACCCGAAAGTGTGCTTCTATAAGAAGCTCTGTAGTGTAAACTTAGGTCGAACCGACCATAGTCGACCCGAGATTTTGGTCGAACCAAGACATAATGCACGGTAATTTCATATTTCCAAAAAAATTAACACTTAAACCAAGTGAATCAAGTTATCAATGGATTATACTCAAATCCCTAGTGCTTTGCTTGATAGAAATTTAAGTTGTAATAACATTGCCAAAAGGCTGGTCAACACTTTTCCCCCCATAACATATCTTCCTTGAGAAAGGAAGACGTATTCTAGATAGTCCAAAAATTCATAACCCCTAAAAATCCAATATATAAAAGTCCAGAAATCCACGATCGCACTGGATCATATTTAGTAATAATAGAAAACCGACAACCATTGCGGGTCGTTTTAATAGATTACCAGAAATCCATGGTCATATCGGACCATATTATAAGAAAACCATGATCGCAAAGGATCATATTATAAGAAGACTAGAAAACTATAAATCCAACGATCGCTTTGGATCGTAATATAAGAGAAATCAAAGAAAGTCATTGTCTCGCTCGGCCAATCCGTTGCGAGTATAATCCATACCTACGAAGAAATTAGATAAATAGTTGTGTCAAATCCTGACAGTATCGCTTAGTCATTTCAAGAATTAACCAAATCCTGGTAAGATAACCTAACCCTTTCGGCATAATTCTTACCTAAAGGCTCAATTTGAGAATAATCCATACTTGAGTTTAACCGAGTTCTGTTTTCAAATCCTGACAAGACAATCTGATTTTCCTAAGTATAACCCTTACTTAGGAATCGAATTTGAGTACAAACCATGCTTATATTATGATAGAGCTACGCTTGCCACATCCTGATAAGATAGTCTATCCCTTGGCATAATCCATACCTAGGGTTTCGAGATGAGTATAAACCATACTTGGGTTGGGATTGAGAATCTTTCCATGCCCTGACAAGGTAATTAAGTTTGCCAAACATAATACATGCTTGAAATCAATTTTTATTAATTCCATAAATTATACATAATCAAAATAAAGCTTGATTGGTTTATCGTTGAATTCAGAGCACGCATAGGGACTAAATTCTAATCACGTACGTATGTGCTTCAATTTAGCCATTTATTCGTTGGACGGTTTTATTGTCGAGAAAAAAGTATGTCCACGGATTAAATCCTAATCCCCGTGCATATGTGGGTCGATGTAGCCATCTGAAAATCCTAAAACAAACAAATACATATATTATTCTTAAGAAAGCAAAAATACATGGTGATCTAATCTGATCAGCTGATGACGATCCCATGATTGCTCGATCTTGGATCATTCCCATTCCAGGGATTAGGTGGCGGTAGTGCCGATGTAGTCATTGTAGGTTGCTTGACATATTCAGACAACTCTCCACGTCTGATCCGCTCTTTGATAAGGTCACACAAATGCCTGCAGTCGTTAGTGCCATGACCTTCCATATCATGAAACATGCAGTGTAGCCCAGAATCTTATTCCTTTTGAATTGGCTTCCTCCTGGGAGGATTAGGAAAAGGAAGAGTTCCTCACACATCGAGGTATATACGTCTAGTAATGAAGAATTTATCTCGTTATACTTTTGTATTTGGGTTCTCTTCAGAACCACACATTTATATCATCCTTCTTTAATGCCTTTTCCTTACTCTTTCTATAGTTGGATGATCCTCCATCCTTTGGCATGAAAACATCAAGGTCATCCACCTTGATAATAGCGTCCGCTTGCCGCAAGAACCTGTCTGCCCTAAAATAGAATACACCAAGGTCTCTTGGAGGGTCTCGCTGTAAGGAGACTTTAAAGTTCGTTTTATCCGATATGCCTGATACGGAAGTCATAAGTACCATGGATGGTTCTGGTCGATCCGCCGACGCCACTGCCGTATCAAACCATTTCCAGATAAGAGCGTAGGGTCATGATGGGACACTCTGTCTAATAGATGTAAGTGTCATGACATTTTTTGGCCGAGATATGTAGACCCTAAATTACTCAATGAAGCAGGCGACCAAAGCGTTCCAGTTGGTGATTAATTCGGAATCAAGCTGCCGAAACCACATAGCAGTTATATCCGTCAGGAAGGGGGGGAAGCACATAGCCATGACATTATCTGACGCCAATAGTACTTCCATGTGGCGCATGTAGCGCAGCAGATGCATGATAGGGTCGGTCCTGCCTTTGTTTGCCTCCAAAAATGGTAGCTTGAAGTCAAACGGTTACAAGAATTCCTGATGTCCTATGAGAAAGTACAGTGATTGACATTATCCACACCGTCTTGAGATGTGCTACTTCTAGAAAAGCATCAATTCAAATTAGTAATCTGGTTTTCACCTCCAAGAAGTTGATGCCAATTACACAATCTGGTACTGGTGACTTCAGGACGAAGAACAACAGATGGTGGAAGTATGTCTATTTCGTTTCAGATTTAACAAAGTGCTGTGTCGGATTTTATTCTCAGGACAACAATAAAGAAATGCAAATTTGAACATGTAATCGCCAAAATCACAGAAAACTCAAAACATGAAACTTGTAAAACACATTTTTTTTCTTTCCAGAACTATAAAAATTATTGAATTCCTAAGAAACGTAAAAGTTATTATCAAAAAACCAACTGATATCTATGTCGAAGCACACAGAAAATTTCAATGATGGGACAATAAGGTTGCATCAAGTTTTTCGGCACTTTACGCAAAGAATTTTAGAAAGTGATCAACATGAAAGTTGTCACAATCTTTCCATCCTTTCCAAAACTTCAAGAAGATCCTGATTCCAATTTAAAACGAAAAAGATATTCTTAAATTACTACAACAATTCACAAATGAACATGCAACTAATAGAACTTAGGGATTTCTTGTTTAGATTAAGATTTCATGGTTAGAAATCTCAATTTTGTTAGTTGCATGTTCATTTGTGAATTTCTATTAGTAATTTAAGCATATCTTTTTTTGTTTTAAATCGGAATTAGAATTTTCTTGGAGTTTTGGAAAGCCTGGAAAGATTGTGGCAACTTTCATGTTAATCACTTTCTAAAATTCTTTGAATAAAGTGCCGAAAAACTTGATGCAACCCTACTATCCTGTCACTGGAATTTTTTGTACGCGATTTCATTTGGAACATAAATTCCAAAATGACATTTTAACCAAAAATTCACCATTTTAAGAACTAAACACACACTAACAATTCAATTAAACATCTTTAACATATTTTAAACTATTTAGCACACATACAACATCAATCAGGTTGTGTTTAATACAAATACAACCACACATACACACAACAAAACACTAATTAAATTAAAATTAAATTTATCCTAAGTTCGGCTCAATGCTGCCCCCGAGTCTTGGGTCGGTATGGCCGAGCTGACCTAGGATAGCATTTCCAGTTCCCATCTCTGATTTCTCCCTATCCAGGTCTACGTCAGCCTTCCCCTCGATAGTATTGCTAGTTGTCGTGCCGCAATGTTGCTCAATGAGTGGAGAGTGGTTATCCCGACTGTGTTAGGGTCAGTATAGAGGGTAGGCCGAGCCGGAGGTTGCAAAGATCTAGTCTGTGGTAAGATGTTTAGTCGATATGAAGCTTGGGCTGAACCGAGCCATGGTGTTGTTGTTACCCCAGCAGTGCTAGTTCTAGGGAGTGATGCAAGGTTGCTCAGCCTTCCACCCATTCGGGCAAAGAATATTTCCATCATCTCTTTTTTGCTTACGAAGGAGCTCATCTTGATGTTCCATCCTAGTCCTCATTTCCCTGAGCACATTGTCCATCTCTTCCCCTGTCAGATAAACAAAGGGGACTTCAAAGGAGGAAGCCTCCTGGCTTGCCTCGCTGCCTGTGGTCTGAGCTTGGGAAGACACTTCATCCTTCTTAGCTTCACCACCTTAAGTCCAAAGACAAGCTATCCAAATACTTTCAACCTAGAGACCGCCGTAGGTGCATGCGTGCCTCTTTCTAGAGTGCCAAAGTGTCGACGTCAAAAAATCGGACTCTTGACAAATCATCCCCCAAAGTGCGTAATCCACACACAAACCACTATTATTCTCATATTCACAATATGCGAAACAATAATAAAAATAGGCAACATGCAAGAGTTTTTATAGCCGTTTGGTTTAATCCAAGCATGCATCCACTTATAATCTTTGTTTATACTGTTGATTATAGGTTACAGTTGTTTGCTTTATAAGAAAGTAGAGAAATAAGTGATTTATATACGAATCTTTGTGGTAATATGATGGTATTCAGCCTTTCTTGTTGCGGTGTCCTTGCGTGAAAAGTAAAGAAACAAAAAGTCCTTTCTTCAGCCTTTGAAACACAAATTTTAGGTGAGTTCCAGGTCAGGTCGGCATGCCACTAGGCAACCAACCTGGGTCAGGATGGTTACGTGTCACGCGATCCATATAGTCAGGGAAGATAGCTATACTAGGCCATCACGTAAAGAATAGTCTTTCTCGAAGTGTGTGGTGCATGTGTCATTCGATCCGGAAAACTAGAGTAGGAGTTGGTGAGAGTTGATCGAGTTTGTATTTGCTGAAGTGAGGCTTTGGATTCGGGTTTGGTGGAGTTCGAATCGGTATGGCCAATCCAACCTAACCAACCCAAGGTGACCGATATGATATTCTAATGGTAAAGTGGGTCCTCGTCGATCTGAGTACACCGACCCGGCTATTACCGACCTGAAAGTGTGCTTCGATAAGAAGATTTGTATGTAAACTCAGGCCGAACCGACCATAGTCAGCCCAAGATTTTGGTCTAACCGAGTCCGGAAGCACACTAATTTCATATTTCCAATAGTTTTAACACTTTAACCAAGTGAATCGAGTTAGCAATGGATTTTATTGAAATCCCGAGTGTTTTTCTTGATAGAAATTCGAGTTGTGACGACCTTGCCAAGGCTGGTCAACACCACTTATGTTTGCAAACTGCACTGGAGTGTTTTTTAAATTTCTTTTTTTTTTCAAAACTCCCTTTACCCTTTAAATATCTAATTTTAAACATTTCTAGAAAAACTTAATACTTTTTCAGAATTAATAGGAATATGAAATATTTCTCAAAACATATCATTGTTTAAAATTTTCCATTTCTAAAACCATATACAGTGTTAGACTCGGTGGCCTTACAATTTCCTTTTTCATTAAAACACTTGCCCTCTAGAACTTTGACAATTCCTCTACAAAGATTTCTTATCTTCCTTTTTTTTTACGAAAGTCCTTTTCTTCAAATTTCTTTCTTTGGAACACAAATGTCCATCCCGTTATTCCATGAAGTTTTATTTTCCTACTGTTTATAACATATGGTTATTCAACCATTTCCTCAATAATTAAACTTATTTAAAATTTGAAATTGGTAGTCACACAAGGGCTTAATCACTCTAAGGCTTTATCGATGTGATTTGACAGTTATACACAAATTTATCTCCATTGACCTTCCATATGGTTATTATTGATTTGTGAGATATTTGACTCACGACAACAAAGAAAAGAAGATCAACGGAAGAGTGAATTAGTATGATAATTTATTTGTGTTTTGGTTGTGTTAGAGCTTATTAAAATCTATCCTCATATACTACACAATCGAGCACAAAAATCACGTATATATATACACAAAAAGAAGTGACACACAAGTCATTGGATTATGCCTCCTGGCACAGACGATTCGACTCGTGGATTTTCCACCAGTCGATTGATGTATGCCAGTTTGCACAGTTCAGTGCATTTTGTTTGCATATGGTCATAAATATATATACATTTTTTAACTACCAGTTGACTGGTCATTTTTATCAGTCGATTGATCCAACTATAATGGTCATTTTTATGAAAAGACACCTTTCATGAAAGGTTTTCTATTCAATTCTGAATATAAATTGTTACGACCTGAACTTCCCCGGTAAGGAAAGCCCAGATTGAGTTGAGGACAAGACGAATCAGAACGCAAACAGAAGAACATTTCATTGTCAATTACAACAATTCCATCAGAATACAAGAATATACAGAGTATGAATAAATAATACACAGAAAATATCAGAGATTTAAATTACATTTAAATACATCACAGCGAAAAATAATATAAAACACAACTAGAAGTAATACACAGATACAGAGCTTTCCGAGTATCGTTCTAGCTGTAAATCAGGATCCTATGAATATAAATCTGCAAAACCAAAACTACTAGCTGTCCGTGTCAAAATAAGGGCACCCAGAGTTTAGGTTAAAACAATAAACTCCAGGTCAGTCATGTGACTGGTGTAAGAACTAAAACAGTTATTAATCTTTATTTTAAAGTTAGGTAAATCAAGGGACCACGCCGTATAACACGGAACGGGTATCCTCCCAAAAATACCAGTGCATAAAACAACAGCTCAATGCTAAATAAAGAACAATAAAGCTATTATAAGACCCAAGTCCCATCACACAATGCAACGCAAGCCGGAGGATAGGGTTTTTACCTTATAATAGCCAAGAATGCTTGATACGTTTAAAACAAATCATTTGATACTATTATAAGTGCATAGTGTATAAAACAACTTCAAATCATAAGTATCAATCATAGACGGCATAAGTGCCCCATACCACTATGTCGCCATACTAGGCTCTACAATCAAAACCGCAAAGTCACGTATTGGAAGTTGGATTTCCATCTGTGAACCGAGGCAAAAGATAGTCCTCTACCGATTCGAGACGCTCTAGCCCGTGTCTCAGGACAAGTACTCAGTCAAACCCTTTGAGCGACAGGGCCGGTCCACCGATGTGGATTAAATACCTGAACACTGCGTTTCCCCACCCTTTGGGGCGTAAATGAGCCAAATGACTCCATCGGCTCCACACAGTCACTGATATATCCGAGGCGCCTCGCAACAACAACAACCACACAGGTGAAAATAATATAAATGTCAGGGCTGGTAGGTCACTGACACTACCCTAGCTAGAAGGAAACGCATGCCCTCCCTGAGGTCCTTTCCCGTTTTTGGTTCACAACCGGGGTGTGAGGCTCGCGAATCAACGCTACACAAAGCTATGCCACACAGGCCGTGCTTTAATCATCAACCACAAGACTCTATTTTCAACAGAAGCCTTGATCATTTGCCACTTAGGCATGCCACATAGGCAATTCACTCCATGCGATTGATATTCATCAATATATAACTGCTGAGCTCGTACGTCTCAGAGAAGGGCGTTAAGCAAGAGAATAAATTCTCTGCCGCCAAATAGATATATATTAATAGAAATCAATCACACAGAATAAAATCCAATGTCAGACACACAGTCCATTTACAAGTTCGTTCTGGGTCTGAACGAAACCGGAGGCACCTTGTACCTCGCCTATCCATCGATCTCCAAGTACGTCTGGACGATCAACAACTGATTTCCTCCTCTTAGGGTACAGCCCAATCAAGATCATTAGTAATCACCCAAACGATGTGAAGACCTCCGGTCTTCAACCACCGTCTTCATCCTCGACACCACGTCGAATTAGTTATTCATAATGGAATAAACCCGGTCTTTCTGAATAACTCGCGTATATAATAAACAAGTGTTACACAAACACAACATACGCCTCATTCCAATTCAGAATATTCTTTTATTCAAATATTCTTATACTTTGGGAAAGGTTCCCATTAATTTTATCAAAGATAAATTCTTTAAATTTATTCTTTATTCTTCTTTTGAATACAATTCAAACTAGTTGGGATTAGCGAACCACAGCGAAGTAATCATTTATTTTATTTCCCAATCCCCACCTATTCATCCCATGAAGTAAAACTGGTCATACTTCATATCTAACACCATGGTGTTATCGGTAAATTCAATTACCATTTCACGTTCAAATCTAATTAATGATTTAACTATCGTTTGGAGCAAAACTGGTGATACTCCATTCTCGACCATTTCAATCTAATTAAAGATTCATTAAAACCCCACTTAGTTTTAATCTTCACAGAAATCAATATCCTGTCTTTAACTGGGTTAAAGAACCAATGTCATCTAAAACACGGTTCACGAAAAACCCGAAATCACATTCATTAATTATCGGGTTAAAGAACAAGTGTTATTCAAAATAATGTTCACGATAAACCTAAAAATCAATTCAAATTCAATTCCAATTAAATACCATTTAATTGGTATGCTTCATTAAATCTAAATAAAAAGATTTAATCTTTTTCTCAACTAGGTTTAAGAACAGTGTTAATGAAGATACCATTCGCGACAAACCCAAATCACATTTGATAATAAATACAAGGCTCTGAATAGAAAATATATCGGCTTATATTCAATATCAAATTCTACGACCAACAAATATCGTATTGGAAATAAAGATATAAATATATCTTTCAAATTTCCATAACAATATCTGTATAATCACGAAATCCAACATTGAAATATTCCAAAGACAATTTCAATTCAAATCCATTCCAATTCAATTATTGGAAATTTTGGTTACTTTTAAAACCATTTCAAATCCACTTTGTTTATTGTAAAAATAAACGGGATTATAATTCTAGTTCAAAACTAGTTCATTTCGATAAAAATCTATTTTTATCTTTTCAAATTTGGAATCTTTCATCCCAATTCTTCACAAATCATTTCTTATGATTTTACACAAATTATTACTATTTTTAATAATTTTATCAAGGCCCGTACAAACGATTTCCACCAATGGCCATCGAACTACACTTACAGCGACCTTTGCCAAATTTGATTTAGACATAATTTCAAATCCAACCGTTAGATTTCAAATTTATAATTTTCATTAGAAAGCTCTTTTCGATACAAACCCAACGGTTCCGGTTTTAGGAGAATCCGACGGTCGGATCTCTCGTAATGTCCACTCGAAGTCAATGGTTGAAATTCACGAACTGCCGCAGTGCGACGCGTTCTATTCAGGCCATTATATATATATGATATATATATATATTATATATTTCGTCGATTTCCTTTTAAAACGTATTTTATAAATCGTTTTAAATTCGTTTTCGAAACGATTTCAACTTCATATTCAATTTCGAATCAAAATTGAATATTCCACATCATCGATATATAAATGATAATATTTTCAAAACGTTATATTTTGAAATCACTTTCTTTTCTATATTCATTATAAAAATGAATAAAATCGATATAAATATCGTTCACGTCAAAATGGTGTTAATCTAATCAACACGGCTTTTATTCAACACATGAATATTTATTCTATTCAACACATGAATTTATTTCAATTCAACACATGAATTTATTTCCTATTCAGCACATGAATTTATTTTTTATTCAACACATGAATTTATTTTCTATTCAACACAGGAATTTATTTTCTAAATTGGAATGAGGCCCAATTAATTACCATATAATGTTAATTATATGGATTTTCTACTACACATGTATATAATAGCAACGATAAATCATCAACCATCATCCAGAGTGCACCACACAACTGCAAAAGCATTAAATATAAATAATTAACGCTTACACAGTCTATCGACCAATCGATCGACATACAGCTAAATAATTGGGATTAGTGTACGCCAAATATCATCCCAATACCCGTGTGGGGTTTCAAATCAACAAACACATATTTTTATTTGTGTAGTTGGGCGATGTGTAAAATTTATCGTCCCAATCTATATCAGTCAAATCAGTGTATATAAACAAATTGTCCGATTTGTTTATTACTATTTATTTTATACACACGTTAAAAATTATATTTTTAACTATAAAATATTTTATTTCAATTCACATCACACAATCAAATTTCTCAACACAGCAATCAAACAAACAAGTCATCCATGGTCTGTGGACGACGGGTGTCGGGTGCTGCTAAGCACCGTCTGCATCCTAGTATATATTTCAAACTAGAAATAAATATAAAAGTGAGGAGTTCTCACCAAGAGCTAAACCAAACGCCACGACTCTTCATATGTAGGAAATGTAACACCCCGAATTTTAGTTAATACTAAAATTCACTAATTACAGGATAAATAATCTCAGATGTGAGAATTAGGGGTAACGGACTGCGTCATTGCGTTCGTCTCGGAAAAATACGCGAAATAGAGTCCGAGTTTTCGAGAATCGGAGTCCGTATGGCCCAGTTAAGGCCCAATGAAGTTTGCAGAAAAATTAAAGCTTAAAACAGATTTAAAAATTCAAATTCAGATTTTGGATTAGAACCAGCGGGGCCAGGCGGGAAAATTCCCGCCCTAACCATGTCGACAGGGCTGTCGACAGGCCTGTCGACAGGGGGGTCGACTTGCCTGTCGACTTGCCTGTCGACATGGGCGCGGCGTCCAGAGAACCTGGGTGCACCAGGTTGGGTTTTAGGCTGGCTTGGAGGGTTGGGTTCTAGAGATTTCCTAAATCTAACGGACCTAATCTAATCTAGGGTTAATCTAAGGGCCTAAAACACTCTCCTAATCTATAAATACACCCTAAACCTACCCTAATCCATACTAAAAATAGAAATGATGGCCTCATGCCGCCAAATTAAATCCTAGAAGGAGCCTCCACTAAGTTTATGAAGGAAGTTGCAAGCTAATCACTCTCTAATCAATCTCTAATCATCACCATCTTCATATTTAGCAACTAATTCCACTTTATAAGTTTGCTAATCTTGGGTTTGGTGAGTTTCTATCACTTTAACATCAATTGCTAAAGTAAGAAGATTGGGTGTAATGAGACTTATGGTCTTGAATGCGGATTAGTGAGTTTGAATCATTTGTAATGATATGCATGTTTAATAAGTTGGTTTATGCATGTTTAACAAGTGGGTTTATGCATGTTTAATAAGTGGGTTTATGCATATTTAATAAGTGGATTTATGCACGTTTAACAAAGTGAGTTATGCAAGTTCATATGCAAGTTATGTGTATGATGTTATGTAAGTTATGTGTAGGTTGTTATGCAAGTTCATATGCAAGTTATGTGTATGCTTAAATGCAAGTTTAACATGATATGCAAGTTATGCATGCTTATGCAAGTATGTGGATGCTTATGCAAGTATGTGAATGCTTATGCAAGTTATGTGTATGCTTAAATGCAAGTTTAACATGATATGCAAGTTATGCATGCTTATGCAAGTATGTGGATGCTTATGCAAGTATGTGAATGCTTATGCAAGTTATGTGTATGCTTAAATGCATGTTATGCAAGTTATGAGAATGCTTATATGCAAGTTCAACATGTTATGCAAGATATGTGTATGATAATATGCAAGTTTGGGTTAAATGTAGTTGGGTTAATATATGTTCATAAATGTAAGTTGACATCCTCTTAACCCATGACAAAGTTATATGCTAAACCCATGATATTTGTGATGGATCTTTCCCTTTATTATGTCGTGAAATGAGAACGATTTACGTGGGGAACGATGGGGTAATAAATATGTTAATAAAAGTATGATTGGGTATGATTAAGCATACCATAAAAATAAATTAACATAAGTGGGAATTTACCTATTGAGTTAGGTCTACCCCATGGGAATTTACCTATTGAGTTAGGTCTACCCATGTTATGAAAAATGTGTAATTAATTAGGGATAATTAATTGTGGGGGTGATTAATTAGGTGTAATTAATCAACTAAGACACGAGGTTGGACCCTTTTGTAGCGGAAGTCTGCCCGGAACCGACCGGCCATCCAGCGGCTACAAATGATTGGCCCAATGTGAGAGGTCTTAGTCATAAATTAAATACGTGATTAAAGTAAAGACACGAGGTTAGACCCTTTTGATGACAGAAGTCTGCCCGGAACCAACCGGCATATCCAGCAGTCATAAAAGACGGTCTAATGTGGGAGGTCTTTATGAGGTCATGATCTTAATTAATTAATTAAGAAACACTTAACCATATTAGCATGTAGAGGGACATGAGGGGTTAAGTGGGTGCCTTGGGTGGCATGTGGAAATCTAGTGGGTTGCCTTGGGTGGCAATAGAAAATACGATTAGAATACTTAACCAAGTGGAAACATGTAATTAAACATGATTAAAGGGTTAAGTGGGATGCACTAGATAAAGGGACAAGCTTAGGTGGGTAGCTTGTGGGGGCCCATTTCAACCAATACCCCAAACGTATCTTTGTGGGCTCGACTCTAGTCGAGTGACGGGACACGCATATTGGGCTTGATTATAAGAGGCCAAAACGGGTTAGCGGTGGCAACGCAAGTCCAACGGGTTTCATATGCGTGTGTGAGCCCGGGCTGGTAGATAAGCCGTTGTTGCATCGTGTAGGTATAAGCCGTGCACCGTTGATAGTATTGGGTTGCCACTTTAGGGGAGTGATACACCCCACTGTGGGACCAGCACGGGTATCTACGGTAGGGAGCCGATCATTGGGGGTTAGTGGGGTACACCTAGTGGAGATAGGGGCAGATGGCACCTATGTGGTCAGCTAGGGGTACATGAAACTACTAGTTATATCTTTCTTTTAAGTCCTTGGGTGGGATCAATCTTTGAGTAGGAATGACTGGTGTGGTGCAGTTAGTAATTATGGGTGGGTAGATGCGTCTTTACAGTTATCTTAGTTTATCCTAAGTCTACCAAGCTGCTTAGTGTAGCCATTCATCCCCAGACATTACCGTATGTCAAGTTTATGTCTTCTCTGGTTACTTTAATGATTGTACTGTTAAAGTTATAGGACTCGCTCAGACTTATGTCTGACCCCGTTGTTTTTATCTTTTTCCCAACCCTCAGGTCCTACGGTGGATCCTAGCAGTAGTGGAGCTTGATCGGATTGCTGTTCCAGTCTTTAGGAGCTTGGATAGATGTAAAGCTCCAGTTACCCGGTTATCTTTTCTTTTGTCCTGGCTATTGTATGAGAGAGTGGGATTATGTACTTCTTTATTTTGATGGATATTGTACTTGACTTTTATTGTGGTTTTATGATGTAGCCAGACATGTTTATTTCCGCTGTTATGAGATGATGTTTTAAATTTCAAGTACTATTTATATCTGTCTTGTTGTAATTTTTCTGTTCTATATTCACTAAAATACTCCACCGATGCTATGGCATTCCCTTAGAGAGTGACCATAGCGGGCGTGGGGTGTTACACGTGGTATCAGAGCAAAGGTTACCGGAACAGATAAAATTTTAGAAAACTATTTTTATAAAAACATTTTTGGAAGAGATATTTTCAAAAACATGTCTTTAAAGAGAAAAGTTTTTGAAAGAAAAGCATAATCCCCAATAGCCATATCTATATCCTTCGAATTCTCCGTTTTGAATCTTTCCTTTTTCGTTTCAGCATGGCTGAGGATCTTAACTTTCCGGAGGGTGTGACGGTACCAGTATGGTATAGGAGATTGATGGAGGCTAGGGCCACCACTACGGGTCCGGCAAATATTCCTCCACCAACCGTAGCACCCGATCTTCCTCCTCCCCCTCCTCCTCGCACGGATACTTTTGCTAAGACTTGCAAGGAATTTAAAGCTATGGGAGGGAAACCTTTTCAAGGATCGGAAACTTTTTTGGAGGCTAGAGATTGGCTTAAAGAGGTGGAAGAATTGATAGATATCTTTGAGATGGAAGAAGGAAAGAAAGTCAAGTTAGCTGCTTGGTTAATGAAAGGAGAGGCCTCATTCTGGTAGGAGGTCACTAATGGAGAACGCCCCGTTGACTCTTGGGCGGATTTTAGACAAAGATTTGTGGCAAAGTTTATCTCAAGGGCGGAGGAAAACTTGTATATGGAAAGATTCTTGACTCTAAAGCAAGGAAATCTCTCAGTGAAGGAATATGTCAACAAGTTTAATCAATTGGCAAGGTTTGGCCTAGACATGGTGAATACACCGGAGAAGAAGGCTTTGAGGTTCGTGAAAGGCTTGAATGAACCAATGCATGGGTTAGCTATGACTCGTATCCCTATGGGGGCCACCTTTGAGAAGCTAGTTGACATGGCACTCATGCATGAAGAAGAGAAGGGTCCCAATGCTAATAAGGCACCCGAAAAGAAGGGAGATCAAAAGAGACCTCAGCAACAACAACAAAACAAAGGTGGGAAAGGCAACGGTGGCAAGGGCAAGAAGAAGAAGTGTTTCAATTGTGGGACACCTGGCCACCTAAGCAAGGATTGTCGCAAGAAGAAGAAGACTGGCTGCTTCCACTGTGGCGAAGCAGGGCATCTAGTGAAAGACTGTCCTAAGAAAGGGCAAAGGACGGGGTCTACCTCAGGAGGACAGGTGCAAGCTCTTATGGCACCAAGTCAGGCTAGGGGGCAAGTACAGGCTCTCGCGGTTCCACCGATTTAGGAGAGAGGTAGAACAATTTCCGTTGAAAGTCTGGTTTTTCTATTTGATCATCCTGTCCGTACATTGTTTGATTCAGGCGCATCGCATTCGTTTATCTCATCATCATTAGTTGAGTCACTGCACTTAGACACCAGTCTGGTAGATGATCCCTTGGTTGTTTCAAACCCAATTGGGGGCTCCACTTATTTGTCCATGATATGTTTGGGTTTGAAGATTTCTATACTTAGCATTGAGTTTAGATGTGATGCTTTTGTGTTGGGCTTCACGGGCTATGGGTTGATTTTGGGCATGGACTGGTTATCCAGTAATGGTGCCGTTCTTGATTGCGAAAGGAGAGTTGTTAGGCTCATGACCCGCTTGGGTAACACTCTCGAGATCTCTTGTAATCCCATGGATTCTGTTATGCTAAGTTATCTTGAATCGCTTGACGCTTAGGTCGAGAATTTGCAATCTGTTAAAGTGGTCCGGGAATATCCGGATGTGTTTGAGGAGGTGAAGGGCTTACCTCCGAAGCGGGAGATTGACTTCCGAATATATCTGGTGGATAATGCTAAACCTGTATCTTTACCAGTGCGCCACATGGCTCCTCGTGAGAGGAGGGAACTCCATAAGCAAGTAGGGGAGTTGCTTGAGAAGGGGTTCATAAGACGAAGTATATCGGAGTGGGGTGCTCCAGTAGTATTTGCTACAAAGGCGGATGGGTCCCTCAGACTTTGTGTAGACTATAGAGAACTCAACAAGCTCACAAAGAAGAATAGACACCCATTGCCGAGGATTGATGACCTTTTCGATCAGTTGGTTGGCGCTTCAGTATTTTCTCAGTTGGACTTAGCCACGGGGTTTCATCAATTGAGGGTGGCTGAGGATAGCATAGACAAGACTGCCTTTAGAACTCCGGATGGTTTTTATGAGTGGCTGGTGATGCCATTTGGGTTGACGAACGCCCCTGCATACTTTGTTGATTTGATGAGTAGGGTGTTCAGGGAGTTCCTTAATAAATTCGTGGTGGTCTTTGTGGATGATATCTTAGTATTTTCTAAGAGTGAAGAAGAGCATGCCCTACATCTTGGGGAGGTATTGAAGACTCTTCGAGCACATAGCCTTAAGGCTAAATTCTCTAAATGTCACTTCTGGAGGAAGGAAGTGCGGTTCTTGGGGCACGTGGTCTCCAAGGAAGGGATAGCAGTGGATCCCGCGAAGGTAGTATCAATTCAGGATTGGAAGGTTCCGAAGAATGCTACCGAAGTAAGAAGTTTCTTGGGGTTGGCGGGTTATTATAGGAAGTTTATCAAAGACTTCGCAAAGATATCAGCCCCATTAACCCGCTTGACGAAGAAGAATCTTGTTTTCACATGGGACGTAGATTGTGATGATGCGTTCCGACGGTTAAAGAGAGCTTTAACCACTGCTCCAGTGTTAGTGTTGCCAGATGGGAGCAAGCCATTTGTTGTCTATACCAATGCTTGTGGGACAGGACTAGGCGCAGTCTTAATGCAAGAGGGAAGGGTGATAGCCTATGGTGGAAGGCAGTTGAGAGTGCATGAGAAAAATTACCCTACCCATGATTTAGAGTTGGCCGCTATTGTTTTTGCGCTTAAGATTTGGCGCCATTATCTACTTGGTGAGAGATTCGAATTGTTCACTGACCACAAATCATTGAAGTACTTGTTTTCTCAGAAGGATTTGAATCTGAGACAGCAAAGGTGGATGGAGTTCTTAGCATCCTATGATTTCGAGATAGCATATACCCCTGGCAAGGGTAACGTGGTGGCGGACGCCTTGAGCAGAAAGAGGTTGTCCTTGAGTCCATTGTTCGTGGAACAACGAAGCTTGGAATTTATCTCGATGTTTGATTTCAGACCTTCCGTTGATTATGTACCCGGTTTGCTAGCTTCCTTGGAGGTTAGACCTACTCTTTTGGGACGGATTGGAGAAGCACAGAGGGACGACCCACAGTTGGTTGAGTTAGTGGAGAAGCTCATAAGGGGGGAGTCGTCCAGCCATTTGAGTAGGTACACCCTAGACGATAGGGGGTGCTTGCGAAGGGACGGTAGACTTTGTGTACCGCAAGACGAGGGTTTGAGGAAGGTTATTCTTGATGATGCACACCGTTCTAGGATGACTATTCATCCCGGTGGGGACAAGATGTACCAAGATATGAAGAGGGTTTTCTTCTGGGCCGGTATGAAGAAAGATGTGGCCGAGTATGTCGCTCGATGCTTGGTGTGCCAACAAGTGAAGGCGGAGCAAAAGAAACCAGGTGGGTTGCTTCACCCATTGGAAGTTCCGCAATGGAAGTGGGATAGCGTCTCGATGGATTTTATTGACGGGTTACCCAGATCAAGAAAGGGTAATACGGGAATTTGGGTGGTGGTAGACAGACTTACTAAGAGCGCCCATTTCATACCTGTGAAGAGCAAGAGGACCGCTCCATGGCTAGCTTCAGTATATCTTCGAGAGATAGTTCGATTACATGGGGTACCCTCTAGCATAGTGAGTGATCGAGATCCTATCTTCACTAGCGAGTTCTGGAGAAGTCTGCAAGAAGCAGTGGGGACTCAATTGTGTCTGAGCACCGCATATCATCCTCAGACGGACGGCCAGACTGAGAGGGTGAATCGTGTTCTAGAAGACCTTTTGAGGCTTTGTATCTTAGATTTTGGAGGTACATGGGAAGAGCATCTTCCATTTGTGGAGTTCGCATATAATAACAGCTTTCAGTCCAGTATTGGTATGGCTCCTTTCGAAGCTCTCTATGGAAGGCCTTGTCGATCACCTACATGTTGGTGGGAATCTACGGATAAGATCTTGCTTGGGCCTGATATGATTAGGGAGACTTCTGAGAAGATTGACTTGATCCGAAGAAGGATGAAAGCAGCGCAGGATAGGCAAAAATCTTATGCGGACAAGAGGAGGACGGATCTTGAGTTTGAAGTTGGGGACATGGTCTTTGTCAAAGTGTCTCCATTGCGAAATGTGGTTCGCTTTGGATCTATTGGGAAGCTAGCACCAAGGTTCGTGGGGCCGTTTCCTATTAAGGAAAGGATCGGACGGATGGCATATAGAGTGGAGTTGCCCGACAGACTTAGTGGTATACATGATGTATTCCATGTGTCCCATTTGAGGAAGTGCTTACATGAGACGGCAGAGGTGGTAGAGCCGAGCTTGCTTAAAGAAGTGGAAGTAGAGCGTGATGCGACTGTTCGACGAGCTCCTACTCGCATCCTTGGGTCAGAGACTAGGAAGTTGAGAAACAGAGAGGTTCAACTAGTCAAAGTGCAGTGGGGAGAAGATAAGAGCAACGCAACTTGGGAGACGGAAGCGAAGATGCGTTCATTGTACCCATTTCTTTTTGAGGGTATGTCTTTTAACTTCCCCTTTATCGCTTGTCTAGTACTTATCTTATCTTTAGTATGTCCTCTCGTTAGTTCTGTTTGACCTTTAGATAGGGTAAACCTATGGTTGAAACATGTGTTTGAGACATGTTATGGTTGATGGATGCAAGTGGATGCAAGTGTTTGCTAGTGGTTGCTCGTGGATGCATATACACACACTCTAGGCACTAGATCGGCTCAGTCATTTCATATTGCATATTGCATAAAAATTGTGTGTAGGAAGCTATATTTATGGATGAATAATGATTGTGTTATCATATGGATGATGCATTTTGGGTGAATGATTGTGCACTCATGTAGATATTGTATGTGTCAATAAGGTTCTCTCGCATACATAATGGATGCATGGCACTATCATGGTTTGCATATGTTCATACATTAGATAGGGAACATATACACACACTTTTTGCATATGCTCATACATCATTAGAAACTGTTTAAGGACAATGGATACCCGTGGTTAATGGTTTGAGTAGATGGTTGTTTGGATGGTAGGATATGCATTCTCCTTAGCTTAGAGATTTTGGGGACGAAATCCTTTAAGGAGGGGAGAATGTAACACCCCGAATTTTAGTTAATACTAAAATTCACTAATTACAGGATAAATAATCTCATATGTGGGAATTGGGGGTAACGGGCTGCGTCATTGCGTTCGTCTCGGAAAAATACGCGAAATAGAGTCCGAGTTTTCGAGAATCGGAGTCCGTATGGTCCAGTTAAAGCCCAATGAAGTTTGCAGAAAAATTAAAGCTTAAAACAGATTTAAAAATTCAAATTCAGATTTTGGATTAGAACCACCGGGGCCAGGCGGGAAAATTCCCGCCCTAACCATGTCGACAGGGCTGTCGACAGGCCTGTCGACAGGGGGGTCGACTTGCCTGTCGACTTGCCTATCGACATGGGCGCGGCGTCCAGAGAACCTGGGTGCACCAGGTTGGGTTTTAGGCTGGCTTGGAGGGTAGGGTTCTAGAGATTTCCTAAATCTAACGGACCTAATCTAATCTAGGGTTAATCTAAGGGCCTAAAACACTCTCCTAATCTATAAATACACCCTAAACCTACCCTAATCCATACTAAAAATAGAAATGATGGCCTCATGCCGCCAAATTAAATCCTAGAAGGAGCCTCCACTAAGTTTATGAAGGAAGTTGCAAGCTAATCACTCTCTAATCAATCTCTAATCATCACCATCTTCATATTTAGCAACTAATTCCACTTTATAAGTTTGCTAATCTTGGGTTTGGTGAGTTTCTATCACTTTAACATCAATTGCTAAAGTAAGAAGATTGGGTGTAATGAGACTTATGGTCTTGAATGCGGATTAGTGAGTTTGAATCATTTGTAATGATATGCATGTTTAATAAGTTGGTTTATGCATGTTTAACAAGTGGGTTTATGCATGTTTAATAAGTGGGTTTATGCATATTTAATAAGTGGATTTATGCACGTTTAACAAAGTGAGTTATGCAAGTTCATATGCAAGTTATGTGTATGATGTTATGTAAGTTATGTGTAGGTTGTTATGCAAGTTCATATGCAAGTTATGTGTATGCTTAAATGCAAGTTTAACATGATATGCAAGTTATGCATGCTTATGCAAGTATGTGGATGCTTATGCAAGTATGTGAATGCTTATGCAAGTTATGTGTATGCTTAAATGCAAGTTTAACATGATATGCAAGTTATGCATGCTTATGCAAGTATGTGGATGCTTATGCAAGTATGTGAATGCTTATGCAAGTTATGTGTATGCTTAAATGCATGTTATGCAAGTTATGAGAATGCTTATATGCAAGTTCAACATGTTATGCAAGATATGTGTATGATAATATGCAAGTTTGGGTTAAATGTAGTTGGGTTAATATATGTTCATAAATGTAAGTTGACATCCTCTTAACCCATGACAAAGTTATATGCTAAACCCATGATATTTGTGATGGATCTTTCCCTTTATTATGTCGTGAAATGAGAACGATTTACGTGGGGAACGATGGGGTAATAAATATGTTAATAAAAGTATGATTGGGTATGATTAAGCATACCATAAAAATAAATTAACATAAGTGGGAATTTACCTATTGAGTTAGGTCTACCCCATGGGAATTTACCTATTGAGTTAGGTCTACCCATGTTATGAAAAATGTGTAATTAATTAGGGATAATTAATTGTGGGGGTGATTAATTAGGTGTAATTAATCAACTAAGACACGAGGTTGGACCCTTTTGTAGCGGAAATCTGCCCGGAACCGACCGGCCATCCAGCGGCTACAAATGATTGGCCCAATGTGAGAGGTCTTAGTCATAAATTAAATACGTGATTAAAGTAAAGACACGAGGTTAGACCCTTTTGATGACAGAAGTCTGCCCGGAACCAACCGGCATATCCAGCAGTCATAAAAGACGGTCTAATGTGGGAGGTCTTTATGAGGTCATGATCTTAATTAATTAATTAAGAAACACTTAACCATATTAGCATGTAGAGGGACATGAGGGGTTAAGTGGGTGCCTTGGGTGGCATGTGGAAATCTAGTGGGTTGCCTTGGGTGGCAATAGAAAATACGATTAGAATACTTAACCAAGTGGAAACATGTAATTAAACATGATTAAAGGGTTAAGTGGGATGCACTAGATAAAGGGACAAGCTTAGGTGGGTAGCTTGTGGGGGCCCATTTCAACCAATACCCCAAACGTATCTTTGTGGGCTCGACTCTAGTCGAGTGACGGGACACGCATATTGGGCTTGATTATAAGAGGCCAAAACGGGTTAGCGGTGGCAACGCAAGTCCAACGGGTTTCATATGCGTGTGTGAGCCCGGGCTGGTAGATAAGCCGTTGTTGCATCGTGTAGGTATAAGCCGTGCACCGTTGATAGTATTGGGTTGCCACTTTAGGGGAGTGATACACCCCACTGTGGGACCAGCACGGGTATCTACGGTAGGGAGCCGATCATTGGGGGGTAGTGGGGTACACCTAGTGGAGATAGGGGCAGACGGCACCTATGTGGTCAGCTAGGGGTACATGAAACTACTAGTTATATCTTTCTTTTAAGTCCTTGGGTGGGATCAATCTTTGAGTAGGAATGACTGGTGTGGTGCAGTTAGTAATTATGGGTGGGTAGATGCGTCTTTACAGTTATCTTAGTTTATCCTAAGTCTACCAAGCTGCTTAGTGTAGCCATTCATCCCCAGACATTACCGTATGTCAAGTTTATGTCTTCTCTGGTTACTTTAATGATTGTACTGTTAAAGTTATAGGACTCGCTCAGACTTATGTCTGACCCCGTTGTTTTTATCTTTTTCCCAACCCTCAGGTCCTACGGTGGATCCTAGCAGTAGTGGAGCTTGATCGGATTGCTGTTCCAGTCTTTAGGAGCTTGGATAGATGTAAAGCTCCAGTTACCCAGTTATCTTTTCTTTTGTCCTGGCTATTGTATGAGAGAGTGGGATTATGTACTTCTTTATTTTGATGGATATTGTACTTGACTTTTATTGTGGTTTTATGATGTAACCAGACATGTTTATTTCCGCTGTTATGAGATGATGTTTTAAATTTCAAGTACTATTTATATCTGTCTTGTTGTAATTTTTCTGTTCTATATTCACTAAAATACTCCACCGATGCTATGGCATTCCCTTAGAGAGTGACCATAGCGGGCGTGGGGTGTTACAGGAAATCTTCGCCACTCGCCCTTTATCACTTTCGTTGTCCGCATCCAAGTTTTTCGAGGAAGTGAAGTCGGTGGTCTTTGGTGGCGGAGGGATGAGGCTCGTCGACCTGCAGCTTAGTGGGGAGGGGGGAGCGGCGGAGCTGCGAGGCGAGGTGGAGGGGTTCAGGAGGTGGCAGTCTGAAAGGGGGGGTTTGAGGTCCCGGCGGCTGTTGATAAGGACTTGGGGGTTTAGGGTTCGATTGGAAGAGAGGGGAGGGAAGCAGATTGGAGGGTGGAGGAGATGGGGCGGCGCCGCCGGCATTGGGGCACGATCGATCGCCAGTAGGGGCGCCAGCTCCGTCGGTCTTCCATCCGTTTCTTTTTTTTCTCGTTTGTTATATGAACGATAGAAGAAGGAGAAAGGGGCGTTGACCTATATAATAAATATATATTTAATTCAATTTAATTTTTAAAAGTTATTTTTTCAACCAAACCCCAAATCGAACCCAACGACTATCGTTCCTAGCCAATTACCCCCATTCTGAACATAATGGGATATGTTTTTTAGGCTTATTCGACCGTTACGCTCAGTTTTCATTCAAATTAAAATATAAATCAGTATATTCAATTTTAAACGTACATTTCAATTTACCGGGGCCACATACGGACTCTAAAAATTACAGAAAAATATTTTCTAGCTTCGTATTGACGATACAGTCCTAACAAAACTAATTTCATCAAATTCTGAGACTGTTTGAAAAATGGCCATTTTCCAGTCGATCGAAATTGACTGAAACTGTCAAAACACGTTTTCCTTTGCCACGCTCACATATTGACTCGAAAAATTACGAATTTTGTAATCTATCAATAACTTGACATCACGAATCCAACAAAAGTGGTTTCGTCGAAAACCGAGGTCGTTTGCAAAATTTCCATTTTTGAGGGCCAGAATTCCATAGCGACTATTCTGAATTTTCAACTGGGCATATTTTTTATTTCCGCTATGAAATTTCAATTTTTTGGATTTGTTGGAAAGATATTCTCAAATAGATTCTAATATTTTTGGTTTCACTAAAATCTGGTTTATTTTGCACTCGGTACATTCATTTGAACTTTGAAATCGATTTTTCAAACTACCACGCCATTTTCAATTCCTTTTATAATTATAAATAATTATTTATATTCTAACGATGATCTATATAAATATCCACGTTCTTATTCTGCTCAAAATAAATTTCTCGTTGTTATTATTTAAAATAATTCATTTAAAATATTCAAATTTCATCAAAATTGCCAAAATAAAAATTTTAAATTGGCTCAAATTTCCGGGTTATTACAATCTCCCCCACTTAAAACTTTTCGTCCCTGAAAAGGAACGAAGCCGAAAGTTGTTTCACAAATCAACTCAACTTTCATTATTTTCATTACGGCTTAAGTTCTTCAACTTTTCAGTTTCTAAGAACTTTTCAAATTTTTCAAAAATTTGGCTAACATACTAAATTTTCGAAAAAATTCGCCATAACCTCCCCTGCACCAGGGACTTCGGGAAATTTCATGTAGCCTCACATGGCCTTTACCAATCCAAAAAGAAAAAGAAACAGCCAAGCCGCTTGCCAATTGGCTCATAAAATCATCCAAACTCAATAAATTAGTAAACATGTACCTATTTGTCGGGCAAGCAATTTTATTCTTCTGCTCTAGCCTCCTCGCTATGACCTGTTCAATGTAAGTACATGTATATGTATGCAAATGCGACTAATTTTCAATACAACTCACAATTTGATTCAATTTGGCTAAAGGTTCAACATTCAATTAATCAAACAATACAATTAGCAATCAATTAATTGATTAACGTTTCAAATTCATAATTTTGATACACAGTCAAAAATCACATTTTTGATGCCAAATCACAACAGTAAGCCCTATCTAGTTTTGATTCTCACACCAGTCAATTGGAAATATATAGAAATCTCACTTTCGAAACTCGAAAATAAATACTGGCGATGGTGCCCCGTCACCAGAATTATCCCCGGGCAACTAGAGTGTGATTCTATAACTATCCGGTACATTAAAACTTCGAATACAAGTTTGCAAAGCGTATATGCAAAATCTTTATATATTGGATTGTCCAAATTAATTTAAAATAAATATTCAAATATGTATACAACGATTTAAATTTTCAAAACAAAAATTGTTTTCATTTAAAAAATATACTCTTCACACTCGTTCTAGAATACTACTGATCCCATCTCTAATGAGTCATTCTCATTGGATATTACTAATCCAATCTCTGATGAATTCTTTCGTTTGGTTCTAACGTGACTTGTTCTCCAGGCTCTGTAAACCAAAGCTCTGATACCAAGCTGTTACGACCCGAAATTCCCCGGTAAGGAAAGCCCGGATAGAGTTGAGGACAAGACGAATCAGAACGCAAACAGAAGAACATTTCATTATTAATTACAACAATTCCATCAGAACACAAGAATATACAGAGTATGAATAAATAATACACAGAAAATATTAGAGATTTAAATTACATTTAAATACATCACAGCGGAAAATAATACAAAACACAACTAGAAGTAATACACGGATAAAGAGCTTTCCGAGTATCGTTCCAACTGTAAATCAGGATCCTGTGAATATAAATCTGCAAAACCAAAACTACTAGCTGCCCGTGTCAAAATAAGGGCACCCAGAGTTTAGGTTAAAACAATAAACTCCAGGTCAGTCATGTGACTGGTGTGAGAACTAAAACAGTTATTAATCTTTATTTTAAAGTTAGGTAAATCAAGGGACCCCGCCGTATAACAAGGAATGGGTTTCCTCCCAAGAATACCAGTGCATAAAACAACAGCGCAATGCTAAATAAAGAACAATGAAGCTATTATAAGACCGAGGTCCCATCACACAATGCAACGCATGCCGGAGGATAGGGTTTTTACCTTATAATAGCCAAGAATGCTTGATACGTTTAAAAAAATCATTTGATACTATTATAAGTGCATAGTATATAAAATAACTTCAAATCATAAGTATCAATCATAGATGGCATAAGTGCCCCATACCACTATGTCGCCATACTAGGCTCTACAATAAAAACTGCAAAGTCACATATTGGAAGTTGGATTTCCATCTGTGAACCGAGGCAAAAGGTAGTCCTCTACCGATTCGAGACGCTCTAGCCCGTGTCTCAGGACAAGTACTCAGTCATGCCCTTGGAGCGACAGGGCCGGTCCACCGATGTGGATTAAAATGCCTGAACACTGCGTTTCCCTACCCTTTGGGGCGTAAATGAGCCAAATGACTCCATCGGCTCCACACAGTCACCGATATATCCGAGGCGCCTCGCAACAGCAACAACCACACAGGTGAAAATAATATAAATGTCAGGGTTGGTAGGTCACTGACACCACCCCAGCTAGAAGGAAACGCATGCCCTCCCTGAGGTCCTCTCCCGTTTTTGGTTCACAACCAGGGTGTGAGGCTCGCGAATCAACGTTACACAAAGCTATGTCACACAGGCGGTGCATTGATCATCAACCACAAGACTCTGCTTTTCAACAGAAGCCTTGATTATTTGCCACTTAGGCATGCCACACAGGCAATTCACTCCATGCGATTGATATCCATCAATATATAACCCCTGAGCTCGTACGTCTCAAAGAAGGGCGTTAAGCAAGAGAATAAATTCTCCACTGCCAAACAGATATATATTAATAGAAATCAATCACACAAAATAAAATCCAATGTCAGACACACGGTCCATTTACAAGTTCGTTCTGGGTCTGAACGAAACCGGAGGCACCTTGTACCTCGCTTATCCATCGATCTCCAAGTACGTCTGAATGATCACCAACTGATTCCCTCCTCTTGGGTGTACAGCCCAATCAAGATCATCAGTAATCACCCAAACAATGTGAAGGCCTCCGGTCTTCAACCACTGTCTTCATCCTCGACACCACGTCGAATCAGTTATTCAAAATGGGATAAACCCGATCTTTCTGAATAACTCGCGTATATAATAAACAAGTGTTACACAAACACAACATACGCCTCATTCCAATTCAGAATATTCTTTTATTCAAATATTCTTATACTTTGGGAAAGGTTCCCATTAATTTTATCAAAGATAAATTCTTTAAATTTTTTCTTTAATCTTCTTTTGAATATCAATTCATACTGGTCGGGATTAGCGAACCACACCAAAGTAATCATTTATTTTATTTCCCAATCCCCATCTATTCATCCCGTGAAGTAAAACTGGTCACACTTCATATCTAACACCACGGTGTTATCGGTAAATTCAATTACCATTTCACGTTCAAATCTACTTAAAGATTTAACTATCGCCTGGAGAAAAACTGGTGATACTCCATTCTCGACCATTTCGATCTAATTAAAGATTCATTAAGACCCCACTTAGTTTTAATCTTCACAGAAATCAATATCCTGTCTTTAACTGGGTTAAAGAACCAATGTCATCTAAAACACGGTTCACGAAAAACCCGAAATCACATTCATTAATTATCGGGTTAAAGAACAAGTGTTATTTAAAATAATGTTCACGATAAACCCAAAAATCAATTCAAATTCAAATTCAATTCCAATTAAATACCATTTAATTGGTATACTTCATTAAATCTAAATAAAAAGATTTAATCTTTTTCTCAACTGGGTTTAAGAACAGTGTTAATGAAGACACCATTCGCGACAAACCCAAATCACATTTGATATTAAATAAAAGGCTCTGAATAGAAAATATATCGGCTTATATTCAATATCAAATTCTACGACCAACAAATATCATATTGGAAATAACGATATAAATATATCTTTCAAATTTCCATAACAATATCTGTATAATCACGAAATCCAACATCGAAATATTCCAAAGACAATTTCGATCCAATCCATTCCAATTCAATTATTGGAAATTCTGGTTACTTTTAAAACCATTTCAAATCCACTTTATTTATTGTAAAAATTAATGGGATTATAATTCTAGTTCAAAACTAGTTCATTTCGATAAAAATCTATTTTTATCTTTTCAAATTTGGAATCTTTCATCCCAATTCTTCACAAATCATTTCTTATGATTTTACACAAATTATTACTATTTTTAATAATTTTATCAAGGCCCGTACAGTTGATTTCCACCAATGGCCATCGAACTGCACTTACAACGACCTTTTTCAAATTTTATTTGGACATAATTCCAAATCCAACCATTAGATTTCAAAATTCTAATTTTCATTAGAAAGCTCTTTTCGATACGAACCCAAGGTTCCGGTTTTAGGAGAATTCGACGGTCGGATCTCCCGTAATGTCCATTTGAAGTCAATGGTCGAAATTCACGAACTGCCGCAGCGCGGCGCGTTCTATTCAGGCAATTATATATATATAATATATATTATATATGTTTCGTCGATTTCCTTTTAAAACGTATTTTATAAATCGTTTTCAAAACGATTTCAACTTCATATTCAATTTCGAATCAAAATTGAATATTCCACATCATCGATATACAAATGATAATATTTTCAAAACGTTATATTTTGAAATCACTTTTCTTTCTATATTCATTATAAAAATGAATAAAATCGATATAAATATCGTTCACGTCAAAATGGCATCAATCTAATCAACACGGCTTTTATTCAACACATGAATGTTTATTCTATTCAACACATGAATTTATTTTCAATTCAACACATGAATTTATTTCCTATTCAACACATGAATTTATTTTCTATTCAACACATGAATTTATTTTCTATTCAACACATGAATTTATTTTCTAAATTGGAATGAGGCCCAATTAATTACCATATAATGCTAATTATGTGGATTTTCTACAACACATGTATATAATAGCAACGATAAATCATCAACCATCATCCAGAGTGCACCACACAACTGCATAAGCATTAAATATAAATAATTAACGCTTACACAGTCTGTCGACCAATCGATCGACATACAGCTAAATAAATGGGATTAGTGTACGCCAAATATCATCCCAATACCCGTGTGGGGTTTCAAATCAATAAACACATATTTTTATTTGTGTAGTTGGGCGATGTGTAAAATTTATCGTCCCAATCTATAACAGTCAAATCAGTGTATATAAACAAATTGTCCGATTTGTTTATTACTATTTATTTTATATACACGTTAAAAATTATATTTTTAACTATAAAGTATTTTATTTCATTTCACATCACACAATCAAATTTCTCAACACAGCAATCAAACAAACAAGTCATCCATGGTCTGTGGACGACGGGTGTCGGGTGCTGCTAAGCACCATCTGCATCCTAGCATATATTTCAAACTAGAAATAAATATAAAAGTGAGGAGTTCTCACCAAGAGCTAAACCAAACGCCACGACTCTTTATATATAGGAAATCTTCGCCACTCGCCCTTTATCACTTTCGTTGTCCACATCCAAGTTTTTCAAGGAAGTGAAGTCGGTGGTCTTTGGTGGCGTAGGGATGAGGCTCGTCGGACCTGCAGCGTAGTGGGGGGGAGGGAGCAGCGGAGCTGCGAGGCGAGGTGAAGGGGTTCAGGAGGTGGCGGTCTGAAAGGGGGGTTTGAGGTTCCGGCGGCTGTTGATAAGGACTTGGGGGTTTAGGGTTCGATTGGAAGAGAGGGGAGGGAAGCAGATCGGAGGGTGGAAGAGATGGGGCGGCGCCGCCGGCGCTAGGGCGCGATCGATCGCCAATGGGGGCGCCAGCTCCGTCGGTCTTCCATCCGTTTCTTTTTTTATTTCTCGTTTGTTATATGAACGATAGAAGAAGGAGAAAGGGGCGTTGACCTATATAATAAATATATATATATATATTTAATTCAATTTAATTTTTGAAAGTTACTTTTTCAACCAAACCCCAAATCGAACCGAACGACTATCATTCCTAGCTAATTACCCCCATTCCGAACACAATGGGATATGTTTCGTAGGCTGATTCGACTGTTACGCTCAGTTTTCGTTCAAATTAAAATATAAATCAGTATATTCAGTTTTAAACATACATTTCAATTTACCGGGGCCACATACGGACTCTAAAAATTACAGAAAAATATTTTCTAGCTTCGTATTGACGATACGGTCCTAAAAAACTAATTTCGTCCAATTCTGAGACCGTTTGAAAAATGGCCATTTTCCAGTCGATCGAAATTGACTAAAACTGTCAAAACACGTTTTCCTTTGCCACGCTCACATATTGACTCAAAAAATTACGAATTTTGGAATCTAGCAATAACTTGACATCACGGATCCAACAAAAGTGGTTTCGTCGAAAACCGATATCATTTGCAAAATTTCCAGTTTTAAGGGCCAGAATTCCATAGCGACTATTCTGAATTTTCAACTGGGCATATCTTTTGATTCCCGCTATGAAATTTCAATTTTTCGGATTCGTTGGAAAGATATTCTCAAATAGATTCTAATATTTTTGGTTCCACTAAAATCCGGTTTATTTTGCACCCGGTACATTCATTTGAACTTTGAAATCGAATTTTCAAACTACCGCGCCATTTTCAATTACTTTTATAATTATAAATAATTATTTACATTCTAACAACGATCTATATAAATATCCAAGTTCTAATTCTATTCAAAATAAATTTCTCGTCGTTATTATTTAAAATATTCAAATTACATCAAAATTGCCCAAATAAAATTTTTAAATTGGCTCAGATTTCCGGGTTATTACATAAATTGTTGCTTCTTTTCATCAGAATTCTTCATGAAAGGTTACCACTTTTCTACTACTATTTATACATCACGGACTTCATTTCCAAATCACTGATTCTTCATATATTTTCTGATCTTAATTTCTGTATACTCTTGCATTCAAAAAGCATTCTAAAATATTCAAACTGCTTTTGAATCATTGAGTATATTTCATATCGCATGATTCAATAAGCAATCTACTTCCTTCAAATCTTCACAAACACATTTCAATATCTGAGGATAATATTATAGGAAGGGTATACTCAAATCGTTGGCTAATCAGTATTACTTAGAAAACATTCAGAAGTCAAAGCTCTTATTTTATTGTTGAAGTCCTATTTGGTTGCTCAGGCGTGAAATCATTTTGTAGTTGTGCGGGTGTGTTGTTAACCTGTTCCTCCAGGTAAAGTGAGGGTGTTGGTAGTGAAATTCCAGAAGGATTCTAGGAATGTACGTAGGATGGTGCTCCGAACCAGTATAAAAATTCCTAATGTCATTTACTTTACTTTACTGCATTGACATATTGCTTAACTATGATATCGTTATATTTAGTTTATTAATTTTCTTTACTTGCTAAACTACTGTATAAGATTCATATATATCACATTATCTAAGCTTCCGCATATTAATATCAATCCATATTACTCGATCCTACTCTAGCACTTTTTTCAATTGGTATTAGAACCTGGGATTCTAGAGATCATAACAACATCTTAGAATATACGAAAATAAAGGTATCTAATTAAGGAATTAGAAAGTGGAAGAACAATAACGCAAAATCAAAGGAGCAAGCAAGCATATGTCTTATGGCTAAAGTCAGATCACAATCGGTACGTATAGATTCGTTATATAAAGATCTTTTATTAGACCTAGAAAAATTATTAAAGGAGTTTAAAACCTTAAATAAACTTAATATAATTATTTTAGCTAAATCAAAAAATTGTGAGAAAGAAAGTTCCAAATTAAAAGAAGAAAACATTTTTTTAGTAAAAACAAGCCAAATGTTTGAAAATACCTTAGAAGAGCTTGTTTTTCAAAAAGATTTCCCTCAAAATGAAAATGAGCGGCCAGAAGATAAAAACAACGATCTTTCAAAGGAAATCGATGTTTTACAAAATAAAAAATACATCTTTAAAAGATTCTTTAAATAATTTTAGTTCTTTAATTTTGTCTCTTGAAAAGGAGAATGAAGCTTTAATCGGAAAGAATTTATAATTATCCAAGGAATGTGAGATTTTAAAAATTAGTAATAATATTTTGCAAAATGAAATTTATGACTCAAAAGAAAATTTTGAAAAATCACAATCTTCTTTAAATAATTTAGAATCTCAAATTTTTGGTCTCAAAAATGAGAATGACACTATAAAAAGGGGCAATTCTGAATTAAATAAGGAAACTGATATCTTAAAACCAGTAATTTATTTTTTGAAAATGTCGATCACGACTTTGGAATAGAATTTGAAAAATGTACAAGTAAGTTCGCGAAATTTAATAAAGGTCAGAATGATTTAAACGAGATTTTATCCATTACATGACAAAAGCGGGTTAGGATATAATAAAACCAATCGTAGAACTAGTACTAGATATGCTTTTATGTATAATAAAAATATGACTGCTAGTACTACAACATGAGCAAATCCAAAATCCAATTTCTATAGAAATTCAAATACTTCTATGAATAGTTATAATAAAAGTACGAAAGGAAATACTAATAGAAATCATCTAAGTATAAAACAGAGAAAAACATATTGATGATTATTTTGATTTAGCAGTTAATAATAAAAAATATATTTTCAAAGCTACCATTAAACCCTTTTGGGTATGGTTACCTTTCATCTAACCCCTGGACACTAACGAGGAAGTGGGTACTAAAGTATATATATATATATAATATTTGTTGCAGGTACACCCCAACAAAATGGAGGTTATCTCAGTATCTATAATATCTTTGGAAACAGAGCTCAAAACTAAATCATAGAATCTGAACTTTTATGAAACTTATAGTAGATAGTCCCCTATCGCCTTTAAGCTCTCTTTATTTTGGCTTATGAACATTTAGTAGTATGTTCTTATGAATTATCTTTATTTTTCATGTTATTTAATCTTTTTTTATCGATGACAAAGAGGGAGAGGTAAGTACACTAACAAGTTATTACAAGAAAAATATAGCCATTTACTCAGGGAGAGAAAATTCATATACAATACATATTTAGGGGGAGAAATATTCATTTCAAAATATCTCCAAGAGATTGCAAGAGGTTGTCATCAATCAAAAAGGTGGAGAATGTTGATTTGTGAGATTTTTGATTCACGGCAACAAACAAAAGAAGATCAACAGAAGAGTGAATTAGTATGATAATTTATTTGTGTTTTACTTGTGTTAGAACTTGTTAAAATCTATCCTCATATATTACACAATCAAGCACAAAAATCATGTGTATATATAAAGAAATGACACACAAGTCACTGGACTGTGCCTCTTGGCACAGACCAATCGACTGGTGGATTTTCCACCAATCGACTGGTGTACACCAGTTTGCACAGTTCAGTGCATTTTGTGTGCCAACG
The DNA here is from genome assembly GCA_030737875.1 of Allium sativum. NCBI lineage: Eukaryota > Viridiplantae > Streptophyta > Magnoliopsida > Asparagales > Amaryllidaceae > Allium > Allium sativum. The sequence continues at coordinate 1,029,361,808 of CM060912.1, forward strand.
GTCATAAACAAATATACATTTTTTAAATACCAGTTGACTGTTCATTTTATACCAGTCGAGTGATCTGACTATAATGGTCATTTTTATGAAAAGACAACGTCTTTCATGAAAGGTTTTCTATTCATTTCTGAATAGAAACAGTTGCTTCTTTTCATCAGAATTTTTGATAAAAGTTTACCATTCTTCTACACTATTTATACATCACAAACTTCATTTCCAAATCACTGATTCTTCTTCTATTTTCTGATCCTAATTTCTGTATGCTCTTGCATTCAAAAAGAATTCTAAAATATTCAAATTGCTTTTGAATCATTAAATTTATTTCATATCTCTTGATTCAATAAGAAATTTTCTTCCTTAAAATCTTCACAAACACATTTCAATATCTGAGGATAAGATTATAGGAAGGTTGTACTCAAATTGTTGGCTAATCAATGTTACTTAGAACACATTCAGAAGTCAAAGCTCTTACTGTATTGTTGAAGTCATGTTTGGTTGCTCAGGCGTGGTATTGAAGTCCTCTTCGGTTTGCATAGGTGAGAATGGACAGACTTTTAAATTTTGGATGGTTCTTCTCCGGTGTTTTACATGTGCAATGAAAAATGCAAGCACAATTTGGGGAGCTTTTACTCATCTAACTATCTAGTTTAATTCATCAACCCTAATTCCCTTCGACTCTTTCTTTTTCGTTCGTCTAGCCTACTTGGACCATTTCAAATTCAATCTCGTCGTGGTTGCGCAGGTGTGTTGTTAACTCGTTCCTCAAGGTGAAGTGAGGGTGTTGCTAATGGAATTCCAAAAGGAGTCTGAGACTGGATGTAGGACAGTGCTCCGAACCAGTATAAAAATTCCTGATGTCATTTACTTTACTTTACTGCATTTACATATTACTTATTTGTGATATCATTATTTCTAGTTTATTAATTTTTTACTTGCATAACTATTGTATATGTTTAGTATATATCACATTATCTAGGCTTCGCATATTAATACCAATCCATATTGCTCGATCCTGCTTTAGAACTCTTTTCAGTTTTATCTATAAAGTGGGTTTTTATTATGTACAAACATCATCTCATGATCAAACGACGAAACCTTAGTGAACATCAAAGTCTCAACATCCATCTTTACTAGTGGTAAGGTCCATTCCTATATCCTATTGTAACCAATGACAATCTTACAAGGTAAATCATCTAAGGCCTTATTTTCCTCTAGTTATCCATGTTTATGCGGGTGATAAGACTGTACAATGTTCAGTCTTGGTTCTCATAAGTTATTGGAGATTTTTCCAAAACTCACTAAGGAAAAACAAGTATCAATTGCTAACTATGCTAGTGGGATTCCTATGTAGTCAAGTGTTCTTCTTCACATACCCGATTGTTTCAATGATGTTGGACGCATTTTGTTAGCCCAAAACTCAATTGCTCTTATATCCTTTTCTCAATTAGGGTATGCTAATGATCCATGGAAATGCTTCCTTTCTCCTACGGTGGAGTATTCCAGATGAAGCTACATATATTCTAAGTGTTTACATTCCAAGAGTTCTCATACCAAAAGTATATAACTTAACGTCAATTTCTTTCTTGTCAATGCATCAACTATATCCTTACTCTGCCAAAAGTAAACCAAGTTGCAAATTTATAGGGTGCTTGAAACTCCATCTATCTTTATTATCTTAAAATACAATCTTTCTTTGAGGATAAATAAACCAACAACTTATAGTCAGCTAACAACTCAAACTCCCTCAAAATAAGTGATGCCTCCATGTCCCAATGGAAAAAATAATAATAGTTATCTCAAGGTCACGTACACAGCAGTTCCTCTTGTGAGTTTTTAGCTGCCTATTTGTACCATCATAAACAGTACTTAGTTCCATTGGGTAGGACTAATACTAGCTCACTAGCCAAAACTCTTACAATTCCTTAAATATCTTCACACATTTTATCAATAAAAGATAAGCTCTTATTAGTGAAGCGTGTGAAGGGAAATGATATCTTAGAAAATTCTCTAATAGATTTCTTATGGTAGCCTGTTAATCCAAGAAAACTTCCTACCTTTAAAAGTAGTTCTTAGTACACTTGGCTAAGAATATATGTGCTTCGAGGATACTAATACCTCTACTAAATACCAAATTTGTTCCTCATCACCCTACAATTAAACAAAAACGTCATCCACAAGGACTCCTACGAATTTATTCAAAAACATCTTGAAACACCCTACTCATCCACTCTATAAACTAGGTAGGAACATCAGTTAGTCCAATAGGTACGACTAGCTACTCATAAAACCCATTGGTTTTTTTACTAGTGGGCTTGTCTACATTGTCATTCGATGCTCCTAGCTTATGAAATCACTAGCAAGATCTAGCTGTGGGAAACCTTGACTACTATTAATTAATCAAAGAGGTCATCGATGTGAGACAATGGTTGACGGTTCTTCTTAGAAAACATACTTAGGCCTCTATGATCAATGCAATGGAATAAGGAACTATCTATCTTTGTGGTAAAGACGAGTGGTGCCTCTCATCTTTAAATATTTCTTCTTATACATACTTTCACCATAAGTTCCTCAATCTATCAACCAAAAAGTTCTTTAGTCTGTTTACTTAGCTATCTTTCCTTCAGAGCCCTATATCTTAATGCTACGGGTATAGCATAATCAAATAGTGTAAGGACCCGTAACTTCCTCGGTAAGGAAAGAACGGATTTCCTTGAGAACAACACACATCGGAACACAACAGAAGGACATTTCATTGCTTATTACAATAATTTCATCATAATACAAGAATATACAGAGTATGAATAAATATTACACATCAGAAAAATATCAGATTACAATACATTACATAGCACCGGAAAATAATACAAAACACAACTGAAAGAGATAAACAGATACAGAGCTTTTCGAGTATCATTCCAGCTGTAAATCAGGATCCTATGAATATAAATCTGCAAAACCAAAACTACTAGCTGCCCTTGTGGAAAATAGGGACACCCAGAATTTAGGTTAAACAATAAACTCCAGGTCAGTCATGTGACTGGTGTGAGAACTAAAACAGTTATTAATCTTTATTTTAAAGTTAGGTAAATCAAGGGACCACTCTGTATAACACGGAACGGGTTTCCTCCCAAGAATACCAATGCATAAACCAACAGTGCAATGCTAAATAAAGAACAATGAAGCTATTATAAGACCCAGGTCCCATCACACAATACAACACAAGCCGAAGGATAGGGTTTTACCTTATAATAGCCAAAGAATGCTTGATACGCTAAATCTCATCTTTTATTATTACTATAAGTGCATAGTGTCAAAACAATTTCAATCATAAGTATCAATTATAGATGGCATGGGTACCATATATCATGTCGCCAATACTAGGCTCTACAATCAAAATCGCAAAGTGTCGTATTGGAAGTTGGATTTCCATCTGTGAACCAAGGCAAGGGATCGTCCTTACCGCTTCGAGACAATCTAGCCCATGTCTTAGGAACAGCCGCAATTGCCCCATGGATCATCAGGGCCGGTCCACCCGATGTGGATTATATTGCCTGAACACTGCGTTTCCCCGCCCTTTGGGGCGTAAAAGAGTCCTATGACTCCATCGGCTCCACATAGTCACCGATATATCTGAGGCGCCTCGCAATCCAACAATCACACAGGTGAAAATAATATAAATGTCAGGGCTGGTAGGTCACTGACACCACCCTAGCTAGAAGGAAACACATGTCCTCCCTGAGGTACTGTCCCGTTTCTGGTTCATAACGGGGTGTGAGGCTCGCGAATTTACGTTATACACAAAGCTACGCTATATAGGCGGTGCTTTGATCATCAACCACAAGACTTTTCTTTTCAACAGAAGCCTTGATCATTTGCATCTCAGCATGCCACACAGGCAATTCACGCTATGCAACCGATATCAATCACACAGAATGAAATCCGATGTCAGACACACATCCATTTACAAGTCTGTTCTAGGTCTGAACGAAACTGGAGGAACCTTATTCCTCGCATATCCATCGATCTCCAAGTACGTCTGGACCATCACCAACTGATTCCCTCCTCTTGGGTGTACAGCCCAATCAAGATCATCAGTAATTATCCAAACTATGTGAAGACCTCCGGTCTTCGACCACCGTCTTCATCCTTGACACCTCGTCGAATCAGTTATTCAGAATGGGATAAACCCGGTCTTTCTGAACAACTCGCGTATATAATAAACAAGTATTACACAAACACAACATACACCTCATTCCAATTCAGAATATTCTTTTATTCAAATATTCACATCTATAGGGAAAGGTTCTCATTAATTTTATTAAAGATAAATTCTTTTAAATTTATTCTTAAATCTTCTTTTGGATTTCATTTTAAACTAAATTATGGTTTATTCAAACTAGTCGGGATTAACGAACCTTACCGAATTAATCATTTGTTTTAAATTTCCCAATCCCAACCTATTCATCCCATGAAGTAAAACTGGTAATACTTCATATCCAACACCGTGGTGTTATCGGTAAATTCAATTACCAATTCATGTTCAAATCTAATTAAAGATTTAACTCTCGCCTAGAGTAAAACTGGTGATACTCCATTCTCGATCATTTCAATCTAATTAAAGATTCATTAAAACTCCACTTGGTTTTAATCTTCCCAAAAATCAATATCAATGATTGTTTAACTTGGGAAATCATATCCTGTCTTTAACTGGATTAAAGAACCAATGTCATTTAGAATACGGTTCTTGATAAACCCAGAATCACATTCTATTCCATCAGCCTTTAACCGTAAATTAGCAAGTGAACAATTCCCTAAGTAATAACCCCGAAGGCCAAAACCAACATCAGATCAATACCCAGGAAACTATTCGACTTAGCTAACCTTCAGTTAATTTCTAATTTCACCCGAGGTTTAAGAACAGTGTTAGTGAAGACACCATTCACAACAAACCCAAAATCCCATTTGATATTAAATACAAGGCTCTGAATAGAAAATATATCTGCTTATATTCAATATCAAAATTTGAAATCAACAAATATCGTATTGGAATAACGATATATATATATATTCAAAATTCCTCCACAATGTCCGTGTAATCACGAAATCCAATATCGAAATATTCCGAAGATAATTTCGATTCAAATCCGTTCCAATTCATATATTGGAAATTCTGGTTATTTTAAAACCATTCTCAATCCATTTCATTTATTTAAAAATAATTGGATTCTTATTCTAGTTATAAACTAGTTCATTTCGATAAAAATATATTTTTATCCTTACAAATGTGGAATTTTTCATCCCAGTTCTTTCCAATTCATATATTATGATTTTACATAAATTATTAATATTTTTAATAATTTAATCAAGGCCCGTACAGTCGGTTTTCAATAACGGCCACCGAACTGCACTTACAATGACCTTTTCCAAATTTAATTTGGACATAATTCCAAATCCAATTGTTAGATTTCTAATTTCTGACATTCTTTAGAAATCTCTTTTCGATACGAACCCAACGGTTCTGGTTTTAGGAGAATTTGATGGTCGGATCTCCCGTAATGTCCATTTGAAGTCAATGTCGAAATTCGCGAACTACCGCGGGGCAGCGCGTTCTATTCAGGCCATTTTAAAATATATATTATATATTATATATATTTCGTCGATTTCAATTCTAAACGTATTTTATAAATCGTTTTAAAAACAATTTCAACTTCATATTCAATTTTAAATCAAAATTGAATATTCCATATCATCAATATATATATAAATGATAATATTTTCAAAACGTTATATTTTGAAATTACTTCCTTTTCTATATTCATTATAAAAACAAATATAATCGATATAAATATCGTACGCGTCAAAATGGCGCAAATCTAATCAACACGGCTTTATATCTTTCAATAACTTCGTTATTCTATTCAACAAATGAATATTTTCTTCAACACATGAATTTTCTTTTATTCAACACATGAATATATATTTTATTCAACACATGAATTTTCTTTTATTCAACACATGAATATATATTTTATTCAACACATGAATTTTCTTTTATTCAACACATGAATATATATTTTACTCAACACATGAATTTTCTTTTATTCAACACATGAATATATATTTTATTCAACACCTGAATATATATTTTATTCAACACATGAATTTTCTTTTATAATATTCTTTATATTTCAAATTGGAATGAGGCCCAATCAATTACCATATAATGTTAATTATATGGATTCCATACAACACATGTATATGATAGCTACGATAAATAATCAACCATCATCCAGAGTGCACCACACAACGGCATAAGCATTAAATATAAATAATTAACGCTTACACAGTCTGTCAACCAATCGGTCGACATACAATTAAATAATCGGGATTAGTGTACGCCAAATATCATCCCAACACGCGTATGGGGTTTCAATCCACAAACACTGAATATTATTTGTGTAGTTGGGCGACGTGTAAAATTTATCGTCCCAATCAATATCCTTCAAATGGGTGTACATAAACAAATCGTTCGATTTGTAAATGAATATTTATTTTATATACACGTTAAAAATTATATTTTTAACTATAAAATATTGTAATCCATCCCACATCACACAATCAACTTTCACAACACATCAATCAAACAAACAAGTCATCCATGGTCTGTGGACGACGGGTGTCGGGTGCTACTAAGCACCGTCTGCATCCTAGTATATATTTTAACTAGAAAATAAAATAAAAGTGAGGAGATCTCACCGAAGGGATCCACTCCGCCAGTTTTACTTCTGAACATCTGAATCGTTTGGATTTGTTTGAAATTCCGATGCAGTCCTTACCACGTTGTTCATAATAAAATTTACATTTTTATCGCTTCATTCCAGTAAATAAAAACCATATTTTTTTCCACTTCATATATTTTTACAATGCTTCTTTCTATATAAAAATTATAATTTTATATATCTTCTTCTTATATAAAGATCGAATTTTTATTTCGCTTCATATATAAAAACCCCGCCTTTCTATATATAAAAATATCGACTTTCTATAGTTAAAAATATCGCTTTACCATGATAAAAATATAATCTTTACTATTAGCTGAAAATCATATTTTTAGGGTGCTATGGTATAAATAAAAATCATACCTTTACATCGCTGTTGTATATAAAAAAAAAATTCATCTTTCTTCATGATAAAAATCTAAACTTTATTTATATTAAATAAAAATCTCACCTTTATAATTTAAATCTCGCCTTTACAATAATAAAAATATTGCCTTTACTATAATAAAAATCTCGCCTTAATAATTATAAAAATCACATCTTTCTTGCTATTATATATGCAAAAATCATTTTTTTTTCTTTTTGCTACTTCATAATAAAGATCTTATCTTTTTATTTTAGAAAATAAAACCCCTTTACTTATAAAAATCAACCAATCTTATTTATTTATAAAAATAAAACCGAATTTAAAACAATGTATTTAAATTAAAACTGAATTTAAAATAAAATAAGAAGGGGCTCACTGTTTTCGGTGTTGACTATGGAAAGGGGGATCTTCGTCGGACGGAGGTGGTCAGGTGTTGTGCCAGGATGTGGCGGCGCAGTGGAGCTCGCTTGGGCTGAGCGGTTGGCGGCTGTGAGGGACACGACAGACTAGGGTTCGCGGTGGGTTAGGGATTGGGGCAAGGGCACATCGGACCTGAGGAGGAGGTGGGGGTCTCGCCGTAGGTGCGATGGCCAGTTGAGGGGGAGAGGCGGCGCCAGCCGCGACGGCGGCCTGGAGGGAGTGGGGCGCAATTAGGTTTATGGTTTTTTTTCATTTTATTTTTTCTGAGTTGTGGTCGGGGAGAGTGAAAGGAGGGGATTGTTTATATTATATATGTATATAATTACTTAATTTAATTTCTTTGTTTTTCCATTCGAACTCAAATTCCAACCCAACGACTATCGTCCCTAGATAATTACCCTTATTCTGAACACAATGGGATATGTTTCGCAAGCCAATTCGATCGTTACGATCAGTTTCCATTCAAAATAAAATATAAATCAATGTATATTGAATTTGAACGCACATTTCAATTTACCGGTGCCACATACTAACTCTAAAAATTTCCGAAAAATATTTTCTAGCTTCGTATTGACGATACGGTCCTAAAAAAACTAATTTCGTCAAATTCGGAGATCGTTTGAAAAATTGCCATTTTCTGGTCGAACGAAATTGACTGAAACTGTTAAAACACGTTTTACTTCGCCACGTTCTCATATTAATTCGCAAAATTATGAATTTTAGAATCTGGAAATAACAAGACATCCCGGATCCAACAAAAGTTGTTTCGTCGAAAACTGAGGTCGTTTGCAAAATTTCCATTTTAAGGGCCAAAATTCCATAGCGACTATTCTCAATTTTCAACTGGACATAACTTTTTATTCCCGCTATGAAATTTTGATTTTTCGGTTTCGTTGGAAAGATATTTTCAAATAGATTCTAATATTTTTGGTTCGTTAAAATCCGGTATATTTTGAATCTTGTACATTCATTTGAACTTTGAAATCGAATTTTCAAACTACCGCGCCATTTTCAATTCCATTAATAATTTAAAAATAAATATTTATATTCTAACATTGGTTCAAATAAATATTTCCGTTCTAATTCTATTCAAAATAAATTTCTCGTCGTTATTATTTAAAATAATTCATTTTAAATATTCAAAATTCGTTAAAATTGCCAAAATAAATTTTTTTTAAATTAGTTCGAATTTTCCGGGTTATTACAATCTCCCGCACTTAAAACTTTTCGTCCCCGAAAATGAACGAAGCTGAAAGTTGATTTACAAACCAACTCAACTTTCATTATTTTCATTACGGCTTAAGTTCTTCAACTTTTCAGTTTCTAAGAACCTTTTAAATTCTTCAAAAATTTGGATAACACCCTAAATTTTCGAAAAATTTCACCATAACCTTCCCTGCACGGGAGCACCGGAAAAATCACGAAATTGCCATACAGGCCTCTCCAATCCAAAAAGAAAAAGAAATAGCCAAGCGGCTAGCCAATCGGCTCATAAAATCATCAAAAACCCTAAGAAATACAATAAATATGTACCTACTTGTCGGGCAAACAAATTTATTCCTCTTCTCTAGCCTATTTGCTATGACCTGTTCAATGGATACACATGTATATGCATGCATTTTCAAACAATTTTCAAGTTAGTTCAAAATTTGATACAATTTGGCTAAATTTACTGTTCGTTTACATATTTGTTTCAATAATCATATAACACAATCAGCAATCAATTTGTTGAATAACGTTTCAATACATAGCCAAAAATCATATTTTTGATGCCAAATCACAACAATAAGCCCTATCTAGTTTCGGTTCTCACACCAGTCAATAGGAAATATATAGACATCCTACCTTCGAAACTCGAACACAACACTGATGATGGGTACCCATCATCAGAATCATTCCCGGGTGACTACAGTGTGATTCTATATTTATCCAGTATATTAAGACTTCGTATACACGTGGATCAGACGTATATGCAAAATCTTTATATACTTGATTGTCCAAATCAATTTAAAATAAATATTCAAATACATATAATACGATTTAAATTTCAAAACAAAATTTGCTTTCATTTTAAAAATATACTCTTCCGACTCATTCTAGGATACTACTGATCTCATCTCTAACAAGTTATTCTCATCGGATATTACCAATCCAATTTCTGATGGATTCTTTCATTTGGTTCTAACATGTCTTGTTCTCGAGCTTTGTAAACCAAAGCTCTGGTACCACTGTGAGGACCTGTAACTTCCCCGGTAAGGAAAGAACGGATTGCCTTGAGAACGACACACATCGGAACACAACAGAAGGACATTTCATTGCTTATTACAACAATTTCATCAGAATACAAGAATATACAGAGTACGAATAAATATTACACATCAGAAAAACATCATATATTACAATACATTACATAGCAGCGGAAAATAATACAAAACACAAATGAAAGAGATAAACCGATACACCGCTTTCCGAGTATCATTCCAGCCGTAAATCAGGATCCTGTGAATATAAATCTGCAAAACCAAAACTACTAGCTGCCCATGTGGAATATAGGGGTACCCAGAGTTTAGGTTAAAATAATAAACTCCAGGTCAGTCATGTGACTGGTGTGAGAACTAAAACAGTTATTAATTTTTATTTTAAAGTTAGGTAAATCAAGGGACCACGCCGTATAACACAGATTGGGTTTCCTCCCAAGAATACCAGTGCATAAAACAACAGCGCAATGCTAAATAAAGAACAATGAAGCTATTATAAGACCCAGGTCCCATCACGCAATGCAACACAAGCCGGAGGATAGGGTTTTACCTTATAATAGCCAAAGAATGCTTGATACGCTAAATCTCATCTTTTATTATTACTATAAGTGCATAGTGTCAAAACAATTTCAATCATAAGTATCAATCATAGACGGCATGGGTAACATATATCATGTCGCCAATACTAGGCTCTACAATCAAAATCGCAAAGTGTCGTATTGGAAGTAAAATTTCCATCTGTGAACCAAGGCAAGGGATCGTCCTTACCGCTTCGAGACAACCTAGCCCGTATCTCAGGAACAGCCGCAACTGCCCTATGGATCGTCTGGGTTTGGTCCACCCGATGTGGATTATAATGCCTGAACACTGCGTTTCCCCGCCCTTTGGGGGCGTAAACGAGTCCTATGACTCCATCGGCTCCACATAGTCACCGATATATCCGAGGCGCCTCGCAATCCAACAACCACACAGGTGAAAATAATATAAATGTCAGGGCTGGTAGGTCACTGACACCACCCTAGCTAGAAGGAAGCTCATGTCCTCCTTGAGGTCCTCTTCCTTTTCTAGTTCATATCGGGGTGTGAAGCTCGTGAATTAACGTTATACACAAAGCTATGCCACACAGGCGGTGCTTTGACCATCAACCACAAGACTTTTCTTTTCAATATAAGCCTTGATCATTTACATCTCAGCATGCCACACAGGCAATTCATGCTATGCAACCGATATCAATCACACAGAATGAAATCTGATGTCAGACACACATCCATTTACAAGTCCGTTCTGGGTCTGAACGAAACCGGAGGAACCTTATTCCTTGCATATCCATCGATCTCTAAGTACATCTGGACAATCACCAACCGATTCCCTCCTCTTGGGTGTACAGCCCAGTCAAGATCATCAGTAATTATCCAAACGATGTGAAGACCTCCGGTCTTCGACCACCGTCTTCATCCTCGACACCTCGTCGAATCAGTTTTCAGAATGGGATAAACCTAGTTTTTCTGAACAACTCGCGTATATAATAAACAAGTGTTACACAATCACAACATACGCCTCATTCCAATTCAGAATATTCTTTTATTCAAATATTCACATCTATAGGGAAAGGTTCCCATTAATTTTATCAAAGATAAATTCTTTTAAATTTATTCTTAAATCTTCTTTTGGATTTCAATTCAAACCAAATTATGGTTTACCCAAACTAGTCAGGATTAATGAACCTTACCGAAGTAATCATTTGTTTTAAATTTCCCAATCCCAACCTATTCATCCCATGAAGTAAAACTGTTAATACTTCATATCTAACACCACGGTATTATCGGTAAATTCAATTACCATTTCATGTTCAAATCTAATTAAAGATTTAACTATCGCTTGGAGCAAAACTGGTGATACTCCATTCTCGATCATTTCAATCTAATTAAAGATTCATTAAAACTCCACTTGGTTTTAATCTTCCCAAAAATCAATATCAATGATTGTTTAACTTGGGAAATCATATCATGTCTTTAACTAGGTTAATGAACCAATGTCATTTAAAATACGGTTCACGATAAAACAAAAATCGCATTCTATTCCATCAGCCTTTAACCGTAAATTAGCAAGTAAACAATTCCCTCGGTAATAACCCCGAAGGCCGAAACCAACATCAGATCAATACCCAGGAAACCATTCGACTTAGCTAACCTTCAGTTAATTTCTAATTTTCACATGGGGTTTAAGAACAGTGTTAGTGAAGACATCACTCCAACAAGCCCAAAATCTCATTTGATATTAAATACAAGGCTCTGAATATAAAATATATCTGCTTATATTCAATATCAAATTCTGAAATCAACAAATATCGTATTGGAATAATGATATATATATATATATATTCCAAATTCCTCCACAATGTCCGTGTAATCACGAAATCCAATATCGAAATATTCCGAAGATAATTTCGATTCAAATCCATTCCAATTCATATATTGGAAATTCTGGTTATTTTAAAACCATTCTCAATCCATTTCATTTATTTAAAAATAATTGGATTCTTATTCTAGTTATAAACTAGTTCATTTCGATAAAAATATATTTTTATCCTTACAAATGTGGAATTTTTCATCCCAATTCTTTTTAATTCATATATTATGATTTTACACAAATTATTAATATTTTTAATAATTTTATCAAGGCCCGTACAGTCGGTTTTCAATAACGGCCACCGAACTGCACTTATAGCGACCTTTTCCAAATTTGATTTGGACATAATTCCAAATCCAACCATTAGATTTATAATTTCTGACATCCGTTAGAAAGCCCTTTTCGATACAAACCCAACGGTTCCGGTTTTAGGAGAATACGACGGTCGGATCTCCCGTAATTTCCTTTCGAAGTCAATGGTCGAAATTCGTGAACTACCGCGGCGCGGCGCGTTCTGTTCAGGCCATTTAATATATATATATATATATATATATATATATATATTTCGTTGATTTCAAATCTAAACGTATTTTATAAATCGTTTTAAATTCTTTTTAAAAACAATTTCAACTTCATATTCAATTTTAAATCAAAATTGAATATTCCATATCATCAATATATATATATATAAATGATAATATTTTCAAAACGTTATATTTTGAAATTACTTCCTTTTCTATATTCAACATAAAAATGAATATAATCGATATAAATATCGTTCGCGTCAAAATGGCGCAAATATAATCAACACGGCTTTACATCTTTCAATAACTTCGTTATTCTATTCAACAAATGAATATTTTCTTCAATACATGAATTTTCTTTTATTCAACACATGAATATATATTTTATTCAACACATGAATTTTCTTTTATTCAACACATGAATATATATTTTACTCAACACATTAATTTTCTTTTATTCAACACATGAATATATATTTTATTCAACACACGAATTTTCTTTTATAATACTCTTTATTTTCCCAATTGGAATGAGGCCCAATCAATTACCATATAATGTTAATTATATGGATTCCATACAACACATGTATATAATACCAACGATAAATAATCAACCATCATCCAGAGTGCACCACACAACGGCATAAGCATTAAATATAAATAACTAACGCTTACACAGTCTGTCAACCAATCGGTCGACATAAAATTAAATAATTGAGATTAGTGTACGCCAAATATCATCCCAACACCCGTGTGGGGTTTCAATCCACAAACACTGAATATTATTTGTGTAGTTGGGCGACGTGTAAAATTTATCACCCCAATCAAAGGATGGGTGTACATAAACAAATCGTTCGATCTGTAAATGAATATTTATTTTATATACACGTTAAAAATTATATTTTTAACTATAAAATATTTTATTCCATCCCACATCACACAATCAACTTTCACAACACATCAATCAAAAAAACAAGTCATCCATGATCTGTGGACGATGGGTGTCAGGTGCTACTAAGCGCCGTCTGCATCCTACTATATATTTTAGCTAGAAAAATAAAAATAAAAGTGAGGAGTTCTCACCGAGGGGATCCGCTCCGTCAGTTTTACTTCTGAACATCTGAATCGATTGGATTTGTTTGAAATTCCAATGCAGTCCTTACCACGCTGTTCATAATAAAATTTACATTTTTATCGCTTCACTCCAGTAAATAAAAACCATATTTTTGTTTCCACTTCGTATATTTTTAAAACGCTTCTTTCTATATAAAAATTATATTTTTATATATCTTCTTCTTATATAAAGATCGAATTTATATTTCACTTCATATATAAAAACCCCGCCTTTCTATATATAAAAACATCGACTTTCTATAGTTAAAAATATCACCTTTACCATGATAAAAATATAATCTTTACTATTAGCTGAAAATCATATTTTTATGGTGCTATGGTATAAATAAAAATCATACCTTTACATCGCTATTGTATATAAAAAAAATTAATCTTTCTTCATGATAAAAATCTAAACTTTCTTTATATTAAATAAAAATCTCACCTTTATAATTTAAATCTCGCCTTTACTATAATAAAAATCTCGCCTTTACTATAACAAAAATCTCGCCTTAATAATTATAAAAATCACATCTTTCTTGCTATTATATATGCAAAAATCATATTTTTTTTCTTGTTGCTACTTCATAATAAAGATCTTATCTTTATATTTAAGAAAATCAAACCCTTTTACCTATAAAAATCAACCAATCTTCTTTATTTATAAAAATAAAACCAAATTTAAAACAATGTATTTAACTTAAAACTGAATTTAAAATAAAATAAGATGGGGCTCACTGTTTTCGGTGTTGACTGCGGAGGGGGGAATCTTCGTCGGACGGAGGTGGTCATGTGTTGTGCCAGGGTGTGGCGGCGCGGTGGAGCTCGCCTGGGCTGAGCGGTTGGCGGCTGTGGGGGACACGACAGACTAGGGTTCGCGGTGGGTTAGGGATTGGGACGAGGGTGCATCGGACCTGAGGAGGAGGTGGTGGGGGTCTCGCCGTAGGTGCGGCGGCCAGTTGAGGGGGAGCGGCATCGCTAGCCGCGACGGCGGCCTGGAGGGAGTGGGGCGCGATTAGGTTTAGGGGTTTTTTTTCCATTTTATTTTCTCTGAGTTGTGGTCAGGGAGAGTGAAAGGAGGGGAGAGTTTATATTATATATATACATATATATATATATATAATTATTTAATTTAATTTCTATAAAGTTGTTTTTCCATTCGAACTCAAATTCCAACCCAACGACTATCGTCCCTAGCTAATTACCCCTATTCTGAACACAATGGGATATGTTTTGCAAGCCAATTCGATCGTTACGATCAATTTTCGTTCAAAATAAAATATAAATCAATGTATATTGAATTTGAACACACATTCCAATTTATCGGTGCCACATACTAACTCTAAAAATTCCCGAAAAATATTTTCTAGCTTTGTATTGACGATACGGTCCTAAGAAAACTAATTTCGTCAAATTCTAAGATCGTTTGAAAAATGGCCATTTTCTAGTCGATCGAAATTGACTGAAACTATTAAAACACATTTTACTTCGCCACGCTCACATATTAATTCGAAAAATTATGAATTTTGGAATCTATAAATAACTAGACATCCCGGATCCAACAAAAGTGGTTTCGTCGAAAAACGAGGTCGTTTGCGAAATTTTCATTTTTAAGGGCCAAAATTCCATAGCGACTATTCTGAATTTTCAACTGGACATAACTTTTTATTCCCAATATGAAATTTTTGATTTTTCGGATTCGTTGGAAAGATATTTTCAAATAGATTCTAATATTTTTTGTTTCGCTAAAACCCGGTTTATTTTGAATCCTGTACATTCATTTGAACTTTGAAATCGAATTTTCAAACTACCGTGCCATTTTCAATTCCTTTTATAATTTAAAAATAAATATTTATATTCTAACGTCGATTCAAATAAATATTTTCGTTCTAATTCTATTCAAAATAAATTTCTCGTCGTTATTATTTAAAATAATTCATTTTAAATATTCAAAATTCATTAAAATTGCCAAAATAAAAATTTTAAATTGGTTCGGATTTTCTGGGTTATTACAATTAGATCATAAATACAATCTGTTTATGTGGTTCAAGTCCAATGACTTCCTCAAACATTTATAGAAAGCTTCTAACAATAGGTATGGAACTAAACCTATTAAAAGATAGGTCTAGGGAGTAAGAATAACACATCTTAACTTATCCTTCTTGGATTACAGGAAATTTTAGGGTATGTCCACTATACATGTCCAAATGATTACCATCTTATCAAAATCTAGGATACCATAGATATGGATAGCTGATCTAAATCAAAAATCAACCCATACCTAGAAACACCCAAATATAAGCATCAATCTATATTTAGAATCATAAGTTTCAAACCTCATCATATCATAAATAAGCTACCAATCCTCCTACATGATTAGAAACTACTACGTGATCTATAACTAGAGAAATGTATAAGTGTAAACAGTTGACTGGAGTATTAAAGATAAAGGAGTGGGATGCTCCAGATCGAATAAAGCACGAATGGGAAAATTATAATAGAAAAAACAGGAGATATATAGTTCACTTTTATCAACCTCTTTATTTATTCTTTACCACTTCATCACTTGATACTTTTGATCAAAATTGTTTCCTCTAACTAATTAATCTTAAAACTCTTGGCTTAGCACCCTTTTTTTACACTTATGATACTTTAACTTTTTCCCTTCAAACTTCTATGGAAATACTTTTCAGTCATATTACCATCCTTCACCTCCATAGTCTTCTTATCAATAAAAGGCCTTACCTAAAAGCTTCCAAGTAGCAAGTTATTTCCTAACTCTGCACCCATAAAGAACTTGTAAATATTGAAAAAGCTAAATGAGCACATCAACACCCAAAATTTGAAATGAGTTTAACCTATAAGGATTTAGAATGCTTGTTGTGGGTAAGATTAGATGAGTTATCTTATAAATAGCTTAATGAAGGAGGGAGATAATTGGCAAGGAAGGGAGACGAATTTGAGGGATATTCGACATAAAAAATTTATATTTTTCAAGATACTTTTCTTTTTGAAAACCTTTTTGAAAAATAATTTACTTCTAAAATTAGTTCTAGGAGTCCTGTAATCTTAATCTCTAATACCAAATGTAACAACCCCTACCCCTTGATACACCCCTTTTCGGTCACGTCAATGAACTTAGATCATCAAGGTATAACTAAAACATGCGGAGACTAAGATAACAAGACACGAATAAAAACATTTTACAATGGAAACGAAATATCTTACTTAAAGCTTTTCAGAAAAATATTATTTTATTAATCATAATAAATTGTCGGCACATCAAAGTCCCCAAATCACTATAATATCATAGTATATAATATATATCAAAACATCCCTCTCTTTCAAATCCAAATAAAAATAAATGGATAAAATGAAAGATGAGAACCCATAAGAATGGAGTGCCCAAGTAATGTGCTGAGCCTATCAAGAGTCCGCTATTTTGCTCCATATCTATATTGGGAAAGAAAAGGGAAAAGGAATGGATAAGACATAAATATATAGTGAGTTAAAAATGACTACTAGTAAGAGAAGAACGAAGAGACAATAGTCTCAGAAGTCGTTCTAAGTGTTACAAGTTTTTAGTGTTCGTGCTTTACTTAAAATGATAGCTTAGAATAATTGTTTGTACTAAAATTCTTACTATAGAACTAAAGTCCTGCTTAAGGAATTATTCCTTATTCTACCCTATGATCAACCTACTACTCTCTACCATGAACATAACATGGTAGCCAATTCCCGTTACACCAAGTCAGAATTCGCTCAGACTAGAATTTTAGGAAAGGTCACCCTGGACACCACGGTCTCTTATATCTCGTTCCAAAGCCCGTCACATGTCTGTTTAGATGTACATCTTTCTACTAGTGCTAAGAATCCTGCTCGTCTTGTTTCCTACATGCCCGACCATCATTAAGACGCACTGACTTTGGTCCTTTCTCTATTGGGCCACTGATTTCCTGTTCCGCCATGCATGTCTGTTCGTCATTAGCATGGTCCTCCAAATGATAATCCAGTTGTGCTTCCTCCTCAGTCCTCTATAACCGAGTCTAAGATTATTGGCTACTTTTTTTCGCTCTGACATATGTGTCCTCGTCGTTAGAACAAGCCCTTAACTTTTCTAGGAAAAACCATCCGTCATTTATTTCCTACGCTGACAAATGTCAGTTCATCATTAGAACGGTCTCCAAATATGCTAGCTAAAACTATGAGCCACTTATTTTCCACGGTGACGAATGTCAATTTCACCGTAGGGATAGGCCCTAACTGTTATTTATCATGATATTATTTAATCTTTCTAGGTTCTTTATTTTTTAAGATAGTATGATCTTTAAAATCTATATCTACCTAACATGAACTACATATAATAATAATTCTATTATTTTTTGCTTTTTATTTTATTATAACGAATGTTATAATTCAATTACAAGTATAAAAACTTGTCTTTTTACCTTTATTACAGCTTTTGATAATAATTAATGCTCTTCTTTCATATTTACACAAATTACATTTTTACTCGACCATTTATAATAATTCTATATTTTCTACTTAAACCCATGTTATCTGAAACTTATTTCTTTTCTACTATTTTTAATAAGTTAAATGGACTTAAAACTTATAGAATTACATCTACTTTATACATGTGAAGGAAATGTATATAAGTTATCAATACGGTCGTAAATTAACTGTTCTTAACTGCGAAAATTATGGCCTATATTGAACTACAATTAAAATAAATTACACTAAACTATAAAAATAAAAAAGTATCAAATTGTAAATAAACTAGAATTACTTTAAGCCAACATTTTTAATCTCTTTGATTCTAAAATTTATAGTTATTTCCACTTACCAGAGGTCCTTAGCTGGAGTCCTTTGCCTTCCTCAATCCTCTTTTCAAGATCTTATAATATTTTAGTTAACATCTACTTCCT
The DNA here is from genome assembly GCA_030737875.1 of Allium sativum. Classification (NCBI taxonomy): domain Eukaryota; kingdom Viridiplantae; phylum Streptophyta; class Magnoliopsida; order Asparagales; family Amaryllidaceae; genus Allium; species Allium sativum. The sequence goes on from CM060912.1 coordinate 1,029,380,606, forward strand.
TAAAGAAAATATTTAATTTGGCTTTCAACCTCAAAAAATTGAGAGGGAAATCTAGTCATAGATCTTAAAGAATGTGTAGAATGAGATAGTCAGACTAGGCTCTACTTACTGTGGTACTAGAGGATCTTTGGTTATTGGATCAACTGGATCTAATATGGTACTACCATGTTATAGATCAAAATCTAACCTATAACCTCAAATTTGTACACCCATGGTTTAAACTTTGTTTTTTCTATTTCCTTTTTCGTATAAGGCCAAATTTTTAGCCAGACACTAGGTGCATAGGTCAGCCCCCCTCCTTGCACGATCGATGTCACGGTCAATCGGCCAAGGGAGTCAGTCGTCCCTTGTCGCTTATATTTAAAAAAAAAACTTTGAACATTTAAACTTACATATTAACTTATAAATTCTAACAACTGCTCTGTTTTAGCTTGGATTAAAATAGGTAATATGTGAAAATTGTTGAAAAAATCACCATGGACTCGATGGTAACTTCCATAGTCAAATTCAGAGATATATATACAAGTTTATTTTCTTATTTAATCTTACTATTAAAACATCAGGATGTTACAATCATGGAAGACTCTTCTGGCTATGACGCGAACAAACTGTAAAGTTTGAGGAACTTCATGACAAGTGATGGAGAAAAAAATGCAATGTTTTCTTACCGTGAAGAAGGTGGAGCATGATCTAACCACCAAAAAGCCCAAACTTCCAAAAGAAGCAACAAGTGATTAGAAAAAGGCTATACAGGACTGAATATGCAATGACTACCTCTACAAAAATTATGTGCTAAATGCTTAAGCGATGATCTCTGTGACTACTATAACTCTGACAAGTCAATGAAAGAGATATGGGATGCATTGTAAAAGAAATATAATATTGAGAAAGCTGGAGCAAAGAAGTATGTCATTAGTCTTTATTCAAAGTTTTAGATGATGGACGAAAAATCAATGGAGCTGCAATCTCACGGGCTTAAGAAAATTATGAGTCGTCCCCAAAGGAATGGCTTTTGATGAATGGTTTCAAGTCATTCTGATGATTGATAAATTACCCCTAGTTGGATAGATTTTAAAAACATTCTCAAGCATAAGACTATAGAATTTTCCTTAGATATCTTAATTACTTGTCTTTGTATTAAAGAGAAGGTCAGAAAACAAGATCAGAAAGAAGTGGCGCTTGTTGTATCTTCTAACCACACTTAGAAATCCATAAATGCAGGTCTAAAACCAAATGAGATTACAAAAATCAGAATTGCAAACAGAATCATGATCGTAATAATTATCGTCTGAAAAAACAAACAACAAAATATTCCCCCTAAAGAATGATACCAGACAACCTTATTATGCTACAATTGTAGCAAACCAAGCAATATGAAATAAGAGTTTGAACAGACCAAATCTTGCACTGAAGGCTAACCTAGCTGAAGAAGCCCTTATGGCTACCTTTATTGAGATCAACCTAGTTGGTGGATCATAAGGATGGTGGGTAGATATTGGTGCTTATCGCCTTGTCTTCTACGATGGAGAAATGTTATAATGATGTTAATGCTATGAAAGTAACGTTGGGAGATTCTCACACCACTTCTGCTGCAGGAATTAGGATTGTGAAGTTGAAGTTTATCTCTGGAAAGAACTTATTGCTGAAAGATGTGATGTACGCTCCAGGGATAAAAAACAATTATTTTCTGGTTTCTTGTTAAGTATAGTTGGTTTTACTCAAACTATTGGATTTGCCTTATACATTATCATAAAAAGTGGTGTATATCTTAGTAAAATATATGTTGTGAATGGGATATTTAAGTTAAATGTTGATATGAATAAAGTTAGCAGTTATGCTTACATGTTTTATGCTTTCAATATTTAACATCCTAGAATTTGCCATATTAATAAGCGACTAATCATAAAATGAATAATTTAGGTTTAATCTCTAAACTATCCATAGTCGGTTCATGAACATGTATAAAGTTATATCCAAACTTTATTGAAATATTGTTTCTTATGCTCATATGGATGTCCAATCTTTTCCGTCCTTGTTAGTATGGCAAATGGTCACTACAAATATAACAATATAAACATTTTAATGTTTATCAATCACTTTTCTGCAGCTTGTTATTACCATTTAAACCTTAGATAATTCAAGTTTTGGTTTCTATTGTAGGTAACTAAACTGGCTTTAGACCCATTGTACTACTAGTAGTTTTCATCACTTCTCTTGGCAATCCTTTAGTTAGTGGGTCTGCTAAATTCCCTATTGATCTTACAAATACAAAAGTAACGATACCATCTATAATTAATTGTCAAACATCTGCATGTCTTAAACTTATATGTCTAGACTTTCCATTATAAATTTTATTATAAGATCTATAATTTATTTATGTCACAACACACATAAATGGCTAACATTGGTTGTGGCCACAACTCTATTTCTAATAATAAATTTCTTAGCCATTATGCCTCCTTACCCAATGCATCTAAGGCAATAAATTCTGCTTCCATTGTAGAGTGTTATAACTATTTGCTTCTTGGAGGCCCAAGATATAACACCTCCTCCAAGAATTAAAATCCATCTAGTAGTTCCTCTATTTTCATTTTCGAGTGCTCCACCACTTGCATCTGAATATCCTTCCAAAACTGCTGGGAAATTTCCATAATAAAGTCCTGATCGTATGGTTCTTTTAAGGAAACCAAGAATTCTACATATTGCTTTCCAATGTAAATTACTTGGTTTGTGCGTATATCTAGATAGTTTACACATAGCGAAACAAATATCCGGACGAGTGCAATGCATTGCATACATGAGACTCTCAATAATGCTTGCATATTCTAGTTGAGCTATTGCCCTTCCAGAATTTGCAAACAATTTAATTGAAGAATCATAAGGACTACTTGCTTCCTTTATATTTAAATGTTTATATTTAAAAAGAAATTTTCCAATATAACGAGATTGACATAATGCATATCCACCATTATATTTCTTAACTTTGATTCCTAAAATAGTATTAACTTCATTTAGTCGTTCATTTTAAAATATGAAGTCGAATATGTGTTTGTCTCATTAACGCCTTCCAAATGTGTGCCAAATATTAGCAAATCATCCACATATAAGCATATTATAATACCATATCTATCAGTGAATTTAGAATAAAAATACATATATATATATATATATACATATATATATATGCATTATTATGTTTGAAACCGTTAGATAAAATCATGGAGTCAAACTTCTCATGCCACTATTTTGGTGCTTGTTTCAATCCATATAACGATTTTGTGTTCATTTTCAGGCATAATGAAACCTTCTGGTTGTTCCATATATACTTCTTCATCAAGATTACCATCTAGAAAAGCATTTTTAACATCTATTTGATGTATGTGCAACATAAGTGCAAATAGAGCTCTAATGGATGTTAATCTTGCAACAAGAGCATATGTATCGAAATAATCAATGCCTTCCTTTTGCCTGAATCCTTTAGCAACTAACCTTGCCTTGAAAGTTTATATTGATCCATATGTATTGTATTTTCTACGAAATACCCGTTTACATCTAATTGGCTTTGATCTGCTAGGTAAGTCGATTAATTCCCAAGTATTATTAAATAGAATTGAATCCATCTCGTCATGTATTGCTTCTTTCTAGAAAGAAGAATCCCTAGAAGTCATTGCTTCTTTAAAAAATAATAATTAGGATCTCCTTTTGTGCCTAGGACATAAATTATATCATCAATAATAACTTTTCTATCACCTATGACAAGATGAGTACGTCATCAAGTGAAATGAAATCATGTCCTAACTCTTTTTCCTTCTTTGTTCTTTGACTTCTTCTAGGTTCTTCTGGTGTATTAGAAAATTTTCTTTTGTTAGAAGAAGTTTGTTCAGAATTTTCATTATCTTTGTCGTCGACAAATTGAGTAGGGTCCGATACTTGATTGGAATCACATATAAACTTATTTTTATAAATTCTACATCTACTGACTCTATAATGATATTAGAATCTAAGTTTATCACCTAATATGCTTTAGCGTATCCTACAAATACACCTTTTAAGGCCCTTGGTCCTAATTTATTCCTTTCTGGATCTGTTATTCGATAAAACGTTGGACAACTTCAAGCTTTCAAGTATTTCAAACTTGGTTTTCCACCTTTCCATAATTCACATGGAGACACTTTTGTTTTCCTTGATAGAATCCTATTATGCAAGTGACATGCTATTAGAAGTGCCCCTCCCCCTAAATTCACATTTTGTTTGGTATTCAAAATCATTGCATTAGTCATTTCTACTAATGTTCTATTTTTTCGTTCAGTCAAACCATTTTGTTGTGGGGTATATGGTGCGCTTGATTGATGTATAACTCCATTTTCCTCACATAATAAGGAAAACTCTGTAGCAAAATATTCTTCACCCCTATCACTGCGCAATACTTTGATTTTTCTTTCCTTTTGATTTTTTACTGTGATTTTAAAATGTTTAAACATACCAGAAGCCTGGTCCTTTATTTTCATGAGATAAACATACGTATATCTGGAATAATCGTCTAAAAAAGCAATAAAATATATATTCCCTCCTATAGTTAATATACCATTTAACTCACATATAACAGAATGAATTAACTCAAGCAGCTTTGTATTTCTTTTAGATTTAGGAAATGACATTTTGCACATTTTAGCTTCGATACATGTTTCACATTTGGATAGTATTTTATCTTCATATGAAATTAAATCTTCTTTAGACATGAACTCTAAAGATTTAGAATTTAAGCATGCTAGTCTACTATGCCATAAATCAAATGAGTCAAGAACATAAGCAAACCCATCCATTATATTGATACTTAATTTGAACATCCCGTTACAAGCATATCCTTTTCTAACAATCATTCCTCCTTTTGACAATATGAGACTGTTACCATCAAGCATGCATTTACCACATTTTCTACAAAGAAGACTTGCAGAGACAAGGTCCTTCCTAATATCCGAGACACGCAAAACATTTATGAGTACAAGTTTCTTTCCAGATGTGAATTTCAATTCTATGTTACCTTTTCCAATGACAATCGATGTATTATGGTTTCCCATTAGCACCTTATTTTCACTAAAAACTTTCTCATAGAATTTGAACATTGATCTATTGTTGCAAACATGTATGGTAGCACCAGAATCGTACCACCAGTCAGTATCCATGGCGTTATCGACCATGTTTAATTTTATCACCATATCAACATTCAACTTTGATATCATTGCAACAATTTCAGATTCGTCTTGTTGAACCATATTTGCTTTATGAGAAGAATCAGAGTTCTTTCCTTGATTTGAAGTATGTTCCTGTTCCTTCTTTTTTTTTTAAAGAATCTGCGGTCTCATTTGAAATGCCCTGGTTTTCCACAGTAATAGCAATCCTTTCCTTTTTTGTTGGATTTTTTTCTGGCTATCATCCCTCTTTCGCTTTCCAGTTTATTTATGTCCCTTTTGGTCATTGACTACAGTGTTTATATTTGGATCAGATTCAAATATCCTTTTTCATGAATTCTAGTTTTTTCTTCAATACGAAGACGCGTTTTGTAACACCCCGTATTTCTGTTAACACTAAAGTTACTAATTTAAGAATAACCAATGCTTAATATAATAAATGTAATAACCCGGAAAATCTGAGCCAGTTTGAAATTTTTATTTTGGCAATTTTAGCGAATTTTGATTATTTAAAATGAATTATTTTAAATAATATCGACGAGAGAAATGTTTAGAATTGAAATCGAACGTATATATTATATACGTCGTCGTTAGAATATATAATAATTATATATAATTATAAAAGGAATTGAAAATGGCGCGGTAGTTCGAAAATTCGATTTTTAATTTCAAATGAATATACAGAATTCAATATAAGTCAGAATTGAACGAAACAAAAAATATTTGAATCTGTATAACTATATCTTTGTAACGAAGTTAACAAACTGAGATTTCATCTTAGAAATGATAAGATATGTCCAGTTTAAAATTAGAAATAGTCGCTGTGGAATTTATATATATTTTTATATATATAAGGCCCTTAAAAATAGCAATTTTGCAAACGACCTCGGATTTCGACGAAACCAGTTTTGTTGGGTCCGTGATGTTAAGTTATTGCTAGATTCCAAATTTCATAATTTTTCGAATCAATATGTGAGCGTGGCGAAGGAAAACGCGTTTGACCAGTTTCAGTTGATTTTAATCGACTGGAAAATGGCCATTTTTCAAACGATCTCAGAATTCGACGAAACTAGTTTTGTTAGGACCGTATCGTCAATACGAAGCTGGAAAATATTTTTTGGGAATTTATAGAGTTAGTATGTGACCCCAGTAAATTGAAATGCGCGTTCAAATTCAATATATAGAGTTATATGTTGATTTTAACAGAAACTGATCGAAACGTTCGAAACAGCCTACGATACATATCCCATTGTGTTCGGAATGGGGGTAAAACGCTAGGGACGACAGGCGTTGGGTCGCGTTTTGTGTTCGAATTTAAAAGTCAACTTTTTGAATTTAAATAAAAAAAATTTTAATTAAATATATAGCCCCCCCCCCCCCCCCACGTTTTCCTCCTTCTCTCTCCACTCAGTTGAAACCGTAGGTTTTAATAAAAAAAAAAAAGAGATCGAACGACGAACCTCCGCCCAGCCCCACCGCGCTCCGTCGCTGACCGCCCACCACCGCCACGTCTCCCCAGACCCGCGCCCCCCACCTCGACGAAGCCAAAGCTCTCCCAGCTGCCCAATTCGATTTCCGCCCCCAAATCGCCCAAAACGACGACGCCAACTCCATCTCCGCCAACCACCACCTGCTGCCGGCCTGAACGAGTTCACCCCCCCCCTCTCAGTCCCCCCATTTTCGATGTAAGTCCTCCTCTTTCTGTTTCTTTTTTTTTCTCACCTATTTATTTATTTTAAAGTATTTAGAGTTTAAAATAATAAAATCAGTTCGTAATAATAGATAAGATTCGATTTTTAATAATATATAAAATTCGATTTTTTTTTAAAGATAGAAAAAAATTCGATTTTTTTTTTAAAGATAGAAAAAAATTCGATTTTTATATATTCGTATAGCAAAGCAAAAATATAATTTTTATAAAGTATGAATATTAAAAATGAGATTTTTATAAAGTAGAAATGATAAAAATATAATTTTTATATACGTGAAGTGAAAATAAAAATTCAATCTTTATACTTGAAAGGGCGAGAATTTTATATATGAAATAGCGATAAAAATATGATTTTTATATATTGAACTTCGAATTAAAAATATGATTTTTATATATTGAACTTCGAATTAAAAATATGATTTTTATATATTGAACTTCGAATTAAAAATATGATTTTTATATATTGAACTTCGAATTAAAAATATGATTTTTATATATTGAACTTCGAATTAAAAATATGATTTTTATATATTGAACTTCGAATTAAAAATATGATTTTTATATATTGAACTTCGAATTAAAAATGTGATTTTTATATATTGAAAAGCGAAGTAAAAATTCGATTTTTACATATGTAGTGAAAGCGGATAACGAAGGTGACAAAAAGGCGAGAACGAAGAAGCTTTATATCAAAGAAGAGTCAAGATGATTGGATAGCTATCGGTGAGAATTTCTCACCTTTCAATTTCTTTTCTAGTTATATATATATACTAGGATGCAGACGGTGCTTAGTAGCACCCGACACAATCGTCCACAGACCATGGACTTGTTTGTTTGGTTGCATAGATTAGTTATATGATTTGATTTGAATTTGGTTGTTTGGTGATTTTGATTGATGTGTGAATGGCGTGGGCCTTCACTAGACCGGGGATAAGGCTAGGCCTCGTCCCGTTTCTAGTATCGTGCCGTTATGCCGCCAAAATTTTCTAAAATATGTTAGAAAATAAAAATATCATTTTATTGTGTAAATGAATAATAGAAATTCATATGTTGGAATAAAATGTTTTATCGTTAAAAATATAATTTTTAACGTGAATATGAATATAGTGAAAGTGAATAAAATAAAATATTCATTTACAAACCAGACGGTTTGTTTATGTACACCTATTTGAAGGACATTGATTGGGACGATAAATTTTACACATCGCCCAACTGCACAACTAAAATCTGTGTTTGATTGTTTGAAACCCCACACGGGTGTTGGGATGAAATATGAATTTCACTCATCCTGATTGATTAAATATGTCGATCGATTGATTGACAGGCTGTTATAAGCGTTGAATATCTATATTTGATGCTTATACAGTGTAGTGCACTTTGGTTGATGGTTGATTATTTTTCAATGCTATTATATACATGTGTTGTATGGAAATCCATATAATTAATTTTATATGGTAATTGATTGGGCCTCATTCCAATTTGAAAAATAAAGAAAATTTGAAAATAGAAATTATGAAGCCGTGTTGATTAGATTTACGCCATTTTGACGTGAACGATATTTATATCGATTTTATTCATTTTAAAATGAATATTGAAAAGTGATTTCGAAATCGACGATTTCGAAATGAATTGAATTGAAAACGATTTCGAAATGAATTGAATTGAAAACGATTTCGAAATGAATTGAATTGAAAACGATTTCGAAATGAATTGAATTGAAAACGATTTCGAAATGAATTGAATTGAAAACGATTTCGAAATGAATTGAATTGAAAACGATTTCGAAATGAATTGAATTGAAAACGATTTCGAAATGAATTGAATTGAAAACGATTTCGAAATGAATTGAATTGAAAACGATTTCGAAATGAATTGAAAACGAATTCAAATTGAATTGAAAGCAAATTGAAATGAATTCAAATTGAATTGAAATTTGAATTGAATAGAAATGAATTTTAAAACGAATTTATAGAGAAGAATTCAATTTTGATTTGAATTGAAACGGAAGTTGAAATTGCTTTTGAAACGAATTTAAAACTATTTATATAATTCGTTTTTAAATAGAAATCGACGAAATATATTATATATATATTATATATATAATATAATGGCCTGAATAGAAAGCGCCGCGCCGCGGCAGTTCGTGAATTTCGACCATTTATTTCAAACGGACATTGCGGGAGATCCGACCGTCGGATTCTCCTAAAACCGGAACCGTTGGGTTCGTATCGAAAAGAGCTTTCTAACGAATATTAGAAATTAGAAATCTAACAGTTGGATTTGGAATTATGTCCAAATCAAATTTGAAAAAGGTCGCTGTAAGTGCAGTTCGATGGCCATTGATGGAAATCGACTGTACGGGCCTTGATAAAATTATTAAAAATAGTAATAATTTGTGTAAAATCATAAGAAATGATTTAGAAAGAATTGGGATGAAAAACTCCATATTTGAAAAGATAAAAATAGATTTTTATCGAAATGAACTGGTTTTGAACTAGAATTATAATTCTATTTATTTTTAAATAAATAAATGGAATTTAAAAAGGGTTTTAAAAATAACCAGAACATCCAATGATTGCATTGGAGTGGATTTGAATCGAAATTGTCTTCGGAATATTTCGATATTGGGATTCGTGATTATACAGGTGTTGTTATGGAAATTTGAAAGATATATATTTATATCGTTATTTCCAATACGACATTTGTTAGTCGTAGGATTTGATATTGAATATAAGCCGATATATTTTCTATTCAGAGCCTTGTATTGAATATCAAATGTGATTTGGGTTTGTCGTGAATGGTGTCTTCACTAACACTGTTCTTGAACCCAGTTGAGAAAAGATTAAATCTTTTTATTTAGATTTAATGAAGTGTACCAATTAAATAATATTTAATTGGAATTGAATTGATATTGATTTTTGGGTTTATCGTGAACAGTGTTTTAAATAACACTCGTTCTTTGACCCGATAATTAATGAATGTGATTTTGGGTTTATCGTGGACCGTGTTTTAAATGACACTGATTCTTTAACCCAGTTGAAGATTAAAACTAAGTGGAGTTTTAATGAATCTTTAATTAGATTGAAATGATCGAAAATGGAGTATCACCAGTTTTTCTCCAGGCGATAGTTAAATCTTTAATTAGAGTTGAACGTGAAATGGTAATTGAATTTACCGATAACACTGTGGTGTTAGATATGAAGTATTACCAGTTTTACTTCATGGGATAAATAGGTTGGGATTGGGAAATCAAAACAAATGATTACTTCGGTAAGTTTCGTTAATCCCGACTAGTTGAATCGAAATTCAAAGGTAGATTAAAGAATAAATTCAAGGAATTTATCTTTGATAAAATTAATGGGAACCTTTCCCTATGAATGTGAAATTTAGAAACTAACTGTCGGTTAGCCAAGCAGAATGGTTTTCTGGATATTGATCTGATGTTGGTTTCGGCCTTCGGGGTTTATATTTGGGAAATTATTCTCTTGATTAATTTACGGTTAGTGACTGATGAGTTGGAATGAGGCGTATGTTGTGTTTGTGTAACACTTATTTAAAATATACGCGAGTTATTCGGAAAGACCGGGTTTATCCCATTCTGGATAACTGATACGACGATAAGTCGAAGATGAAGACGATGGTCGAAGACCGGAGTTCTTCACGTCGTTTGGGTGATTTCTGACGATCTTGATTGGGCTGTACACCCAAGAAGATGGAAACAGTTGGTGATCGTCCAGATGTACTTGGAGATCGATGGATATGCGGGGTACTAGGTGCCTCCGGTTTCGTTCAGACCCAGAACGAACTTGTAAATGGACTGTGTGTCTGACATTGGATTTTAGTCTGTGTGATTGATCTCTGTTAAATATATATCTGTTTGGCGGCGGAGAATTTATTCTCTTGCTTAACGCCCTTCTCTGAGACGTACGAGCTCAGGGGTTATATATTGATGGATATCAAACGCATGGAGTGAATTACCTGTGTGGCATGCCTAAGTGGCAATTGATCGAGGCTTCTGTTGAAAAGCAAAGTCTTGTGGTGATGATCAAAGCAAGGCCTTTGTGGCGTAGCTTTGTGTAACGTTTACCTCGCGTGTTTCACACCCGGTATGAACCAAAAACGGGAGAGGACCTCAGGGAGGGCATGCGTTTCCTTCTAGCTAAAAAGTGGCGTCAGTGGTTTTACACGCCCTGACGAGTTTGACTTATGTGGTTGTTGCTGTTGCGAGGCGCCTCGGATTGATCGGTCGTTCTCGAACCGATGGAGTCATTTAGTTGGCTCATTTACGCCCCAAAGGGCGGGGAAACGTAGTGTTCAGGCATTTTAATCCACATCGGTGGACCGGCCCTGTCGCTCCAAGGGTCACTCGAGCTCTGACCTGAGACATGGGCTAGATTGTCTCGAATCGGTTGAGGACTATCTTTTGCCTCGGTTCATAAATGGAAATCCAATTTCCAAATACGTGACATTTGCGGTTTTATTTGTAAACCTATATATGGCGACATAGTGGCATGGGACGCTCATGCCGCCTATAATTGATACTTATGATTTGAAGTTGTTTATACACTATGCACTTATAATAGTATCAAACAATTTGTTTTAAACGTATCAAGCATTCTTTGGCTGTTATAAGGGAAAACCCTATCCTCGGCTGCGTTTCATTGTGTGATGGGACCTGGGTCTTATAACAGCTTCATTTTTCTTTATTTAGCATTGCGCTGTTTGTTTTATGCACTGGTATTCTTGGGAGGAAACCCGTTCCGTGTTATACGGCGTGGTCCCTTGATTTACCTAACTTTTAAAATAAAGAATAATAACTGTTTTAGTTCTCACACCAGTCCCATGACTGACCTGGAGTTTATTGTTTTGACCTAAACTCTGGGTGCCCTTATTTTGACACGGGCAGCTAGTAGTTTTGGGTTTTGCAGATTTATATTCACAGGATCCTGGTTTACAGCTGGAACGATATCCGGAAAGCTTTGTATCCGTATATCTACTTCTAGTTGTGTATTGTATTATTTTCCGCTGCAATTTATTTAAATGTAATTTAAATCTCTGATATTTCTGTGTAATATTCATTTTTACTCTGTATATTCTTGTAATCTGATGCATTGTTGTAATAAGCAATGAAATGTTCTTTTATATGCGTTCTGATTTGTCGTGTTCTCAAACGATAGGGCGTTTCGAACGGTCTGGGTCGGTTTAGCGACTGGTTCGGATCGAGCGAAATTCCTTGCCGTCACAGTTGGTATCAGAGCTTTGGTTTACAAAGCAGAGAACAAGGCACGTTAGAACCATACGAAAGAATTCATCAGATATTGGATTAGTAATATCCAATGGGAATGACTCGTTAGAGATAGGATCAGTAGTATCCTAGAACGAGTGTGAAGAGTATATTTTTTTAATGAAAACAATTTTGTTTTGAAAATTTAAATCAATTATTCGTATTTGGTTATTTATTTATATTGATGTGGACAATCCAGTATATATAGATTTTGCGTATACGTCTGATCCACGTGTATTTGAAATTTTAATATACTGGATAGATATAGAATTACACTCTAGACACCCGGAGATGGTTCTGATGATTGATCGATCATCATCAGAACTTACGTTCGTGCTTCGAAGGTGGGATTTCTATATATTTCCATTAGACTGGTGTGAGAACCAAAATTAGATAGGACCTATTGTTGTGATTTGGCATCAAAAATCTGATTTTTTTTAGACTATGTATCAAAGTTATGAATTTGAAAAGCTAATCAACTAATTGATTGATGTTTGTGTTGTTTGTTTATTTGTTTGCTAATTTTTATCCATTTAGCCTAATTGAATCGAATATTGAACTGTATTGAAAATTGGTTGCGTTTGCTTGCATATACTTGTACTTACACTGAACAGGTCATAGCAAGGAGGCTAGAGCCAGAGAATAAAATTTGTTTGCCCGACAAATAGGTACATGTTTACTATAATTTACTGTTTTGTTTGGGTGATGATGATTTTGTGAGCCTATTGGCTAGCCGCTTGGCTTTTTCTTTTTCTTTTTTAGATCTGAAGGACAGGGGAAGCTATTTGAAATTCCCCGATGCTCCCATTGCAGGGGAGGTTATGGCGAAATTTTTCGAAAATTTAGGGTGTTAGCCAAATTTTTGAAATTTTGAAAATTCTCAGAAACTGAAAAGTTGGAGAATGGAAGCCAGAACGAACGTAGAGTTGATTAATCAAACCACTTTCGACTTTGTTCCTTTTCGGGGACGAAAAGTTTTAAGTGGGGGAGATTGTAATAACCCGGAAAATCTGAGCCAGTTTGAAATTTTTATTTTGGCAATTTTAGCGAATTTTGATTATTTAAAATGAATTATTTTAAATAATATCGACGAGAGAAATGTTTAGAATTGAAATCGAACGTATATATTATATACGTCGTCGTTAGAATATATAATAATTATATATAATTATAAAAGGAATTGAAAATGGCGTGGTAGTTCGAAAATTCGATTTCTAATTTCAAATGAATATACAGAATTCAATATAAGTCAGAATTGAACGAAACAAGAAATATTTGAATCTGTATAACTATATCTTTGTAACGAAGTTAACAAACTGAGATTTCATCTTAGAAATGATAAGATATGTCCAGTTTAAAATTAGAAATAGTCGCTGTGGAATTTATATATATTTTTATATATATAAGGCCCTTAAAAATAGCAATTTTGCAAACGACCTCGGATTTCGACGAAACCAGTTTTGTTGGGTCCGTGATGTTAAGTTATTGCTAGATTCCAAATTTCATAATTTTTCGAATCAATATGTGAGCGTGGCGAAGGAAAACGCGTTTGACCAGTTTTAGTTGATTTTAATCGACTGGAAAATGGCCATTTTTCAAACGATCTCAGAATTCGACGAAACTAGTTTTGTTAGGACCGTATCGTCAATACGAAGCTAGAAAATATTTTTCGGGAATTTATAGAGTTAGTATGTGACCCCAGTAAATTGAAATGCGCGTTCAAATTCAATATATAGAGTTATATGTTGATTTTAACAGAAACTGATCGAAACGTTCGAAACAGCCTACGATACATATCCCATTGTGTTCGGAATGGGGGTAAAACGCTAGGGACGACAGGCGTTGGGTCGCGTTTTGTGTTCGAATTTAAAAGTCAACTTTTTGAATTTAAATATAAAAAAAAATTAATTAAATATATAGCCCCCCCCCCCCACGTTTTCCTCCTTCTCTCTCCACTCAGTTGAAACCGTAGGTTTTAATAAAAAAGAAAAAGAAAAAAAAAAGAGATCGAACGACGAACCTCCGCCCAGCCCCACCGCGCTCCGTCGCTGACCGCCCACCACCGCCACGTCTCCCCAGACCCGCGCCCCCCACCTCGACGAAGCCAAAGCTCTCCCAGCCGCCCAATTCGATTTCCGCCCCCAAATCGCCCAAAACGACGACGCTGACTCCATCTCCGCCAACCACCACCTGCTGCCGGCCTGAACGAGTTCACCCCCCCCCCCCCTCTCAGTCCCCCCATTTTCGCTGTTAGTCCTCCTCTTTCTGTTTCTTTTTTTTTCTCACCTATTTATTTATTTTAAAGTATTTAGAGTTTAAAATAATAAAATCAGTTCGTAATAATAGATAAGATTCGATTTTTAATAATATATAAAATTCGATTTTTTTTTAAAGATAGAAAAAAATTCGATTTTTTTTTAAAGATAGAAAAAAATTCGATTTTTATATATTCGTATAGCAAAGCAAAAATATAATTTTTATAAAGTATGAATATTAAAAATGAGATTTTTATAAAGTAGAAATGATAAAAATATAATTTTTATATACGTGAAGTGAAAATAAAAATTCAATCTTTATACTTGAAAGGGCGAGAATTTTATATATGAAATAGCGATAAAAATATGATTTTTATATATTGAACTTCGAATTAAAAATATGATTTTTATATATTGAACTTCGAATTAAAAATATGATTTTTATATATTGAACTTCGAATTAAAAATATGATTTTTATATATTGAACTTCGAATTAAAAATATGATTTTTATATATTGAACTTCGAATTAAAAATATGATTTTTATATATTGAACTTCGAATTAAAAATGTGATTTTTATATATTGAAAAGCGAAGTAAAAATTCGATTTTTACATATGTAGTGAAAGCGGATAACGAAGGTGACAAAAAGGCGAGAACGAAGAAGCTTTATATCAAAGAAGAGTCAAGATGATTGGATAGATATCGGTGAGAATTTCTCACCTTTCAATTTCTTTTCTAGTTATATATATATACTAGGATGCAGACGGTGCTTAGTAGCACCCGACACAATCGTCCACAGACCATGGACTTGTTTGTTTGGTTGCATAGATTAGTTATATGATTTGATTTGAATTTGGTTGTTTGGTGATTTTGATTGATGTGTGAATGGCGTGGGCCTTCACTAGACCGGGGATAAGGCTAGGCCTCGTCCCGTTTCTAGTATCGTGCCGTTATGCCGCCAAAATTTTCTAAAATATGTTAGAAAATAAAAATATCATTTTATTGTGTAAATGAATAATAGAAATTCATATGTTGGAATAAAATGTTTTATCGTTAAAAATATAATTTTTAACGTGAATATGAATATAGTGAAAGTGAATAAAATAAAATATTCATTTACAAACCAGACGGTTTGTTTATGTACACCTATTTGAAGGACATTGATTGGGACGATAAATTTTACACATCGCCCAACTGCACAACTAAAATCTGTGTTTGATTGTTTGAAACCCCACACGGGTGTTGGGATGAAATATGAATTTCACTCATCCTGATTGATTAATCGATCGATTGATTGACAGGCTGTTATAAGCGTTGAATATCTATATTTGATGCTTATACAGTGTAGTGCACTTTGGTTGATGGTTGATTATTTTTCAATGCTATTATATACATGTGTTGTATGGAAATCCATATAATTAATTTTATATGGTAATTGATTGGGCCTCATTCCAATTTGAAAAATAAAGAAAATTTGAAAATAGAAATTATGAAGCCGTGTTGATTAGATTTACGCCATTTTGACGTGAACGATATTTATATCGATTTTATTCATTTTAAAATGAATATTGAAAAGTGATTTCGAAATCGACGATTTCGAAATGAATTGAATTGAAAACGATTTCGAAATGAATTGAATTGAAAACGATTTCGAAATGAATTGAATTGAAAACGATTTCGAAATGAATTGAATTGAAAACGATTTCGAAATGAATTGAATTGAAAACGATTTCGAAATGAATTGAATTGAAAACGATTTCGAAATGAATTGAATTGAAAACGATTTCGAAATGAATTGAATTGAAAACGATTTCGAAATGAATTGAATTGAAAACGATTTCGAAATGAATTGAATTGAAAACGATTTCGAAATGAATTGAATTGAAAACGATTTCGAAATGAATTGAATTGAAAACGATTTCGAAATGAATTGAATTGAAAACGATTTCGAAATGAATTGAAAACAAATTCAAATTGAATTGAAAGCAAATTGAAATGAATTCAAATTGAATTGAAATTTGAATTGAATAGAAATGAATTTTAAAACGAATTTATAGAGAAGAATTCAATTTTGATATGAATTGAAACGGAAGTTGAAATTGCTTTTGAAACGAATTTAAAACTATTTATATAATTCGTTTTTAAATAGAAATCGATGAAATATATTATATATATATTATATATATAATATAATGGCCTGAATAGAAAGCGCCGCGCCGCGGCAGTTCGTGAATTTCGACCATTTATTTCAAACGGACATTGCGGGAGATCCGACCGTCGGATTCTCCTAAAACCGGAACCGTTGGGTTCGTATCGAAAAGAGCTTTCCAACGAATATTAGAAATTAGAAATCTAACGGTTGGATTTGGAATTATGTCCAAATCAAATTTGAAAAAGGTCGCTGTAAGTGCAGTTCGATGGCCATTGATGGAAATCGACTGTACGGGCCTTGATAAAATTATTAAAAATAGTAATAATTTGTGTAAAATCATAAGAAATGATTTAGAAAGAATTGGGATGAAAAACTCCATATTTGAAAAGATAAAAATAGATTTTTATGGAAATGAACTGGTTTTGAACTAGAATTATAATTCTATTTATTTTTAAATAAATAAATGGAATTTAAAAAGGGTTTTAAAAATAACCAGAACATCCAATGATTGCATTGGAGTGGATTTGAATCGAAATTGTCTTCGGAATATTTCGATGTTGGGATTCGTGATTATACAGGTGTTGTTATGGAAATTTGAAAGATATATATTTATATCGTTATTTCCAATACGACATTTGTTAGTCGTAGGATTTGATATTGAATATAAGCCGATATATTTTCTATTCAGAGCCTTGTATTGAATATCAAATGTGATTTGGGTTTGTCGTGAATGGTGTCTTCATTAACACTGTTCTTGAACCCAGTTGAGAAAAGATTAAATCTTTTTATTTAGATTTAATGAAGTGTACCAATTAAATAATATTTAATTGGAATTGAATTGATATTGATTTTTGGGTTTATCGTGAACAGTGTTTTAAATAACACTCGTTCTTTAACCCGATAATTAATGAATGTGATTTTGGGTTTATCGTGGACCGTGTTTTAAATGACACTGATTCTTTAACCCAGTTGAAGATTAAAACTAAGTGGAGTTTTAATGAATCTTTAATTAGATTGAAATGATCGAATATGGAGTATCACCAGTTTTGCTCCAGGCGATAGTTAAATCTTTAATTAGAGTTGAACGTGAAATGGTAATTGAATTTACCGATAACACTGTGGTGTTAGATATGAAGTATTACCAGTTTTACTTCATGGGATAAATAGGTTGGGATTGGGAAATTAAAACAAATGATTACTTCGGTAAGTTTCGTTAATCCCGACTAGTTGAATCGAAATTCAAAGGTAGATTAAAGAATAAATTCAAGGAATTTATCTTTGATAAAATTAACGAGAACCTTTCCCTATGAATGTGAAATTTAGAAACTAACTGTCGGTTAGCCAAGCAGAATGGTTTTCTGGATATTGATCTGATGTTGGTTTCGGCCTTCGGGGTTTATATTTGGGAAATTATTCTCTTGATTAATTTACGGTTGGTGACTGATGAGTTGGAATGAGGCGTATGTTGTGTTTGTGTAACACTTATTTAAAATATACGCGAGTTATTCGGAAAGACCGGGTTTATCCCATTCTGGATAACTGATACGACGATAAGTCGAAGATGAAGACGATGGTCGAAGACCGGAGTTCTTCACGTCGTTTGGGTGATTTCTGACGATCTTGATTGGGCTGTACACCCAAGAAGATGGAAACAGTTGGTGATCGTCCAGACGTACTTGGAGATCGATGGATATGCGGGGTACTAGGTGCCTCCGGTTTCGTTCAGACCCAGAACGAACTTGTAAATGGACTGTGTGTCTGACATTGGATTTTAGTCTGTGTGATTAATCTCTATTAAATATATATCTGTTTGGCGGCGGAGAATTTATTCTCTTGCTTAACGCCCTTCTCTGAGACGTACGAGCTCAGGGGTTATATATTGATGGATATCAAACGCATGGAGTGAATTGCCTGTGTGGCATGCCTAAGTGGCAATTGATCGAGGCTTCTGTTGAAAAGCAAAGTCTTGTGGTGATGATCAAAGCAAGGCCTTTGTGGCGTAGCTTTGTGTAACGTTTACCTCGCGTGTTTCACACCCGGTATGAACCAAAAACGGGAGAGGACCTCAGGGAGGGCATGCGTTTCCTT
Source organism: Allium sativum (assembly GCA_030737875.1). Classification (NCBI taxonomy): domain Eukaryota; kingdom Viridiplantae; phylum Streptophyta; class Magnoliopsida; order Asparagales; family Amaryllidaceae; genus Allium; species Allium sativum. The sequence goes on from CM060912.1 coordinate 1,029,399,288, forward strand.
CTAGCTAAAAAGTGGCGTCAGTGGTTTTACACGCCCTGACGAGTTTGACTTATGTGGTTGTTGCTGTTGCGAGGCGCCTCGGATTGATCGGTCGTTCTCGAACCGATGGAGTCATTTAGTTGGCTCATTTACGCCCCAAAGGACGGGGAAACGTAGTGTTCAGGCATTTTAATCCACATCGGTGGACCGGCCCTGTCGCTCCAAGGGTCACTCGAGCTCTGACCTGAGACATGGGCTAGATTGTCTCGAATCGGTTGAGGACTATCTTTTGCCTCGGTTCATAGATGGAAATCCAATTTCCAAATACGTGACATTTGCGGTTTTATTTGTAAACCTATATATGGCGACATAGTGGCATGGGACGCTCATGCCGCCTATGATTGATACTTATGATTTGAAGTTGTTTATACACTATGCACTTATAATAGTATCAAACAATTTGTTTTAAACGTATCAAGCATTCTTTGGATGTTATAAGGGAAAACCCTATCCTCGGCTGCGTTTCATTGTGTGATGGGACCTGGGTCTTATAACAGCTTCATTTTTCTTTATTTAGCATTGCGCTGTTTGTTTTATGCACTGGTATTCTTGGGAGGAAACCCGTTCCGTGTTATACGGCGTGGTCCCTTGATTTACCTAACTTTTAAAATAAAGAATAATAACTGTTTTAGTTCTCACACCAGTCCCGTGACTGACCTGGAGTTTATTGTTTTGACCTAAACTCTGGGTGCCCTTATTTTGACACGGGCAGCTAGTAGTTTTGGGTTTTGCAGATTTATATTCACAGGATCCTGGTTTACAGCTGGAACGATATCCGGAAAGCTTTGTATCCGTATATCTACTTCTAGTTGTGTATTGTATTATTTTCCGCTGCAATTTATTTAAATGTAATTTAAATCTCTGATATTTCTGTGTAATATTCATTTTTACTCTGTATATTCTTGTAATCTGATGCATTGTTGTAATAAGCAATGAAATGTTCTTTTATATGCGTTCTGATTTGTCGTGTTCTCAAACGATAGGGCGTTTCGAACGGTCTGGGTCGGTTTAGCGACTGGTTCGGATCGAGCGAAATTCCTTGCCGTCATAATAAATGTGTAAAGGGGAGATATATCTAATGTGCATACAAATTTAATAATAAATGTGTAAAGGGGAGATGTATCTAATGTTCATACAAATTTAATAATAAATGTGTAAAAGGGGAGATGTATCTAATGTGCATACAAATTTAATAATAAATGTGTAAAGGGGGATGTATCTAATGTGCATACAAATTTAATAATAAATGTTAATAATGTAAATTAAGAAAGTAATTGTGAACATAATTGGCTTCTCTTTAGAACGGATGGCTTTGATAAACCTTGGCTTCATCGACGGCTCAAATTAACTTGCAATCCTATATAAACAGCCCCTAGTCTCCTTCTCTTTGCACCATTCTTCTCTAACCTTATCCTGCACAAATTCTTGATGGACATGGCTTCTTCTTCTTCCTCTAAATCTAAATAAATAGATTAAAATAAAATATAAATCAAGACGAGGATATGTTGCTCAAGTCTTTCAAGAGAAGATTCAAAACAAGTTAGGATTCAAGTAAAGATTCAACGGCTTCAAGCAACGCTATCTTTCTATTCTTTTCTAGATCCAATCAATGTAAGTCGGTTACTTTTTAGATTTGAACGCCATTTCTATTTGTGACATGAAATTAAAAGAATATAAGAAATATGCCTTATCGTTTCATTGAATCTGTGCTTGTTTATGAATTTGGATCTGATTCTTGATTATGGCCTAGAACACATTGTGACTAAATTGCCAATGCTTAAGATTATGACTATGGAACTGTGGCCTTTGAAACCATAAGCCTTTGACTATGAACATAAGCCTTTGACTAGGAGCATAAACCAATGCCTATGACTATGACAAGGACAATAGTGGATAATTACCTATGATTCATGAACATGATATTATTGCCTAGGATTATGACTGTGAGATTGGATCTAAACTTGATTATCAATTCAATTTATTCTTAATTATCCTTGGATCTTGATTATGGGAATTTATCTATTAAGTTAGATCTACCCATATACTTGAACCTATGTTATTTGTTCTACCCTTTTTATGTCATAATATTATCAGATCTATAGGCCTTCGATGCTTTAATCAATTTATTCAGTGTAATTTGTTAGATCTGTGATTAGTGAATTATCATCTTCTGCCAGTCATTATGTCTATCTTTTCATGGCATTTTGGTTCATTCCCTTTTTATCCACGAATCTAGATTTATCTATAATCAGGATGAAATCGCGATTACACAAACGATGGGAATACGATTTGGGCAAATCATAAATTTGACTTAAACATGGTTGTAAACTTGGAAATTGGCATAATGTGGAACATTAACATAATTATGATTGACATAATTTAGAACATGTATTATGGCATGTTTATTAGAACGCAAATTTGAAAATTTGACATGAATTATGGAATATGTAATTTGACATATTAAATTTAGTATTGGCAAGTAAGCTAAGATTTAGGCGTAAACGGTAAACTAGAATAATAATTCTAGTCTTGCCATAAACTGTAAATTAGGATGTTAAATCAGAATTGGGTCAATTAAAGTTAATTTTGCATAATAAGTATATTAGCACAAATTTTGAATTTAGTCATAATTGTGAGTAATTGTCATGTTTAGAATAGTGAATATTAGGCACACATCCCTAAAACGAAACTTAATTAGGCTCACATCCGGTCATAAACTTATTGTAAATTTAGTCCCTATTTTCAAAAACATATTAAAAAATATAAAAAAAATATTAAAAAACCATGTAAATTCGTATTTAATTAAAACAATTAATCGTGAAAAAAATCAGATCGAAAAAACATTAAAAACAACGTCGAAATCACGAAATACAGAAAATCAACGAAATGCAGTAAATTGCATCAAAACATGCATATAAATCGATTAGTTGCATACATGTATGCATTTATTTCAAATCTGCGTCAAAACTGCAGTATAAATGCATACATGTATGCACATATTGTTAAAACATGCATCTGCCGATGCATTTATTTAAAAACTGCATACCTACGTGCAACTTATTCACGTTTGCATGTATTTTGACATACATGCACACATGTATGCAGTTATATAGAAAAACTGCATACATGTATGCAATTTTTCAAACAGGCGTGCATAAATATATGCATGTGTATTCGAATAGTTGCATAAATGTATGCAACTATTCGTAAAAGTTGCATACATTTATGCAATTTTTTTTTTTTAATTTCTGTGGACTTCCGGGAATGTTTACAGATTTTAGAAATTTTTTTTTTTTTTTTTTTAAGTGATAGCGCCTGAAAATTTGGACAGAAAACGAAAGAGGCGGAGGTATGGAAAGTGGCAGGCGGAAGATTCCAGGCGGCAGCTAAAATAGGGGGCGGGTTTACAGAGAAAACATTAATTACAGGGATGTACTGTGAATTTAAAAACTTGCAAATAGTTGCATACATGTATGCAACTTTTGCCAATAGTTGCATACATGTATGCAAGTATTTCTGAAGCTGTTTTAGTTGAAAATGCATGCAGAAACCTGCATACATGTGTGCAACTATTTGAAATACTTGCACACATGTATGCAAGTATTTACATGTGAAAATAAAATATGTGCAGAAACCTGCATACATGTATGCAACTATTTTAAATACTTGCACACATGTATGCAAGTATTACATGTAAAAATATAACAGAGAAATACTTGCACAGATGAATGCAAGTATTCCAAATATGTGCATGATTTGATGCAGATTACTGCATTTTTCGCTGTTTTCTGTATTTTTTCGATTTTGATGCATGTTTTGATTTTATTATGATCTGAATTTTTGGGCGAGTACATGTTTAATTTAAATACGAATTATCGTGATTTTTTTATAATTTTTTTATATTTTTTTTATGAATTTTCGAAAAATAGGGACTAAATTTACAATAAGTTTATGACCGGGTTTTTTTTATATTTTGAAACCTAATAGGGACCTCTAAAAAACGCACCCTTTAGAATAATCATGGTTGGTGACACTTAATTTGGTATAATTTACATACCAAAAACTATAAATATGATATATAGGGAAAATGAGCCATAATAATAAATGTTGACAATGTACATTAAAAGAGTAATAATGGAATAAGTAAATTAGGGAAAAATTACTTATAGAAATTATCCTAAATGAGAAAAGTAAATTTAGACAATACGAACATGCTTAACCCGAGGTTGGATTGAGTTGTGATGTAAACCTGTCCGGACCCGCCCGGCTGTCCAGTGATCACGACAATACCTATCCAATGTGGGAGGTTAAGGCATTGAGCCCGATAAAGGCCCGAGGTTAGACTGAGTTGTGGCGTAAGACTGCCCAGAACCAACCGGCATACCGGCAGCCACAACAATACATGTCTAATGTGAGTGGCTGGTGCTTTAATAAGACAATTAAAGTTAAGCTAGAATGGGAGAGTTAAGTCCATAAGAACACTTAACCAACTTAACACAGTTAAGCTAGAATGGGGGGGGTTAAGTCCATAGGAACACTTAACCAACTTAACACAGTTAAGTTAGAACGATAGGGTTAAGTTAACTAGAACACTTAACCAACTTAACATGGTAACAAGACAAGATTTGTAGGGGTTAAGTAACTAAGAAAAACACTTAGCCAATTTAATATGTTAACCAGACTAGAAAGTGGGGGTTAAGTAAATTCAATACACTTAGCCAATTTAACATGTTAACTAGACTAGAGGTTGGGGATAAGTAAAGTTAATACACTTAGCCAATTTAGTATGTTAATGGGACTAGAACGTAGGGTTAAGTAAACTTGAACACTTAACCATCAGAGTGTGATAAATGAATGAGGGTTAAGTTAAACATGAAGGGATAATACTTAACCATTAGAACATGTTAGCTAAACAGATGTTAGGGTTAAGTTAGCTAAGGAAACACTTAACCATTATAACATGTCAGTCAGAACAGATGGTCAAGGTTAGGTTAAAGGGAACATTTAACCAATACAAGATGAATGGGTAGGGTTAAGTAATAAGAAAATACTTAACCAATATAACTTGGTTTGTGGTAGGGTTAAGTCAACATGAATTACTGATAACACTTAACCAGTTTAACATGATAAATGAATGGGTCAAGTTAACTTAAATTGACTAACGACACTTAGCCAATCCAACTTGATGAGAAAGAGAACTAAGTAAGTAAACCTTAGTTAAATGGACTAAGTGGTAATCCGAACTAAGTAAGTAAACCTTAGTTAAATAAACTAAGTGGTAAACCTTAGTTAGAAAAACTAAGTAGTAATCCTTAGTATAACACGAAGAGGAGCGAACGTCCATCTGATCTTAAAGAAGGCTCCAACGAATTGGGTTACGAAGCCCGAGTCTTCGAGGGGACGTAAGGGTACTCTTGGTATCCCTCTGTGAGAATGCAGATGATCCGCCTGGGCTCACAGAGGTTAAGGTCTGCGTGAGAAGAACCAAGGGTATGCCTTGGCTGCAATATATGGCAACCTAAAGACTAGGATGGACCAGCGTGATTCGGCGAGACCAGTACCCCTGTGATAGAGACTCGTCGTCTACCTACCATCTTGAGTCAGTCGAGATACGTAAAGCGGAAAGGCGGAGAACTCCAAAAGACCATATACTTGCTATCTAGTTATGAGTGAGGATGGCCATAGGTTAGTGGGGGCATAGAGGGCCTGCGTATAGTTCTCATTTTTCAAGGTGTGCCTTTCATTAGTTGAGGGAGGGGTTGAGTGGGACCATAGCCACTGAAAAAACAGACCTTAGCATCTGCATCGGCAGATAACGTAAAGCTCCCGACCGAGTTCCGTGTTTCTTGATTAGCCCTGCCACGGGACTCGGGCCGCACATATAAAGGACATATGCAACTAGATATCTAGCACGTTACGATACGATTGGGACGTAAAGTCTAGGAACACTTATCGCTCTGGGTAGTGTGTCCTAGACTAGGGGCACCGTTCGACAGGTAGCATAATCCCTAGTTGGACCTAGGTGGTATAAACCCTGAATCCAAGAAGTATTAGATAAGTCGCATAAAGCCTAGTCGAATCTAGAAAGCGTTCGATATAAATCCCCAGATTAGATCTAGGTAATAAATAATAGATATACACCTAAAGGCAACCACGATTACGGGGATTGGGATCACGTTATCATTTTATACAGATTACTAGTTGAGACACTAGTTAGGCGGTGCAGAGATATAGAAACCAGAATAACAGAGAAAGTAGTGAAGCATACATTATCTTGCCTTAGCATATATTGCGTTAATCTTATGTTATCTTGTTAGCCCTATCATCACGGTATTATCTTGTATTCAGTTAATTCATGTCGTGTTGTTTTTCCCTGTTCACATGCTAAAAGTTATTGAACTTGCCAGACTTTATGTCTGACTCTGTTTTCTTTCGCTTTCTTTTCTTCCGTCTCCCCCCCCCCCTCCCCCCAGGTTGTAAAGGAGGGAATAGTATAGCTCAGATTAGATTGACCATTACTCTTTCCCAACTTGAAGATTAGTCGAAGATTTGCTTGGATTCTCTTGCTATGGCTGGCTCATGCTACATTGGGGAATATAAATGTTATTTTATGCTTCTTTATTTTGTAAGACACATGATACTCTGATATTGGAAAACAATTGTTGTACAAACTATTTTATCAATAAAGTAAAGTTTTATTTTCCGCTGTTTTAATTTTGTTTGTCTTGTAATTTATCTGCATCTTTTACCCTAAATGCTCCACAGAACTTAGTGCATTCCCATTGTGAGTGACACTAAAGGATGTGGGGTGTTACACTTTTGAATCTGTTTCATAGAGAAATCCTCTGTGGAATGCATTAATTTTTCCTGTAATCACTCCATAACCGTGGAAGTTTGGCCATAACAGCTCCAACTTGTAGGGGTTTAGGAATGTTATTTTTAACATCCTATAATTTGTTGAAGATAACTTGAAACTCATGTACGTGATCTAGAGCCGATGTGTTGTCGAGCATCTTAAATTCAAAAAATTCGTAAATTAAAAACGTATTTGCGCCTTGTTTCTCATTGTTGTATTTGTCCTCTAGACTTTTCAATATTTCTCTCGGCGACTTGACAGAAGTGAATAAGTCATACAATCGATCAAACAAATTATTAACCACGTGACCCCTGCAAACAACTTCATCTTCTTCGTGCTTCTTTCTCTTGGAAACCATCTTTACAGTGTCCTTTTCAGTAGGTGGTGGTATTGGTTCCAAGTTATCATCAAGCATGTAAGCAATTTTCAGCGTAGTCAAAAGGAACATGATCTTGTCTTGCCAACGGGTGTAGTTAGTGCCATCAAAATGATCCAGTTTGGTGAATTTCCGATTCATTATCTTGTACGTAGACCCTGAAGATGCCATGATAATTCCTTAAGATTATTGAGAACTTAATCAGTGGAAATGAAGCAGAAATCAAGAGGAATGTCGTTTAAGGCACGTGCAAAATGTTGTCCTTAGGGAATTATTCGTCCGCACTATTTTGCAGTGAAGAAGACCACGAATTCCTCTAGGATATAGCAAACAGTAAATTTATAGAAGCAAAAAAAAAAAAAAGGGAAGAAGAGAAATTCAGAGAAGATTATATGGCTTGGGAGAAGGAGTATATAAAGCAATGTTTCATAACAATTGTGGTATTCCTACAAAATATATACGCACGCTAAATAGATTTAAAGCAATGTTTCATAACAATGGTGGTATTCCCACAAATTGAAAGGCGTATTGTCATCCAAATATACAATCATAATTGCAGCTAATAACCCAGAATTAAACTAAAAAGGATAAATTAGAAATTAGGTATATCTAAAATCAAATAAAATCTGAGACGTTGAAGATTTGAAATTGTTATTCTTGCGTGCGTATTCGCTATTCGGTATTCCCCTTGCGTGTGTATGCCGTATGTGGTATGTCCCTTGCGTGTCTTCAGCTTCGTATGCCTTTTTCTCCTCCTGTTGTGCGCTTTGCCCTTGTTTTCAAACGCGATATTTAATTTCGTGTTTTCCCTTTTGTTCTTTTTCTTTTTCTTTTTCTGTATGCAAAATGGAATTTTTATATTTTAGAAGTCGATGATGCCCCGTACGTATGCCCCGTTTGCACTGTGTCAGGACACAGTGCCTATGCCATTTAATTATAAATACGAGGTCGTTGGGATATGGAATACACCATACATTTCAGTGTCGTAGAAATTTAGCTTTGTTCTTAAATATCATGTCAACGTTGAATCCATTTTGAACAATAGAGGATGAAAGCAATCCATCGTTGAATTGAAGATTTACAGCAACAAATTTAGTCATCATTTGTGCATTATAAATATCATCGTCTAAAGATAACCTTGTTTTATCGTTATCTCTATAATTATCATTTTCAACTCCAAAATCATTCGGCCACTCAACCGTCTAAAAGTATATTGCATGTTGCAATGCAATATAGCTAAGATAAAGATTCAAACTTTTTATCAACTCCAGTATAATGAATATAATAAGATATAAGAATGTTACAGAATATGCATTACTTGTGACTTCTACATGCATAGAATATAAATGAATATGTTGCACATCATGGAGATAAATCATGAAAGGTGGAAATCTAAAGATACTTGTTGAATTGATGATCTCCACCATTCTGGAATAAACTTCAGTATCATTATTAACTATTAGTGGTGGCATAGGTTGTTCTACTAATAACCTTCTGGGTTTTTCCACATACAAGTATACAACTCTATTGATTTTGATATAGAATAAAACATAACTTCAATGTCATCGACATCCACTTTTTGACTTGCTTTCTATCCGTAATTGGTGACCAATTACAGATTAAATCTAGTCAAGACCACGGACTTTACCTTCGATGCTTTGTAAAACAATTCTTTCAATTGATCGAATTTACAATTTTTATGAACTATTGCTGGTTTATAAGAATCACAACATATTTCCACACATTTGTTCATCAATAATCAACTCATCATCAAATAGTAAATAGTGGGAACAAAATTAGAAACCATTCTATAAGTATGAATGCAATATTATAAAATCATCATTAATAATTACTAAAATAAAAAATAAACCAAAAAGAAGAAGAAGAAAATTTTGATTGTGTTTGGTTTATCATTTTTTATTTTGGATTTTCGTATATATAAAAATGCGAATGACACACATATACCGTGAAAAACAACTGTTTAAAAATCAAAGTTAATAAACAATTTTTTTTTATTTTCTGTATTCTAACATATAACGATAGAACATTAGCAAATTCATCTGTCCAAGGACCCTCAAACCTCTTCATCATTGTTATGTTCTCTCCTCTTAACTCTTCCCACATTTTGCAATTAACTTTAAAAACTCAAAACTTAAAACATATAATAAACCAAACGCACCCTTTTAAGATTTACAAAATTATTTTTAGATTGACCCAAAGCAAAGAGGCATTATCTTTGAATTAGGTATCTTATCGTATTTGATGTAAATAGAAATAATTTTTTTGTAGAATAAGAGTGTGATAGAGAGAGCATTGGGTTTTTTGATATTAGTTCGGTGACGTGATAAAATTAAAAATAAAACAAGAAGAGGACCACTATTTTACAATGTGCAGAACAGCTTACACAATTTGCAATGTGAAATGGCATCATATGATGATGATCTTTAACTAGATTAAATGTCAAAGCTCAACTCTATCAATTTATATAATAAAAACGATGAAACCTCAAATTATGCCTGCATGATTTTTTTATAAAACAAAATATGCACAATTTCAAATTGCACCTGATAATCTTATAGTAAAAAACCCAGACAACATTTGAAATGCTGCATTTACGTTTCTAAGCTAGCCAAAACTGCCAAAATATGTATGGTTCTAACATGATACTAAGCTAGACAAAATATGTATGTTTCTAACATGATACTAAGCTAGCCAGAACTGCCATATTTTTCTAATCAGTTTGGAGAATAAATCAAGCTGAAAAAAAAAAAAAAAAATTAAAATTAAAAAAAAAAAATCTGTTAAAAGATAGGTATAACACATGTATTCCTTGATAAGGTTGTACACTGTTAAGTACTCAGACTTTTAGATTCCACAGGTTCCAAATCATCAAAGGCGCCATGCCCGGATGACTGGTTAAAATTACACAAGCATGCATCTTAACTCATACATAACGCGATGATTCCCCTCACTGTTATCATACACTGTTATCATACGACATAAATGATTAACCAACTTCTATTACAACGGCAATAGCTGCTTGTCTACAGCAGTCAAGTCTTCTTTATGGTTCACAGAAAGAATACACAAGGTATGAGGCAAGAAAAAATAAACGAAAAGAAAAACAAGAACTCCAAGATCTGCTTCTTCCCCAACTGCTGGTTGGGGTGGATCCCTCCAATATATCTGACTTGAGCACCATGTACAGTACAAAAATGCTATCAGCATTACAAATCTTATGGATTTACTTGATTTAGAAATGATACCTTCTGGCGTAACTCTGGAAACATAACAGTAATATGGTCAATAAAGGATAATCTTTAAAGGCCTTGAGCACCATATACAGTACAAAAATGCTCTTCCTTTGACTGAAAGGAAGATGAACAATCTAACGATGTAAATGTGTATTTAGTTGATGCCTGTATTTTATCGGAGGTGACCAGTAATTATTTCCATTTTTTCATTTTTATACAAAAAAAATATAAAATAAATGAAACATATTTGAATTTTAAATGTGACAACTATTAGAAAGTCAACGATAATTTTGGTTTGACCGTAAAAGCAGTTCTTCAAATTCAACCATTCAAAATGATTGAATTAACAAAATGAATGATGACTGATTTTATTGAGCTGACGCGTAGCAAAATGATTGGAAATTAACGAGGTATGAAACATACAAGGAATCAACAGGTAGGACGCAAGATTCACTTCCCGGTAAAATAAAGGAGTATGTGGTATCTACTCCGCACATGTATATGCATAGAGTAAAATAATTTGTATTTTGAGAATGTAAATTGTGCATTTGATGTTCAGAGGTATTCTGAAGAAAGCACAAATTGATAGTTGATCGATGAATGATACATGTAAATGTAATTCTGCTATATTTTCGTAGACAAACTAAGATTATGAAAAGCTGGGTAAAATAAGAAGTCCATGAAGAAATAACAAAAAATTAAAATGTTTACACCATACAAAGTAATATGGCAATAAAATGACAGTATGCTGGCAGAAATGCTGTTGTTTATTAAAGCTCAATTTCATTCCGATATTGAAAATATTACGAAAACCGAAATTCTTGTCCAAAACCACATCTCAGTGGCAAGGCGCTCAAAGTTAGGTTCTGAGGTCACAATTTTGAACCTTGAGCGGCTTGGACCAATACTCAGACCCCATCAGCAAAGACATATGGTACTCAGAGGTCACCAACCCTCTATTAAGTAAACTGAAAATTCTTTTGGTTACATCAAAATGTATATAATTGTGACCAAAAAAATTGCATTAAAACAGTGTTTCAAAACTGAAAATTTCATTAAGTAGAGCAACTAAATGATCAGCATTGAAAATTTGAATTAAAATAGTGTTTCAAAACGATAAAAGTAACCAAAAAAATAAAATTCCTAAAAATATACACCAAAAAAAGAACAAAGTACAAAAACGAAAAGGTAACTAGAAAGAAAACTTATGATGTGCTGTAACAAAAAATTGTAGAAAAAGAGGAAAATAAGAGATTAAGTTGATCAAGTAGGGCTAAATGTAAATAAAATGCCTTACTAAAGTTTGCTGAAGACTAACTGACCAAAAATTGAAGATATTTTATAAAAACCAAGAAATTATGCATCGGACTCACAATACATGATCATGGTCAATCATGTGATTTTAAACATGTCATCATTATCAAAAATAAAACTCGTGATCTTTGATTGCTCAATGCACACCTGACATGAACCTAGCGGTCCTGGTTGTAAAAATTGCTATGCTAACTCTAAATGGTGGATTTGACCTAGAAATTAATTGTCTAGGCAGCATTTAATCGAATATTATTTGGAACTGAGCGATTTGGTAAGCTTGTGTATTTCAAATAAAATTTCAAATACTTTGTGCAAGATGCCTTTGCTATTTTGTAAATATGGGTAAATCTGATTTATGAACTTCAATTTTTAATTCTGAAGAAAAAGACGGCAATGTTCTACTTTCAGCTAAAGGTTTCATATTATTTAGCATGTGTTCATATAACTATGAAGCATAATTCTGTATTCACGGCAGGGTATTCTAAAGACAGCCGTTTAGATGCTTAGGTGAGATAGTAAGCCTCAGCTAGCACTTAGGTGGAGCATAGGCGAACCTTTGGGCAGGAAGCCTCGCCTGCCACCTAGGCAGGGTACAGTGATTGTGGGATTTGTGTTACTGATTTTAAGATCAAGGACAGTAGAGAAAATTTAAGGATATATTCTTGAAATGCCACGTCAATAAAATGAATGCTCTATTATATTTATAGTTAGATACATAAGTAAATATTTTGAAAGAATGCATATTCATTGATGACAAAAATAAAAATTCAGCTTTTATATGTATATGACAATCTTTAAGGGAATTATATAAAAAAGCACAGCATAAATCGAAAAACCGAATTACATTTCAGATACATAAAAATCATAAACTTCTATTTACTTACAGAAAAAAAAAATTTGTCTAAGCAAATTGTGCCATGCTATAACAATTATCATCGTGCTTAAAAGAGAAACGAAAAGAAATGCATAGTATTATTTATGCTAAAAAAGCAAATATTTAAAAGGTTTTAAATCCAAGGGTGAACAATAATATTTTTATAAGTAAAAACTAAAAATGCAAAAGAAATACAATTAGAAAATGGATTTTAGAGAACATTAAATATAAATTATATAAAAATGTTCTGATGAATTTATGTAAAACATAAACATAAACTTATGAGAAAGTTGAAAATAATTTTTCAATTACTAGTACAATAAAGCACATACGTGCATCTGATAGATATTTACTTTTCATAAAAAATGAGTGGATGGATATGTGCTGTAAGTGCAAAAGTTTAGGTGGTCCAACACTTTTATTTCAAGTTGTTTAGTTGGTGGTACAGATGTCAAATTGACAGTAAATTTTCATTGATGTTGACGGTTGCCGAGAAGGGAATGGTGTTGATGGCCAGTTGATCTTCCATTAACAGATGGAAGTAATTTTCGAAATTTCAAAGACATTGTGGAAATCATGTTTATTCAATTCTCTTTATTAATAATAGAGAAAATCCTGTTGTTGAACTTATTGACCTTGACTTTACGAAATGAGTCAAATGCGGAATATTTTGAAATCCAATTCAAACATATAGTCAGTTTCTATAATCAAGTATTATCTAATTGCCATTAGTTCTATACAACTGAAATTTTATAGTAATGAATTAGTTGTGAAAGGAATATGCTACATTATTAAGAAAGATAAAATAAGAATATAATTTTATTTCGAAAGCTTAAACGAAATGAATATTGAATCAAAGAAAAAAAATGTTCATCAATTTTCTCATTTTAAAAAATATTTAAATTAAATGAAGTTGAACAAAATTGCTAAAGATCAAAGAAAGTAATTTTGGAGTTTAACCTCGCAGCTAGGGTGAACTCATGCTACGCATAAGGATTGCAGCAAATCTCTTACTATAAGTGTAACATATGAATTTTATTCATTTGCATACGAATTTAAGTTGCATAGTGTGAATTTTATATGTCAAATACAATGCAACGAGTTTTATTTTGTATATGTGATCTGTTCATGCACTTTCGTTTGAGTTTACTATGCATCGAGCACGATCGCTCCAAAAATAACATAAAGTTTAAGCAATCATACAAATTACCTCACAAAATTTAAGTACACAAGCACTATGTCTTGTTTTATCAAATAAGAAAATGAAAATGAAGCAGGAGAAGGATAATTTGAATGTACATGTTACACAGCAACGTAAATATTATATAAAAAAAGAAAAAAAATTATCACTTCATCGTTGCAAATTTTTACAAGATTTATCGGGATTATCCCATCTAACTTTGATGGACATGCCTTTTATTTGATTATAAAGCCAGCTATATATTTTAGCTGCTTATCCGCTCTTGGTTTATATAATCTTGATGAGCCTCTATTTTGTCTGCATATGTTTTCATTTGGCATTAGCGTCTGTTTTGTTTGCATATAAAATGAATATATTGTATCATGTTTTGCAGTACATCATCAAACCATAGAACCTTTAGCCATTATAGCTGCATTCAGCTAGCAGGGCACCATTTCAATACTAGCTTGGCAGCTTGAACCCTCACTGATATGTGCTAATGTTTTGCGATAAGACAACCAATTTACAATTTATAGTGCGAACACATGTTCTGCACACAGTGTTCGTTAACAATGCGTGGAGGAAAAAGAAAATCCATTGTTGAAACAGAGATGCATAAATATATGGACTCAGACGGATAAATTTTGTCTGTTGACAAACTAGTTGTTATACATACGGCTTTTGATATTTTATCCAAATGAAATGAGAAAAAGAAAAAAAAACTTGAAACATAGGACCATGAATAAATCATGTAAGCGTTAAAAAATATGAGCATCAATGAAAACAAAAAGTCAACTAAAGTTCAGAAGATTCAAAGAAAGGTTTATTTTATGTTAGCTTTTTTGTACTTTTACAGAAAACTTGGAAACAGAAATCAGGACGGTATCAATTGTTGTTAGGGATAATAAACAATAACATGTCCTTAACATAGTTATATGCTTACTAAAAAGTTAATTCATTGCCTTTAAATTTTGTGAGAAGCATGCCACTATTAGTTTTCCTTGTGACAAATGCTTGCAGAAAATAACATAAAGTAATAATAACATAGCAAAAATAGTATGTCTGCACATCTGTAATAGTTCATAGTAACAATTCTACAAATAATTGGCCCTCCCATAAAGTCTGGTAGAGCAAAATCAATTTTCTAATATTAAATGGCCTTCTTGTTGAAGACCGAGTAAAACACAACCCACATAAAGGATGACATGAATGCAATCATTGGCTTGGTTGTAGAGTTTCACTGCAGTCGCAACTGAATTTTTTCTTATTTTTTGCATTCACTGTTGGTGATCATCAGCTTAATCATATATCCCTTGTGAGAAAAATTATGCATTCCTTGCAACATCTATTATAAAGTTCAATCATTCTTCCATGTTTAGCATATGTTCCATCCTTCAGGGTTATAGTGCAATTTCATGCATGTTCGTTGACCAAAAAACATCACATGTGAGTCGCTACAGGCATATTTCATGATGTATAACCAAACCACTTTTCAACTCAACTTTTATTGACCGCAAAACATAATAAATGAATTATATCTGAACTCACTTGGTCTTCATTTGTATTACGTCTGTACCAACTAAATTGATTTTCTTTAACTTCTTCGTTTATAGATCACTACCAATTTCTTGCTAACTTTCTTATTTTCTCACATCATATATTAATGCTCCTTTTTTAAAGGCCAACATTTTGTTTCCTGTAAAGCAAATCAAATCATTATTTGACGAAAACTTCGTTTCTGTCTTTCTGTTAGTTTCTTATTACATGTAATAGTGTTCATTCTCATTTCATTCAACCTGTGTTAATTCAACTTGTTATGTATTTTTCTACTTTTCCATCTTCTTATATTACTGAACCTGGATATTTAAATCAATCTATTTTGTTAACCAGTTGATTTTGCATTTATGAAAAAATTTTTTAAAAAAAAAAAAAAAAACTGAAGTTGCATGCCATATGTTTAGTTTTGGTCCTAGTAGCATTTTTCCATCTAAGTTATATTAAATTTCTTCCTTCAACGTCTCAATTAGCACAATGTCATCTCCAAACATCACGCACCATGGAACATCCTTCTAAATTTCATTTGATTTTTAAGCAAATAAACTAGCCTTTACAACTAATTCTTGATGTAGCCCAGCCTTTACTGCGAAGTCACTAGTCTCTCCACATGTAGATCGTATTCTTATTTTAACTATTTTCATATACAGCTTAATCAAATTTATCATGTGTGTTGGAATTTGGTTTTTACTTAAAATCCACCAAACTAAACGACGCTAAAATCTATCATTTTTTTTTTTCCGAAAAAAATCTTGATAATAAAATGTAAATCAATTTGTTTACTCCTAAATTGCTCGATTAATTGTCTATGTAGTATATAACCTCAACTGTCAATCTTCCTTTAATCCAACTTGGTTATCTGATATTGATTATTCATTTTCAAATTTTGTTCTATCAACTTTTCTCATAATTTCATTGTGTGACATAAGTTGTATTCCTTTGTAATTTGCTCAATTTTGTATATCTCGCTTATTGTTGTTAAAAGAATGTATTGGTGTGCTCTTTCTTTATTTGTTTGGCATTTTCCCTTATACTGAACAGCTAGCCATTTTGTGATGGATCCATCGTTTGTGGATTTGTGTTATGTGTCTATTAAGATTTTATTTGTGATATTTAAATTCTTTTCAAAGTTTTGTGACTTCGGGACTCCATGATTTAGTGATTTTAGTGAATTTGGGTTTTTGTGGTTCTGTGTCTTTATCTTGTGAACTTCAAAAATTATTCTTGTATTGTGTCATCTCATTCCATTGTGGCCTAAAGGAATATCCTCCTTAGTGATTTATTTACCAATTGTTCTTGTATAACTTATATTATTTCAAGTTAGACTGACCCGTGTGTTTATTCCTCGACTCAGACCGAGATGTTGCAGGTTTAGTGTTGTGCTTGGGGTTTAGCTGTGTCACTACTGGAGTATCTCTCTTGTTGTTATTCCTTCTTATGTATCCGAGTTTTGAGTGTATTCTTTAATGTCTATCTTATTATATAAGTAATGGTTTATGTATAACCATTTGTTTGTAGCACATGTATTCGTTGTATTCTATTGTTGTAATAATATGTAAATTGTTCTGTGAGCTGTAAATGTGTATGTAAATGTACGATGTTCTGAGCTGATCCTATAGCCGTCGTAGAGTTGTATTACACAAGTATTAAATATGTCGAGCCACACAGAAAGGGAAAAAAAAGAAGAGTACATCACCGACGTAATTAAGACTTTTTAATGTAAATCTATGAATGGTCGCTCCTATCAAGCCCCATTCTCCAGTCTAATAGACGGCATTACTTGTTAATGCTCTTTATTAGGCTGGGTCTCGGGGTGGGGCATTACAGTGTGAGGATAATACAACTACATAATAATTATAATAATATAAGATTTGGATTGATTACACCTCAATTAAATGGGTTGTCACTCGCATGTTTGTGTAGGCATTTGGATGTCACCAACTTAAAAATAGTTAATTTCTATTTTAGCATTCCCCGTTAAATGTCTTTGGAATAAAATAATTGTATAATCCAATATGCCCCCCCCCCCAAACCAAAAAAAAAAGAGGGAGAGGGAGGGAGGGACAGAGAGGGAGTGGGGGAGGAGGAGAGGGGGGGGGGGGGGAGGGGGGGAGGGAGGGAGGGAGGGAGAGAGTAATGAAAACGAAGTGCTAATACCACCACTTTAATCTGTATACCCATCATTTGATTTAATGCACTTTTTTATAAAATTCTTCATGTAAATGTTCACAGATAATTGAAACTTATTCACTTGTACCTGTTAATGTAAACAAATCCAACAAACAGAAAGGTGCAGAGAGCCCCAACTACAAGAACAGCCTCAGGGTTAAGAGGTGCTCTGCCTTCCCACCATCCTGTACTAAGTATCCAGGTATACATGGAAGAATGGCCATTTTCCTGTAAGAAGAACAATGGTACAAATCAGTCAAGAAAATATCTTTTAGTTTGAGTTCATTATACCATGACTCTGCATGAGTTTATAAATCTAGAACAGTCATATACACTAAAAAATTAGGCATACTAATTAAAAGTGAATGTCTCTCTAAAGACAAAGATACAACAATGAATTACTCGTGGACATTGTGGCAACCATATCAGTGACGACTCGAAAATTGCTGATCATAAAGTACAAGTAGAATACCTAAGATCACAAGATTGCAACGGGGCAATGAGGTTATTCACCCCACCCGGCACAAAAAAGGGGATTGATCGATATATGGGAGTGTATGCATGCGCACACATACACACTCCCAAAGCCAGCTTCGAATCTTCTAGTCAAATTATGAAAGGGATTCAATTTTTTGTACTCACTCCGTTATAAGAATAAAAAATAAATTGGAATTTATTCCCATAAATGTAGGCAACAACTTGCTAAACCATGTTAAGCCAAGTACTCATGTGTAACTTTTTGATATGTTTCATTTCTATATCGCTCTGCTTTTACGATCATCATAACTGGATTTCCATTCATTACCCTTCATAAGATCGCATCAAAACTTTCATCTACTTGGAAATTCTCACACAGCAGTTACGATCCTCTATTATTGTTGCTGTTGTTGTCAAGAAACAAATCTTACTTTCGCTGACAAGATGTCATCAAATGCGACTATGTGAGTGCTTGTGTCATTGCAGTAGGTCTTTGTACCAGGAAGAACAAACTACCCTCCTGGATTATAACAAGGGTTGCTTCTGCTCCTGCAGCTACATCAGAGTTGAAGCAGATGTGAATGCCCATGGCTGAACTACAATAAGAACTTCAACGCATATGTATCCTGCTAAGAGTGAAATTTCACGTCTTAGAAAAGGAATCGGCACCCTAAAAAAGGACATGGTCAAAAATCAATTAGAAGAAAGCAATGACATGTTGTCAAAAAGGAGACCAAGTAGAATTCGATTGAGATTCGGTTATTCTCAACATGATAGCATGGATAATGACAACAGTGGTGCTTGTCAGGCACCTGCAACCTGATGATTAAACCTGGCAACCCAATGATTACAGAACGTTTCAATACATTAGGCAATTTAATTCATAATAGACAAACAGTGAAGGTTTGGACCACTGTGAACAAATGAATGGCTAAAAGATGGAAAGGGAGCATGTGGATGAATACAGTACCCTATCTGATAGGAAAGAACCTGCAAAGAAGGATGTCTGATGGAGACACAGCTTGATGGATTGGATCGAATACTGAGAGAAACACGTATACGAAATATAATGAAGATTCAAATGACAATCAAGAAGATTTGTCTATCGAGCATAAGATGCTCCATTACATCCTACTTTTAGAAGGCCATCTTAGTGGCTTTTACAATGAACCTCCATTATGTGTCCAAGAACACCTGTTCCGCGTACTTTTCTGCAAGCTCGATGGAAGTTGCTAAGTGATGGTACTTCAAGCAGGACCGGTCCAGTGGCATGGGTTGCTAAACACGAGCTCATTTTTGATTGCTCACGTGTCCATATACATGAAATGAAACATGCAAAAAGGGCATAAGCAGAAAATTTATAATATTATAATATTGTCATCCAGTGTTTTTCACAAACGACATTTCATTGGTATTGGACTACGAAATGACGAAAGGATAGATGTCAAACTCAAAGACGATCAGGTATTGAAAGCACCAGAAGAAAAGAACGGATTTTTTTTTTTTAAATGCATGGATCAGTAACGGTTCATGAATTTGATCATTTAACCTCAGTTCTCCGTGAATGATGAAGACATTAATGCAAGGAAAAAATAGAAAATTTTGGCTCAGTCTATGAATTGATATTGATCCATTAGATTACATCCATAAAGTGAATATTTCCACTGGATACACAAAGGAATAAAGCTTAAGAAGCACCAAGAGGAGGTTAGCTCAAGGAATAAAGTAGAAAGTACTAACGCTAAAAGGAAACACAAGAAAACATTGAAGATTATCAATTGGTAACCATCAATATATGAGTTGGTCTTGGTCCATGGATATTTAGGAGTTTGAGTTGGTCCATTCCTATCTTTTTGGATCTAAGCCTTGAACGGGTCCTACTGCATCCATAGATATATAGAAGTTTGAGCTGGTCAATCCCTATCTTCTTGGATCTAAGCGTGAACGGATCCTACTGCGATCTGACGACCCAAAAGCCCGAGTGCAACCCAGCTTAAGCTATAAACAGAGAATTACTTGCAAAATTGTTGACTATTGGCCAGTTGCTATCATAATTCTTATAGTAGTAACTAACGTCATTATCAACTTTGAGATAAAAACATAATATGTACTTGTAATTATTCTGGATTAAGAATATAATGGTGATAAAATAAGCGTGTTGCTAAGGACACCTCGTTTTCTTCTTACTAATATCATTACTAAAAAACAATGTTTTAAAACGCAAAAGGCGTACGAGAGGCGTTTTCGGATCCGTGAGGCAAGGCATAAGTCTCGAAGCATTGAGGCATAAGCCTTTCGGGTAGAGAAGAAGCGCAATACATATACTTAATTTTTAACCGCTTTCATGCAACATTCCGTTTGTTCATTTTAAATTAACCTAGCCAACAATAGAAATTAGGAACCAACTAAACAAGGGATTTTCGGGTAAGCCTATATTAATTCAAAATGTTTGTCTACACATATTATACAATCTTTTTTATTTCCATTAAATAATTAAAGTTTAATGACATTTATCTGTGTCAATACCTGCAACTAAAGATAAACATATTTTTAAGTCATATGCCTCAATTGCTTGAGGCATGCGAATCGTAAGCTTTATATGCTTTGTATGCCTCAAATTTTTGAGGCGTAAGCCTTAGAGGTAAAAAGCCTTTTGGAATAAGCCTCAAGGCGTTTTATCTCTTATTTCTTCGAGGCGAGTATTGAGGCGGGTTTTTTAAAACAATGATAAAAAAATACCATAAAATTTTATACTAAACTCTTCCTAATACCGAACTTTTTAAGAGGCTACCAAATACATTTTTTATTTTATTTTTGTATGGCGAACAACCGCCGACCAACGTTGTTTTCTGCGGTGATCAAGAACCGACCAATAGTAGTTCGGCGATTGATGACCGTTGAAAACGGTGTTGGTCGGCGGTTGTGTTCCGTGCAAAACAATTTTGTATGGAGGTTGATTGCCGCGTGAATTGCTTGTGGTATTAGGAAGTACATAAAATTTATTGTACTTATTATTTTTATTCGTGGTATTAGGAAGAGGAAAACGGTGTGCCCATAGCATTACACTAAAATAATCATTAAAATAGACTTAGCCATGGACTAATCACGATAAAACGCGTCTCATTCTTTCCTGATTATCCTTCATTATTTTATAATTTCTTATTGATTTACCGCTTTTAGTCAGCAACTCTACGGCATAGAATTGCTTCCTGTTATTTAAGGATGTTAAAACCATGTTTTTGACTAATATTTTTTGATGTTTTCATCGAGAAATAGAAGACCCGACAAGATCTCTATTACTATTAAGATTTGAATAAAATCTCCAAAGCAATCTGACATCATGGAACCTATTTAGGAAAGCAAACTCATGGTTGATCTAATGGATGGAATATTGGAGTTGTTAGTACAAGTGACGGATCTACTCAATCTCCATCAAATCCAGCTACTAGAAAGGAGTTGGAACAAATGATGACTATGGTCATGCAAGAGATCAATGAGTTAAATGAAAATATCCAACCGGATTGGTTGATGGAAATTCTACTGTAAGACAGGGCTGAGAGGGAAAGAGCTGGAGAAGATGGAAACAATGCTGCGAACACGAAAAAGAATAATCAGCCTGTAGCAATACTCTTGGATTGATCGATGCTGATCGACCATGAATAGATGCTAATCCATCAACCAGAGACAATGGTGGTCATCATGGGGCTGACCAAAAGATGGTCATATTATGAGTCAAAGTATAATTTTTGAGGAATACTCATGAAAACGCTCAAAGTAGAGAGCAGCCAGGAGGATGCAACCGAGAAAGACAACATATTAGGAACGAATAGCTAAAACGAATGGACTCCTCAGAACAAGGAAAATCTATGCATTT
Source organism: Allium sativum (assembly GCA_030737875.1). NCBI lineage: Eukaryota > Viridiplantae > Streptophyta > Magnoliopsida > Asparagales > Amaryllidaceae > Allium > Allium sativum. Next base: position 1,029,421,255 of record CM060912.1, read on the forward strand.
GGATGCTAGCCGTGATCGCTGGCTCGCTGAACCAAACATACAATAATGCACTCGACAACTATCGTCGAGGATACAATGAAAGAATTAATGATGCGATAAACCAATCTATCCAGAGAATGAATGCTTTAGAAATAAAGTCAACATAATGATTAGGCGATCGATGCTGATCATTTCACCATGGAGATTAAAGCACCTGAATACCGGAGTGCAATGGACTGACTGATCATATGCAATACTTGCAGCAGTACAGTGGACTGATTGATCATAGAAATAAAGTAAGCTTACTATGTCATCCCTGCAGCAGTACAACGGATTGACTGATCATATGCAATACTTGCTTAAATATGATTGGCATATGGATGATCGTATGAAATGTATATGTTTCTCTTATTCCTATAGAAACTGGCAAAAGTGTGGTTCTGTAGGGTGGAGCCCGATTAGTAAGATTTTACAATTAACTAGTAAATAGATTTTTGAATCAATTCAGGCTTCATTTAGTACAACCCAATGACATGATTTTGCTAGCAAGTGTACAACTAGGGAAAGTGCAATTGTTGAAGGGTTATCTTAAGAGTCTCAATGTTACAGTTATGGGAGTAAGGAACCTAAAGGACAACCTTGTGTTGATGACTTTGGTTGGTGGGATAGATAAAACTCCGATTTTGAAAGGTTGTCAATCAAGAAAAACCATGTCGAAGGATTTTTACAAGAAAAACCATCCAATTTGTATGATTGAAAGAGACATAATGGAAAAGATGCCGAATGTTGGACTTGGAAACCGATGGGATCAAGTGGACCGGTGAAGAGTATAAAGCAGCTATGCATGATGATAACATCGGAAATTGTAATAACAACGACGGTAATAAAAGAAAGAATAATAATGCCGAGGGACCTCAGAAAGCGCTTTAGGTTCGCACGAAACGATACATATATGCAATTAAATTAAATGTCTTGGTGGAAAATATTTAACTTACAGCCTAAGGCATTGTGAATATCAAAATCCTGCTTTGGGGCGGACTACAGGGAAGGAAAAGAGATCCGGAAAGCATTATCGTTTCAATGAGATGAGTGATGATGATACAAAGTAGTGTAGACAATTGGAGGATTGAGGAGTTATTTAAAAGGAAACAGCTATAGCAATGTATAAAGATCCGTAGGATGGCAGACAAAGGAACAATCAGCCGTTGAGGCAACCACCTCAGGACAACGGTGAACGAACAAGCCAAGACGTTCCAAGATCACTGGGAGTTGACCTGATTATAAATAAAATTCTGATATGTCTACATTTTATGAAGAAAAGCTAGATGAAATGGAATGTTGACATGTTATGCAATCAAAGACTATGCTTCCGCTAGGCGCTAATCCATTGAAGTGTATGGATGATGACATTGCGCTAGGGTCTGAGATATAGATAAGCTTGAGACACCAACCTTTGATCCAATGGTTATTCCAACAAAAATTGGGTCAGCTACTGTTCGTCAAGGGTTGATTTAAACATTCAATTCAAGAAGGCATTTGATGAGATGCAGCAGCTGAATGAGAATGATTTGCTAACCTTGTATTCCCCGCATACAGGTTTTATCGAAGAGGCAACGTCTCATATTGAGTTTATGAAGTTGAAGATGGAGCTTGCGAACAAACCCAACATAGCAAAGCGGGTGGAGAGCTTTGTTGTGATACATGGACATTCTATGTACAATGCATTTTTAGCTTGATGGAACTTTGCTGATTTCGGGATTGTCAGAGCTTGCAGTGCTTAACAGTAAAAAAAAAATCCACGAATATCGGAGTTGTAATGGTTCAAATAGGCCAAAGTATTGGAAAAAAGTGCTACATCATGGAATTATGGAAAACGAGACGTAACAAGAAAGGAAAACATATAGAAAATGCTCTACATTAAAAATCAGAAGGCATAATAACTACTGTTTGATGATGAACAATGGTAACAGTGGCATGAGTTCGAAACCCAAAATGACATGCTAAGAGCTTGCCAAGTGTATACGCTAAGATCAGCCACTTATGTGGTGCTGATGGACCGAGCTAGGTGCACTAGGAAGGATTAAACGACTCCGGTCGGTTTCCCTCCTGAACAAATTCAAAAAAACTGTTTGAGCATCGGCTCGAATCTGAAAATGACAGATATAAAGCTATGGGCCCACGGAAAAAACCGAACAATGCACAAGTGGGATTGGTAGAGTTGGAGCTGCTGATGGACGATGATGATCTGATGAAGATTGTCAAAATTGGGTCTCAACTCGCCTTAAAGAAATAGGAACTAACGTGATTTTTGAGGGTGAGCAGGAATGTGTTTACATGAATTCACCCTAACATTAGTGGGATTTCACTTGAAGTTGTATGTCATATTTTGAATGTCAGCGCAACATTTGCCCGGTAAAGAGAAAAGGCCAACATGGAACCAGATTGATCCATCGTACTGAAGAAGTGGATGAAGCACTCTATCAGGATTGAGTAAGTAACCAATCGCGTAATGGTTAAGAAATCCAATAGAAAGTGACGAACATGCATTGATTATGCAGATTTGAATAAAGCATACACAAAGAACTGCTTTCCGATTCCATGGATTGATCAACTCGTGGAAGGAACGATTGTAAATGAACTACTATTTTTTATGAATGCTTATCTAATTGCAATGCATGACCCAGGTCAGGAACATGTAATTTTATCATGGATCTAGGATTGCTTTATTACAACGTGATTGTCTGATTATACTGAATCTATTTATTAAAGTTAGTCAACAAAGTGTTTTCAAAATAGATCGGATGAACAATAGAGGCTTACGTGGATGGTATGCTGGTAAATTCAAGGAGATCAACGGACCACATAAGCTACTTACTGGAAATGGAAATGTTTGGTGTGCCCCGTAAGTAGAGAATAAGATCAAAACTGCAGAAATATTATTTTTAAGTCACATTAGGGAAATTTTAGGGTTTACCATGAACTCTAGGGGCACTAAGGCTTACCAATGGAAAATTGAGACATTGAGATAAGTTGCAAACCCGAGGACTAGGAGATAAATGCAGAGCTTCGATGGCAAGATTGTCGCTTTGTGTTGGTTCATCGTAGAAGCAACTGACGGGTGTTGATACCCTTAATAATGAACGGGGAATTTTCGATGGACAGAGTAATAAAAAAATACATTTCAGCAACTATTAGAACACCTCTAAAAACCATCAATTCTATCCAGCACTGAAAAGGAAAAGACTTGTCCATTTATTTAACGAACTCAAATCAGCATTGATGCACAAGGAGATGAAGTCCAAAGACTGATATATCATATTAACCTCTTAGACAAATAATGCACCGTCTGAGACTTCAAGATGATTATCGAAGTGAAACATTGAGATGAGTTGGTACGGTATAACTTATCACTATAGGAAGACGATTTATGGACAAGCATTAGCAAGTTTTATTGCAGAGTTTACGATTTGAGATGATAAAATATAAGAGAAGGTTGAACTTACTCAATGGAAGTTACACGTAGATGGTGCATCACCGCATCCAACAACCATGAATCTGGAATAGGGGCAGTCTTAGTAATTCTTCAATGTCATAGTATATAATATGCGTTAAAGCTCGAGTTTCATGCTACAAATAATGACGTGGAATAAAAAATGTCAATTGTAGAACTTAAGACAACAAAAAAGTAGGGAGAAAAGTCAACGGCTGTCAACGGATGCTTTCAGGTGCAGATAGTTTCATATCCGCATCCGCATCCGATATCATTTTCGGATATCGAATATCTGCATCCGCGGATACAGATGGATATTGGATATTATCGCAGAAAAGTCAACGGCTGTCAACGGATGCTTTCAGATGCGGATAGTGTCATATCCGCATCCGCATCCGATATCATTTTCGGATATCGGATATCCGCATCCGCGGATACAGATGAATATTGGATAATTATCGCTCCGTCAATGTTCAATAAAGCAATGAACAAAATGAATTTTTTTTAGTTTAATAGTTTTTTTTTTTCAATTCAATTGGTTACTAAAGTGCTAAAAATAAATAAATATGATGATAATATGTAATTTTGAGCAATTACATGCATTTAGTATACTTTTAACTTTATAAAATAATAAATTTGTATATTTCCTTATGTTAAAACACACATAATTTAAACTATAATCATCAAAAAAACGGACGGCTAATTTTCAGATGCGGACGTGCCTATATCCAAATCCGCATTCGCTCTTCCGGATATCGGATATTTATCCGCTTTTCGGATGCCGATAAGCGGACGGATTTCGGATTTTTAAAGTATCCATTAACAACCCTAGAAAGGTCCTTGCATATATTCGAACTCGATTACTCCATATCGTTGGCTTGTCAAGTGGAGAAAAAATTTCAAGCTAAATGTGTGTGGCTCACTCCTTACATGTTAAAAAATTTATAACTACTGGACAAGATTGAACATTATATAATTACACATTCTTAGAGTTTAACATCACTGATTTTATTATCACATTATTAGGATATTTAATTAGATAATAAAAAATGAAATAATGCATGATAAAGGAAATAATGAGAATATATTAATAATTAGGTCATACCTTAATAAATAATCTAACGGGACACACTAGAAGTGATAAGGAGAATTATGAAAGTGGTGAAGTAGAAAAAATACTACTTCCTAACACTTAAACCCCTCACCATCTCTCAGACTCTCTTCACTTTCATTTAACAAACAAGAAAAATATAATCAAGGCCGGGGCACTCTAGGATAGGAAAAGAAAAGCTAGTAGATAGGATTCAAAGCTTAAGCGAATCATCTCAACTCTCATCCTTTCTCTAATCTATTTGAGGTGAAGAATGATATTCTCTTATGGCTTGCTATGTCGATTCTGCTCTAAGGTTTGGATCCAAATTAAAATTTGTCTTGTGATTGCTTATGTTATGTTTAGATGTTAAATGATGATATATTTGTTCGTTGATGAATATATGAGTTAATTATGAAATTATCATACAGTTTTAGATTGAAAACTTCATATGACATTCAATTGATTTGAAGTTTTAATATAGTGTGGAAAACATTAATTTAAAAGTGGGTTTTTGATTTTATAATTTTCTAAGCAAATACGAATATTTGATGAATTCCTTAAGATATGACAATTCTTTATTTTGGATTTTAATTATTTAAAATAATTAAATAGTGATTTTGATTTCGAAATTAATATATGATGAAATATAGAAGAAAAGAAATTTAACATGACTCTTAGGGATTTTCTCATATTCCCTATGATTTGGTATGAATTTTCTAATTTAGAAAATTTTAATAAAATAATTAGTGTATTGCTGCAGTTAATGTTCCACTATAACCCCTATATTCCCCATAGCGGATTTGTACCGCTACGACTTTTTCAAATAGCCCTTAAAATAGCTTTCCCGTTTTAAGTCTCGCTATATTCCGTTCTTTCTGATATGTCCTGTTATTTTCTCCAAGGTTGGAGAACTCGGTTTCAATCATTTGAAATTTTGTTAGTTTCAGATGCTTTCGTAAATTTTGAAAGTTTCGGTTTTGTTTCAGTTTCGGTCCATATTTTAGTTTTTAGTAGCTTGTTAATAATCTTGTAATGTTAATAAAACATAAAATGATTTACATTCAAAAAAATACAACTTCATAAGTAAATTGAATACATACTGGTTTGTTAATTACATGCCCAAGCCCAACTTCCCTCCTCAACCCTAAAATACATATTTGTTCGTTAATTGCAAGCCATAAATGTATGTTCATTAATTACAAGCCTAAGCACAACTTACTTCCTCAACCTTAAAATACATATTGATCGCCTCTGCCAATTCTATCTCCAGAGTCAAACGTAAAAAAGAAAAGAACGGCAATGCTTTGAAGACGAAACACGACAATCAATCAATCAACGCCGAGAAAGAAGGCAACCGATCAATCGATCGGGTATGAAAACGAAGAAGAATGAGATTAGACAATTACTATATGCATGATTCGACCTTTTTTTTGCTTGAACGACGCGATTTGTCTTTGTTTTTTTCCTAAATTTGTTCGATGTTTCTTCACATGTCTGCAAAAAGTCCTATCTTTCCTAAAAAAAGATGATGCGTTTGGGATTTTTCCCTAGTCCGAAACCGATTTTCTTTGTCGGTTTCAGACTTTTCACCACCGGACCGGTCCGGTAACCCCGAAATTTCGGGGTACTGACCGAAACCCCGATCCTTGATTTTCACTATATTCCGCTATTTTCGATATATCTTCTATAAAAGAAATAAATTGAAAATTACGTATATTTACACATTATAAAAACTATGAAATTAGTTTTCTAATTGAATTTTTTAACATATATTTTTAAAATAAAAAACACCCTAATATTCTATTAAACTTAATTAAATTAGACTAAAGTTTACATTTATTTACATATATTTGCACATGTTTTTATTTAAAATTAGGAACATGCTAATAATAATTAAATGTTAAATTTTCATTTAATTGTCATTTACAAACATTACATACGAATTTTATTTTTTATAGTCATATTTTATATCAAGCCATTTCCTCACTTTGTCCCCCCATGAATTTTTGTAGATCTATCGCAATAAATTTGCTAAGTTTTTTAATTGCATAAATTTATTAAAGATAATTAAGGGGTTTGCAGTTATCTGAATATCTAAATAATATATCCATGGCCTTTAGGGTCAAGTAATTTTGTACAAGGGAGAGAACATATCTCATGAATCAAGCACACACGCGTCGTCCGTACCGGGCTAGGGTTTGAGTCTAATATGATCCTATTTTAAAAAATTCTATATCTATAACACAATCTAAAAAACAATTTTATTGACCAATTAGCGTTTGCCCAATATTAAGGGGTTGGTGAAAAGTATTGTTCAAAGTAGATAGAATGCATTTTTTATGAAAATAACGGCTCTGCCTGTAACGACCCAGAAATTTCAGGACCAGTCAAACTTATCGAAAATCCATTTGTCCAAAACAAACAATGACAACAATCATTTTATTTGAATAAATATACATCACTAAATACATAAAAATGATTTTAACCAGTAGCACTTATCAGAATATTCATTTAATTCACAGGATGTGCTTAAATACGAATTAAACACAATTACCATAAATCTACCATTGTACAACTCTGAGGAGATGGACATCGGTATTCATTCCTTAGAATTGTAGTTTGAACTTGTGTTTATTCTCTTAGCTTCTCCTAAACTTCTCATCTTTATCTTACCTTGTTTTTGTTTTGTGGATGTATGAAAACAAATGAACATTTCCGCCCTTTTTATAGCATTTCTTAAGGTTAGTTCAGTAATTTGGTTTTGGACACTTGTCCACCTTATCTTTATGTAAGCATTAGGAAGTAGACACATGCCCCCTTAGGTGTCTTAGGATGTTTCTACACATGGACACATAATGTGTTTGTGTCTTTATTTCGTTTAATCTCAAGACATGTGTACCATTCATTTGATGACACATGTCCTTATCATTTCATTCCACCTATCTTATTTTAAAATATATATACATATATCATTTGTTTATAAGATATGTGTATATATATATATATATATATATATATATATGTTCTTTTATTGTAACGCCATGCACATGATGTTCTAACAACTTCCAACAAGTTAAACGTCGTTTATCGACAAAACGGTTTTCGGTCACATTATCGATATTTCTTCGATGTAGACAAAAATTCAACATGTTTTCCTCTCATTATTTATTTATAAAGGGATTCAACAAGGTTATAAAACCAATTTTATAACATTATCCAAGATTTAAATATTTAAATAATCTCGATATTCAATTATTTAATACTCAAAGTTTCAGACTGTTACATTTTTTCCTCCTTAAAAGGAATTTCATCACAGAAATTCTATGCAGTAAGAAAGCAAATATTCAACAAAAGAAACTCTATGTATCTAAGGCATTTTTCTTGAAAGTATATTTTCAAACCAATTTCATAAATTGAAATTTGGAATTATAGTATAAGGCATACCTAGATAATATATGATTAGAACTTCTCGACAATACACTAAGGGATAGAAACATAAGTAGTTGTGCTTTCCCAAAGTGGTAATCTCTGCTTGTTATTCTCTCAATTTGTGATCAACATTCCATCAATCCTGTAAGCTATTACTGGATCAGACCCGCCATAGTTTCTTCTTATGCTCAAATTTAGGATCATGTTCATTTCAATCTACATCGTTACCTAGTCTCCTTCCCATCAATTAACTTCCCATGAATATATATATATATATATATATATATATATATATATATATATTGCGGCTAGTGTCAAATCATCAAGTAAAGACATACTCTCCTTGTGTGGTACTCATTGAAATGTACCAAAAAGTAATCATGGTGGTCGTATTTATAAGAATCATCAATTTTATCATCAATTAACTTCGTCAGGATAATATCACATCAAAGTTCAAATGATATTGAAGAAAGACTTTCAAACGATAAATATGAATATATCAAACAAGTTAACGGTAGCATTTTTTTATATCAGTTGCTTTCGTCAGAAATAGGATCTTACTCATCTAAGTGGATCAATACCACACACTCAATATAGGATATTTTATCCTATTGCGGTCGGCATCCCCTCACTAAGTAGGGACTTACTCTACTGGCTCAATACCACATAGAGTAATAGTTGCACTATCCAAGATCTATTGTCTTATACCACACATGATCATCATCACCCGAAGGTAACCATCATATTGCAGTCGGCATCCCCTCACTAAGTAGGGATGTACTCTACTTGGCTTAATACCAACATAGAGTAATAGTGCACTACCCAAGATCTATTGTCTTATACCACACATCGTCATGGTTATCCAAAGATAACCATCGTTGATGAAATAATCCTAAAAATCTTTCATAAGTATAAACAAAGTATACTTTTATACTTTGTAATCATTAGTCCAACATAAATAATTATTTTCTTTTGAAAAATCCACTCTCAATTTTGAAAATCATCTGGAAGGTATTAAGTACGAACCTTTTTTTTTTCACAACGACCTTTTCATATTACTCGATGTATCTCGAAATGTTATATGTGTCACTAGTTATGACACTCACACTAAAAGACGTCAATTTTTTTTTAATATCAAGAAGATTGGTCGATTTGCAATAGTATTTCGAAATAGCAAACTTTAATAATTTAAAATGTATATAATGCAAGTATTCTAGATAATTAAACTAGCTTCCCAATAAGATAAATTTCAACCAAATCCAATCAAGAAATCAAAAGTTATTACCGAATTGCTGAGAGATGTTTTAGCAGCTTTAAGCTAACATCATCAATGCTAAACAATTCTAATATCAAATTATGCAATGGCATAATTATTTAAATAGATTTTCTCACCTTGATTTTTGCACAAATGTAATGTTCAATTTACTCACCTTGATCTTCCTCAATTTTATTTGCCCAAACTCATTTAATTCCATCCTCGATAAGTTATTATTCCTCTTAAGCCACTCCATTGCATCCTTTTCAAACTGAAACATTCTTTCATATACAAACTACCTTATTCTTTCACTTTAAGCAATTTCTTAATATGACAAGTGCATGCATGAGTGGAATTTTACACTTGTCACAAGAACATTTCTTTTTTCATTACTTTATAACTTAACATACTTACAATCTCTATATGATACTTGATAATGAATCGACACATTATACTTATTAATGCAAACACTAAACAGAAGTTAAACACATAAAATAAATACTACACATAACCCAGGTCAGATGTGTAGTACCTTACCCTATCTAGATTTATTTATCAAATTAAGATAACTTCATCTTAAAATTTCTAGGACTATTTGCTAATCTTAGGTGAAATTTTTATTTAGGCACATACCCTAAGCTCTGATACCAACTTGTAACGACCTGAAAATTTTAGGACCAGTCAAAATTATCGAAAATTCGTCTGTCTAAAAACAAACAATAACAACAACCATAAAATAAATATACAACATCACTAAATACATAAAAACAATTTTAATCAATAGCACTTATCAGAATATTCATCTAATTCACAGGGTGTGCTTAAATACGAATTAAACACGATTACCATAAATCTATCATTGTACAACTCTAAGGAGATGGACATTGGTATTCATTTCTTAGAATTGTCCCTTGAACTTGTATTTATTCTCTTGGCTTCTCCTAAACTTCTCCTCTTTATCTTACCTTGTTTTTGTTTTGTGGATGTATGAAAACAAATGAACATTTCCACCCTTTTTATAACATTTCTTAAGGTTAGTTTAGTATTTTGGTTTTGGACACTTGTCCACTTTATCTTTATGTAAGCATTAGGAAGTAGACACATGTCCCCTTAGGTGTCTTAAGATGTTTCTACACATGGACACATAATGCGTTTGTGTCTTTATTTCCTTTAGTCTCAAGACATGTGTACCATTCATTTGATGACATGTGTCATTATCATTTCATACCACCTATCTTATTTTAAAATATATATACATATATCATTTGTTTTGTTTATAAGATATATATATACATATATGTGTTCTTCTATTGTAACGACATGCACATGATGTTATAACAACTTTCAACAAGTAAAACGTTGTTTATCGACAAAACGATTTTCGGTCACATTATCGATATTTCTTCGAACTACTCATCTTTGTAAACAAAAATTCAACAACATATTTTCTCCTCATTATTATTTATAAAGGGATTTAACAAGGTTATAAAACCATTTTTATTAAATCCAAGATTTAAATATTTAAATAATCCCGATATTCAAATATTTACTGCTCAAAGTTTCAAATTGTTACATTGCCACCTGCTCAAGCATTACTGCGCTTCGTTGTGTCGTTCTTTGGAGACGCGCATAATACTAAATAACTTAATTTGAAGTACTTCGATTAGGGACGATGCGAAGGAAATGATTTCAAAGTGAATACATTGCTTCGATGTGGGAGAAGCAATCTTTTTAAAATCCAACTCCCTTTGCTTTGTTCCGGTATCGATGCAAATCGTGTCACTCCGCTTCTATTCCATTATATAAAATGGTTTCGAATTGAATTTATAGGATTTGTATCGCTATTTTGGAAGGCCAAAGTATTTTGTTTCGAAGGAGTTGCTTGTGTCGCCCTGTTTATTTCAAAACAAAGCAACCCCCGCCTTTTTGTTTCGTTGCCGACACCACATTGGTGCACAACCCACTTTATTTCGCATTTAAGCTTTTAAATCCTTAGCTTCCTTTCATTTCGACCATGTATACTATTATCAAGTAAGGGTGAAGCCTTCAAAGCAATACATATCGTATCGTATAGATTTAAATACTTGTTTTAAATGGTTCTGGCTTCATAGTCTTATGTTTTGAAGTATGTTCGCTTCAAAAAAATATTGGTTATCATAAACAAAGAATCACAAGCATGTATTTTGACATAAAGATTTATATAATAAAAGACTAAGGAAATTCCTTGTTTTAAAGATAGATTTTAAAGAATTGAAATATTTAATGGTCAATGTTTCTAAGGAAATATCAAAGTATGTTAACCCAGTATTTTACTATAAGCGTTTGCATTCTTATCACCATTGGATAGATTCATAAGATATAGATAAATTTTACTCAAAAGATTAGAATACCATATGAAACTGGTGTATGGTCGTTTCATATACTTTAGCTATCACCTCTAGCTAAAATTGTCCAAATTCCAGTGCGTAAAGCAAAATTAGGGTAAAACGAAAATGTAGATATGCTCAGAAAGGAATACATAATAAGATAGGTTATTACTGGTGGATACCCAGTGCCAAAGGCTCCCGTACTCAAGCGCCAGAGGACTTCCCAGGTCAGTCTCCCGTCCTGATACTATTCTCACGGCTTTCAGGGCTCTGAGGGTGGTCGATTAGTGCCAGAGCCTTTCTTTCACATATGTGAAGAGGCCGGGACTCGAACCTGCGCGCTCCAGATTAGCAGCCAGGTAACCTTACCGTTGCGCCAGGCACCACCTTATAGGTTATTACTGGTAAGCTCGCAAAATAGTTAGAATCTTAGCCAGTCTAGTGAAGCTAAAAGACAGACGGGATGTCAGAAAAAAGAGTGTTCGGATGGATGGTCCAGTTTTCTTTTAAAGATTGGTTAGATACTTTTGGTTAATTTGGTAGACCTGAGTTAACAATATAGTTTGTAGCCAACCTGATAAAACTATGAAGTAGATATGGATAGTCGGGATTACCTTTAAAACATGCATGCATATGATCGTTTTTTATTTATTAATGATTATTATGTTTAATAACCATTATGGTTGTAAGAGGAACAAGGCTAATATGATTTAAGAATGTCAGTGAAGGGAAAACCCGTTTCTCTAAGAAGTGTGATCCCATTAGATACCTTATTTATTAAGATACATATTATTATTCACACCAGATTGATTGTTTGACTCAGATTTTATTTTTCCTCTAACTATGGATGTTCGGTTGAGTAACTCGGGAGGGCTACCAATAGCATGCGGAAGAGCGAAATATGCGGTCATTTCGATCGAAGTGGCTAAGATGCAAAAAGAAACCAGACTTACACCTTGGTTTTTTTTTTTTGCATGTTAGCCTTTTTTTGTGAGTTTGCGCTATAAATTACTAAAAATGATAAATTTAATTATAATCATTTTGTGAAAAAAAAACATGTTAATAGGTATTAAGTCACAAATGGTAATTCAAAACTAAGATGATGACAAATTCAAGTTTCAACGCCAAGAACATAAAAGTTGTAAGTTACATCAACAAAAAGTTGGAAATGATAAAGGTATTCAAGTTCAACTTCTACTAATCATTAATATTCAAATTGTCATCATCATCCTCTGAAGCATCCTCAAACTTTAAGTCATAGTTTTCCTCTTCCTTCGAATCATATTCAAAATTCTCATCCTTTGAATCATCAACGGTAGTAACTTCTTCATTTTTAGCCTAGGTCTAATAATAAAAGTTGAAGCTCTTTCTTTTCTTTTTGACAGTGGCATGTTGTCTCGTCGTGTGCAACCTTTCTCCCACTTTGGACGTGTCTCACATCTCCCCATGTCCGTGTATCTCCTTCGAAAACCTACTCATCCTCAACATATGAATTGTCTCCGTCCACACATCAATCATCACACATTTGAAGCACCAATATCCTCCGACATAGATCAATCAAATCCCCTCATCTAAAGCATATGTTGTAATGATTTTAGCGTATCAAGAAAAACATTCAGTGAAATCATTCCTAATTTGATTAGTCTTTGTTGTGGCATAGTAGTTCAAAACAATTTTTTTTACTAGCTTTAACTTTGAAATTTTTATTTCCCAAAGCAATGGTGATTGGGGTCGTAATAAAGTTTACAAATCATTTTTAGATGTAATTGAAGGCAAAGAAGGAAGATTTCGTGAGACTCTGCTTGGTAAACGGGTCGATTATTCGGGAAGGGGGAATTTTTCTTAGTATTCTTTTTCGATTCAAAATGGAAAGTGCCCAAATTCAATTATAAACTTGAAAAACAAAGATTAGGTTGCGCCATATATAACGTAAGAATGAGTTTATTGTCTTCTTCGAAGGTTTTAGAGGAAGATAGAATTAAGAACTAAAAATCATAATTGATGAGATAGATCGCCTCGAATAACAAAGATTAGCCCTTCTATTTTTTTACTTTAGTTTAGAGTTTAGGAATTATTTTTTCCCTTTGTTTCCGAAAAAGAAAAGGACACACTTATGGTAATTCTTCGAGCTGAGGGAAAGAGACAAGCAACTGAGGCGAATCTAGCTCTCAAACGAGCTCGGACACGAGTAGAGGTTGTTAATGTTATTTCCTTTGGTGATCCCGTAAAATCTAACCAATTTTCTCATCGAGCGAGAGCTACTAAATAAGTCAGATTGATTTTTCAATCCATTTTGAGAGATTTGAAAAAGCATTATCTCGTTGAAAGGTTCCATACACCTGCCCTTTCTCAACGTATTTCTTTAGACAAAGACTCCAACAAAATTTTATGAAATGCCCGCCTGTTCTAAAGCATAATTATATCAGGACCATAAAAGTCAACAAAGTCAACCGATTATTTACCTTCCAATTGTTAAGAAACCAACTATTGAATTTCATGAAATGGTTCTTTTTCACAAATATAACGTTCTGCACAAAGTTCCAAAAGACTCCTAAATATAAGTATTGTTCCATTAATTATTCACATCAATGTTTCTGATTTGCAATCAACAAGAATCCAAATGTATCTTCGCATAGCGCAAATTACTTGAATCGGCTCTTTAGTTAAGAAAGCTTAATATCAATAATGTGAAAAGGTAACACTCTAATTTTGTAGGTTGGATTTTATTAGCGTTCACTTCGATATCCTAGTCAAATTACTTATTTTCTTTCTATGAATAACTCTATTTTATTTCAACTTTAGGATAAACAAGAGCAACTTTTTCCTTATGTTCTTTAGTTCATTGTAAGACTTCTAAATCCACCTTTAGGTTTTCCGAAGAATTCAATAAATTAATTTACTCCTGCAATGTAATCTTCTATACTGTTGTCCTCTTGTCAAAGTATTTTGCTAATCAAATGATATTGTTTAATATATTGTGTACAAGATGCATAAGTTAATAAAAAAATTTGAAATTTTCGTAAGTACTATAACATGCCTTTAGCTTCCCAAACTCATATGACAACCACAAGTTGTCCATTGTTAGCGGTTTGGCAACATAAATTTAGTAAGCATAACTCCTATGGTTGTTTTAAAATCAAAGTTGCAGTCTAAATCGCTAGACGTGCATTGAACAAGAAGTACCGACTAGAAATTAACCATTTAGGCAATGATCAATCGAAGCTAGCTTTTCCAACAAACAAATGTACTTTTGATAAAAGCTTAGTATTTCGTGTTATTTGTCAACTAATCCAAAACAGAAAATGACAAAATAGAAAATGAGGTTCTGGATGGACTTGAGAGCAACCATGAAGGCAAGATAGCTTAATAATAGCATATAGATGCTTACATAGGCATCAGTGCTCGATGATTGCCCTAGTATTGCGTAGATACCCTATTAGATGGTTAGATCAAGCAGTTAGGGTATGTTAGTGAAGCGGAAGCGGGTATTATAGCGGGGTATTTTAGTTAGCGGAGAATGCGTTCGTGGGTTCAAGCGGATCATTTTAATTTGTGGTTTTTAATTTAATTGATTTATGGTTAATTAATTTATTATTTGTTTTTAATAAATAATACGTATCAATAATTTAAATAAATTAGTTATATTACTCTGATTTAGTTCAAACCAACTCCATAACGTAAAGCACGTTGATACGATCGCAATGCAAAAAACCGCGTCCCAAACGGATTTCATTTGCATAAGTTATTAATTTTTGAAATTTAAAAATCTAAATTTATTAATTAACTTAATTAATTAATAATCTTTAACCATATCAAAAACGGCCAAAATTGGGTTGTTGGGAGTCGACGCGTCGACGCCCAATAGCCCAATTTTGGCCGTTGGGACAACGGGCAATTTTGACTCCCAAACACACCCTTAGCCTTTCCTAAGCAGTCATAGGCAATAAGCCTTGCCTAGACAGGAGCCTAGAATGATTTTAACATTGTACATCAAGCTTGTGTGTTAGTTACTTTAATCTAGTACTTTATTCTAATAGATGTCACCATTCCACACATATAAATTGGCAGTTGGCAGCAACTACTAAGGTTGCCTTTCCACCAAATCTTTCAAGAAATATTCAAAGTGTAATATCAATTGCAGTATTATAGCTTGTCAAACAAAGAATAACGATGAAGTTCATCAGACGTCGTTAATGAATCCAAAATTTTCCATCAGTTGAATAATTTAGCTTACAAATAAACCTTAATAAGGCACCAGAGATTTTGTGTAATTCGCAATACTTTTTTCCACCTTCAATTCTGTTCATTAGCCATGTTAACATCACCTCTTTTGATCAAGCACATTGAAAACCAAGTACTTTTTACTACACCAAAAAAAAAAAAAAAAAAAAAAAAAAAAAAAAAAAAAGATAGTTCATCCAAGTCACCGCTCCCAACATATTAGATCTTTTTTCTCATCAAATACAACCAAGTACCAAGAATATGAATCTTTCTACCAATTAGGGAATTGAAATTTTCAGTTCCAACAATTAAATCATGCACTAATTGTACATAAGAGGTGGTGGCCAGCTGGTTAAAATGGTGCATATAAATAGTCACACACACACACACAATGTCCTTGCTCAAACGAAACTAATGAAAGTGGAAGCTAAAAAGTGCTTTACAATTGTCTGTTTATTTCGCAAATTTGATATTAGATAGCTACCACGAATCAATTAACTTATATTGCTTAAGAATGAAAAAAAAATGCTTGCCTCAAATAAATGATCCAAGAAAAAGTGCGATAATGATCCTGCTGCTACCAACATGAGACACTGCTTCCTGTTTAGAGGAACCTAAAGCATCAGTAATTACATTAGAATAGTTTTGATTTTATTTACTGCAATATAACCGTTACCCCTTCAGTAGAACTAAAATTAACAAAGAACTTGATTTCAAAAACCTAAAACCCAGTGAATTGTGCTGACATTAAGAAGATACTGACATAAAATTTTCTGTTAAGACATCAACGGTACAGAAACAATGAAGTGTTGTACTTATACTTCTCTCAAGTATAATTCAATAGTGGCTTAACGAAAATAAAAAGAAATTTTGACAGGGATCAACAAATTTGTGTGACGACATGACGGTAAATTATATTAAACAAAACATTGTGCTGAAAGGCAACATATTTGATCAACAATTATATTAAACAACAAAATTTTACCGGGTAAGTTAATTCAACAATGCATTAGTTAAAATGTTATATGTTACAGGCAAAAAAAAAAGGGTGCACGCCTTTTCCTTAAAAAATCCGCATTTCTTAAGTCCCGGGAAAAAAATCCAAAAATTTATAAAAACCAACAAATTCTAAGAACGCTGGACCAACAGCTAGAAACAAAGACGCAAACTCAGGAATAGGGCAAAATTGGCAAGATAAACAAGGTAAAGAAAATTAGATCCACACCCCAGAAAGAGTATCAACATATCCTTTCATAAGCAGCCACTTAGAGAGCCAAGCGTAGAACAAAGAAAGAGGCAAACCAAGAATCAAAACGTAATAAAAAGGATGGTGAATATATTCAATTGCAAAAGACCCAAATTTGCTCCCCAGATTGAAAACGTAAGTGGTGAGCCATTCAGCAAAGGAACCGAGATCGGGGCCGACGAAGGCGTTTACAGAGTAGCAGAGGCAGTGTTGTGGACTGAAACTGCCACGTGTTAGCCGGAGAAAGGCGATGCCTGTTCCCAGTGTGTAAATTGTGTGCGCCCCAGGCCCCGGCATTCAGATTTGTACGGCTTTCTGCTTTTCTTAGATTTTGATCAGGATATGAGATATCACACGCTTTAGGTTGAAAATGTTAGGGCTCGTTCGCAGCCAAAAAGCACCACGTTGGGGTTTACATTCGCGTCCGACGCGTCGGACGCCAACGAGTTTTACTCCATTAAAATGCCACGATTTCCGAACGTTGAAAAATGAGCCTTTGGCGTCCGATGTGTCGGACGCCAGTCCGTTTGAATAATTAAAATCCTTCCAGCGGTACAAATCCTTCCCACATTATACACTTGCCCATAGATATATGCCATGCTGGATAACTCTCACACTGCCACGTTGCAAATGTTCTCATGTTAAACTAGTTTACAAATGCGTTAACGCTGCAAATTTGTTGCGTTGCAATATTTTTGGTCCAGAAAAGTTTGTTTATGCTGCAAACCTCTAAAACGAAAATGTTTAATAATAATAATTAGTATTTAATTAACTTAAAATAATTAATTTAACAATTAAATACCCCGCTCAAATACCCCGTTCGCAGCTAAAAACACATTCCCCATTCGCTACAGTACCACGCTCACATTCCACGCTCAAATGTCACGCTTAAATACCCTGTTTCCGTTCGTCGAGAACGCACCTTTAATGTTGCAACTCACAGCGATTTTCAGCCGAAATATGTATAAAAGATAATTGGGGTAGCAATTAGACCCGGTCCGATGGACCCGGACCCGACCCTATGGGTCTCGGTTCCTTAAAAAACATAAACAGCATTCTTGTTGACTCACGTCCAAATCAAACACACGAAAAATGCTTCACAATAAAATTATTTTTTACCATAAACTAACCCTACCACACGAATTCATCTTCAGATTCAAACGAACACAACCGCAAGAAAGTAAGGCAAAAATCCAATGTCGTTGGATCAACAAATGGAGAGGTACACGATCGATTTGTTTTCTTCGGTTTAGGGTTTAAGAAGCAGTCGTGCTAAAACGCAGAATTACGCATTTTATTTTCTTCCTTATGCTAATGCTAACCGTTACGGATACGAGAAAATTGTTATCATACCGATATTATTGGTAAGTCAAAAATGAATACCAATAATTTACCATTACGCTGCTAAAATGTTCATTGGGTTACCGATAAAATGATAAACTGTTGACTGGTAATGGTAAATTTACCAATACATAAAGCTATTAAAACAATAACACATTAAAATTTTGATAATGATAAAACGTTAATATTTTTTTTACTATTTCTAGCACCATTAACGTTTATATAAATATTTAAACTTATTTTAATTGGCATAGAAAATTTATATAACTTATTACAAGATATTTACAACAACATGAAATAATACTTTTGTTAATCTTAAACTTTGAAGTAAATAAAACTAAAAAGAATTACCTTCCTAAATAAATCTAGAAGCATCTGCATAAAATGTGATAAACTTTCAAAAAAAAAATTAAGGTTGGAATTCGTTAAAATAGTGAAAAAAACAAAATAAATATGATTGGTAAATTTACCGTTACCACTGTTATTGACATTTCTTTTCCATTATTTTACCGTTAATAATGGTAAAACTTACCGTTAGCATACCGATAGCATTGATAAACCGATGCAGCTCGATATTGGTTACTAATGGTTTGGTACTGGTATGGTAATGATAAATTTACCATTACCATAACAGCCCCAGGTGAGGGTATATCGAGTAGGTCGTGTTTAGAGTTAAGTAGTAGTTCGTATTGAACCATAGAACACTCAACACAGAAGTAGTACTATTACAACATTGAAAAATATAATCTATAAATAATAGGCAGCGAAAAGTTTAGATGAAATTCTTTTTTTTTTTAATTATTGGTACTCAAAAATGTTGTAATTTAATTTTTACAAATAATGCTCGCATAGCTGGTGCAAGTATTTGTTAAAATTTGAATAAATGTACTTTTTAAAATCTTTATAGAGAAAATTTATGTACAAAAGACATAGCAAAGTGAATATGAAATGAAAACTATCTATATAGAACTACGTGAATTCACCAAAATCATTCATAAATCAAAATTTAATATTTTTACAGGAATAAAATAAATTAATTATCCAAGAAAATCCATAATAATAATTTATGAATATATGTACACAATAAATTGAATAGGGTTCATTTTAATAGATCAATTTGAGGGAACAAATAACTGAATCCATAAGGAAACAAACAACATAGTAGCACTCAAATTCATACTAATTTTGTGAAATTTATAACATAAAGTGGGTTATCAACCTAATTACGATTATTTCAAAACTTGATGTGATTTTTTTAAACTAGCATAATCAAATTAGGAAATTATTCCATGGAGAAAACATCAAAGGAAACCTCCCAGCCTCAATGCTACCAGCGAATTACGTCACTGCCCTCTTTCTTCATCTTGTGCGATGAGCAGACCTTTTTCCTTTTTTTTACATAGCTGCGTGTTTTGTTTTATGTGGCTGTGCTTTTTTTCTAGTTATGCATAGGCATTGAAAGTTTTGTACCCTAACCATTTTAAGGCCCAAAGCAACCGCTTTAGCTTCTTTATGCAAAGGCTGGCCCTGGGTGGTAGGAAGAAAGTTGTTGTCAGGAAGTAGTACAATGTTTTATGAACATCTTTTTTTATGTAATTTGCTAGTGTTGTTGGTTTTGATGCATGATTTATGAACAAGTATGTATAGTATTTCATGGACAACTATATTTTGTTGGATGTAGTTATTTGTTATTGATTATGTTTAGTTGCGAAGATGTTGATTGATAACGTATGTTGAATGAACAAGTATTTACAATCGCTTATGAACAACGATAATGTTGTTTTATTGAATTATAATTTAGTGTTGATGAATAATAATGCGTTTTGATGAATGATAATGTAGTTTTGGTGAATAAGTACACTAAATGATAAAGCGGTTTTGGTGCATGGTACTTTTGAATGTTATGTTTAATGATATTGCATATGCTTGATGAAATATGGCAGTTTCTCACCGAAATTCTATATTCGGCAACACAGTGCAGGGTTTGCAAATATAGTTCGGTTTACTATTGTCATATAATAATTATTATATTTCAAACCTATGTTTTACGGTGGTGTTGTGCCGTTTTTAAGTAATTTATACGATGACATTACGTCGTAAACTCTCGGGACGATTTAATTCATGCACATGTGCAATGCAGAGGGTGATTCCATATCCAAAGTAAAACTATTTTTCAACACCATTGGGTCGGAAACTCTCGGGTATAATATTATATATAAAGCATTTTGTGCAGACGATTTCTTTATGTCATAGATACTAATAATATTCTATGGACCCTCACCCTAAAACTTTATTTATGAAAAGAAATAACATATTAGAATTTGTTCAGTGATGACTTGTCGTATCTAGTAATATATTTCGAAGGTTCAATGTCACAAACTTTCAGGATAATACTATATATAAAGCAATTTGTGCAGACAATGATCCTATGTCGTAGATACTAATAATTCTCGGTGGACCCTCACCGTTAAACATTGTTTATGAAAACAAATAATATTTTTAAAATTTGTTCGATGATGACATGTCGTATTTAATAATATATTTTGATGGTGCAATGTCCCAAACTACCGAATAATAATACATCAACAACATTTTGATCATACGGTGGTACATTGTCAAATTTATTTATAAAATAAGTTGTCATCATACTGAAAAGTATAAAATACACGTAAAGTAACATTTATTTATTGCGCTTCAAAGACGTTCGACTATATTAAAATATATGTTACGATGTCCATATGTCGTAAAAACTTGAACTACTACTATTTATGCAGTATACGATCACAAGATCGTGCTGGAGTATATATACTAATATGACCCTTACTTGTCGAATGAATCATATATACCCAGTTATACATTTTTAAGTTCATCCATACAACATGTATACAACACAAAATTACAACAAGTTCATCCATAAATATAAGGGATACAACACAAAAATAGAACAAGCTCTACCTATAATAATATGGTTAGCAATACTCATTAGTCGAAAAAATACAAAATTCCATATTGTTTGAGTCAATACATACGAGCCAGGTACCTTCATTGTCAACTTTCTATACAATTAGACGATTTTAAGTCAGAACATTTTGTGTACTAGCTTAAATATACCGTATTACTATTGCAATCATCGTTAACATCATCCACGCAAGCTAGGTATCTGCTTATCCTTTCAACCTATGCTTTGACCCAGTCTTCAACGTTAATATTATATAATTGTTGGAAGTATAAAATTGAGGTGTTGAAGGCAAAGGCAAGTCCAGAGTAAGTGTAAGACCAACAAAATATGAGTTGTATTTGTGGCCCATAACTACCATCTTATTTTCGTTTAACAAGTTCGCATGAACTGTGGTGAAAACAAAGGTGCAAGTCATATGCCTGCGAGACTACCACAGTGCCAAACATTTTGACTGTTATAAATCCTAATTCTGACATTTGCATCCATTCACTAACCCCAATTTCATTTGTACATTATGTCATATTCTTCATTTCCTCGTACCCGCATTCATCCCATATTCTAGTTTGCACATGTGATTTCATATCTGTGTTGTTTTTCATGGAAATCATCTTTAAGTTTTTCGGGTGAATAAGATCCTAGTCGCTTCCGCAAAGGCGCAATTTTTCCTAACAATTGGTATCAGAGCCAGGTCATCGCAAAACTTAGAGTGAATCCGGATTACAAAAAAAAATGATGTCGGATATGATGGCGTTTCCGAATATGACTATTTTTGATGGAAGAAATTGGGGGATGTGGAAGCCTAAGATGGAGGATGCGCTTTACCTCAATGATCTTCATGATCCAATTGATGGAGATGGAAAGAAGCCCACGGGTGTGGATGAGTGAACGTGGAAGAAGATGGATAAGAAGACGATTGCCTTGATTCGACAATACCTTGATGATTCGGTATTCCATCATGTGGCTAGTTGTGAATCCGCGAAGGATTTGTGGGACAAGTTGGTGTCTTTGTATGAGTCGAGGAGTGCTACAAGTAAGGCTTTTCTGGTTCGAAAGCTTATTCAGCTGAGACTGGATGAGGAGATATCTGTTGCAGGGCACCTGAATGAATTTCAAGATGTGATCAATCAATTGGCAAATCTGAATGTCATTTTTGATGATGAGTTGTATGCTCTTTTGTTGATGAGTTCGCTTTCAGAAAGTTGGGAAAATTTGGTTGTTTCATTGAGTAACTCCAATGCTAGTGGAGCTATCTCTTTGGAAACAATATGAAGCAACCTTTTGAATGAAGAATTCAAGAGAAAAGGGCCACGTTTGAAATCAGTTCGAGGTGAGGCTATGGTAGCAAAAGACTCGGGGAAAGATACAAGGCAGAAGAAGAAAGGGGCTAATGGTAAAGGTGCCATCATTGTTACTGTTGTAGGTGCCATCATTGTTACTATTGTAATAAGCAAGGTTACATACACAAAGATTGCCTTTTTTATCAGAGGGATAAGAAGAAGGTTGGGGATGGTGATAGTAATAGTGATAAGGCACAGGCAGGTCTTGCTGTAGGTTCCTTTAGTGATGTTTCTTGTGATGTCCTGTTTAGCAAAGTTAATCCTTGGAAGACGATTTCGGTAGCAAGTTTTCACAATTGTAAGGATGTGAAGTATTTTTTTTCTTATGAGAAGGATGTTGACGTGATTAGAACAACCAATGTGTAGAGCTACCAGTTTGTGGTATTGGATATAGACAGTTTCGTATGCATGATGGCGTGGTGAGAGAAGTCTTTGGAGTTAGACATGTACCCGCGAGTTCGCATAACCTCATTTCTCTCAGTTAGTTGGATCGTTGTAGTTGCACTTATGATACTTAAGGTGGAGTTTTGAGAGTGAAGAAGGGTGGTCGTGTTGTGATGAGAGGTGTCTTGGAGGAGGGAAACCTGTATATGGTCAACTATGGAAGGCGAGTGACGATTGAAGAACCTAGTCCACGACAAGGTGGAGAGGTTAATTTGGTCACTGCTGATGGTATAGACAGGGGCCTTCATGTTGATGATGCTCGAGGGATCCGGAGTAATCAAGAGGCTCATATCAATTGGTGGACGGGTGTCGATGCGGAAAATCTACAAGGTGGAGATCCTTGTGGTATTACAAGTATTTTTAGACCGATAGCATTGCGTGGTGCATCTCGAGGGGGACATTTTTTTGGTAGGCGATGGGTTGTGTTTGTAATGGTTTAATTGAGAGTAGGCGTCGTTGAAAGAGCTAGATGACTTATGTGTTGAAAGTTCGTTTGATGTGATGTGATTTCATATCAAGGTGGAGAGTTGTGATTTGTGACATGAAATCACATATGTTACTGAAGATTGATTTGATTAATTGATTGATTTGATTGATTAATTAATTAATAAATTGACTAATTGATTTGATTGATCGATCGATCGATTGATTGTATCATAGAAGGAAAGAAATAAATAATTTTATTCTGGATATATTTCTGAGGGGCAAATTGGATATATGCTTAGGCCTTCTATTCTCCTATACTGGGTTGAGGCCCGTGGTGCGCACACGGGCAGTCAGGAGCATCTTCGTGTAGTTTGGTGTAATTGTATGTTGCGCATTAAATTTGTAGAATTTTTTTGCACTGAAAATATCTAGTTTTGTTACTTGGTGGATGAAAATATAAATGCATTTACAAATTCAATTGTATGCACAAGGGAAAATGATTGAATAGTAGATTGGATATAAAAGTAATTTGAAATTGCTTTTTTTTTTTTTTTTTTGCATTAGCTAAATGGACTACAAAACATATCAAACAGAAACAACAATAATTAGTAGGAGCTGTGTACCAACAAAGATTAATGTAGAATGTAAGGATAACAGTGGCATTGAAAGAAAAAAATAGCGTTATTTCAGCATTATTGATCAAATACAAACTAAAGAGGCTAAAGCACTGAATTATGCAATGGAGGGGGGAAAGCATCAATGTGGTATTTACACATTGTAAAGTAAGAAATTTTGAGCATTGCACCGAAAATTCGATAAACTTCTTTATGGCTTTTGTCAAGAATTTAAGCATGGATTTCACTGAATTGGCTATGACTTCGTCAACATCCTGGTAGGTAGAAATATTTTGCATAAGTCAATTCTGTATATATGCTAACGGCGGATAGAAGTTATAACGTTTGTACGCCCTTTACTGAATAACAAAAATAGCTGATAAAATTTTGTTAGTAACAAATTAAATTTCTTGCCACAATAGTTGCAGCATTATATGCTTAAGCACTTTATGCATATCAATCAGCATTACCGCTTGGAAACATTGGTAATTCAAGCATTTTTTAGAGAAAAATTTGGACGTGTTTTCCAGACCATACAAACATATGTTCAACCATGGTGGGTCAATGGTTAAGCTTCAAAAAGCAGAAACATCTCCACAATTAACAATCAGGGATTGCATCCAAATCGCAATATCTAACTTACATAACAAAGATGTATGAAAAATTGCTAATTTTTCTGCAGCATAGAGTAAGCATGAAGTGCTTGTGTTATGGAAGCTGGCAGTCTATTGGCCAGGCCTAAAACCTTTTCCTTCTTACTGGTACAGGCAGTAAGCATAGAGGATAAGAAGACAAAACTTATTTCAAAGAAAGAGCAATGAATTTTTGTATAGTTAATAACACGACTTGTAATCCAATAGCATAAATAGTAGTATACATGCACATATTCATTTTATCTGAAGCCAAGGCCTGTAATAACGGATACAAATACAGTGCAGAAGATTTAAATTGATAAGTTTGCCATAAGTCAAACAATACAAAGTGGTAAAAAAATGATAATAAAAATAAATATGACAGTGTAAACGAACTACGACATTTTGACTTTTAACAGCAGTATAGGTTGCATGGGATGATACTGTTGCAGAGACTAATTCCACTGTCACTTCTCCTGAATCTTGTTAACTACTGCATTGTTCTCTTCATACCCATCTTGCAAAGAAGGAAAATAAGTTGCATTAAGATCTCCTATCTTTTATTTTCCTTTTGTCCATAGAAATAAGAGGGGAAAGTTGTTTAAATGTGAAAGCGTAAAGTAATACAATTACTCAACAAAATTATATTTGAGCTGCGGAGAACAATAGAGAATAGGGCAGCGTGAATTTTGGCATATGAAACCATGAGTATGCAAAAGTCATAAGGTAAGTTAGTAGTTTAGGTTGAGTATGTAGTTACATTTGATAAACCAAGCCAATATACTAGTAGCAACACATGTATATCAATATATGTATGGACTATCAGCGTGTATATCACTATATTATAATGTATGATCTGTCTACAGGCAGGTAGATATATATATATATATATATATATATATATATATATATATATATATATATATATATCACCAGTAGACCAGGTGGCAAAACAATGAAAAAGAAACAAAACCATACCTCAATCATGAGCCTTCTCCTAAGGACCTTCCTTATTGCCAAAAATATCTTGCCCGTCCGTAGATGAAAAAAGAAACGAATATTGTTGTGTACTTCCATTTATGATATAGTATTGAGTAATGAGCATTTTCAATCATAATGGATATGTTCTTCCTCGTACTATATTATATATTATATTTATATCAACAACAACAACTAAGTCATTTTTTTAATTGTCAAAAAAAAAAGTAGAATCTGTATCCATGTATCATATTAACAAATAAATAAAACCAAATTTCTAAACTAAAGCAACAAACTAACAAAGGGATGCAATCATGTTCAAAGCTTAACTTATTCATCACATGTATGGTTGCTGTTAGATAGACAACACGTTTCCAGTTTCCCACATAAGCATTAACCATTTTTATAGCAAAGGATCGTGAATGAAGACAATAGCACAGCAGAAGTTTGTTCATAGTGTCATTGTTTTCAGTCAACAAAAACTGCATGCCTAATTGAAACTGACTGCAAGTTGGAAAATGCATATGAACTGGAATACTGACTCGCATGTCCCACCAGATGGTCAACTAAATAGGATGTGTTCAGTAAATGGTTGCTTTACGTTCAAGCATGTAAGCAATATTACAATTAGATAGACAGCCCGAAAACAACACAACTTAAACTATCAATATCTGCATATGGACAACCGTCATAGTTCAACAGTTTGTTGACCAACAATATAGTATTCAAGTAAACCTACTACCAAATGCACATCTTGAACTAAGGAGTAGACTATCGAAGTTAATATAAGCAGTTTAAATTGATCATCCTATGTTTGGTAGGATATACTTTGTACTTAAGCCTACACTATGGTATGAAGAGTAGGGGACTAAAGGGAGGATCATAATTTTATTGTTTAGAAATGAGAAAAAAAATTCCAACGACACGAACGCGACATTAAGTCCATGCTTATAAGTTTAAGTAACTGAGCAGAAAATCCTATCATTATGAATTGAAGGTGGGCAAAATAAATCTAACATGTGGCATAATATATAGAGAGTGAATATAACGTCCTTCAAATTCACCTCTTTTAATCAATTTGGAATTGTCAGCAAAACCATGTTTATTTATATATAAGTCTACTGCAACGTCGTTTGGGGAGGTGAACTAAGGCCATGCACTAATACAAAAGCCAAAAGGTTGAAGAATCTAATGAGCTCAATATTTGTCTAAATCAATTAGCAACCTAAGATTTTGAATTAAAGTTAGTAAAAAATTGTTGGAAAAAAAAAACGAAGATTGTGGAAAAAAAGTAAAAAGCAACAAAGTTCAAATGGGAAACCACAATAGTAAAATTTCTTATATATAGTTTCTTTCATGAATGATAAAACACCTTTAAGAATATTTGAATGTTGCCTGTGATCCTCTTACCCATGGAAATATAACCAGAATAAATCTTATAATTTGTGAAAAAATTAGTATGATAGCACATAACTTTTTTTGGCTAGCCTTGGTGAAAATTACATCTTATATTTATGCATGTCCATGTGTTAGCAGTGAAGATGCAATAAAATAATTAGAACCTAAGCAGGGGTAATAATAGTAAAAAAAAAATTGAAACCTAAGACTAAAGGGTAAAACAAATTTAATCCTATGTAATTTGCCAAAAAAATAAAAATCAAAAGTTAAGACTGGATATAAATTTAAAACAATATTGAAAACAGAGAAGGCCAAGTATTAGAACGCTTACCAACTAGTAGTTCAATAACGCAAGCATCAAACCTTGTTTATTAGCATGGACCAGTGTTACTCTGAGCTGATGATATTTCTCTTTTCGCTACAAATAAACAAGAAGGCATAAAAATTTAGAACAATACTCGAGTGTGAAGTAGATTAAAAAAAGGTCAAGAATTAACTGGATTTGTGTGCTAGTATACGGGAATATATACTGTCCATTAGATTCCGAAAGAGCGGTCTACTGATCAAAACTACGCAAAAGTTAAAAAAATGTAAAAGATACAAGTATGGTCATTCAATCCAAACCCGAATACAACTGCAATACCAATTAAATGACTTTAGGTGGGCATAGATTTCATTATTTGTCATACTGCATTTCAAAACAGAGTACATAAGATTTTAGCATGCACAATTGACATTGGTTTCATGAAAAATACTAATTTTACAATACTATAATGCCTGATAACATGTAAAAACTAAACTTTCATGTATAAACATGCTCACCATTGCTTATCATTCACCGTACTGGTAATTTGTGAGGATAACATGGTACTAAGTGTTGATATTGTTTATCAAATCTATAGCACAGCATGTTCTAAACCAAGTTTGTGCTTGCTCATGTGATTTACCAACAACCACATGGTTAACACCTCGATTTAAGGGAACGTATAGTACATAAATTCCCATAGAAAAGTCAATATTTTCATTCAGGAGCATAAACGTATCATAATATGGTTAACTTGCGGGAAATTACTATGATATGATATCGGGAATCGACTTTACAAAAACTGAATTGGAATAAAAGTAGTAATTTGAACTTATCAAAGCAATCCAAATCTCTTGAGTATACTTTTTGTCATGCATTAAAATTGCCATGTCTGGCCAAAATAAAATGTAGTTAGAATAAGTAATACCTAGAGTTAAATTTGGGCCAATGTGGTAGATGTATCTGCATGAATCATATTGCGACAGAGCAAGGGAGAAATCTGCACATTTAATGGTAAAAGATCAGTAGATCCAACAATAACAAATCATGAAATCCACTCTATAATTCAAAACTAAATCAAATTTATGACCGCCGAAGTTGGTAATAGTCATCTAATACTAAAAAAAAATGTTGAGTAGCAATAGAAGTAGAGACTAAAGTAGACAGGGAAGAGTACTGCAAATGACAAACCATTATATTATGAAGAAGTTTGCAGTTCGAACAAATGTTCATTGGTAATAAGACGAATGAACTTGTACAGCATAAAACTTGAGTTAGCATTCAATAATTTTATTTGAATTCATTACATTGTGATCCAGGTACTGACATTTTTGTCATATGAAGTTTGCTAGGAAGAATTGAATTATGAGCAGGGAAAAAGAAAACTGAAAGAAATGAAGGACATCAACCTTTCAAAGATATTCTACAACTTGAATTTGCACCATAGTAGGGCTGATTGTATAATAATGGAGTCATCAGTGAAAAAATACAGCTTCCTACATGCAGAAAAGGGAACAAAATAACGTGCTAGTGGGGAAAAAACCTGATACCATGTTAGATCTGATCGGCAGCCAATGCGGAAAGGCGAATTGTTTACAACTGGGATGAGAGAAATCAATCAACTTGCGGCGGATTTGACAAGGTCAATTTTTGATGCGACATTGATTGAAGAGCAGATCGTAATTGGTGTAGATTAGGGATTTCGTCTCGATTGGTTTTCCACCAGGGGAGAAAAGTGGGAAGTTAGGAAGAAGGAAGTAGAAGAAAAAAGCGACAACATGTTTCGTGGTCACGTGCGGTTGAAGGGAATTAAAAAATTAAATGGGGAGACGCACGAGATTTCAGAAATAAGGAAATGGAGAATGCGGAATACGTCCATGTAAGAAAGGAAATAGTTCTGCTATTATGTTTAAGTAATAGATAGATTACCAGCATCTAGGATTGGATTAAGCGCATGAGATTAAGACTGAAATAGTTAATTCAAAGATTGTCGCTGCTCTTCATTGTTCTCCTTCTCCAACAAAAGTTGTAGTCATCTAGATTCTTTCCATATCTCAATAAGATTATTGATTCTTATAATTTTTTTTATTTTTTTGTTGTAGATCCATTGTATGTATGTAAACAAAATTTGCATTGTTGAATCAATAAAGAGGGTGGTTGGGTGAAATATCTTGTTTGCACGTGTGATTTCATATCTGTGTTGTTTTTCATAAAAATCTTCTTTAAGTTTTTTTGGGTGAATAAGATCCTGGTCGCTTTCGCAAAGGCGCAAATTTTCCTAACACTTCGAATGTAGAACTAAATTTGTTGTAGACGAACAAACTTACATGTATTTTATGATCTTCGATTTTTAAGATTAAATTGTTTAACAATAACCCAATAAACGCAATCACCATCACTAGGCATGCCGTTTATAAGAAGTATGTAAGGCCTCATAGGTCTAGGCATTTGAAAAACATATTCATTATCAACTTGTTTGTTCTGACATCCCTTAGTTTTAATGCAAAGCTTCTTTAAGTAACGACCAACCATAAGTAAGATTTGAGCTACATGATAGTGATGCTTCAACATGTCCAAAGTAAAAAGGATCTTGTTTAGTTCAGTTATCTTTTTCAGATAGTTTTACCTTTTCTAATATTATCCACGGAGGTTTTAAAATATTGGTTGCCTGAGAGAATGTTAAAGATTTCAACCATTGTTGCATAACAAGTCTCACATTATAAAGGGATTCATCATACTTACTTTCCAATGCTTTGATTTCAGATAAGTCAAAAAATCCAAGAGTTGAACGATGCATTGGAAGATAATTACTTCCAATAAGAGTCTCATACGCTTAAAGGTATGAAACCATATGTGTGTTTAAAGTCTACAAGCATATATGCACGTGGTAAGCCATTTACATGCCATAAAACATAATCACAATTATTGATAGTTAAGCTGGGCATTTGAAATGTTACTTCATCTAGTAATATATTCATGGCTTTGTGAGATACAAATCTCAATAATTCTTTAAACATAGGCTCCCTTTGAAATCAATGCTTTATCCTAGATGTATTTGTTTCAAATGCATGTTCGATTGCGACTATTCGTTCTCACAACAAAGATGTGTACTAGTATAATATTGCACAAATCTACTTGTAGCTAAATCAAAATACAATTTCAAAAGATGGTGTATGCTTTTAACAAGGGTAGTAGACACATCCTCATAGTGTTTTATTTTATTGGTCAAAGCAAACATCTATTTATGTTTATTAAGTCACTTTTTAATTAGAGGAATTGTTCTTGTTTCATGACCCATGTATGACAAAATGATTTTAGATTTCGATGTTACTCTTCTACGGATAATGAGTTTATTACATTCTCAAAAACATTTGTACTCCTTTTTTAGTTCATCATCCTCTAAACTACCTCTTTTTCCTCAATCATTACTCTTTTCTTTTTTTTTAATCAAATTGAGTTTACAATTCGTTCAAACATTCTTCGAAATATATCATGCACAAAGTATAGGATATGATGTTGGAAATATGAGCTATGGCATTTATAAAAGCGATTCAGCATTGGTGTTGATAACACATGAAATTTCTTTCTTCTATGACACTTCTTAATACATTCAAGGGCTCACATATATGATTCTACCGTCTCACGACCTAAAAAAGCAAGTGCAATAGTAAAGACACCCCCATCGATGTTTGTGACACCAAATTGAAAACACAATAACTTATATCAGTTTGTCTTGAATGTGCAATCCAAAAACAAATTTTAATGAAAACACTGTGCAAGAACTACACATCTAAGATGAATACAGAAAAAAGTGAAAATTTCATTGGTTTTATCATCAACTCCATGGTAGACGGAATTATGATGGCTCGAGGCCAATTTCATAAACTACTGCATAATTGACCAACTTTCCACATTAAGTAGTTATGGTTTTACCTTTGCATTGTAAATATTTCTTATGGTAGATTGGTCCTTCAGAATGTCCATTCTAATAGCTATTAAATTTTTGAGGCCTAATTTCGCAATTTGTCATTATTTCAACAGTCTTAAGTTTATAATCTTTCAGCCTTATAACAAATGGATGCCGGGTTAATATGTTAGGAATCATATGATTGTGGCATCCATTCTTTATATCAATATTTGCTTCCTCTTATCTTTACAACATGCGTTTAACTCAAACAGACATCAACATTTTCTACTTTTCGAGCTTCACAGTTTTTGTTCTGATTTTGGAACATTACTCTTTACCTTATGATCAATATACTCCCACTTCTTTCTAGATCCATCCGTGATCCTTTTCTATTAGCATGCAAATTTCTAATCATTGTCCATTTTGTCACAACAACACAGTTTAAACCAATCTCGGGATTAATCCACCAATCTTGTAATGCTCCTTGAACTTAAACAGGTGCATATCAAGAATCAATAACACACGTCAAAACAACATATATCATATTGAGATACTTTATCTATTGTATCAGTAGTGAAATAATAAGTTAAATCGGGAGAAACAGTTAGCGACATGTCAACTTCCTTACTTTGTCGGTCTTTACCTTTTGTGTTTTCAAATTCATTGGAATTGTTTACCTCATTATGATTGTCATTACCATTATTGTTTTCAAATTTATTAACGTTCTCCATCTCATTTTTACTGTCTATGTCATCACGGCTTCCAAAATCATTCTCAGGTCTCTAGTTCAAATAATTGTAAGTAGCTTAGTTTTAAAGAAAACTGGCAAGGTAATGGCGAAAACATCAAACAAAAATGGCCATTTCCTACCGAATTGTCATTTTTTTTTTTGGTGGTATGTTACTGTCGTACTATGATGAGTTTTCAATTTCCAAATCATACAACCGTAAAAAAAAGAAAATTATATACAAACACATTTGAATAATACCTTATTGTTGATTTTTTTCAGCAAATCCGACGTAATGTTCACTTTCTTGAGTTAGAACCATATTGTATTCATTATTCTGTGTACTATTTGGGATTGATTCCTCCATTGATGAATACTGGTTTTGATTGGAATGTAGAGAAGATGAATACGGTTTAATTCATCGCAGCTGTAGGTAATTAGGTTAAAATTATGTAAAGGCCGTTTATGTCATTATTTAATAAAATTTTACAGGGACATTATTCTAAACTGGCCCCCCTTTAGTAATTTTTTTGTTTATAATTTTTGCCTCCCCTTAGCCAAGTTTGGTGTATCAATAATAATGGTCAACATAAAAAAACAAACTATGGATAGGAACATTTATCGCCAACGTTAATGGCCTTTGTTTCTGATCAGATCAAGGAATCCTCGATCCCAATCTTTGCCTCTTTTGCAGTTACTAACCTTGCTGCTTCTTTCAATCTCAAGAGTAAGCTCCTTAATATAGATAATTTCATCTTTCAGACTCAATACCAAAACTATAGTGTATTCTAACGCCCAATTTCCAACTGCTCGTTGAATTTTAAACAAGCCATATGGAGCCGTTGGAAACTGATGAAATGATTGATGTTTGCGGCCATTGGAAGCCTTTGGAAATTTCTTGCATATTTTCCATAACTCGCGACCTGAAGCTTCATTCTCCTTCTCCAATGTTTTCCCCCTAAATTCTCCATTCCTCCACCTTCAAATTCGCTGCCCCCACCCCAACCGCCTCTGATGCCATCTACAAGCAGCTTCAGCCCCTCTCCACCCTCCTCCCTATCCAAATAGGTAATTTTCCTAAATTTTTATTTAAGGTTTAATTTAAATTGTGATGGATTCCTACTTGTTAATGTGTGTATATTACATCATGTTACCCGAATTGCTATTATTATCACCATAATGATCAATTTATTACCGATTGATTTTTTTTTATAATTTAGTATATTGTGTTAGTTTATGTTGATTTGGTTGGTATTGAACATATGTGTGTGATCGAGTTTGCTAATAGTATAACTTGTGCAAACACGAATTTTATATTATGTTAGGAGTGATCTTAGTTTTGGATAATTTGTGCGAACACAAGTTTTGTGCTTATGGTGTGAACACGCGAATTGATTTGGTGTATAAATAATTTTGATAGGAATCGTCGTAGTTAGAATTCAGTAAATTGTTAAAATATATAATTTAGTACATATATAATAAAACGATAAAATATAAATATTTAAACAAACTATATATATCAATTTAATATAAACAAATGTTTAAACCCTTAGATATTATTTCGTCCCGTCTGACAAGTGTTGTATATGATCATTATATGGATATTCGTTCTTTCTACAAAACGAACATCTCTATTCATCTGACACATCATTTTTCGGATTTGTCCCTGTATTGGACAAGTTACAAACACTATAAAATAATTATATTTTGTAAATCATATCACTTTAAATGGTTCACAAAATTTCAACGACATTTCTTTTACGTTCCTTGTGTACACGCATTTGTGTACGATACAAGGAACATGGGGGAAATGCTGCCGAAATTTTGTAAAATCGTTTAAAATGATATGATTTACGGAATGTAATAACTATTGTATTTGTAATGGAAAGTAGGATGATCGGCTATCAAAGAAGACACATAATGTCAATGAACCAATAGTTATTTATTTAAAATAAAGTTTGTAAAAAATATAAATTTTAGTATATGTCTACTAAATCGGTAAATAAAATTTAAACAATATATAAAATTAATGATTAATTTTTTTACTTCATCATAGGCTTGAAAGTAGGAAAAATGGTCAATTAATTTATTGATTGGAGTTGGTTCTATCAAAGAAGGGAAATTAGTGGTCAATAAGTGAACATTTTCAAAATTGAGTACAAGTGTTCATCGAATTTTCTTTAAGTAATATTGGAAACGATAAAGAAATTCATTGTCCATGTAGTAGGTGCAAATTGTTGAACTATTTAATACTGAATATGATTAAGGTTAATTTGTGCCTGATCGACGCTAGAAAAGCGTGATATTTGTAATAAATTCTGCAAGCATGCAGGTGTGTAGCATACAGGTCGAACACAGGGAAGAAAAATAAAAAATTATTATTTATAGAATTTCGTGGGCGAGTTAGACAAATCTTCGAGGTTGGTTTTGAAAGCAAACAAAATTGAAACTGCAATTAAACTATTATTGAATTGAATCAGATCTGAATCTAATCAAATCTATATTCAATCCAATTGACCTGAGGAAGTAGTAAAAAGAACATAAATTGAAAATGCAGAAATTAGAAATAACAAACAGGAATTAAAATTAGGATTATCGCTGAATCTTATCAGACGGTCAATCACTAATGAAAAGGTGTGCAAAATACAACTAGTACTCTAACAAACCTAATTGTGTAGATGGCACTAGTTGCTATGAAAATTAAAATACAGAAAAATAAAAGAGAACTAGATACTTTATTAATGGAGAAGAAGAGAAAATAGGATGATGGCTACAATGACATTACAAGGGTATTTATAGGAGATAACCAAACCCTAACTCTAACCCTAATACAATGATAAATGGGCCTTAGGGAATTCACAAAAGAGTTTACAATGAGAATTACAAATGAGCCTTAGTGAAATCTAGTAAATTTGGGCCTTTTGTCATTTGGAACAAGTTCTAGGCCTTTTCTCCTTTTCTCTTACAAACCTCCTTTAATTTGATATGTGCATGGCCTTTTTATCAATCATTTTCTTGTCCAAAAGCAACTAGATGTGAGATCTTCATCTACAATTCTTCAAAATGTAAATATATAACAATCTGATCTCCATTTCTCTATTTTTCTGGTTGCATGCGGGCTGGGTTGGAATATCTGTAAAAATAACAAAACGATATCCAAGTAATATTTATTTATATACAAAAGATAAGATATAAGAGCATAAAATAAACACATTTCTATGTTAATCAGATACCCCCACACTTATCTTTTACTCGTCCTCGAGTAAAACAAGAAATGAAAAACTAAATTATATAGGTCACACTTTCGTAGGACACACGATTGCATTGAGCGTATGCAACAAGCCGTTAAACCTCTGAGTGTCCCTAGTAGGACGAGTGGTGCCTTGTGAGGGTTTTCAGCGGATACTGCCCACAAAATCCAAATGCAGTATGCTATGATTCTAATGAAACTACATGAATGCAATGGACATATGCAAAATAAAAACAAAAAATGAAAACAAGACTTGTTTCTAAAGTGGTACAACAAATTAAATTAACAATTTCTAGTCAGCTGATTTTATTTTAGATATCTCAACTTGTCACAAATTTTCAATATAAATCAAGTTTTCAATGTTAAACTCCAGTTTGGCCAGTTGGTACGATTGATAACATAGTTCAGCCATGAAATAGATTCTTAGTTTGCTTGGTACAATTTGTAAAGTGGTATTATTATTTCCTTGTGTATGGCTAGTCAAATCAATAAGGTCAAGAAGTGTTTGAGCATCATCGCTTATTCTCTATCTCTATAAAAATTGAAATTTACGATTAATTACATACACCTAACTCAGAAGACCAAGGTTTACCACCCATGCCCTGCCTCTCGGACTAACGGAGAGTGGGTAAAGAGCTTGGCGGATTGTGCAGACCGACTTTGACTTTGTCAACAACGTGTCGGTAATCCTTAGGTGTCCAATCTCACAAAATGAGACCAAGATATTCCAACGCTGACTTTGTCAACAACATGTCGGATAGAGCTTGGCGGGTTTGCACACCAACGCTTGATATACAAGCAATGTTGGATACCCTTGGATTACTATTATTATTATTGAAAATATAAGCACAAAAGAGAGTTACGCGAATTCAACTTAACACAACTTAGTTTTAAAGATTTGAAAAACCAATATAAGTATTTTAAGTCCTCCACTTATTAAACAAAGACTACAATTTAGAATAGATTTCATAGCCATCACCTAAGAATCTCCCTATGTACCGGTTACACTAATATCCCTCAAAATTAAACCTTTCATTATATTTCTTATTTGATCTTAGCTGAGAGAAAAAAATACTATCAACTGATTAACAATCCTTAACTTATTTTGTTGTATCAATCTAAAATGTGTCATGTTTCAAAAAAAAAAATTATGGTATGTTACTACGATCTAAAATGCATGATGGTCCTATATGAAAAGAAAAAAAAATTAAAGAAAAATAAAAGGATGTAATGCAAACTCCCCCCACACTTGAACTGAACAGTGTCCACACTGTAACGTTTCCTAAATTTGAAAGATCGTACCCAAAGATGGATTAAATGTAAAATGATTTGTAAAATGAAATGCAGTCTAACTATATGTAAGAATGGATCATATATACAATGATATATGTGTTTGCGATGTATGCGATGCAAAGAATGCCACCACCTGTTTCCTCCACACTTGGTTCTAGCCCTACGAATCAGACTCCCATTATGTCTAGGCAAGTTTTCTAATAAGCAAAGGTTCTTGAAAACCATCTCATCTTTATACCTAGATTTATAGTCCAGTAGATAAATATCCAGGGTCGTCCTAACATGAAGTTTTTCAATCTAGCGATCACTCCAAAAATAATTCATGTGCTGAACAAATTTATCAGTGTAACTGTCCAAAAATTTGTGATCGTATATAAACTCAGTTGCAATCATGAATTTCAAATTCTGTGTGTTGTTCAAGACTATGTGATCACATTTCTCAATTGACAACGTATTTTTGACACTGACAATTTCATGTTCGTTTGAAACCTCAAAATCGAAATTTTCGAACTTGGATTGGTGGCTTGATTCAATTTCGTCCTCATTTGGCAACTCATCCTCATTCAATCTAAAAATATCATGTTCATTAAATCCTTTTCCAAAATTGAATTGAAAAATTCAACATTTTCATTTTGTTCAATCTCAAAAATTTCAAGTTTCTCGCAGTCTGAAGGAGAGAGAACCAAATCTAAGCTTTTGAGTCCGATGAAGTGTGTAGGGTTCTAAGGACGGTGAATTGTTGATGGTTTGGCACGGTCTTGCGTGAAGATTGCAGTAGATGTGGGTTGCGGCAATTTGTATGGAAGGTGCGAAGAGAATGATGGGGCTTGGTGTTCGCACTTTTCGGTTCCAGTTTCTTTTTTTTTTTGTTATTTGTTTTTGTTGCAGTTTTGGATTCTAGCTTGACGGACTGTTTGTGGTAACAGGGAATGTTTTATGTGGTGTTTGATTGCGCGACTATGTTACTGGAGGTGGTTTGTGGATGTCAATATGTGATGAAATGGTTGGTGTTGGTATTGAAGGATGGTGAAGAAGTAAGTTTGCAAAAAGTTTGAAAGACAGAAGGAAAGAAGAAAGCTTGTACAAGAGGGAAAGAATCAAATGTAAAAGAAAATGAAATAACTAAAAAAAGGGAAGAGATTGTATTGAAAACAGAAAAGTAATCAAAGAATTTTGGCAATTTTTTCTCTTGCTTAGTTCATGACCATACCAATGTAATTGATACACCACATTACTAAAAAAGATTTTTTTTCTATATATACAAGTGAACAAAAGG
This sequence comes from Allium sativum, assembly GCA_030737875.1. Classification (NCBI taxonomy): domain Eukaryota; kingdom Viridiplantae; phylum Streptophyta; class Magnoliopsida; order Asparagales; family Amaryllidaceae; genus Allium; species Allium sativum. The sequence continues at coordinate 1,029,459,220 of CM060912.1, forward strand.
AAAATAAAATAAAATAAAAACTAACATGAATCGGAAATTAAATAAATAATAAAATTTAATCGTTACCTCCCCGGCAACGGCGCCAAAAACTTGATCGACACTAGAAAAGCGTGATATTTGAAATAAATTCTGCAAGCGTACAGGTGTGTAGCATACAGGTCGAACACAGGGAGGAAAAAATAAAAATTATTATTTATAGAATTTCGTGGGCGAGTTAGACAAATTTTCGAGGTTGGTTTTGAAATAAACGAAATTGAAACTGCAATTAAACTAATATTGAATTGAATCAGATCTGAATCTGATCAAATCTATATTCAATCCAATTGATCTAAGGAAGCAGTAAAAAGAACATAAATTGAAAATGCAGAAATTAGATATAACAAACATGAATTAAAATTAGGATTACCGCTGAATCTAATCAGACGGTCTATCACTAATGAAAAGGTGTGCAAAATACAACTAGTACTCTACCAAACCTAATTGTGTAGATGACACTAGTTGCTATGAAAATTAAAATACAGAAAAATAAAAGAGAACTAGAAACTTTATTAATAGAGAAGATGAGAAAATATGATGATGGCTACAATGATATTACAAGGGTACTTATAGGAGATAACCAAACCCTAACCCTAACCCTAATACAATGATAAATGGGCCTTAAGGAATTCACAAATGAGTTTATAATGAGAATTACAAATGAGCCGTAGAGATATCTAGTAAATTTGGGCCTTTTGTCATTTGGAACAAGTTCTGGGCCTTTTCTCCTTTTCTCTTACAAACCTCCTTTAATTTGAGATGTGCATGGCCTTTTTATCAATCATTTTCTTGTCCAATAGCAACTAGATGTGAGATCTTCATCTACAATTCTTCAAAATGTAAATATATAGCAATCTGATCTCCATTTCTCTATTTTTCTGGTTGCATGCGGGCTGGGTTGGAATATCTGTAAAAGTAACAAAACGATACCCAAGTAATATTTACTTATATACAAAAGATAAGATATAAGAGCATAAAATAAACACATTTCTATGTTAATCAGCACCAATATGGTTTCGTACTCAATTATATGTTGTGGGATCGTCATGGAGAAACTGTAACCCCTAACAATCAAGTGCAGTCGGTGGAGGTCATTACTGATGAAGTTAGTATGAATCTCATAGAAAATATGGTCGATGATGTTGCCCGATCAATGTTCCCTACCGCTGAAATTGATAACGACAATGTTAACGTCGAAGAGGAACAAATGTTGAAGCTAAAAAATATACGATTTATTGGACCATTGCTAAAAACTCATTTGGATTGGATGTAAAAGAGACTCAATTATCGGTAACTACAGAATACATTGCAATGAAATCAAAATACAACTTTATGGAAGCTGGATTTACGGCTTATTCGAGCTACTAAACGCCATATGTCATCCGATAATTTAATGTGCAAAAATTATTACGAAGTGAAAAAACTTATATCATCTTTCTGTTTACCGTATCAAAAAATAGATACGTGTTTAAATGGTTGCATGTTGTATTGAAAAGAAGACATCAATCTTTGAAATTGTAAAATACGTAATTAAGAAATATACAAACTAAGGAAAAAGATGGGAAAAGAAGTTTCGTACAAACGTATTCATTATTTACCCATCACCCCTAGACTATAATGGCTATATGCATCATCTGTAACAGCGCGTTTATGAGATGTCACAGTGTGAGAACACCTCAAGAAAGTACATTGACGAACCCATCCGATGACGAAGCATGGAAATATTTTGACAAGAAATATCCCGATTTCGCAGTGGAGTGCCACAACATTAGACTAGGTTTATGTACATATGGCATCTCGCCGTTTTCTCAATTTGGTTCTAAATATTCATCTTGGCGTACAATAATCACACCTTACAATCTATCCCCGTGTATGTGTATGAAAACTCCATATATGTTTCTCACAATTGTCATCCCTAGCCTGGAAGATCTGATATAGAACATTGATGTTTACCTACAACCGTTAATCGAAGAGTTAGAAATATAGCTAGATGATAAAGATTCCCATATATCACACACATATATTCTTCTTAATTGTCCTGAAGTTGCACCATTTGTTAGGTAATGATCACCTTACAAGTTTTGTTAAATCTAAATTAAACGTGTAAATATATAATAATGTAATATATCATGTTTGTGTTTTCAGTATTTATGAATCACAAAATCAAAGAGGCGATTTAAGAAAAGATTTCAATAGTTGGTGTACAAACTACGTTTATGATCCCATAAATCATGTGCTTGATGAAGGACTAAAACATTTGGTGTTTGGACCGAAAAGAAAAGTTAAAACGTACCCAATATTTTTTGTTAATGGATATAATTAAACACCAAAGAATATGGTACTGAAAAATTAAGAAACAATACTGGTATATTTGTTAAAGGTAGTAATGATCCTAATAATCATATAAATGATTTTTATGGCGTGTTAACTCAGATTTTGCAATTGACATGTATAAGGCCAGCGGAGGTTATTTATTTGTTTAGATGCAACTGGTTCAATAACATTCCAGATTCCGGTATTAACGCGCATCCAAATTCTAATCTTATAGAAATTAAACATACTTGGTGTTGTCAAAAGTACGACCCTTTTATACTAGCAAAACAATCCCTACAAGCTTATTATGCCCTTTATCCGTCTCTAAAAAGGGATAAAGCAGATTGTTTGTGGTTTTTAAACCCCAGGCAAGATTTACGTTCGATGGAAAAAATATTCCTGACAAACAAGCCTATCACGCAAATCCGGAGGAAAATGTTGATAGGGCAATTGCAGACGATCAAACTGACTTTGGACATCTTTAAATGATGAGACAAATGTATTAATCGAAGCATTTGAGAGTGTCGAGAAAAATGACATAGAGCACGAAACCGAGTCTGAATTAGAAAACGACAAGTACTAATATCCGGTAATTTTCACAATTATTCAAATTACATTTATCTATGTTTAATATTGCATTTATCCAAGTTATACAATTTTGACGACAACAAATATATAATCACACACACACAACGCATACACGACATGACATGTGTGTAGCATGTATTGCTCTTTTTAACGGTTCATCATATCATAATTATTATGAATTGTATACGTATCTATGTGGAAGGTATATTATGTCTGGCTCTGGCTATCGACGATGTAGTTCTTCCCAGCAGGCTGGTGAGAGTAGTGGCGACACTACAAGAAAACACTGAATTAGCGTCAAATTTTTAAAAGCGGAATTTTCCATCGCTAATTGCGACGGATTTCCATGTGATTTGCAAGGGATAATTTTTTGTATTTTTAAACTTTTTTCTTTTATTTATTACTGTCGTATTCTGTCATCCCTCACTAATCCATCGCAAATTGCGTCAAATTACCGAGAGAAAATTTCTTTCGCTATTTTCCGCTGCAAATATAAGCAGATTACCAATGAATATTAATAGAATCTATTTTGCAGCAGAATTCCAACAGATATGCAAGAGATGTTTATATTATTTTCTAAGATATACTTTAGTGTTATTTTTTTGATAATTATTAAAATTATCAATAATTAATATAATTAATTTGTTTTATTAATGATTTATAAGTAGTAATAAATAACTTATAATAATTGCTTATTTAGAATTAGCAAAATAATCTTTGCACATAACCAATGTAATTACTAAATTCTTAATTAAGTTCTCTGTTTTCATCACAAATTTCAGTCAGTATGCCAGTATATTTTACGCTAAATCTTAAAATTTTAAATTGTTCTTTTATATTTATTATCCTAGATAATGAAAATATCAATTTATTATAATAATTATTTAATAATTAATAATAAAATTTAATACTTAGAAATTATATCTAGCACTCAATAATTAATTTTAAATAATTGTATTTAATAGTTATAGTTGGTTATTTAAGAGCTAACCATACAATGAATTTTTAGAAATTAATTTAATACTAAATGCAAGACAGCAAATTTGCAAAGATGTTTATATTATTTTTATAAGATATACTTTAGTGTTATTTTTTAATAATTACTAACGTGTTCAATAATTAATAATTAATTTGTTCTAATTAATGATTTATAAGTAGTAATAAATAATAATTTATGTTCTATAATAAATAACTTATAATCATGGCTTATTTAGAATTAGCAAAATAGTCTTTGCTTATAACCAATGGGATTTCTAAATTCTTAATTAAGTTCTCTATTTTCGTCACAAATTTCACTCAGTATGCCTGTATATTTTACGCTAAATCCCAAAATTTTAAATTGTTCTTTTATAATTATTCCCCTAAATAATGAAAATAGCAGTTTATTAATTATAATAATTAATTAATAATAAAATTTAATACTTGTGAAATGATATTTAGTATTCAATAATCAATTTTAAATAATTGTATTTAATAATTACAGTTGATAATTATAGTTGCTACTTATATTTTATAATTACAGTTGATAATTCTTCCCCAATCTCGCCAACTATGTTTCTTGATGTTTTCTTCAGTCCATACCTAAATTTTCATGCGATTTTCATGTACAGAAGACTAATATTAAACGAGGTTATATTTTTTTTTCATCAGTTAAGTATTATTGGTCGATTAAGTTTTTTTGTTAGAGATTGATCAATTCTATTTTTGATCATTTGATTTTATATTCTATTGTTAGGGATTTATTTAGAAATCAATCTTCACTTTGATTTCAAAATCGCTTTCGATCTAGATTTCGATTTCGAAATTAGAGTAGATTTCGATTTCAAAATCAAAATCTAACTGTATTTCGAACTTGTTTTCAATTTCTAAATCTATTTCGATTTCTGATGACTACCCTTAGTTTGTCTTAGGCGCCGAACAATATCTTAAATAATTTCAATGATCGGTGCAGTTCAAAATGTATTGAGAGGTAAATATATGGGAATCAAAATTGAAATTGCTTTCCATTGTGTCCAAATAAAATTCTAGGATAGCAGATCCATCTACGACAACTGGATCGATAATTCGCCAAAGTATTATAAAAGTGGCAGATCTTTCAAAACATTTGTTAGGGAAAATGTTGTAATTGATATTTCCATATAACGTTCTCTGTACAAATGTGATAAATTAAAAAATATCCACAACGTTTTCTATAACTGTTGTAGAAAACAACTGTTGACTATGATTTTTTTTTTTTTACATTGTATTATATATCCTTTTCGTTATAATGTAATATTATTGAAATACAAAAACGATGCAATTTTTAAAAGTTGTAAATTTACGTATTCAACAATATTTATCAAATATTGTGAACTCAAAGAAAAGCAAAAACAAAAAGGACAAGATGTAAATTAATTTTTGTATTACAACATCCACAATTTATATTAAAGATCGTGTTTATTTTTTATTTTTGTACATAACAACTTTTAGCTGGTGTTATTAATTCTCGTATTTGAACGATGTATTGTTCACATTGTCATAAGTATCTTTTTAAAAATTATCAGAAAATGTAAACAACCTGCAAAAAAAATCATTAAAAATCATGAACACATAAAAATATTGAATCGCAAAAGTGAATACAATTGAAAATCAGAAAATATAAATATTAGATATTAAAAATCGTATACGAAATAAAATTCGCTTTTAAACATTGAATCTTAAAGAAAATATAGGAAATATTGAGAATTTTAAAAGGCAAAAACTTGAGAAAAGATTTTATATTAAGTTTATTTGTTTGGCATCCAAAAGTTTCAAATCTATAAAAAAATGTTCAAGGTTTACTTCAAAAAGATTTTTGTATGATCAACAAGCATTGAGGTGTATTTCCTAAATTGCCCATCCTTGAATCTACATATAATCATTTACCAATTGCTAGTACAAATCATTTCTCCTACATCCTCATCAATCCACGTGCTAAAATTGAAGGAGTCTCAACCTTTGGATCTGTAATCTAACTAGCGATCTATGTCCACTACAACAAAAAAGCCTTTTTACAACTGCTAAAAACAGTTGTAATAGACCCATTACAACAGGCACCTGACAGTCCTTATATCCGGAGTTGTAGTAAAGAGGACTTTTTTACAACTGCTGTTAGCAGATGCAAAATATATTTTTACAACTGTTTTTAACTATTGTAAAAAAAAAATTCACAACTGCTATAGGCAGTTGTGAAGGAAAAAGATACAAAATAAAAAATATATACGTGCTTTGCTACAGAAGCACGCTATACACAAATGTTGATATAATAGAAATAAAAATATCAGCCACTATAAGCAACTCAAACAATATATTATTACTTGCAAAACTAATATATCAAACAAACCAAATGACAAATTAAAATAATACATTAATTTTTTCAGTCTGTCATGCATAATAAACATTTTAACACCAAATATTAAGTTACATTTACCTATACGAACCGACATATTTTGATACAACAAAGCATGCAAACTTAATTTTAAACTGTGACTCCCAAACAAGTGGGTGAATCCATTATCAGAATAAGATATCTGCATTATCATAGGCTATTTGCTCTAATCGTGTCCAAATATCGAGTACCATATGTACAAACCTGGTAAAAAAAATGAAAATGAGAATTTAATTAGTAATAAATTATTTGTTATATATCACTCAAATCAAATGACTAATGAATACAGTGCATGATAATGTTAGAGCTAAAAACAAATTGTACTTTGCAATTCTCTATCAAAATGACATCAAGACTACAGGATTACATGCAAGTGCTCTCGCCATTCAGGAAAACATTAATTTAAGAGATCCAACCATTTTAAATGCTCTTTATCTTATTGAGGTGAATCGAACTATCATGCTTTTACTATGTCAAATCTTGCCAAAGTATATATTGATATACAAGTTACAAAAAGTATGAAATAACATAAGATTTGTAGTTTTATGCAGTCCTTAGCATCAGGTCTAATTAAACAAGTGCAAATGGCCAAATCAAGATATGCTTTACTAAGACAAAAAACAAATAATTGACAAAGGTCAAGGCTAATTCCATATAACAGCTAGTACAAATTCTTCAAATGCTGTTCACCTTTTTTTTTTTTTTTTTGTTGTTGTTGTAGACAAACTTAAAAGAGTATTTTTTTTAACCTGATACCCAATACTAACAATGCATCATGAATCAACCAAAAATGTATGCAGTTAGATGAAGGACTCAAAATTACAGACTTTTTGTAGAAGGAAATGTCAATAGAAATATATAGCAAAAGACATGAACAGTGGTTAACTTTGTTCATTGCTGAGAACAATTTCTTATACAAAGCCACATGATAAATAAAATAAACAAAACATCACTATATGGAAATAACATTTCATTTATTTTTAAATTGGCTTGGAGGCTCCACATGCATGAAATAAATTTGTCCAGGAACTGGGAACTTTACATCGACTTCTTTACAAACCTTGTAGTCCGTTCTATAGCCTTAGGATTGATAAGCAATTATCCAGATTCTTTCGTTTTAATGGTACCCAGCTGTGTTTTAACTTGTTATGACAATGGTATTTCAACCGTTCTATGAAAGGTTTGAAGTTTCGATTTATAATTCCTTCTGATCATATAAAAATTGTGCAATTTTGGTTCTGTTTTGGATATTCCAGATATTTCATGTAATATTTGGCTCCGGTTTCATTTTGGTTTATTTTGTTCTGTTTTTCAATTAAATACATTAGTAAATACTACAAATTTGACTTTGGAAACTGCAATTGAGTTTCTAATTTTAAATTTACAACAATAACATACATGCTTAAGCCTAAACAGTAAATATTTTCTCTTTGTAATTCCAAAACCCTTTAGCGCATGTTGATGCTCAATTAATCTCATTGATTAAGCCTCGCTGCTCCATACAAAAATACACTAATCAATACTTGCATGGGTTCCCACGATTACGCCTTAATGTTCACAAAATCGGTTCAACAAAGTCAATGCTTTAATTTGAATTACATAAGGATTTGCATTACATGAACATGTTATGTGCAACTTTTTTCTAAATTTTAGTACTGTTTACAAAAAACAGGGACATACGTATGTATGTTAAAAAAGCGAAAAAAGTACGTTTAATCTAAACATTTTTTTTATCCCAACCACTTTGGAGATGTTAATCATCTCAGCAACATCAATATCAATCAACCCTTTGGCCTCTTTGTCCAACGTGGCATCAGGTATATCAATATTGGATGATTCATATGTATTATTCAAGCAACAAATTATATGAAAGGGGGAGAACTAACGTAAGATAGATGTTCATACCTGTTGGTTAGACTGCCCACCATCGCATGACATTTTGTATAGAAATAGTCTGAACCATCAAGACCAATAGCTTGTTTACAAATGGCATAGGGTTAGAACATTGGCGCTACAATCTTTCCTCTGTGTCAATGTATGAAGTTGACATAAAACAGATCATGACATGATCAACATTTGTTTCGCATGTAGTAAATCTAAAGAATGAAGTATCAGAAGAATCTATGAAAACCTAGTTTAATGCTTCGGTTGATACAAAATTTATGATACCATGAAGATAGGTAGTGATAGTTCATAGTTACAGGCTAATAAAACGTTTCAAGATAGAATGCACTTTTAGTCAGTACCAACCGTAATTTAATCGCAGTGCAAGTTTATGATAGAAGCAATGGAACTAACATTGGGTCATGTCAAAATGAACAAACCGATAGGCAGTATTTCCTATAGAAAGGTAGATAAAACATGTTTATGAGTTATAATAAATGTTAACTAGATATAAACTGCAATGAAATAGTGCTTATAGAAGAAAAAGCACATGAACCTAATGGTTAGCATTTCCATGTTCTCCCTTTAAATGCCTGATGCTTAACAAAACTATTTTAACTTTTGTGGATACAGGACCTTATGCATTATTATTTAGAAAAACCAATTTTTTGTACTGATATACTAAGATCTGAAAGTGGAAAATTAATTTTTTGTAGATTGCTTGAATTTGTTATTGAAAACTTGATCACTTAATGCAGGCAGTACCAATTACGGTTGAAACACACTAAGGTTTTTGATTTTGAAAAGGGGTATTTTTCGTTCGTGTCCGCTTCGGAAGCGTTCGACACGTCGACCTAGGACCCGCCAAAATGCCCCTTACGGTTGAAAGCTACATTTTCTCACTTTCGTTTTGCCCCGTTCGTTATTTGCCCTTTTCTACCTTATCTTACACCCTTTTACCCCTTTCGTGTTCCCCTTCCTGTTAAAATAAAAAACACATACCCCTTTCATCAATTTTCCCCTTCCCCAACCCTTTCCAAATACACCTTCCGGATACCTCTTCCTGTTAAAAATCAAACGCACCCTAACACTGTCTAACTTTTAGATATATTACCCTTAGTAAGAACAAAAATGATTCGGTTATGGATTGAATTTTTTCAGTAAACCTGAAACTTTTTAACAGCAGGACAAAATTGGTTAGTACTCTAGTTCTTGACCTGACTTCTCTGTGAAAAATCGTAGCAAAAGGTTTCTAATGAAAAACAATAACTGGCAGTTTGAAAATGTATGAAATAATAATGGATCAAAATATTAGTTGAAATTAAAGAACCGTGTAAGTTTGTCAGGTTAACCTTCGAGTGGTTGCTTGTGAAATGAAATCCTTCTCTGATTATCCATAACTTCCAGCATAGGGATGGACGGTCGCCGATGCCCTAAACGTCGACGACTTGGCAACTTCAAATCTATTGAAAAGTAGAAGTAGATTTCAGTGGAGAAGAGGTTGGTCAATAGCAAATCGAAGAGTCGTGTTAAGGATTAGACTGGTGGAGGAGCATGGCTTGCGGTTTCATCTGAGAGGGTAGGAGTGGGTCTGTGGGAAGATGGAGGGGATAGAAGTACATGAGGAAGACGACAGATTGCAGTATTAAAGTTTGTTTAAGTATGGGTTGAACGGCCTGCGAAAAGATAGGAGGGGAGGAGGAAGAGATATTGGGGAAGTTAGGGATTTAGGATGGTAGTGGGGAAGAAGAACTACGTGGAAAAAGGGGAGAATTTTAACTGACTTGGAATAATTGTGTTTGCGCTGTAGCTAATTTATTTGTAAAATAGAAAACTCAGATATGCCTTTTATTTTGTAAACCTCCCCAATTTGCATCTGAAATGGTCTCTCAACCGTAAAGACTTCTAGCCCTCTGAAATCCGTCCGCTGCCAATCCCGCACTGTTTTGCAATACTCATATTTAGGCACCATGGCAAAGTTCCTTTTATTTTGAAATAAGATGGTCTAATGTGTCCACCTTAGCAATTTAAGTAATAGATTTCAATGTTTCTGATACTAAATATAACATTGTTTTTTTTCTTCTATTTGTCGTTTAAGCTCTTTTGGTAATTAAATAGATTCTGCTTTTCTAGACCATGTCTATTAAATCGTTTAAATATTGGCTTAGACTTAGAAATTCATTTATTGTGTAAAATAGAGAGAGTTTAATGCTAAATTTTTGCAAAAGAGGTAACTTAAAAGTTTTCTGAAATTTTGAATATTTAATATTTTTTTACTTTATATAACCTTTTTTTCTTTTTGCGAAAATTTCGAAATCATTTTAATATTTGAAATTTTAATTTAGAAAATTTTGAATTTTCGAAATACTAAATATAATTATCAACTATAACTATAAATATTGAATATTAATAATAAAAATTACTTTATAATTATTAAAGATTATTTACAATCATTAATTATAAAAAATAATTATTAAATAGTAAATAATAAATATTGGTCTTAATTATTAATAATTACTTCATAATTATTAATAAAAATCAGTAATTATTAAAAATCGATATGAATTATTAAATATTAGTTATTATATTTTAAATGTTAATAATATAATATTAATTATTTAATATTAGTTACCACTCAGTTGTGCCGATTATCTAATAAATATTTATAATTATTCTTCTTAATCACTAAATATTAAATATTACTTCTTGACTATTAATATTAGTTATTACTTCTTAATTAATTATCAGCTACAATTATTATTTACTAATTACAAAATATAAAAATTAATTATTAAATAATATTTATTAATTATTTAATGATAAGTATTTATAATTAATTATTAACTACCGCGCATTAAATATTTCTTGATAATTGTTATTATTAATTATTGCTACTTAATAATTAATTATTATTATTAGTTACTAATCATCGTTTGCAACTGACAAAAACAGTTGTAACATACATCTATTACAATTGGCAAAATAAGAAGAGTTGTTAAAAATAAACATCTTTTACAACTGACAAAAAGAGTTGTAATAAACACATATTACAACTGCCAAAAAAGAAGAGTTGTGACAAATAATTATGTATCACAATTGGTGTACAAAAACAGTTGTAATAGACATTATAACAACTAACAAAGTAATATAGTTGTTAAAAACTAATGTATTACAACTTTCTGAATAAAACAGTTGTAAAACAACCTCTATTACAACTGACAATTTGTGACAGTTGTAAAATTACAGTTGTAATAAGGTATTTTTGTTGTAGTGCGTCATCCAAAGAAAGCAGCCTCAACCATCCGATCTCTAAACCAACTAGCAATCCGCGTCATCCAAAGAAAGCATGCCTTTTTTTTCTTCAGAATTCTTATCGTTAGTTTCCTCATTCATGAAACCCTAACTTTTTCCTAATTCAAAAGGGAAAAAAATACGTTCCTAATTCTTAAAAAAACGCGTTCCTCTCCACGATTCTGCTTCAAATTGGAACCTCCCTCGTCAACCTCTCCGGAGCTGCCTTTATCAACCGCTCGCCTCGTTCCAGACAAGGTTCGCTTCACCAACCTCTTTAATTCTACCAAGATTTTTTGAATTCGATTTTAAGTAAATGTTTGTTGTTAATAATATTTTGCGTAGATTATTTTGAAATATTTTAAGTTATTGAATTCGATTTATATTTCTGTTTAATAAATTATTGTCCATTGTTGATAAGATTCTCAAATCATTGTAATCCCCAATTTTCATTATGTTGCATGGATGGAGATGGATGTGGGTTTTCTTTATTTGTACGAGCTTTTTGCTGCTTAAATGCTTCATCATTATTTGAAATTTGGGGTAATTTTTTAGTCTGTCTTTGCGTTACTGTATTAGAATCATGATTATTCAAAATGAGCAATGCTTTTGAGAAAAAAAGAAACGTAAAGCACCTGAAAATTCTGATGTTGTTCAGCTGACTTTGTAATACTAAAATCACACATTTCATTTTTTATATAATATAATTTACTAGTTAAGGGAGATTTGCTATTGTCTCAACCAAGTTGTATCTTTTTAATTAGTATAAATTTTTATCTGATAGATGATTATGAATTAGCTATGAAATAAAATTAACACACCAAATAAGCTTTGAGATGTAAGACGGAGAAGTAGTGTATTAATGTTCACTTTTCTCAGCCTTACTCTTTTTTATAAGTTCATGGAAAATATTAGATCTGATACTGAGTGAAAAAGCCGAATGCGCACACCTCGGATAAGGAGAGTGTAACAACCCGGAAAATCTGGGCCAGTTTAAAAATTTTTATTTTGGCGATTTTAGCGAATTTTGATTATTTAAAATAGATTATTTTAAATAATAGCGGCGAGAAAATGTTTGGAATGGAATTCGACGTATATATTATACGCGTCGTTGTTAGAATATATAATAATTATATATAATTATAAAAGGAATTGAAAATGGCGTGGTAGTTCGATAATTCGATTTCAAACTTCAATTGAATGTACCAGGTGCAAAACAATCCGGATTTTAGTGAAACCAAAAACAATGGAATCTAATAGTGAATATCTTTCCAACGAATCCGACCAATCGAAATTTCGTAGCGGGAATCAAAAGATATGTCCAGTTGAAAATTCTGAATAGTCGCTATGGAATTCAGGCCCTTAAAAATGGACATTTTGCAAATGACCTCGGATCTCGACGAAACCAGTTTTGTTGGGTCCGTGATGTCGGGTTATTGCTAGATTCCAAATTTCATAATTTTTCGAATCAATATGTGAGCGTGGCAAAGGAAAACGCGTTTGACCAGTTTCAGTTGATTTTAATCGACTGGAAATTGGTCATTTTTCCAACGGTCTCAGAATTCGACGAAACTAGTTTTGTTAGGACCGTATCGTCAATACGAAGCTAGAAAATATTTTTCAGGAATTTTTAAAGTTCGTATGTGACCCCGGTAATTTGAAATGTACGTTTAAAATTGAATATATAGATTTAAACTTTAATTTAAATGGAAACTGATCGAAACAGTCGAATCAGCTAGCGGAACATATCCCATTGTGTTCGGAATGGGGGTAATACGCTATGGGCGATAGGCGGTGGGCCTCGTTTAGAGGTCGTATGGAAAAAGTCAACATTTTAGAAAAATAATAATTAAATAAAATTTTAAAACCCTCTCCCCCTTTTATTGCCTCTGCCCCCCCCCCCCTTGCCTCGTTGAAAACAGAAATCGACTCAGTATAAAAAAAAAAAAAAAAAAAGAGAATCGAAGCAGCCGCCTTCCACTGGTCGCCACCACCCTCGGGGGACCCCGCCGCCATCGATCTCCGACCGCAGCTCAGCCTCGAGCCCTCCCCTTTTCCCCAGTCACGAACTCTGGCTACCACGAGCCTCTGCCCTCGCCTGCGACATCGAGCCTCCCCTTTTTGCCCTAAACCACCTCGCCACCCCCCCCCCTCAGCGACAAGCGCAGTCACCCTCCACCCCACCGCCAGACCGACCTCCTGCGACGGAAAAGGCCACCCCCTCCTCCCTGTAGAACGCGCGACAGCCTCCTCCCATATTCACAGTAAGTATTTTATCGTATTTTATTTTTATTTTAATTCGTTAAACTAATTTCGATTTTAGAAATAAAAACTGATTTTTGTTTAATAGGAGGAAAAACTGATTTTTGTTTAAATAGGAAGAAAAACTGATTTTTGGTTAATAGGAAAAAAACTGATTTTTGTTTAAATAGGAAAAAACTGATTTTAAGAAAGGTAAAAGATTTGAATTTTGAAAAGTAAAAGAAAAGATTTAAACTTTGAAATAAAAATTCGATTTTTATATATTGAACTTTGAAATAAAAATTCGATTTTTATATATTGAACTTTGAAATAAAAATTCGATTTTTATATATTGAACTTTGAAATAAAAATTCGATTTTTATATATTGAACTTTGAAATAAAAATTCGATTTTTATATATTGAACTTTGAAATAAAAATTCGATTTTTATATATTGAACTTTGAAATAAAAATTCGATTTTTATATATTGAACTTTGAAATAAAAATTCGATTTTTATATATTGAACTTTGAAATAGAAATTCGATTTTTATATATGTAGTGGCTACGGGCGAAAGCGACAAAAAGGCGAGAGCGACGAAGAATTCTGCAAAAGAAGAGTCAAGATGATTGGATAGCTATATGTGAGAATTTCTCACCTTTCAATTTCTTTTTCTAGTTATATATATATACTAGGATGCAGACGGTGCTTAGTAGCACCCGACACAATCGTCCACAGACCATGGACTTGTTTGTTTGGTTGCGTAGATTAGTTGGATTATTTGATTGAAATTGAATTGTGTGGTGAAATGAATTGATTTGATTGATGTGTGAATGGCGTGGGCCTTCACTAGACCGGGGATAAGGCTAGGCCTTGTCCCGTTTCTAGTATCGTGCCGTTATGCCGCCGAAATTTTCTAAAATATGTTAGAAAAATAAAAATATCATTTTATTGAATAAATGAATTGAATAGAAATTCATAGGTTGAAATAAAATGTTTTATCGTTAAAAATATAATTTTTAACGTGAATATGAATATAGTGAAAGTGAATAAAATAAATATTCATTTACAAACCAGATGGTTTGTTTATGTACACCTATTTGAAGGACATTGATTGGGTCGATAAATTTTACACATCGCCCAACAGCACAAATAAAATATGTGTTTGATTGTTTGAAACCCCACACGGGTGTTGGGATGAAATTTGAAGTTCACTCATCCTGATTTATTAAATATGTCGATCGATCGATTGACAGGCTGTTATAAGCGTTAGATATCTATATTTGATGCTTATACAGTGTAGTGCACTTTGGTTGATGGTTGATTATTTTTCAATGCTATGATACACATGTGTTGTATGAAAATCCATATAATTAACCTTATATGGTAATTGATTGGGTCTCATTCCAATTTGAAAAATAAAGAATATTATAAAATAAAAGTTCATGTGTTGACAGTACTCATCCATTGAGATTGGTCATGTGTTGAACGAAATATTTTGATAATAACAACTATTTTGAAAAAGAAATATTCGAAATGGAATATTTGAAAATAGAAATTTATGAAGCCGTGTTGATTAGATTGACGCCATTTTGACGTGAACGATATCTATATCGATTTTATTCATTTTAAAATGAATATTGAAAAGTGATTTCGAAATCGACGATTTCGAAATGAATTGAATTGAAAACGATATCGAAATGAATGGAATTGAAAACGATATCGAAATGAATTGAATTGAAAACGATATCGAAATGAATGGAATTGAAAACGATTTCGAAATGAATTGAATTGAAAACGATATCGAAATGAATTGAATTGAAAACTATTTCGAAATGAATTGAATTGAAAACGATTTCGAAATGAATTGAATTGAAAACGATTTCGAAATGAATTGAATTGAAAACGATTTCGAAATGAATTGAATTGAAAACGATTTCGAAATGAAATGAAATGAATTGAAAATGATTTCGAAATGAATTGAATTGAAAACGATTTCGAAATGAAATGAATTGAATTGAAAACGATATCGAAATGAATTGAATTGAAAACGATTTCGAAATGAATTGAATTGAAAACGATTTCGAAATGAAATGAATTGAAAACGATTTCGAAATGAATTGAATTGAAAACGATTTCGAAATGAATTGAATTGAAAACGATTTCGAAATGAATTGAATTGAAAACGATTTCGAAATGAATTGAATTGAAAACGATTTCGAAATGAATTGAATTGAAAACGATTTCGAAATGAGTTGAATTGAAAACGATTTCGAAATGAATTGAATTGAAACGATTTCGAAATGAATTGAATTGAAAACGATTTCGAAATGAATTGAATTGAAAACGATATCGAAATGAATTGAATTGAAAACGATATCGAAATGAATTGAATTGAAAACGATTTCGAAATGAATTGAATTGAAAACGATTTCGAAATGAATTGAATTGAAAATGATTTCGAAATGAATTGAATTGAAAACGATTTAGAAACGAATTGAATTGAAAACGATTTCGAAATGAATTGAATTGAAAACGTTTTCGAAATGAATTGAATTGAAAACGATTTCGAAATGAATTGAATTGAAAACGATATCGAAATGAATTGAATTGAAAACGATTTCGAAATGAATTGAATTGAAAACGATTTCGAAATGAAATGAATTGAAAACGATTTCGAAATGAATTGAAAACGAATTCAAATTGAATTGAAAGCGAATTGAAATGAATTCAAATTGAATTGAAATTTGAATTGAACAGAAATGAATTTTTAAAACGAATTTATACAGAAGGATTCAATTTTGATTTGAATTGAAATAGAAGTTGAAATTTCTTTTGAAACGAATTTAAAACTATTTATATAATTCGTTTTAAATAGAAATCGACGAAATATATATTATATATATTATATATATAATATAATGGCCTGAATAGAACGCGCCGCGCCGCGGCAGTTCGTGAATTTCGACCATTTATTTCAAACGGACATTACGGGAGATCCGACCGTCGGATTCTCCTAAAACCGGAACCGTTGGGTTCGTATCGAAAAGAGCTTTCTAACGAATATTAGAAATTTGAAATCTAACGGTTGGATTTGGAATTATGTCCAAATCAAATTCGAAAAAGGTCGCTGTAAGTGCAGTTCGATGGCCATTGATGGAAATCGACTGTACGGGCCTTGATAAAATTATTAAAAATAGCAATAATTTGTGTAAAATCATAAGAAATGATTTAGAAAGAATTGGGATGAAAAACTCCATATTTGAAAAGATAAAAATGGATTTTTATCGAAATGAACTAGTTTTGAACTAGAATTATAATTCTATTTATTTTTAAATAAATAAAATCGAATTCGAAAAGGGTTTTAAAAATAACCAAAATTTCCAATGATTGCATTGGAGTGGATTTGAATCGAAATTGTCTTCGGAATATTTCGATGTTGGAATTCGTGATTATACAGGTGTTGTTATGGAAATTTGAAAGATATATTTATATCGTTATTTCCAATACGACATTTGTTAGTCGTAGAATTTGATATTGAATATAAGCCGGGATATTTTCTATTCAGAGCCTTGTGTTGAATATCAAATGTGATTTGGGTTTGTCGTGAATGGTGTCTTCACTAACACTGTTCTTGAACCCAGTTGGGAAAAGATTAAATCTTTTTATTTAGATTTAATGAAGTGTACCAATTAAATAATATTTAATTGGAATTGAATTGATATTGATTTTTGGGTTTATCGTGAACAGTGTTTTAAATAACACTCGTTCTTTAACCCGATAATTAATGAATGTGACTTTGGGTTTATCGTGAACCGTGTTTTAAATGACACTGATTCTTTAACCCAGTTAACGATTAAAACTAAGTGGAGTTTTAATGAATCTTTAATTAGATTGAAATGATCGTAAGTGGAGTATCACCAGTTTTGCTCCAGGCGATAGTTAAATCTTTAATTAGATTTGAAAGTGAAATGGTAATTGAATTTACCGATAACACCGTGGTGTTAGATATGAAGTATTACCAGTTTTACTTCATGGGATGAATAGGTTGGGATTGGGAAATTAAAACAAATGATTACTTCGGTAAGGTTCGCTAATCCCGACTAGTTTTGAATTGATATTCAAAAATAGATTAAAGAATAAATTCAAGAAATTTATCTTGGATAAAATTAATGGGAACCTTTCCCTATGAATGTGAAATTTAGAAACTAACTGTCGGTTAGCCAAGCAGAATGGTTTTCTGGATATTGATCTGATGTTGGTTTCGGCCTTCGGGGTTAATATTTGGGGAACTATTCTCTTGATTAATTTGCGGTTAGTGACTGATGAATTGGAATGAGGCGTATGTTGTGTTTGTGTAACACTTATTTAAATATACGCGAGTTATTCGGGAAGACCGGGTTTATCCCATTCTGAATAACTGATACGACGATAAGTCGAAGATGAAGACGATGGTCGAAGACCGGAGGTCTTCACGTCGTTTGGGTGATAACTGATGATCTTGATTGGGCTGTACACCCAAGAAGATGGAAACAGTTAGTGATCGTCCAGACGTACTTGGAGATCGATGGATATGCGGGGTACTAGGTGCCTCCGGTTTCGTTCAGACCCAGAACGGACTTGTAAATGGACTGTATGTCTGACATTGGATTTTAGTCCGTGTGATTGATCTCTATTAAATATATATCTGTTTGGCGGCGGAGAATTTATTCTCTTGCTTAACGCCCTTCTCTGAGACGTACGAGCTCAGGGGTTATATATTGATGGATATCAATCGCATGGAGTGAATTGCCTGTGTGGCATGCCTAAGTGGCAAATGATCAAGGCTTCTGTTGAAAAGCAAAGTCTTGTGGTTGATGATCGAAGCACGGCCTTTGTGGCGTAGCTTTGTGTAACGTTGATTCGCGAGTATCACACCCGGTATGAATCAAAAACGGGAGACGGACCTCAGGGAGGGCATGCGTTTCTTTCTAGTTATGAGTGGCGTCAGTGCTTGAACTGGCTGACGAGTTTGACTCATGTGGATGTTACTTATTATTACTTGCTGAAAAGCGAGGCGCCTCGTGATATCGGTTTCGGCCGATGCTTCTGGTCGGCTGACGGGCCAGGCTTACGCCCCAAAGGGCGGGGAAACGCAGTGTTCAGGAATTTTAATCCACATCGGTGGACCGGCCCTATCGCTCCGAGGGTCACTCGAGCTCTGATCCTGAGACACGGGCTAGAGCGTCTCGAATCGGTAGAGGATCTTGCCCCTAGCCTCGGTTCATACCATAAATGATAACCCAACTTCCAATACGACATTTGCGGTTTTGATTGTAAACTTATATATGGCGACATAGTGTTATGGGCCATTCATGCCGCCTATGATTGATACTTATGATTTGAAGTTGTTTTATACACTATGCACTTATAATAGTATCAAATGATTTGTTTTAAACGTATCAAGCATTCTTTGGCTGTTATAAGGGAAAACCCTATCCCCCGGCTTGCGTTGCATTGTGTGATAGGACCTGGGTCTTATAACAGCTTCATTTTTCTTTATTTAGCATTGCGCTGTTTGTTTTATGCACTGGTATTCTTGGGAGGAAACCCGTTCCGTGTTATACGGCGTGGTCCCTTGATTTACCTAACTTTGAAAATAAAGATTAATAACTGTTTTAGTTCTCACACCAGTCGCATGACTGACCTGGAGTTTATTGTTTTAACCTAAACTCTGGGTGCCCTTATTTTGACACGGGCAGCTAGTAGTTTCGGTTTTGCAGATTTATATTCACAGGATCCTGGTTTACAGCTGGAACGATATCCGGAAAGCTTTGTATCCGTATATCTTCTTCTAGTTGTGTTTGTATTACTTTTCCGCTGCTATGTATTTAAATGTAATTTAAATCTCTGATATTTCTGTGTAATATTCTTTTATACTTCTTGTAATCTGATGCATTGTTGTAATATAGCAATGAAATGTTCTTCTGTATGTGTTCTGTTGTGGTTTGTTCTCGAATTATCCGACGCTTCCTTTACGGGGAAGTTACGGGTTTTCACAGAGAGCCTTTGATAGGTTGAGCTTGTAATGTTATTAATTCCATTAAGGTTTACATTTTGAAAATTAAGCAAAAGTTATAGTTCATGTTCATTATTGAAACTAAACCAATAATATGAGTGTCATGTGTTAATCTATTTGTACAAGAAAGCACATGCTGTGTCATAACACTTTGTACATGATGCAAAAATTTCATCTCACCTTGACAAATTAAGCAAATATATGATCCACTGAAATTTTATTCAAGGGAAAAAAATGCAAAAACAAAGGTTTCATTAACAATACATATGTCAGCACTCATGAAATATGGTTTTGTCATGTGAAAATTCTGATGTTGTTCAGCTGACTTTGTAATAATTGCAATAAACCACCTCAAATCTATCATACCCATCAGATTAAAAAATGTCGATGTTGATCTTTATTTATCCTATCTCAGAATAGGTTGACTTATATTTGCACTGTCTTTGTCCGCTCTGCAGCTGCATCAGAAACCAAAAATTAATAGGTACGTTTGGTTCATTGACCATAATTTACTGAATGACAATGAGAAAGTTAATAAATGTTCCCTTTTATTTTTACAAATATATTTTCAGCTTTTCTCTATTTCACTTTTCCTGTCGATCACTTTCAACTTCTGTTCAGTTGGATCTCACTGCCCATTAGCAACAATATGATTTCTTGCGGTTTGTACCAACGTCCTCCATAAAGCGGACTTGAACCCCTAAAATGGAAAATAGATTACAATGCCATTATTTTTTGATTAATTAATTAATTAATCTAACATTTGAACCGAGGATTTGTTTCCTAGTGATGTTTTGCTACAATTATTTTTTCTGAATCTAAACTAATTTTCATAGTTGTTATTTTAATCACTTGAATCGAGGATTTGTTTTCCTAGTGAAATATTAACTAGCCACATCTAGTTAATTTCTAATCTTACAATAGACACAACTTTTTTATGATGAGGGAGATTTACTGTACTTTTGTACGAAAACTATACTACTTGAATGCGACCGGCTTGAGACAATAGAGTTCAATAATATATAGGTAAATTTTACTTTCATCCACAATTTCTATTAGTTAATCCACAATATAATGTAATTAAGTTAATCCACAAATTATTTGTAAGTTAATCCGCAAGTGGACTAACTAACAGAATATGATATCTCTCTTTTTATTCATTTCCTTATTCTTACACTTTGCTTTGTATAATTCTATTTCTGTACATACAAAATATAATATCTATACACTAGATTACATTTATTACATACAATTTTCATTAATCACAGACGTTATCATTTGATAGGGCCTCAATTTTGATTTAGGACACAGAGTCACAAACGTTATCATTTGATAGGGCTTCAATTTTATATTTTTCATTTTTTAGTCAGCCGGCTTCTACCTTTATTCTATTGGAAACAGACTTGGACTTGATAATGGAGCATGTTAGGGCCGAGTCAATTATGTTATAGAAATCCATGTCCACTATAGTTGGAAACCAGACAATTGCACGACATGCAAGTCTATTGTCATATCGAGAAGATTTAGGTGTCATCTTTGTTGAAGTCTTCACCTTTGAAGTTATTATACCTTGCCCGTTTCTTCGAAAGTGGCTGCCAAAGCCTCTACCCATTGTCCCAATAGATATTCCTATTACCCCTGATCTTTTTGCTCTTGTTGATTATGTGGATTCTAGACGTGCTAAAATTAGTGACCCATTAATTATTGTTGTATCTTCTTGTGACAAATCCATCATATGGAAGACTAGCGAGTCTTGTTAGTTGCATGTTGGTTCCGAGACGAGATATGAGCCATCTTCTGACTGTTTTTACTCGCATGTTGGTAAGGGGGAGTAGAGTAGTCTTTGATAAGACTAAAAGCTTTCCACATTGCATCAGACGTCGACTCCATTATCGATTACTCATCCATAATAGATAAGTTTTACAATATATTCTTAAAATGCGGTGCAGCTCATTTTCTTGCATGAGAGGGATATGAACGTGGGATCGATCCTTCACAGTGTACAGGACATTAGATACACACTTCATAAATTAACATATTTAACTTTCCTCGGTCAATACTCAAAAGCTGATTGGTTAATACATTGTTGACATTTTTTGGATTTTGGATGTTGGTCAAATGAGCTTGTAGTATTTAAAATAAAAATATCTGACCATATTGAGCACCAAATTTTATTATTTAGAATGACTCAGCAATCACCATGTCTTAAGTCTGGTAAAGGCATGCCCACTCGGGCCACTCCTCTTGAAAATAGATCTTTTACATAACCGACTTCGCCATCCATTCATGTCGATCCAAACCATCTTGTGACTTTTGAATCCTTGGCTCGATAATCCTAGTTGAGTTTATTATACATCAGCTACCTTCGGCTTTAGGCTCTTGAATAATCCACCAAAGAAAATGCCGATGATTTTGTCTGCTAGTTTACTTTAGAATATATGCCTTCTATTTAGTATCCCTGAGGATGATGTTTTTTTGCTAGTGAGGGCTGAGTTTGCACAAAATCCCCATTTGTTGTTTACAAAGTGCAATCAAGACATGTTCTTGGTAAAACTGTCCTGCCATTCGATCCTTTCATCGTGACGGTGCTACAAGAAGTCGGACTAGCTCCATTCAAGTCCACCCACATGGGTATCTTCGTATTAGTTCGCTTTGTTCTTTTGGTGAGCAGAACATATTACTTTTTTAGGACATTAGTGGGGATAGGAAATTCTTGTATTTATCTATCATAATAATTATGAACCTGGCACAACAGTCCCTTTTGCGGAGACAAGACATATTTCAAGACCTGTGCCTGTTGGTGACAGCATAAATCACGTTGTGGATTACTTTTCCATGTTAGATAGAGTGTAAATACATATGTCAAGCTTTTGTATTTTTATTAGTATAAAATAAACAAGGAATCACAGTCTTACTTGCAAATCCGTTGTTTACCTTCTATCTTTATTCTTTTGGAAACAGACTTGGACATGATAAAGATAGAAACAATGACCAAATGGGTTCTATTATATATATATATATAGTTATTTTACATTGGTAGATTAATCTCTTTTAGAAACAATTAGTTGGTAAATGTGTTTTATTATATGATAGCTAGATAGGAATAATCGTGGTTCTATTCTCTTCTTCATTAACAGTGAGCAAATTTCTTAAATTATTTCAGTCAAGTTATCATTTTGCATATGCGAGCGACTTCAAAAAAATAAAAAAATAGTTAGATCTTTTACTCTTCCAGGAATATATGGTTCAAAATGTGAATTTTCGTTACGACTATAAGGATCATAAAGCTTTGTATTTGCATCTTTATGAGCTTCATTTTCCACAACTCTGTAAACAACGAGTAGCTCGGATTATCTTATTGTTTACATTCTTATTAGGATCTATGGTAGATCAATAACAAATATAAACTTGCATAATGTAATGTTAATTTATATCTCTATATATGTTATAGAAGTGACATATGAGAGTATCCATGCTTCAACTGGTAAAACATTTCAATTTCTATAGTATAAACGCTATATGTGTAGATCAGCAAGTTGTAGCATATGTTATTGCACCATCATGCATTATTAGTCATATATCATGTTTGTGTGCATATATCTATGCACTAGGTATTTGCGTTTGGAACAATTTTCTTGCATCAACAAAAGCAAGCATAAGTGCATGTTGGCAAAGAGTCGCATGTTTTACTTGACCATTTTAAGTACTAAATCAGAAATCAACACTTGTTATGTTGGCTAGTAGCGAGGCATAAAACCAGATTTACCAGTGCAAATGTGGCCAGAGAAAATGCACATACACAAAAACAGGCTGCTCTACCTACAGCAGTAGATGCAGATATTCTTTTGTTTAATAGCGGGATTTGAACCCACCTGAAAAAAAATGGTTGACCTATGATGTGATATGTTAGGGACTAGGATTAGTTCATGTTGCAGGGGCCATACGTAAAGAGTGGCAATGGTTATTATAGAAAGCATGGTCCAGTTAATGTTGGGCTCTTCCATCTGTTCTACTCATGTTATGAATAATTTTCTCATTTTGACTTCTAAATGAGCATGGTACTTTCTATAGGAACATTGTAATGTACCTGTAGGTTTAATGAGTACATGCATACCTATTAAAAAATGCTAACATGTGGCAAATAACACAAATATAGATAAATCTGCAAATTGTTTAAAAGAATGTAACTCACTTGCTATTATTTATTTCATTTTAGTTCTTTGTAAAGAAGAATGTCTAAGAATGAGGGAATGGTGATCATCTAGTTGATAAATTAAATATTTTTAAGGTTCTCACAGGAGAAATTTTCAAGTGCAAACTCTGTGTATCTTAATTGAAAACCACTAA
Organism: Allium sativum; assembly: GCA_030737875.1. Lineage (NCBI taxonomy): Eukaryota > Viridiplantae > Streptophyta > Magnoliopsida > Asparagales > Amaryllidaceae > Allium > Allium sativum. The sequence continues at coordinate 1,029,483,384 of CM060912.1, forward strand.
ATCGAACCAATTAATAGGACTACTGTATACAAACTGTTGATATCCATGTTTGGAGGATAAAAACTGTTTCCTGATAAGATTAAAGTAGGGATTATGGATGCACGACTTGCAAAATGTTGGTTGTCGACTATTTCAAGGGAAGGGCACAAATTAATTGGAATACCTGTTTTTTATTTTATTTATGGGATATGCACGGCTTGCAAAATGTTAACGGAACGTGATGTTTCTATTTAGTGGGAGGAGAGGGTACTATTGATTACATAGTATGTATCCTAATATTCCACTAAGAATTTTATTTTATCTACTGTTGTTTAATATTGTTGGTTGCTTGAGGTTAACAACACTCTTTTTGTTGTTGTTTTTATACTGCATTTGGTTTGCTTAATGTAGTGTATTTTTATATTATTGTTTTTACACTATTTTTGTGTAATCTCTTTGTAGATTCCCTCTTCTCAATGTTCAAAGCGTCATTGTCTTAACAATGAAGATGATGCTCATAAGCTACAAAAAACCATTGAAGAAATGCGCTTAGAGCTCAAGAATGAGAGAGCAGAGCGGATTAGAATTGAGGCAGAGAGAGAACGTGAGTGAGCTAATTGCCAAAGACTTGAGGAAGGGCAGGCAAGGCTTGCACAACAACAAAAAGCAGATAGAGAAAACTTTTAAGCACAAATGAAACAAGTGATGACAATGCTTCAGAGAAATGATGAATCTGGTTATGCAGATCCTTCGTCATCGTCATCTTCATGAGTTACTTGGGTATGGTAGCTGGATATATTTTGTTGTAAATGCTTCTTTGATGAGTAAGGATGTTTTTTATGGTATAACACTAGCACTAGGTGAATAGTTTTGTTAGTTATAATTCAGTCTAGTGTATGTATGAATTGATGGATGATTGTGGACGGTATTGTTTATGGAATATTAGCTGTAATAAAAAAAATATTGTTGTGATAAAAAACCTAGCAATTGCATTTTCTTTTTTGTTAATGTCGCTCATTTTATATGTGTAACACCCCACCTCCGCCAGGGTCACTCGCAAGGGAATGCACTGGCTTTGGAGGGGCATTATTGGTAAACATGCATAATGATATAGCAAGGCAGGACATGACATATATATATGTAAATAAACAGAGTACGTAAATAAAACAACGGAAGATTTTTAAACTATTTCAAAAACAAGTCTGGTACATCAAAATGTCAATTTCCCAAATAAACAAGTCTAGTACATGAAATAACATTATCTGAAACTGAAAAAGAAAACATAATAGTAGCTATCCCCAAAGTGGAAAGACCATAGCGAGCTCAAGTCCAAAGCATACATGAGCTATCCAAGAAAGCAGCTAAGCTCCAAGCTAGGCTCCTGTATTCCCTCCCTGAGAACCTGGGGGGGAAACGGAAGAAAAGAGGCGAAACAAAACGGGTCAGTCAAAAAGACTGAGTAAGCCCTGCTACGATCAGTCTATAAACTAATAAAGTTAACATCATGATGGAAACTGAGGTGATTATAGATAACAACATACCGGCATGAATAAATCAACTACAAGATAGATAGAGGTGTCATCGCATAAAGCAAGGTTAAGTTTTTGCACCACGGTGTACTAGCAAACCAACATAACAGGTATTGATCCCTTAGCCCAACCTTTGGCCCAATAACATGAAGTGACCTTAATAAAAGGTCCAGCCCACGGTCTAGTCGATCGGCTCCCTATAAACCTAACACGTCAAGTGTTGGTGTCCATATGGCCCACGTATGGATGTAGGTAGTCTGTGCTGGGCCCACCTTTGGGTGTATCAAGCCCTCGGTTGTCGACCCCGGACACTTAAGCAATAATGCACAGCCCTAACCTACTGGTACCCGTGCCTCGAGTTTGTCCAACATCGGACTACGTGCACGTCCGTAGCCCGCCGGACCTGCACCGCTGTACCACTCGGCCATCGCCCTTTGGTCGCTTACATCCTCCAGTAATCGTGCCCCGCCCTAGCCTAGCTTCTAGGGTTGTGAATGATACCAAACTGGGATTACTGTTAGAACAGACCACGTTGCTAGGGTTTCCCCAAGAGGGTTAAGTGTGATTTAACCCTTCACTAATCCTGGATTAAACTGGTTAAGTGTGGCTTAACCCCATTCTAATCCCTTGAACTCCCAAATGGATTAAACTAGTTAAGTGTAACCAACGGTTCACAACTTAACCACATTCTAATCCCTCGAATTCCCAAATTGGTTAAGTATTAGTGGACCCTGACTTAACCCTAATCATGAGGCATTAATTAATTTAATGCACCTTAACCTCTCACATTAGACTTTGTTGCGGTTACTAGTTAAGCCGGGCGGGTCCGGGTAGGTTTACACCACAACTTAGTCTAACCTCGGGTTTTTGGCACCACATGACCAACTTCTCACATTGGGTCCTATTGTTTGTAGCCACTAGTTAAGCCGGTCGGTTCCGGGTAGAATTACGCTACAAACTCAACCCAACCTCGAGTTGGCCACACTTTTGTTTTCTAAGTGTCATGTCCACTTTATTTCAAAACATAATCACAAGTCAAACAATTACTTGGGTAGACCTAACTTAATAGGTAAATTCCCAAGGGGTAGACCTAACTTAATAGGTAAATTCCCAATCTTATATTTTTATGTATTTTAAGTTTACCCCAAAACCCCCAACGTCATTCTATCGCTTACATATTCGTAGTAACGCATAAAGGATAGGAAGAGGGAACTCGGCACAACATAAACTTGCACAACCGTCATGCATAACATGTTAGACTTGCACAACTTAGCGTAGTGAACTTGCATATTACCATAAAACATGCTCAACATGTTAAATTTGCATAACTTAGCATAATGAACTTGCATATTACCATAATCATGCATAACTTGTCAAACATGCACAACTTGTCATTTTAAACTTGCATAAACATGCACAACTTGTCAAAACATGCACAACTTGTCAAAACATGCACAACTTGTCATTTTAAACTTGCATAAACATGCACAACTTGCCAAAACATGCACAACTTGTCAAAACATGCACAACTTGTCATTTTAAACTTGCATAAACATGCATAACTTAATAAACATACAAATCATGGCTTAACAAACTTGCATAAACATGCATAACTTATAAATCTTGCAAATCATGGCTTAGTATACATGCATAACTTGATAGATTTGCAAATCATGGCTTAGTACCCTTGCATAACATGCACAACTCAATAAACATACATAAACCCCAACTTTCATCACACATTAACTTTATAGTTTCTAAAATGAGGGTAAGAGGGCTTACAATGCTTATGCGGACTCAAATGAGTATAACAAATGCAAGAAACCCCTTATGCAACTAATTAAGACCCCCAAATGCAAGCAAACTTGATCAAGACTCCTCCTTTATGATGCCAATTGAAAAACAAGCCTTTAATGCAAGCTAAGGAGGATCATACAAGCCTAAATATGCTTGTATGCATGGAAAATTACTTAGGAATTATTAATGAAGAGATTGGAGGCTAGGGTTTTAGGTGGAGGCCATGAGAGTTTAGATTTTGGCATAGTTTAGTTACTAGGATGAATAATGAATGATTTAGGGTAGGTTAGGGTCTTATTTATAGAAGATTAGAGTGATTTAGACCTTAGGATTAACCCTAGATTCAATTAGGGCCACCAGATCCCGGAACTCTCTAGAAACAAGCCACAAGACCCAACCCCAATCAGAAATGGTGCACCAGGCTAATCAGCCGGGCACCCCCCTGTCGACAGGGCTGTCGACAGGGCAGTCGACTCCCTGGGGACCCTGTCGACAGGCCTGTCGACATGGGGCCCTTGGCGGGAATTTTCCCGCCTTGGCCCAGCTGGCCCAATTCTTCAAATTTGAATCTGATTTTTACTTAGTAATTTTCTGCAAACTTCAATGGGCCTTAACTGGGTCATACGGACTCCGATTTTCGAAAACTCGGACTCTATTTCGCGTATTTTTCCGAGACGAACGCAATGGCATAGCCCGTTTCCCTTGATTCCCATTTTATAATTTAATTCTGCCTCAATTTATGTTATTACAGGTTATTGAAAAATACGGGTTGTTACATTCTCCCCTCCTTAAAGGATTTCGTCCCCGAAATCTTCAAGTTAGGAGGAACGTATCCTACCATCCAATCATCCATCTACTCAAAGCATCATCCACGAGCAATCATTGTCCTTACAAGATTCTAAATGCTGGATGAACATATGCAAAAGTGTGTGTATATGTACTTACCTAATGCAAAAATCAGGCGGTTACTGATACAGTTAACCTCCTTAATGCATATGTATGTAAATCAGGCGGTTACTGATACAGTAAACCTCCTTAATGCATATGTATGTCAGTGAAATGAATCCATATGTATGCAAGTTCCTAAATTCATAGTATCTATATGAGTGCACATAACATTCACCCATATGCAACATCCATGTGATAACACAACAAGTATCAACCATGAATAAGTGTAAGCACTCATGCATATGCAACATGAAGAGTGTGCGAGCCGATCTAGTGCCTAATGTGTATAATGCATCCACGAGCAACCACTTGCAAACACTTGCAACCACTTGCAACCATCAAGCATAACATGTTTCAAACACATGTTTCAACCAAAAGGGTTTCTACCTAAGGTTCTCATGACAAGAAAGACACGATAAACTAGATAAACTAGATATACTAGACAAACTCCCTTTTGGATTACAAGAAATCCGTTCAAACTTTGACATATAGTACTAACCGATGAGTCTTAACCCCCTTATGGAGTTCACATCAGAAATAAGGTCGAGAATGGGACCGAGAGGATATATACGAAAGATAACTTGCAAGCAAGTTCCACAGGAAAACGAGGGTCAAGGGTGCACTCTTAAAAAGAGATATGATGAGCGTATCTAGTCTTCACTCCTCTTAGCCACGTTTCCTTGAGCTTAATTCCACTATGCTTTGACTTCATGATTCCTTGGCTTCCTAACTCCTATTTCCCAAATTCGAGTTGGAACTCATTTCATTATCGCCTCTCGTCTTTCTTTCCCACTTATTCTCCCTTCTGTATACTTGACTTAAACATACTATAACCCCATGATCTCATGTCAGCTCTCCAAAATTCACTAGTGAATCTTGGATCTCGTCTACTTACTATAAAGTATTCCATGCAGCCGAACTTTCTCTTGAAAATACCAATCCACGTTGCCAATTGCCCTTATAAACGCGATTTTTCTATAACTCATGCTTAATCGAAATGAACCATCTGCTTATGAGTGATAGGCCATACCTAGATTCAGTTGCCTACCCATGGCTTCCTGTAGGCTATTTCAAAACTGGCCAACTTCTTGAGGGTAAACCGTTGCTGACCATGATGCAGTCCTCTCGCTCTTCACCGGACTGAAATGAGCACTTTCCGTGAGTCTATCTATTATGACCCTCATACCCGTATTCCCTTTCTTTGATCTAAGTAATTTATCCACCTAATCTATCGAGGTATTTTCACACTCCCCTGGCGAAATTTCTAATGGAGGTAATGGCCCACTGGGCTTCTATGACTTGGCCTCAACCTGGTGGCACAACATGTATCCCGAAACCAACTCGGCCACCTCCTCGAGTGATGCGCATCTTCAAGAACCTACTCGAGGAACACATAATCTCTTATCGCGCCTTAGTCATCCTTTATAATATATCTAGCGAGGTGACCTAACATCTCGCCTCGAGTCGACTGGTCCATGTTCTGGACCAACTGCGGGTCTTCTTCCCGTGAAACTCCCTTCTTGACCCAGAAGAGTAAGTCTAAGCTCCGGGAATGCTAACTAACTAGCCAAACGGAGAAAGCTTCTTACTTCAATTGCCCTTCTCAGAGCTTTCCGGTCTTAAACCGCAACCACTTCAGCGGAATCCACCGCTAAGCCTTACTTAAGAACTATGTGCCCAAGAAATCCAACTTCTTTCCTCCAAAGTGACATTTGGAGAATTTGACCTTCAACTGGCGGCTCTAAGCGTATCCATCTCCTTCTTGAGATGTCTAACATGCTCTTCCTCGTTCTTTTGAGGAGATCAAATACTGTCTACTACGACCCGGACAAACTTGTTCAAGGACTCCCTAGACACCCTACCCATCAAGTCCACGTAATATGCGGGTGCATCCGTCAAACCAAATAGCATGACTAGCCATTCTAAAAATCCATCTAGAGTCCTAAACGCAGTCTTGTCAATTCCATCCTCAGCCATCCTAAGCTGATGGAATCCGGTAGCTAGGTCAAAAGAAAACAGATGCTCCTACAAGCTGATCAACAAATCATTGATCCTTGGTAACGGTTACCTATTCTTCTTACGAAGATTAACACATAAGCGAAGCAAACCGTCCCCATTAGTAACGAATGCTACTGGAGCACCCTACTCGAAAATGCTTTGTCTCAGGAAGTTCTTCTCAAGCAACTCCTGGACTTGCTTCTTAACTCTCATCTCGTGAGGTCACGTGCCTAACCAGCCACGAAACTGGCTTGGTGTTACCAACCAGATAATGCGGAAATCTATCCCACGTCTAGGGGTAACCCCTTTACTTTTCCCAAGATATCAAGATATTCTCGGACCACCCTCACAGATTGCAAACTATCGATAGACAAGTTGAGGGATTCAAGATAACATAACCTGACGGGACCCCTAGGGTTGCTAGTAATTTCTAAGGGTACGGCTGAGGCGAGTCATGAGCCTCACAACCCTATATACAAAAACCCAGAATGGCTCCAAAATAGGACAACCATTCCATGCCCAAAGCCAACCCATATCCCCCGAAACCGAGAATATAAACATCCCACGAGAATTCTGTACTCAAGACAGAAATTTTCAAATCCACTCAGACCACAGACAAACGGGCAGAACCCCCAATTGGATTTGAAACACATACGGGATCATCAACTACACTAGTACTTAGGTGCAAAACTTTCAACTAGATCAGATGAAATAAAACTATGCGATGCGCCAGAATCAAACAAAGTTCGAACAGGGAAAATCAGAAAGTGTAAACAAGATTTTCAACAGGAACACTACCTCTATCATGAGCTGGAAGGACGGGGTTGAGGGGATGAATTCGCCCTCCAGATAGTCCTGCACACTGAGTCTGACCTTGCCCTTGTTTCCTCGGGCAATCCTTGCTGAAATGTCCAAACTCACCACAATCAAAGCATTCGCCCCGCTTTCTCTTCTCCTTCCTACATTCCCTGGCTACATGTCCAACTTCACCACAGAAGTCGCATTTCCTATTCCCTCTTGGCTTGTCCTTTCGGTTGTGGTTATTCTTGCCCCGTTTCCCGGAATTTACTCTCTTGCCTTGAGACTCATTCGTCTTGACCTCTTTCTTGTCCTTGCTACCTTCTTCTTGAAGTAGGGCCAAATTTACTAAACTCTCGAAAGTCGCCCCCAAAGGTATATGAGACAGGGCCAAATCACGTAATGGCTCGTTTAATCCTAGAGCAAAGTGTAGGGCCTTCTTCTGAGCTGTATTAGCCAAATCTAAATCGTCCTGAGCCAGTTGATTAAACTTATCTATGTATTCACTAATAGTCATGTCCCCTTGCTTCAGTGATAAGAATCTCAGTCCAAACCTTCCTCTAAAGTCATCCCAAGTCTCAATTGGTCTAGTAGCAGTAGTGACTACCCACCAACGTGCAGCTTCTTCCTTTAGCAACCATACTGCCAATAAAACCTTCCTGCGGTCACCTATATCAGAGGTGGCTAAAAGATCTTCGGTCTCTTTCAACCAATTCCTTGCCTCTACAAAAGTCTCGGCTCCAAAGAAATTCTTGCAACCCATCGCCTTAAAATCTTGGCAAATCTCGGCGAAGTCAATTTGAGGATGCTGAGGGGAAGGAGGAAGAGGAACATCAACTACGGGAGGAGGAGGAACAGTGGCCTCGACTGGGGAGACAACATTAGGGACACCCGGGACCGGTGCCGTGACTTCCAAGTACCGACGAAACCAATCGGGTATCGTTACTCCTTCGGGCAAGATGAGATTATCAGACATGCTGGAAACGAAAAGAAAAGAGTTCAAACGAGGAGTCAAAGGATAGTGCTAATGGCTTTTGGGGAATAGCCTTTTAAAAACAACTAGACTTTTCTTTGGAAATTACTTTATACTTGGTTTTGAAAATAGTTTTTCAAAAGTTTTTAAAACCTTTTTATCCCTTCTCGAAAACCATAGGCTCTGATACCAAATGTAACACCCCACCTCCGCCAGGGTCACTCGCAAGGGAATGCACTGGCTTTGGAGGGGCATTATTGGTAAACATGCATAATGATATAGCAAGGCAGGACATGACATATATATATGTAAATAAACAGAGTACGTAAATAAAACAACGGAAGATTTTTAAACTATTTCAAAAACAAGTCTGGTACATCAAAATGTCAATTTCCCAAATAAACAAGTCTAGTACATGAAATAACATTATCTGAAACTGAAAAAGAAAACATAATAGTAGCTATCCCCAAAGTGGAAAGACCATAGCGAGCTCAAGTCCAAAGCATACATGAGCTATCCAAGAAAGCAGCTAAGCTCCAAGCTAGGCTCCTGTATTCCCTCCCTGAGAACCTGGGGGGGAAACGGAAGAAAAGAGGCGAAACAAAACGGGTCAGTCAAAAAGACTGAGTAAGCCCTGCTACGATCAGTCTATAAACTAATAAAGTTAACATCATGATGGAAACTGAGGTGATTATAGATAACAACATACCGGCATGAATAAATCAACTACAAGATAGATAGAGGTGTCATCGCATAAAGCAAGGTTAAGTTTTTGCACCACGGTGTACTAGCAAACCAACATAACAGGTATTGATCCCTTAGCCCAACCTTTGGCCCAATAACATGAAGTGACCTTAATAAAAGGTCCAGCCCACGGTCTAGTCGATCGGCTCCCTATAAACCTAACACGTCAAGTGTTGGTGTCCATATGGCCCACGTATGGACGTAGGTAGTCTGTGCTGGGCCCACCTTTGGGTGTATCAAGCCCTCGGTTGTCGACCCCGGACACTTAAGCAATAATGCACAGCCCTAACCTACTGGTACCCGTGCCTCGAGTTTGTCCAACATCGGACTACGTGCACGTCCGTAGCCCGCCGGACCCGCACCGCTGTACCACTCGGCCATCGCCCTTTGGTCGCTTACATCCTCCAGTAATCGTGCCCCGCCCTAGCCTAGCTTCTAGGGTTGTGAATGATACCAAACTGGGATTACTGTTAGAACAGACCACGTTGCTAGGGTTTCCCCAAGAGGGTTAAGTGTGATTTAACCCTTCACTAATCCTGGATTAAACTGGTTAAGTGTGGCTTAACCCCATTCTAATCCCTTGAACTCCCAAATGGATTAAACTAGTTAAGTGTAACCAACGGTTCACAACTTAACCACATTCTAATCCCTCGAATTCCCAAATTGGTTAAGTATTAGTGGACCCTGACTTAACCCTAATCATGAGGCATTAATTAATTTAATGCACCTTAACCTCTCACATTAGACTTTGTTGCGGTTACTAGTTAAGCCGGGCGGGTCCGGGTAGGTTTACACCACAACTTAGTCTAACCTCGGGTTTTTGGCACCACATGACCAACTTCTCACATTGGGTCCTATTGTTTGTAGCCACTAGTTAAGCCGGTCGGTTCCGGGTAGAATTACGCTACAAACTCAACCCAACCTCGAGTTGGCCACACTTTTGTTTTCTAAGTGTCATGTCCACTTTATTTCAAAACATAATCACAAGTCAAACAATTACTTGGGTAGACCTAACTTAATAGGTAAATTCCCAAGGGGTAGACCTAACTTAATAGGTAAATTCCCAATCTTATATTTTTATGTATTTTAAGTTTACCCCAAAACCCCCAACGTCATTCTATCGCTTACATATTCGTAGTAACGCATAAAGGATAGGAAGAGGGAACTCGGCACAACATAAACTTGCACAACCGTCATGCATAACATGTTAGACTTGCACAACTTAGCGTAGTGAACTTGCATATTACCATAAAACATGCTCAACATGTTAAATTTGCATAACTTAGCATAATGAACTTGCATATTACCATAATCATGCATAACTTGTCAAACATGCACAACTTGTCATTTTAAACTTGCATAAACATGCACAACTTGTCAAAACATGCACAACTTGTCAAAACATGCACAACTTGTCATTTTAAACTTGCATAAACATGCACAACTTGCCAAAACATGCACAACTTGTCAAAACATGCACAACTTGTCATTTTAAACTTGCATAAACATGCATAACTTAATAAACATACAAATCATGGCTTAACAAACTTGCATAAACATGCATAACTTATAAATCTTGCAAATCATGGCTTAGTATACATGCATAACTTGATAGATTTGCAAATCATGGCTTAGTACCCTTGCATAACATGCACAACTCAATAAACATACATAAACCCCAACTTTCATCACACATTAACTTTATAGTTTCTAAAATGAGGGTAAGAGGGCTTACAATGCTTATGCGGACTCAAATGAGTATAACAAATGCAAGAAACCCCTTATGCAACTAATTAAGACCCCCAAATGCAAGCAAACTTGATCAAGACTCCTCCTTTATGATGCCAATTGAAAAACAAGCCTTTAATGCAAGCTAAGGAGGATCATACAAGCCTAAATATGCTTGTATGCATGGAAAATTACTTAGGAATTATTAATGAAGAGATTGGAGGCTAGGGTTTTAGGTGGAGGCCATGAGAGTTTAGATTTTGGCATAGTTTAGTTACTAGGATGAATAATGAATGATTTAGGGTAGGTTAGGGTCTTATTTATAGAAGATTAGAGTGATTTAGACCTTAGGATTAACCCTAGATTCAATTAGGGCCACCAGATCCCGGAACTCTCTAGAAACAAGCCACAAGACCCAACCCCAATCAGAAATGGTGCACCAGGCTAATCAGCCGGGCACCCCCCTGTCGACAGGGCTGTCGACAGGGCAGTCGACTCCCTGGGGACCCTGTCGACAGGCCTGTCGACATGGGGCCCCTGGCGGGAATTTTCCCGCCTTGGCCCAGCTGGCCCAATTCTTCAAATTTGAATCTGATTTTTACTTAGTAATTTTCTGCAAACTTCAATGGGCCTTAACTGGGTCATACGGACTCCGATTTTCGAAAACTCGGACTCTATTTCGCGTATTTTTCCGAGACGAACGCAATGGCATAGCCCGTTTCCCTTGATTCCCATTTTATAATTTAATTCTGCCTCAATTTATGTTATTACAGGTTATTGAAAAATACGGGTTGTTACAATATGCATGCATATATATATATACACACACACACATATGTGTGTGTGTGTGTACATATATATAACCGTCGACTAGTAATGGTGGTAGTTGGAAAAAAATATATAAACAGAACAGAAAGGGAATACCAACGGAAAATTTACAATTTTTTTTACAAAAATTGACACTAAAACGTCGCTACATTGAAACTGAAATTTTAAAGATAGCGACGGCTTGTCAAAGGATAACAAATGGATGTACACGTGTAAATAGATACGATCGTCGTTAATCCGTCGCTAAATAGATAGGATTTAGCGATAGATAATTGAAATGCAAAATGTTTGTCATTTATATTCGTCAGTAATCCCTTGCTAAATAGCGTGCATTTAGCGACGGATAAATATTTATTTATTTTATTATTTTATATATATCTGTCGATAAAACGTCGGTGAAATATTTTACAAATGAAATGATAATAAATCATAAACGACAGTAAAGTGATGGAGAATCGATGCTAATTTCCATCGCTAAATTATGCCTAAAATACCGACGTGTTTTTAAGCGACCACCATATTCTGCTGCAAATCCATTGCTAAATGCCCTTTAGTGACAATTTAGTGATAGATTTTTCCGCTGCAAAATAAGTGTTTTCTTGTAGTGCGAGCCACTAGCTCGTCTAGTTGTTTACTTAAAGCCTAAGGCTGACCGTGCGCAAGTATCAAAATTAATAGCATGGCAATTTAATTTTTTGTACATGATATATCTATAATTGTCTAAAGTTCTATTTTATATTTAACGCATGGGGTTTGAGTTGGAGCCATCTCAAACAATTCTGAACATTTATAAGGATGCGTATATGGCTAGAATGAGTAATTTCTGGCCTAAGTGGAGCAAGATCCCCGACACCGTGAGTGATGCCTTCTGGCAAGATTTTCTGGTAAGTTTATACCCATTACAAAATGATTCAATACAAATAAAACATTAGTAATATTTTCTCATTGTATATGGCGCAGTAGATTTGTAGGAGTCTGACATCAGCCTTGTTCAGCGACACTGGAACTCAAAGATCGCTAAGAACTACGTGGAGATTAAAAAAAATTAGGGAAGAAACCAAAGTGGATGAGCGAGGTAATATGGAATAAGATGCTTGAATGGTGGGACATAAATGAATTCAAGGTAAATCTATAATGAATCTTATTATTATTTTTTGTCAATTGTTAAATAATTAGTCAATATAAATTTGCAGGCGGTGTCAGCAAGGAACTCAGGAAGCAGGAGCAGGAATCCAGTAACTCACCGTGGAGTATCCGTGTCTTTCCAGCATCACCTCGAGGACTTGGTAAATTTATCAATTATTACATTTGTATATTGATCGGTTCAGTAATTAACTATGTGAAATTGATTTAACCAAATTATCAATTACAGGAACGAGCTCGTGGACATCTCGCACTACAAGAAAAATACCCTATTGCAACTAGCTATTTGCAACAGGCGACAAATGACAGTTGTAGTAAATGATACTTAGCAACAGACCTATTACAGCAGTTGCAATAGATGAGATTTAGCAACAGACCTTTTTTTCTGTTGCAAAAAGCTTATTTTTAGCAACTGTGCTTCCCTTCCTGTTGCAAAAACATACTTTTAGCAACTGTGCTTCCATAAAAGCTGCAACAAGCATATTATTTGCAACTGCGCTTCCAAGCCACTTGCGAATAAATACTTTTAGCAACTGTTTTTGCCACTTGCAATAACTTTATTTTTTACAACTGGTAAAGCCAGTTGCGAAAAACACACTATTAAAATTTAATATCAGCTTTTAATGATTATCTTTTACTAATTAATTTTATATAGTTACTATTAAATGATTAAATACTAGTAATTATATAATAATTAAGATTAATATTTAATAATTATTAATTAATAATAATATTTAAGTATTATAAAGTGATATTCATAACTAATAATTAAATAATAATAAATACTAATTAACAAATAATTATAATTAACATTTAAAAAAATATAAAATAAATAAATAATTATTAAATAATAATAATTAATTATAAAAAACTAATGGATAATAATTAATTTGAAATATGAATATGTTTAAATATTAAATGAATAATTTATAATTAATAAATTCATAATAAATAAATAAACGATAATTGATTAAATATTAAAAATACCTTATTTAGCAATATGGCTTAGTAATCGTTATTAAATGGTAAAGAAGTAATAATCAAAATATACTTTTAACGATTAATGACCAATAATTAATTTTTAATAGTTGTGAATTGGCATTTATTATTAAAATTTAATAATTATAAATAGCAGTTATATTTAACAACTAATATTTCCAGAAAATATAATTTTTAAATTTTACAAAATAAATTTATATATGTCATAAAATATATAATTAAAGTTTGAACCTTAACTTTGATAGAGCTAAGGAAAAGTAAAAATTAAAATTTTATAGAATGTTTAATATTTCATAAGATTCGAAAATCTTGAAATAATTTCAAAATAATAAAATATAAATATTATGTTTTACATATTCATCCAAATAATATTTCCATGACATCATCGTTGATACAATGATTTTATTTTGATTTCAACTTACAAGTCTCGCCCTTCAAAATCTGGCTCCAACGTTAGAATTTTGGCTCCATCAGTTTGGCTCCACCTTTCTAAATTTTGTCGCTATCATTTTTCTCCCCCGGCTCTTTTATGGAATATTCTCGTTCCCATTTGTTCTTTTAAACCCTAAAACCCCAAATTTGTTCTTTCAAATCCTTTCTGATTTGAACTGCCATCAATGTTAACATTTAGTGATTTCTTGAAGGATTCATATTTCGGTTCTCCTAAATTTTTCTCCGTTGCCATATAACCATAATTTTTCAGTGATCGATTTTCCCACTTTCACGTGCAGATAATTAATGGAATTGATGCTGATGCCAAATGATTTTTTCGATCCTCCACCTTCACGTGTGACTTCCTCTTCTTCTCTTTCTCGTTCCTTCGCTTCTCCATTTCAGTGTCTTCAGGAGGTTGTAGTTTAAAGCCAGACAGATATGGATCTATAGTTCAAAGTCGAATCGATTTTCCTTCTTTCACATATTCCCTGTTGGCTTCATTATTCCCTCTATAGTTCAAAGTCAGACATATCCGGATCTCCGGTGAACTTGCCTTTTTCAGCTAATGTTTATGTTCATTTATTGCGTTGAAACTCTTTATTGTTGAGAATGTCAAGTTTCAAGCAAGTATACCTTTTGGATTATGTCATTTTCCCGCTCTTGTGTCGCTAGGAAGTCAGAATTTTTACTCGTGGCGTATAGGAGTGTTCAGTGAATCTGAAATGCGTCTACAGTTATGTTTCCTTATTGTTCTTAGTACTTACATTGATTATCCTGGAATCATCATGCAACCCTTTTTGGTTTTATATGTTATTAATTGACTTTTATCAATATCCAGATGTTGGAACATTGTTTATTTGTAAGCGCACTGTAGTTGTATTAATGATTTCTCTTTCATTTTATATTTAGAGTCGAGTAATTGTTACTACAGGATACGATGGTCGAATCCGAGCTTTTCGAAACTATGGGATGCCAGTGATTCAACAAATTTTATAGGATCTTTTTTTTGGTTAAAGGAAATTCATTGTACTTGCTTTTTTTCAAAGAGTAATTCAATGAAAGTGCACAGTAGATTTTTTCCTTCATTAGTTGTGGATTGTTATATGCAATGTGGGTGGTTTAAGGGTCATTCAAAACTAGGTACAAAGTCCTTTCCAAAAACTTACGACCATACTCTTGCTAATATATCGCAACTGATTATGGCAGATACTAACGAGTTTACTCCAGAATTAATTGAGGCTATTAATACCATTCTACCTAACGAAATCAATGAGTACAATAAATTCGTAAGCGAATCCTGACCTGGAACGTCAGCTGTTGAGTTACCAACTAAGCTGAATAATCTTACTGCAAATCTGGTAGGTGGTTTCTTTCCAGCAATCATAATTGCTTGCACTACTCAAAAACGAGTATTAATGGCTTGGTTAGCGGGACCTTCTTAGATTGCAATTGCCAATTATATAAGACAAAATTATTACGTAGCTGATCACATCAATTTTACTGCACTTAATATGCTTGGAAATTCGATTCTCGCTAGCGACTATAATTTCAATCATCCTGCGATTGTTGCTTTCATAAATAAAATGGCAGAAAATAACCTTTGGGATTGCAATTTGAGAAACTCTAAATTTGGTGATGCTATGAGGAGAATCACTGCTGAAAGGAAAACAAGATTTAACGCTGCTGATGTAAGGACTGCAGGAAACAGAATTGTTCACTTACTATTTGACAAAGCTGGTGTGTCCACTACAATCGAATATATAACTGGTATTGAACGAATATAAATTTGGTATATTTTATGCGTATTATGAGTGTTTTATGTTATGTTAGTATTTTGGCAGTTATTTACAAGTTATGTGTGCAGAATATTTTGGCTTTTTCGATGCGTTGTCTTTAATCTCTGGGAAAAAAAAGTGGGTGATTTATGGGTCATTATTGTAGGTGGGTAAATCTAAGTAGCAATTGTAGTTGGTTGTGCACATGATTATAATATGGATTGTCCTCCCTGAAATATGCAGTTCAGATCTAAAGTCTACTGCTCTTGTACCATGTAAGGTCAGCATGAAATGTCATGTTTGTTGCACTGTTTTAATGCTTGCAACCTTTTGCTTTTATGCAGCTATAAAGCAGTATACTAAATTTTCTAGTTGATGTTTAGCCTTTTTATTTAATTTTAAAGTTGTATCCTTTTTTATCTTTTTTTTTTCAAGTTATATTAACTGTTGTGAATGTAGAAAGAGACAGGAGAAGAGTCTAAACAATTAGAACAGTGAGAAATAAAGAATGTGAAGGGATGTTGTTCAATGCGATATCATTGAAGGTGAGCCCACTTTCCATATTGCAATAATGTTCCGTTTTACTGTGTTGTGGACCTTATAATTTTACAATAATTTTCTACCTTGTAATTTGAGATTTTGTACTGGAATGCATTGCGTACCGTTATTAACTGCATGCAATAACTCCAAATATTTGCAAGGGACTCATGGGTAGCCCAATAGGTAGTTGATGTGGATTCCAAACATGTGAGGTAGATATTGTAAAAACTTGCTTTGGCTATTAGTGTATATTTGTATGTTCTATTAAGCAGAATAAACATAAGTGTGCAATGTGGCAGATGGTACAAAAATAGTATGATATCATAGATACTAAAAAGTTGGACTTTACAGTAATGCACATTAATGGATTGCTAGGTAGCACAGAAGGCGTTATCGATTCTAGGTTTTTATTTGATGCAGAGTTCCCTGAAATGACATACATATTCCTGGATAGGCATGCGCATGTTCATGATCGACAACAAACTTGAAGCATGAACTGCATATTTGTTATAGTGAACTGATGATATTTATTCACTTGTTATAATATATGTATGATAGAGTATAAGTATGATTATAAAATACTCTGTTCGAAAAAAAAGTGTTGTGTGATATACATGAATGGTGTATGAAAATTGTAGAAATTTTTGTTTTAATTGTTTGTACTATTAAAACTTTGTTAAAATAAATTTTTTATTTATTTATTTCATTTTGTGATATACAGTATTACTAAAAAGAATACATTTAATATGTAATATCTATAAGCTACAGTTTTTTTTTACAGATTTATGAATCTATTGCAATCGGCATATACTGTTGCAAAATGATCTGTTGCAACAGCAAATGCCTGTTGCAAAAAAGTCTACCGCAATAGGAAATAATCGTTGCAAAAAGGGATCGACCTATTACAACTCCAACTATAGAGACGGGCGCTTGCTAGTTGCAGTAGGCCTACTACAATAGATTTTGCCTGTTGCGAAAAGTGTTTTTAGTTGTAGTGTCGTGTCACATATGGACGTATTTGCTCATACCCATGCATCCAGGCAAGTGTACGACGCTGACAACGTCACATATCAGTGGGGTGATCGAGATAGGGAGACAGCTGCATATGTATGCGTATTTTAAATTAAATTACTCACATCAATGAGTTTATTAATTACTAGCAAATGTAAAATAAAAACAACATTCTATTATTTTTTAACTGAAATTGTTTTTTGTATTATAGGCAAAGTTTCGGGAGGCATGGGCTCATGCGTTTCACGAGTCTGGTCGTGATGAGTTGACACCAGAGGAGGAAGACAACATGTTTAACATTGTTATGGATCCGACGCAGCAGAGTAGACGTTATGGCTTCGATAACCTAACGGTAATTAATCCTTTTGCATATATATATAACAAATTAGCATTTAAATATATAGTGTTATAATATTTTATATGCTGACATAACCTTTTTGCTATACATTCTATTTGCAGGCACGCCAAGCTCAGAAGGCCCAAGACAAAACAGAAATTAAGGAATTTAGAATCGTGATTGAGCAGTTGTAGGGCCATAATCATCTGCAGGCTATACAGACGGAGTACCTAAATCAGAAGCTTGCGGAGTATGTGCACAATCATGGTACTTTTCCTTCGTCGTCTGGTGCTTTCGGAAACAAAGATGACGCTTGATGTGTGTTTTTTCTTTGTTTGACTTGGAAAATGCGTGGATTTTATTTTGATGTTGTATATATTGGTATGGAGTGGGTGAAGATGATACTTTGGATATGTATTGATGGTTTGTAGACATGTGACGTTAATGAGTTTGTTTTTGAGATGTTTGGATGGATTGTTTTTTTATATTTATGTTTATTTGATTTATGTTGGTTGTTTATATTGTTATTGGTATATATGTGTTATACTTATATATGTATGGAATTGACTGGAAATTGAATGGATTAGAAATGGAGCGGATGGAAGGTAATAGGCTTGCAGTTATAAAAAAACACCCAGCTTTTCCGTCGGCTACAAAGGGTTTCCAATGACTTATAGATCATTAATTTGAAATGGTTTCCAACGACTATGAAACATTTGAAGCCGTTAGAATAGCCATTGGAAAAGATCCGTTAGTTCTGTCAGAAACCGTTAGACTTCGTTGATATTATTCCAACGGCTTCAAACAGGCTGTCAGCCATTGTAATAGCTGTATTCTCTTGTAGTGACTATACAAACCGAAAATTCTTTCAAATTGCAAAAATGTGAAGATCTACGAGAATTCAATCAGTAGGATTTAATGATAAGGGTTTAATTCACAGCTGTTGCAAGTAATTAAGTTAAAATTACATAAAGATCGTTTATGTCATTGTTTAATAGAATTTTACAGGGAAGTTGTTCTAAACGACCCCCCTTTGGTAAAAAAATTATTAATAGTTTTTTCCAATAACCAAATTTAGTGTGTCAATAATAACGCTGAACATAAAAAACCAAATATATGGATAACAACATTTACAGTTAACATTAATGGCCTTTGCTTCTGATCAGATCAAGAACTCCTTGATCTAGATCTTCTCCTCTATTTGATCCATTAATCTTGCTTCTTCTTCCAATCTCAATGATAAGCCCTCGATACAGATAAATTCGGCTTTCAGACTGTACAAGCCGAAAATGCTTTCAAACTGCAAAAATGCGAAGTTATACGAGAGTTCAACGACTAGGATTCAGCCGTGTCTTTTTGATTTTCTCAAAGTATCATCTATTTTTTAAGCTCACCAATATACTGTTCAAACCGAAAATGATTTCAAACTGCAAAAGGCCACGATATACGAGAGTTCGATGACTAGGATTCAATCATGTCCTTTTGAATTTCTCAAGGTACCATCTATTTTTCTAAGAGGTTAAAAAAAAACGTTTTTGAATGGCTCTTTTATCCGCATGTAATCTGCGTGAGTGTCTTAATTAATATTATCATCTGAAGTCAATTTACTGGTACTTGTACAATTTTGTAATTCACCATTTACGTTATTTACAACAACATATAATGCATTTTAGTCGATGTGGGACTAATTAAAATAACTATCTACGTAAAAAATGAATTACATCATTCCTTTTAACTCCTTCCCACGATTTAATTTTCCCCTTAGCACTTCGTTCTTGTTCTAACCGCTTCCTATTGTTTCTTTCACCCATTAAACAATATATTAAAGAAATTAATTGTAATGATTAGAAGTCGATAATAAAACCAACTCGAATTGTTCGAAACTGTCGATTGTTATAACTAGGAGGTTTAAATATAAAATCATCATAGAATCACAGATAAATATAAATACAGAAAACAAAATATATCGCAGCAGAATAGAAAAAATAGAATAGTAGTTCATGAAGCTACTAAGTAAAAATCTCTAATTTTATTCATAATACCAGAGTTACATAACTAAATATAGTAGAAGTCCAAATATAATGGATTTTAATACATAAGTAAGTAACTAGAACTGATAGATACAGATGATGTCTTCAAGAAGTCTCCAACTTCGAAAGATGAAATTTCAATACTGTAGTACTCGATATGACCCGAGCTATAATGCAAAAACAAAACACTCAGATCAAGACTAACATTCTCATGAAAGTAAATCAACTTAAGTGAAATGTTCGATGAAATGCATCAAATAACATGAAAAACGTTTAGTTTATTCCACTCTTTAAGAATCCGTTAAAAAAAATATTATATAATACAATACATTATTATAATAATGTCTATGGTTAAATATACTATTGAAAATAGCGTAAGCGGGATTACCGTTATTATCCTTACACTACTTATAATGTCGTAGTCTATACAAATACCGTAAAGTCCATGGTAAACTAGTGGCTATCAGAGGGAACTCCATAGGTACGACGCAAATTAAAATCGTAGGGGAAGCGATAAGTATAATATGACAAAGCACCGGGGCTATATCCAAATGGTAGGATTCTATATGATTGCGGACCCAGGCAGATGGTAAAGCATAGCCGCAACTACCGGCTACCTTGAACAACACTGCCATAATCAAGGGCGGTCACCAATCAATCGCAAAGTAAGAGATATAGTGTCGAAGAAGCGTGTCCGATGGGAAGAGCAACCACACTTGGCCTGCGTATAACTCCTGTTTTAATCATTTTAATTATGATCTGAAGGTCAAGACTATCCATCATCGTTCTCTTACTCATTCCAGTAGTGTTCGCTAAATAAACCTATTTAATTCTTGATTTTCCACCATGTGCACAGTTGTTAAAGTGGTTCCCTGTATTGGCAAAGAGGTTGACAATATCCGGTCCTGATCTCTTTAAAAACCAAAAGCTTATTTCACACCACGCTCATTTATATTTCAAGTCATATTTAAAATGTCAGGAATCAAGGAACCCAATTATTGGTTTTAAATTTAAACAATTAAGTTGAAATATTTCAATGTCAAAAATCATTTCTCAATTAATTCACTATTTTATTTCATTCAACTTTCATATTCGTGTTTACAAGTAGTTTGTAAACAAGAATTAAATTTTTATTTCAAAATTCAATTTCACGAATACCGTTATTCAAACTTTATACCAAACCTTCCGGATTGGAAAAGGCATTATTACTAATAAATATGTTTTAAAATTGTTTAAATTTAAAACAGTTTAGATATATATAAAAAAAATATAATTTAGTATACAATTGAAACACCCCACCTCCATTAAGGTCACTCACAAAGGGAATGCCTTAACTTTGGTGGAGGTTTTTAAGAAAAAGTCATAGATAAACACAAGACAGACATATATAAACACATATATAAGCAGCGGAAAACAAACAGACTTTTTATTTCATAAATACGTGTTCATACAAAACATTTCCATAACTATTACATAATAACTTCCAAAACATTACATCATTATTTTTGTCTTGGTTATTAAATAAAGAAGCATAAAACATAATTAGAACTGCATAAATCCCCATAGAATGTGTCCAACAGCCATAGCCAAGGAAAGAGAGTCCAAACCGTACATCTACTATCTTGAAGCTTGTAAAGAGTCTGACTAAGCTGGGTTGTTTCCTCCCTGTGGACCTGGGGGGGGGGGGGGGGGGACAGAAGAAAAGAAGACGAAAGAAAATAGGGCCAGACATAAAGCCTGGTAAGTCTAGTGATTCTTCAGTATGAGAATAAGAAAAAGGGCATGATAAGTATAAACTGGAAATAGGAAAGTATCATAAACTAAGATAAAGCAGTTTTGAATCGAATATACTATCGCACCCTACACTATATCTCTGCACCTACTTGCATTGCCTCAACTGGCACCCCATGGTCGAGGTGAAGTGATCCCCTTTCTCTAAAGATCGGCTCCTACTCGCGTAATCATCTGTGTCTTACGGCACCCAAATATTGTAGATACCTATGCTGGTCCCACCATGGGGTGTATCAAGTCCCATGGTGGCGGCCCGATACAATTCTAGAATGCATAGGGTATACCATTGGTGCCCCCAGTGCCTTGTTTGTCTGCTCCGAAGTGTGTGCACGCCCGCACTCCGTTAGAACCCACACTGTTGCACTAACCGCCATCGCTTTTGACCGCCTACAATCAACCCAGTAATCGTGCCCCACCCTGCCTAGTTTCAGGGTACCATGATACCTAATTGGGTTACTGCTGAAATGAGTCCCCGTTACTTGGGTTTTCTAGTCAAACGTGTTAAGTGGTTAAGTGTCTGTATTTGCCTAACCCCACCCATCAGTTTAATTAACATGTTGGATTGGTTAAGTGTTTTAGTTAACTTAACCCTACCATCCTGACTTGTCTGTCCTTAGCTTTTTTAAAGCGCCGACCACTCACATTAGACAGGTATTGTTATGGTTATTGGATGTGCCGGTCGGTTCCGGGCAGGCTTGCACCGTAACTTAGTCTAACCTCGGGTCCTTATTGGGCTCAATGCTTAACCACCCACATTGGATAGGTATTGTTGTGACTACTGGACAGCCGGGTGGGTCCGGGTAGGTTTACATCACAACTCAATCCAACCTCGTGTTAAGCATACTCGTATTTTCTAAATTTACATATTTGTCTTTATTACTTGTTATATGTAAATTTGCTAACAATTAAATGTTATGGACCACTTTCCAAGTTTAACATCTTTGGTATAAGAATGTATACCATTCAAGTGCCACCAATTTTGGCATGTAACAAACATGCCAATTTCATATATTTTCACCAATTCATGTCAAGTTTCCTATAATTACCAATTTTCCCAATGTTACACCGTCTAAATATTCGGCTAACAATCTTAGCCTAATTTCTCGTCCGCATGATTTTTAACATATAATATTAGGCTAATACTTAGCCTAATTTAGCGTACATAAAATTGGCATAAAGAAATTCATTAACATAAACATGACATAGGTGGAAACTTGGCATTCTTGGCATATTCAATATGAACATCGTAGATATGAACTTGCCAAATAGTCAATATACATATATGTGAATTTGCAACATAAGCTAAATAAACTTACATACATGTGAACTTGCATTGAAATAGGGGTCTAACCAAATAGGTGTCACATGAATTAACATATGATTTAGACAACATAAGCCTAAACATGTTTAGATCTAGGCATAACATCGAGCATCACTTGCATATGACAAGAATATAACATGTCCATAAAGTATGTATAATTTCATCGCATGTGTGAACTAGATCCAAATCATGTTTACTACTATAACATGAAACTTGTATTAAAATGGATCTTGGCATGGATCCAATTATGAACTTTGCAACTTTTGTATAAACATATGAGCATGTATATGAACATAATCATTTAGGCATAGAGGTTTTAGCATATATACATGAGCTCTTAACTTGGACATATCACATACAACTTATATAATCACATAAACATATAGGTGTAGATTATAACATGAGCTATACAACTTGCATGTGATGTTGTTTACATCTGAATGGATCCAATACCAAGTAAATTTAACCACAAACATTCCAACCATTCACAATACAATCATTTCAATACATAGATATGAAATAACATCATCATTATATAATAGCACAATTCCATTTCCATTTTACATTGAATCAAATCCTAACTTTTATTCACATCGGAAAAATCACTATACTTATAACAAATGACGGTCTTGTTTTCTGATTTCTGAGTTCTGAATTTGAATTGCTTTCCTTTAGGTAGACAAACGTTGTTTTGATTCTTGTTTTAACTTTAATTTGGCTCATCTCTAAGCTTTCTCTAACTGATGGCTACTCTTAGTTTCCTCCCAGCAGCATGACGGCTCTAGTTCTATATTATTTGTGTGAATTTAGGTTGAGTGTTGAGTTGTATTTATAGAATTTTAGATTGATTCGAGCCGTCAGATGATCATAAAGTGAATCCAGACCATCCATCTCAAGAGAAGCCAATCAGAAAGTGACAAGTCAGCCCTAGTGGCACAGCCAAGCTCAGAAATTCGACCAGAAACCGACCAGGCCAGCCAGGGCCAAACCAGGTCGACTGGGCAAGTCGACCCCCAGGTCGACCTGGTGCTTGGGCAGGAATTTTCCCGCCCAGCCCAGTTTGGGTATGTTTTTCGAATTTCGAACTGAATTTGAACTGTTTGAATTTTAAATTGAATTCTAAAACTTCCGGAGGTTATAACTCCTTCATACGGAGTCCGATTCACGCAAACTCGGACTCTATCTCAGGCAGAATTCCGAGACGAGCGCAATGGCGTAACCCGTTTCCCTTAATTATTTCATTTAGAATTAATTATACTTTAATTTGCTAATTTATAGTTAATAGAAAATTCGGGGTGTTACATTCTCCCCTCCTTATAGGATTTCATCCCCGAAATCTTCAAGTCTAGGAGAACGTAAATCCTAACATCCAATCGTCCATCTACTCAACGAACAAACACAGGCGTCCATTGTCCTTAAAAGTCTTCTAATGCTTCATGATCATATGCATAGTGTGTGTACATGTTCTTATCTAATGCAAAAATTAGGCGGTCTACTTATTCAGTTGACTTCCTAAATGCGAATCATGTAAGTGCCATGAATCCATTATGTATGCAAATTTTTCCCTACTCATAATTCTACATGAGTTCGCAACCATTCATACAAATGCGACATCCATATGACAACATATCAAGTTTTCAACCACATAAAAATATAAATACGTATATGCATATGCAGTATGAAGTGATTGAGCCGATCTAAAACCTAGGTTGTGTGTGTATATGCATCCACGAGCAACCACTTGCAGCCATCAACCATAACATGTTTCAAATACAT
Organism: Allium sativum; assembly: GCA_030737875.1. Taxonomy (NCBI): domain Eukaryota; kingdom Viridiplantae; phylum Streptophyta; class Magnoliopsida; order Asparagales; family Amaryllidaceae; genus Allium; species Allium sativum. Next base: position 1,029,507,864 of record CM060912.1, read on the forward strand.
GTTTACATCCAAAGGGGTTTCTACCTAAGGGTAAAGGATAATATCGAGGAGATTATACCTAAATAAGATAGATACAAGCACAACTTAAGGAAAAAGAGAAATCAAAGATGTACCTTCAAAAAGAAAAGGGTAGGCTGCGCGTATTCTGTCCTCAGTTTCCCAAGTTGCGTCTTCCTCGGCGTCGCTCCACTGAACTTTGACAAGCTTGACTTCGCGGTTGCGTAGCTTTTTCACTTCAGTTCCTACAATTCGAGTTGGAACTCTCCTCACAGTTGCTTGCGTTCCACTTCGGCTTCTTCTAGAATGTTTGGCTCCACCACTTCCGCAGATTAATGTAGACATTTCCGGAGATGAGAAACGTGAAAGACATTGTGAATTCCGGCCAACCTTTCAGGCAACTCTACTCTATAAGCCATCTTCCAAATCTTCTCGATGATAGGGAACGGTCCTACAAATCTTGGTGCTAGTTTTCCTGCAGACCCAAAGAGAATGACGTTCCTTAAAGGGGATACCTTAAGGAAAACCCTGTCCCCAACCTCAAACTCAAGGTCGGTCCTTCTTTTGTCTGCGTAGGATTTCTGTCTATCTTGGGCAGTCTTCATTCTCCTTCGTATCAAGTCTACTTTTTCTGAAGTCTCTCTAATCATGTCTGGCCCAAGTATAAGCTTGTCAGTAGACTCCCACCAACAAGTTGGTGATCGGCACGGTCTTCCATATAGAGCTTCGAAGGGCGCCATGTCGATGGTGGCTTGGTAGCTGTTGTTGTAGGCGGATTCCACTAAAGGAAGATGATCCTCCCATGTCCCTCCAAAGTCAAGAACGCATAGTCTTAGAAGATCTTCTAGTACTCTATTCACCCTTTCTGCCTGACCATCAGTTTGGGGGTGATAGGCCATGCTCAAGCATAACTGTGTGCCTACAGCTTCTTGCAGACTCCGCCAAAATTCGCTCATAAAGATGGGATCTCTGTCACTCACTATGCTGGAGGGTATTCCATGGAGTCGAACTATTTCCTTGAGATAAAGAGAAGCTAGAGACGAGGCAGTCCTTCTACTCTTGATAGGTATAAAGTGGGCGCTTTTAGTAAGCATGTCCACTATTACCCAAATGCTAGTATTGCCTCTTCTTGACCTAGGCAACCCATCAATGAAGTCCATTGAAATGCTATCCCACTTCCATTGCGGGACTTCTAGTGGATGAAGCAGTCCTCCAGGCTTCTTTTGTTCCACCTTGACCTGTTGGCATGTCACGCACTTAGAAACGAAATCTGCCACATCCTTCTTCATGCCGCTCCAATAGAAAACTCTCTTTACGTCCTTGTACATCTTGTCTCCACCTGGGTGTATTATCATCTTGGAATGATGTGCTTCCTCGAGAACCATCTTCACTAAATCCCTGCTTGTGGGACGCATAGTCTTCCATCCCATCTCAGCCAACCCCTATCATCGATGGAGTACCTATTGAGGTGACTGGAAGTTTTACCCCTAATTAGTTTATCAATCACATCAACAAGCTGAGGGTCTTCGCGTTGTGCGGCCCCTATTGAGTCTAAAAGAGTGGGCCGAACTTCTAGTAATGCCAATAATCCAGGTACAAAATCAGAGGAGGGCCTAAAGTCAAAACTGGCTATATACTCCAAGCTTTGCCTTTCTACAAAGAGAGGGCTTAGGGTCAGCTTCTTTCTGCTCAACGCGTCTGCTACTACGTTGCCTTTGCCAGGAGTATAAGAAATCTCAAAATCATACAAGGAAAGGAACTCCATCCACCTTTGCTACCTCAAGTTAAGATCTTTCTACGAGAAAAGATACTTCAACGATTTATGGTCAGTATATAATTCGAACTTCATACCTAGGAGATAATGGCGCCAAGACTTAAGCGCAAAAACGATGGTAGCCAACTCAAGATCGTGGGTTGGGTTGTTCTTTTCATGAACTTTCAATTGTCTTCCACCATAAGCTACTACCCTCCCTTCTTGCATCAGAACAGCGCCTAGCCCCGTACCACAAGCATCCGTATATACTGTGAACATCTTGCTTCCATCTGGCAAAGTCAGAACTGGGGCTGTTGTAAGAGCCCTTTTTAATCGTTGGAAAGCAAATTCGCAATCCAAATCCCACGTGAACGCCAGATTCTTCTTTGTTAGACTTGTGAGTGGAGCTGAGATTTTCGCGAAATCCCTAATGAACTTTCGGTAAAAACCGGCTAGCCCAAGAAAGCTTCGGACTTCGGTTGCATTTCTTGGTGTCTTTCAATCTTGCACTGCCACCACTTTCGCGAGGTCCACAGCTAACCCCTCTTTGGACACTATATGTCCAAGAAATCTTACTTCTTCTCTCCAAAAGTGGCACTTGGAGAATTTGGCTTTTAGCTGATGAACTCGAAGAGTTTCCATGATCTCCTTCAGATGCTGAGCATGTTCTTCCTCATTCTTTGAGAAGATCAAAATATCGTCTACGAAGACCACTACGAACTTATTGAGTAATTCTCTGAACACCCTGCTCATTAGGTCTACGAAATAAGCGGGTGCGTTTGTCAAACCGAAAGGCATGACAAGCCACTCGTAGAAACCGTCTGGGGTTCTGAACGCCGTTTTATCAATGCTATCTTCAGCTACCCTTAGTTGATGGAACCCAATAGCCAGATCAAGTTGGGAGAAGACCGACGCACCTACAAGCTGATCAAACAAATCGTCTATTCTGGGAAGCGAGTGTCTATTCTTTTTAGTCAGCTTGTTTAGCTCCCTATAGTCCATACAAAGACGTAGTGAACCATCTGCCTTAGTGGCAAACACCCCTGGAGCGCCCCATTCCGAGATACTCCGCCTTATAAACCCTTTCTCGAGAAGCTCCTTAACTTGCTTACTAAGCTCCTTTCTCTCCTTTGGAGCCATGTGCCTAACAGACAGTGCTACGGGCTTTGTATTATCGACAAGATATATGCGGAAGTCTATTTCCCGCTTCGGAGGTAAGCCTTTCACCTCTTCAAAGACATCCGGATATTCCCGGACCACTCTAACCGACTGTAAATTCTCAACAGAAGCGTCAAGCGACTCTAGATAACTAAGCATAACAGCATTCAAGGGATTACAAGAAATTTCTAGAGTGTTACCGAGCCGAATCAAGAGTCTAACCACTCTTTTCTCACAATCAAGAATGGCACCATTACTGGATAACCAGTCCATGCCTAAGATCAGTCCATATCCTGAGAAGCCCAAAACAAAGACACTGCATCTAAATTCAACACCTAGAATAGAGATTTTCAAATCCAAGCAAACCATCGACAAATAAGCCGAGCCCCCAATTGGATTTGAAACAACCAAAGGGATCTTCTACCATACTAGTGTCTAGGTGCAGAGATTCTACTAAAGCAGAAGAAATAAAGGAGTGTGATGCACCAGAATCAAAGAGAGTGCGAACTGGATGATCATAGAGATAAACTAAGCTTTCTACAGAAATATTTCTACCTTGTTACTGTGGAGGTGCCACCAACGCGTGAACCTATCCCCTTGAGGTGGATCCAGTCCTCTGTCCCTGCCCCCGCTTCTTTGGGCAGTCCTTAGCCAAGTGTCCATTCTCTCCACAATGGAAATAACCACCAATCATCTTTGCCTTCTTCTTCCTGCAGTCTTTCACTATATGTCCGACAATGCCACAAAAATTACACCTTCTCTTTTCACGGGGTTTGTTGTTCTTCCCGCCTTTCTTGAAGTCTGTCTTCTTACCTGCAAACCCTCTTTCTTTTCTTGAGGCACTTCCACCTTTGCCTCTTTCTTGCATTTATCTTCCTCGTGTAGCAGCGCCATGTCCACCAAGCTTTCATAGGTCGCTCCCATGGGTATATGGGTCATAGCAAGGCTGTGTAGAGGCTCATTCAGACCTTTGACAAAGCGAAGGGCCTTCTTGTGTTGGGTGTTTACTAAATCCAGCCCAAATCTGGCCAGCTGATTAAACTGATTGACATACTCCTTGATCGTCATACTTCCTTATTTAAGAGTTAGGAACTTCTCCATTTGCAGGCTTCTTTCAGCTTGGGAGAGGAATTTCATCTGAAACCTCATCCTGAAATCTTTCCAAGTTTCCACTGGCCTCTCAGCATGGGTAACTTCCCACCAATAGGAAGCTTCATCTTTAAGCAACCACACTGCTAGCTGTATCTTTTGCCTGTCGTCAACTTCGTAGATGACGAACAAATCTTCAGTCTCCTTCAGCCAGTTCCTTGCTACTACAAAGGATTCAGTTCCATAGAAGTCCTTTCCACCCATAGCCTTGAAGTCTCTACACGTCTTAGCGAAAGTATTTCCACGAGGAGGAGGAGGAGGAGGGGGAACTGCTGCCACTGTGGGAGGAGGAATGTCTGCTGGGCCCGCACCATTGGCCCTAGCCTCTAGGTACCTTCGGAACCAGCCGGTGTCGGTACTCCTTCTGGAAGGTTAAGATCTTTAGACTTGCTGGAACAAAAAGGAAAGTATTCAAGACAAAGGATAGAGAGATAGTGCATATGGCTTTTGGGGAATTGTGCCTTTTAAAAACAACGCTTTTTCTTGAAAACAATGCTTCTTTAAACTTCTTTTTTAAAATAGTTTCAAAAACTTTTATCTAGTCTAGTAAACCGTGCTCTGATACCAAGTGAAACACCCCACCTCCATTAAGGTCAGTCACAAAGGGAATGCCTTAACTTTGGTGGAGGTTTTTATGTAAAAGTCGCAGATAAACACAAGACAGACATATATAAACACATATATATAAGCAGCGGAAAACAAACAGACTTTTTATTTCATAAATACGTGTTCATACAAAATATTTCCATAACCGTCACATAATAACTTCCAAAACATTACATCGTCATTTCTGTCTTGGTTATTAAATAAAGAAGCATAAAACATAATTCAAACTGCATAAATCCCCATAGAATGTGTCCAATAGCCATAGCCAAGGAAAGAGAGTCCAAATCGTACATCTACTATCTTGAAGCTTGCAAAGAGTCTGACTAAGTTGGGTTGTTTCCTCCCTGTGGACCTGGGGGAGGAGGGGGGGGGGAACGGAAGAAATGAAGACGAAAGAAAATATGGTCATACATAAAGCCTGATAAGTCTAGTGACTCTTCAGTATGAGAATAAGAAAAAGGGCATGATAAGTATAAACTGGAAATAGGAAAGTATCATGAACTAAGATAAAGCAGTTTTGAATCGAATATACTATGGCACCCCACACTATATCTCTTCACCTACTTGCATTGCCTCAACTGGCACCCCATGATTGAGGTGAAGTGATCCCCTTTCTCTAATGATCGGCTCCTACTCGCATAATCATCTGTGTCTTACGGCCCCCAAAAATTGTAGATACCTATGATGGTCCCACCATGGGGTGTATCAAGTCCCATGGTGGCGGCCCGACACAATTCTAGAATGCATAGGGTATACTACTGGTGCCCCCAGTGCCCTATTTGTCTGCTCCGAAGTGTGTGCACGCCCGCACTCCGTTAGAACCCACACTGTTGCACCCACCGCCGTCGCTTTTGATCGCTTACAGTTAGCCCAGTAATCGTGCCCCCACCCTGTCTAGTTTCAGGGTACCATGATACCTAATTGGGTTACTGCTGAAATGGGTCCCCGTTACTAGGGTTTTCTAGTCAAACATGTTAAGTGGTTAAGTGTCTGTATTTACTTAACCCCACCCATCAGTTTAATTAACATGTTGAATTGGTTTAGCGTTTTAGTTAACTTAACCCTACCATCCTGACTTGTCTTCCCTTAGCTTTTTAAAGCGCCGACCACTCACATTAGACAGGTATTGTTACAGTTACTGGATGTGTCGGTCGGTTCCGGGCAGGTTTACACCGTAACTCAGTCTAACCTCGGGTCCTTATTGGGCTCAATTCTTAACCACTCACATTGGATAGGTATTGTTGTGACTAATGGGCAGCCGGGCAGGTCAGGCTAGGTTTACATCACAACTCAATCCAACATCGTGTTAAGCATACTTGTATTTTCTAAATTTATTTATTTGTCTTTATTACTTGTTATATGTAAATTTGCTAACAATTAAATGTTATGGCCCACTTTCCAAGTTTAACATCTTTGGTATAAGAATTTATACCATTCAAGTGCCACCAATTTTGGCATGTGACAAACTTGCCAATTTCATATATTTTCACCAATTCATGTCAAGTTTCCTATAATTACCAATTTTCCCAACGTTACCCCGTCTAAATATTAGGCTAACAATCTTAGCCTAATTTCTCGTCCGCACGATTTTTAACATATTATATTAGGCTAAAAACTTAGCCTAATTTAGCGTACACAAAATTAGCTTAAAGAAATTCATTAACGTAAGCATGACATAGGTGGAAACTTGGCATTCTTGGCATAGTCAATATGAACATCATATGTGTGAACTTGCAAAATAGTCAACATACATATATGTGAATTTGCAACATAGGCTAAATCAACTTACATACATGTGAACTTGCATTGAAATAGGGGTCTAACCAAATAGGTGCCACATGAATTAGCATATGATTTAGACAACATAAGCCTAAACATGTTTAGATCTAGGCATAACATCGAGCATCACTAGCATATGACAAGAATATAACATGTCCATAAAGTATGTATAATTTCATCGCATGTGTGAACTAGATCCAAATCATGTTTACTACTATAACATGAAACTTGTATTAAAATGGATCTTGGCATGGATCCAATTATGAACTTTGCAACTTTTGTATAAACATATGAGCATGTATACGAACATAATCATTTAGGCATAGAGGTTTTAGCATATATACATGAGCTCTTAACTTGGACATATCACATACAACTTATATAATCACATAAACATATAGGTGTAGATTATAACATGAGCTATACAACTTGCATGTGATGTTGTTTTCATTTGAATGGATCCAACACCAAGTAAATTTAACCACAAACATTCCAACCATTCACAATACAATCATTTCAATACATAGATATGAAACAACATCATCATTATATAATAACACAATTCCATTTCCATTTTACATCAAATCAAATCCTAACTTTTATTCTCATCGAAAAAATCACTATACTTACAACAAACGACGATCTTGTTTTCTTATTTCTGAGTTCTGAATTTGAATTACTTTCCTTTGGGTAGACAAACGTTGTTTTGATTCTTGTTTTAACTTTAATTTGGCTCGTCTCTAAGCTTTCCCTAACTGACGGCTACTCTTAGTTTCCTCCCAGCAGCATGACGGCTCTAGTTCTATATTATTTGTGTGAATTTAGGTTGAGTGTTGAGTTGTATTTATAGAATTTTAGATTGATTCGAGCCGTCAGATGATCACAGAGTGAATCCAGACCATCCATCTCAAGAGAAGCCAATCAGAAAGTGATAAGTCAGCCCTAGTGACACAGCCAAGCTCAGAAATTCGACCAGAAACCGACCAGGCCAGCCAGGGCCAAACCAGGTCGACTGGGCAGGTCGACCCTAGACCCCCTGGTCTACCTGGTGCCGGGGCGGGAATGTTCCCGCCCAGCTAAGTTTAGGTATGTTTTTCGAATTTCGAACTGAATTTGAACTGTTTGAATTTTAAATTGAATTCTGAAACTTCCGGAGGTCATAACTCCTTCATACGGAGTCCGATTCACGCAAACTCGGACTCTATCTCAGGCAGAATTCCGAGACGAGCGCAATGGCGTAACCTATTTCACTTAATTCATTCATTTAGAATTAATTATACTTTAATTTGTTAATTTACAGTTAACAGAAAATTCGGGGTGTTACAATAATGATATTATAATAAGTAGTTTTATTAAAACAATTATAATGGTTAAAACATATAAGATAGTTTATTAAAAATAGTTATAAAATTTTAATAGATAAATAAGTTGAAATTAAATAGTTAATAAGAACAGTTTGAGTACAATAGTTTGATATAAATAATAATTTAGAATTAACAGTCTAATCCGAACAAAATATTTGTATTCCAAAATTCAACATATTATCAATTCAGATTTCAAAACCCCAGTTCAAATAAATTTAAACTTTAATAGTAAAATTTAAATCCTTGGAATTTTCATAAAACTAACTGTATGTAATGAGAAAGCTTCGTTCCCATCAATGGGGACTAGGGCATGGGAACTCCTTATCCGATCTTTTGTTCCCTTCAATCGACTTCTATCATTCTCTTTTTCAGATCCTGATCTCTGCATCTGTACACTCTTGCCTTCCTCCTAGCTTTTCACTTGCAATCTTTGTTTCCTTTCCCTCCTTCTAGCAGTTGTTTCCCTCCTTTATCTTCGCCTCTTTTCCCTCTGAACAACTATTCATTCGCTCTTCAATTAATTTGTTTGCTGAGTTTACTTCAATATCTTCGGATCTGGTCTTCCTTAACAGTAAGTATCCACTTTCGTGCATCCTCAGTCCCCCTACTGACTTCGTTAGCAACGTTTGGTTCAAAGACGCTTGAGTCGTCTTCACATTCGTTGCTTTACACCGATCTGCAAACACATCACAACACTTCGAACATTCCTCCTCGAATTTACTTCGGAGCCACAATCATCGTCGACCCAAAAATATACGTCGTTTGGTCGATATTCAATCCATAGCGTCTAAGCCTTTTCGCTATGAAAAACATACCTCAGCGCATTTCCATCTATAACGTTTAAGAAACGCTGTCACTTTTCTGCCCGGTCCATTATAGAAATGCCTGGTCCATGAGACGCCTGATTAATGGAAATGTCCGGTCCATCAATTCCGTCCAGTCCATGCTTCAAGAAAAACTGCCCGGTCCATGCATCGAAAAACTGCCCAGTCCATGCATAAAAAACTGCCCGGTCCATGCTTCAAAAAACTACCCGGCCCACGCTTCGAAAAACTATCCGGTCCATCACCAGATTACAAGTCCGACCGTCCAAAAGACAAGCTCGATCCATCCAGAAACATACATGTCTGATCCATCAAACATACATGTCCAATCCATCAAACATACATGTCCGATCCATCCATCAAACATACATGTCCGATCCATCGAACATACATGTCTGATCCATCAAACATACATGTCTGATCCATCTAGAAACATACATGTCCGATCCATCAAACATACATGCCTGATCCATCAAACTGCCCAGTCCATCAAACTATACAATCCATCACCAAAACTTTCAATCCATCATCAAAACTTCTGATCCATCCACAAAACTTCCGATCCATACGATCTAACACTTCACGAAGAATATCTATGCAATCATCTCATTCAAATCGACCAATTTCACCAAGCAATCAATAATCATCATACAACCATATAGAATTCACCAAATCATGATAAAACAATGAATCAACAAAATAATAGATCTAAACTTGCATAAACATATGAATTAACATAAAAATTACCGGTTTTAAGTTGCTATATTAGATCCTATGATGATTCATATGAAAATATACTTACCATGATGTAGATCTAGGTGAAACAACTTGAAAATGATGAAGTAATGATCAAATAACTCATATACTTGATTGAATCCGTGTGAGAAATGCATATCACTCACCAAATCTTCAAAACAACACAAAAACACTTGGATCTATATCCGAACAGCAAAGAATTAGCTTCAAACTCTTCGATTTGATGAAATCATTCTTCGATTAATGTAGATCTAGCTTCAAACGATGCAGATCTTCGATTCTCTCATGTAGATCAAGAATTTTAATGGTGGAAAAGTGTATTAGATTGAGCAAGGCAGCCATGGACGATCATCATGGTAAGATAACACAAGCGGAACCTATCGCATAACTCATAGCACAAGGATAAAGTATAATATAACATATACGACAGGCAGCAATAGTAAAGTATCATATATCAAACTTTCACAATATCTTGAAAGATCATCCATACATCAACTTTATATAACATCAAAGTTTGTATAAGAAGCCTCAGTACAAACACTCTCAAACGTCGGAAACAAAGATACTATATAATAGCAAGATAATACGCTAGCCTCCTGCTCGCCGTCGCATAATAACATCGTCCTCACTAGTCACCTGTCACCTGCCACCTAGTTTGTCCATCCAAAACCGGATGAACAGCCTAAGGTAATAATAGGAAAACATAAAACCTTGAGTCAGACAACAGTCTTAGTGAACGACAAAACAACTATCTAGCGTCATCAATAAAGTATATGAGAATAGGTAGATTAACAAACCAATCTGCCACACACCAGAGAAGAACCCAAACCTGTCTTTCTCACATCTGACAGTGATAGCCTTTACAATCCAGCAATTAAGAAACAACAGTTCAATCATGACAACTAGGAGTAACCAAACAATAGCAACACAATCGTCATTCAATAGTAATCATAACAACTAGTTATATTTCACGTAAACCATCCTAATCGAGATCAACATTCCTCAAGCACAAGCTCTAGAGGCCTAAACCAATATCAGACAAGCAACATCTCCTTCGACTTCATACAACTTACTTGAGATGGTATAAGAAAAGCAAACATTACACTCATGACCCTGGCTATCACTGCCTTTCCTGCTTCGAAACCATCGTTAATCGTATGACGGTCACCTGCCATATGTCAAGGGCTAATGGTAAACCCCGGTTCTAGCAAAAACTCCATACGCCTTTATGACTCATATGTTTGTCTCTCAGCCTTCGCATCTCTATCCATCCACCCCGATGACCACTAAGCTCAAATCCCCCTGGAGCAACCATTATCCTTGAACTCAAAATACCCTTGAGTCGTCTTCACATTCGTTGCTTTACACCGATCAACGAACACATCACAACATTCCGAACATTCCTCCTTGAATTTACTTCGAAGCCACAATCATCGTCGAACCAAAAACATACATCGTTTGGTCGATATTCAATCCATAGCGTCTCATCCTCTTCACTATGAAAAATATACCATAGCACTTCAATTTCCATCCATAACGTTTTATAAACGCTGTCACTTTTCTGCTCGGTCCATCATAGAAATGTCTGGTCCATGAAACGCCTGATCCATGGAAATGTCCAGTCCATGAAACGCCTGATCCATGGAAATGTCCGGTCCATCAATTCCGTCCAGTCCATGCTTCAAGAAAAACTACTCGATCCATGCTTCGAAAAACTGCTCGGTCCATGCTTCGAAAACTTGCCCGGTCCATGCTTCGAAAAACTGCCCGGTCCATGCTTCGAAAACTTGCCCGGTCCATGCTTCGAAAAACTGCCCGGTCCATGCTTTGAAAACCTGCCGGTCCATCACCAAAAAACAAGTCCAATCCATCTAAAAGACAAGTCCTATCAATCCAGAAGACCAATCCAATCCATTCAGAAGACCAGTCTGATCCATCCAGAAATATACATGTCCAATCCATCCAGAACATACATGTCTAATCCATCAAACATACATGTCTGATCCATCCAGAAATATACATGTCTGATCCATCAAATATACATGTCCGATCCATCAAACATACATGCCTGATCCATCAAACATACATGTGCGATCAATCAAATATTCATGTTTGATCCATCCAGAAACATACATGTCTGATCCATCAAACATACATGTCTGATCCATCAAACTGCCCAGTCCATCAAACTGTCCAGTCCATCACCAAAACTTCTGATCCATCATCAAAACTTCCGATCCATCCTCAAAACTTCTGATCCATACGATCTAATACTTCACGAAGAATATCTATGCAATCAACTCATCCAAATCAACCAATTTCACTCAAGAAATCAATAAACATCATACAACCATATAGAATTCACCAAATCATGATAAAGCAATGAATCAACAAAATAATAGATCTAAACTTGCATAAACAGATGAATTAACATAGAAATTATCGGTTTTATGTTGCTAGATTAGATCCTATGGTGATTCATATGAAATACCATGATGTAGATCAAGGTGAAAACAACTTAAAAATGATGAAATAATGATCAAATAACTCATGTACTTGATTGAATCTGTGTAAGAGATGCATATAACTCACCAAATTTTCAAAACAACACAGAAACACTTGGTTCTAAATCCAAACAACGAAGAATTAGCTTCAAACTCTTCGAGTTGATGAAATCTCTTTTCGATTGATGTAAATCTAGCTTCAAACGATGTAGATCTTCGATTCTCTCATGTAGATCCAGAACTTTAATGGTGGAAAGGTGTATTTGATTGAGAAAGGAGGATCATGATTTGAACCAAATGAGAGAATGAATAAAGTTTAACTATTCTCCATGCCTCTAACCCCCTATTTATAGCCTCCCACCAGCCCACTAATGGGCCTCTCTAAATCAGCCCCCTACTGTTTCAAAATCTTGAACAACAAACCGTGAAACACAAAAATAGTGATTCCTCTCAAACCGCTGAATCAAATATTTAATGCGACCATCTACGGAATTGGCAACACCATTTCCTTTCCAATGAGACTTACCTCAGCACCTGATTCGACCCTAGTCAAAAGTTATGCTCTGTATAAGACTGACAGGGGCAAAATGGTTACAAATAAAATTGGTAAAAATTATGGACATGTCTCACATCCGCATAACCAACATATTAAAATATGAGAATGATCCAACCCACAGGGAATAAACAATTTTTTTTTACGATCTTCCGATACGTAAAATGCGGGCTGTTACATATATCATTTTAACCCACATACCATATTGATTCAACTCATTTCTTAAACCTATACAGTAGTCAGAGTATGTATCATTTCAACCCATAAAGATTTTCCTAAGCCTACGGAACTGAGCAACATAGATATACATAGATAAATTATCACATAGCATCAGTATCATCGTATCGCAAATCATATATCTCAGTGCATGTACGCATCATATATAAATCGTATCATAATGTATCATATACGAAAACTGTACGTATCAAATAAAATGATTTCTAATAGCAATCTTACCCATTTCACAACAATTCATTTGTATTGAATTTAACTGTCATGAACATGTAAGTCAAGTATGAAATAAACTCATCTTTTTGAAGCATGAAAAAGAGACGATGATATAGAGCGACACAGGAGAAATGAAAAAAATCTGAGCACACCCAAGATCGAACCAGTCGGTGACAACGAGACCAAATAGCATAACCAAGCTCTTTTTTTCAGAGTAACAAATCAAGTTTTCCAAATAAGAATCTCTAGAAAATGAATACAAAACAATGCATAGCCAACAACTTCAGTATAGGAAAAAAAATGTGCAAGGTCTTGGTTTCACCAGAAACTCTTTTTATCTAACCTGCTTGTATCCCTCATGCATGTTAAGCTTGTATCTCTCACGCATGCATAACTTGCACCACTGGCACATTCTAATATGAGGACATAGGATCTCACAGATGTAGGGTAAAAAAATTCATTCTTTTTTTAGTAAAGTGAAGGTAGTTTGGAAGCAAGGGAGGCCAAGGAGAAGTTTCGTTGTAACGTCCCAGATTTTTTGGCCATTTTAATTTGGATATTTAAATCGGTTTAAATATCGATTTGGTAATATTAGTGAATTAGTGAATCTTATTGATATATTTCAGGACTTAAAAATAGTTTCCATTTCGAACGACCTCCAATTTTGATGAAACGAATTTTTTTGGAATGCGTACAATTAATTATTGTTATATTTTCAATTTGGAGTCAATCGGAGTTGTTTTATCGGTAAGCGATATTTAAGGATGAACTGACAAATTAAAATATCACCGTTGTGCAAACAGAGTCTGTTTTCGATGAAATTAAAATCGTTGGAACCGGAATGATGAGACATAGCGGTGTAATTATTTTTGTTGAATTTTGAAATTGGTGTTTACCGGTGCAAATATTTAACTGTATCGTAGAATTTACGGTAGAAAAATATAACTGCATGAAAACCAAAGTATTGAGCAGACATTGTGCGCCACTATTTGCTGACAAGGAGTAAATATATTTAAATATTCAAACCATTCCTTCACTCAAAAGGTTTGCATATATATACTACCCCAATTCAACCCAAAATATCGTACAGTAAAACTTTAAAGCTGCCTTGCTTTCACTTCACGTACCACCTATTAGTGTAGCTAGAAGACCTACCTAGCTTGAACCCGTGCCGACCAAGTTGCCTACCAAAAAAAATGTTTTTTTTCCAATTCCTACCTCCCCACGGTACTCATTATATAAATATCCATCCTCTCCTGACTTTTGTTTCAGCAAACAACACTGCCACTGTTTACTAAACTAAACTAATTTTTCACAAGGAAACCACACCCACGAAAAATGAACCCAAACAATAATGAAATGCTGAAGAGTGCGATGGATGGAGCAACCAGCGGAAACCTCCTGTAGCTCGCACGTGTGCTGAGTAGTCAGGAAAGGAAGGCATGCAGCGTTACCTTCTCGCATGCGGGGACAATGTGTAGTTTGATGGCTTCATGGGTTCGCGATGGTCGGAGTTTTGGAACGGGAAGTTCATCACTAGACAGTGCCGCTCGTATAGGGAAAGGAATAGCGGGAGAAGATGACATTCGCATGCATGGATGGGGTTCGTGTATTATGTGTGGGGGACGTTTGGAAATAGGAACCAGGTAGTAAAAAGGGGAGAGGTAGCGCATGTCAAAACTGGTAGAAGTGTGGCTTGAGGTGGTTGTACATGGGGTGTGTGTTTGCGGGAATAGTACATAAGAATGAAGTGGAGAAGTTAACGCAAGTGACAGCAGGAGAGGCCATCGGAAACAGTTCGAAGGATACTGTGGAGGATGGGGGAAGAGCGCGTGAAGGAGCGTTCGAAAGGATTTACACAGTATGTAGTAAATTGGAAGAAGAATTAACTTTGCTATTAAATTATGTTAATCGTTATTTAAATCAAGTTTTATTAAGGGCCTAACTAACGTTTAACCCTGCCTAATCACCATTTCTAATTGCCTAATCCTTGAGTAAATTTGCCTAAGTATGCTTCAGTATGGTCTAATCGGTAGCATACACAAACTGTCTTATAATAAGTAATTTAATAACAAAATATTTAGTTAATTTTATGTATAAATTATATACATAACGTGTTACAGTAAGGTGCCAATATGGTTGATACACAACCTATAGTCTATTGTGACCAAAACCGTTCAGCAGACCCCATTGCAAATTGCAATATTTTGTGCCTAATTGCAATTTAACCGTGCCAATGTGACTTTAAACTATTAATCAACCTTAAACCAACATAAGCTGGATTTATAAATAATTTATTATTAATAATACTAAAGTGGATGCCGTATTAAATTTATAGCATGTAATCGTGTTATCAGATTAGAACGAGATAAGCGGCGGTGGAACCATATTGGAAAGCACCACATTTTGGAATTGGAACAGGCAAAGTTGAAAGAAGCTCGAAGCATGTAATACAAACCGTTTTGACAAGAAATCCAACCAAGGTGAGTTCAACTCTCTCAGTCTATCCCGTTTATATTTTATAAACCAGGTTTTTATTTTGTGTGCAATGATTGCTAATGGTTGATGATTAGATGACTGTTTGCTTGTACTGAATATTTTTGATATTCATGGATTAAATTAAGCATTTGTTTAATTTAACCAAATCAAATTGTTATTTTAACGATTAGATTCCAAACGAGGTAACTTACTTATTGGTTATGTTTATGATAATATAAACGTATTGAATAAATAATTGATTGCTTGATTTGATGTTATTAATTGATTGTTGATGGTTATCAGTTAAACTATTTATTTCTATTTACTGTGATAAATATATTATCGTAACCCATTTTGATGTAGAGAAGGATAGGTTGGAGGAATCCAACCGGATTCCTCAAATATATTGTTATATTATATGACCTATTAACCAATATGATTGAATGATTGTTAATTGTTGAATTAAAATTCAACATTTGTTGGTTATTAAATAATGGGGGATATTGTTTGAGTAGCTGGCGACGGTTGGCCTAAAATGAATCATTTCATAAACGTTGATTTACAGTCAGGAAAATCGATGGAGATAGGTTATAAAAATTTATTTATAACCACAATGAATTTTGAAATCTATTTTATATAGATTATTTGAATCATAAATTATTAAGGGAAATAAATAATTATTTTTATCCAGTAATTATAAACTGAATATATAAAGCAAATTCTTATGTTGGTGAGTTTTATAAGTAGATGAGTAAGGATTATCCAAAGAGTTAAGGTTTGGATTAATCATTTCGAGTTAATTATTAAATGGGATTATTTAATTTAATTAGATTGTTAATTGAATTAAATAGAATTCCTTTTAAATTGATTTTATAAATTTAATTTAAAGAAGGGACTAATGGAATTGGTTAACGGATTAGCCTGATTTTGAGATAACTAAGTCAATTGCTGGAATGAGAATTGGTTATATAAAAACAATTATTAGATTATAAAGTATCGTTAAAGTTAATTATATTTTTTTAAAAATAACCTTTAAAGAGAAATTAACTATATCATTAATAGTTAATGATAAGGTAAGCTTTTTAATATAAAGGAGTTAAGGTAAATATCAGGAATTGATTTGGTAACCGGAACATGATTAATGGAGTCGAATAGAGTATTAAGCACTTGTTATAATAGAACGGATTTTCAGTAAGTTACATGTGTTTATGAGTTATATTCCGGATCAAATTCCTAAAAGTAATTCTATAAAAAAAAGTTTTTTAAAACCAAGTTCTAAATCAAGCGGAAGTCAATAAATTGATTTTGATTAGAAAGGATGTAACGATAAGATTTAGAAACAAATGTTGTAAATATGAAATGTAGTTTACTGAAAACAAACTAAGGTAAGTGGTAAATAAAGGGATGTTATAGTAAATGGAAGTGTTGGAATAATTATTGAAATTCGAGATTTCGTTGATGAACTTATATTTATTCCGAAGATAAGAATGTTGTCGTCTCAAGGTCTAAGAGGTAAATAAAATACCCCAACTTGTAATGACTTCATGATTATCGAAGGATGATATTAGTTTAGAAACGAGGATATTGGAAGTGATTAAAATAAGTATTTCCGTAAAGAATATCATGAATGATAATTCAAAGGATTATAAGTTTTCTGGGAATAAGTGAATGAGTATAATCTATTTTCTATTCTATGATCTTCAACCAACAGGAAAGGTATATGACTTTATTGTTTAAACCCAAAGATTTTGTTATCTTTTATAAATGAACAACTAAAGTGTTTGCGTCACACACAGTAATTTATTCAGTTATGACTGTCCTTCGTAAATGAACAATTAAAGCGTGTGCATCGCACATGGTATTTTACTCTGTTTGTCAGTTTGTTTATATGACATTTATTTGCAATTTATAACCTTTGTCACACTTTGTAAATTATCATTTTATTTATAAGTCTATGCAATTCTGTACTTATTTGAATTAAAAATATGTTTTAATGCAAATTTCAAATGTTAAGCACCATTACTTGTATGAATATAACAAGATAAAATATGCAAATAGGATTTTTCAACTTATATTGTCCATTTTCTATTTCAGAAAATATCATTGATTATATTTGGAGAATAAATTATGAAATCATTTACTTCGTTAATTTGAATTAAACCTATTCAAACATATTACAAGTTGAATAAAAAATTGGAAAGGCGGTAATCCAAATGTCAAAAGTTTTTAGAAATCAAATTAACGACTGTTTAACTAAAGAGGCCAACAAACGCTGTATACTGGACCAGTGAATCCATTTTATTTCTCTATGGATGATGGTTGTTTATTCTGATAGTTAAAACACCGACTACCAAAATTTGGCCAAGTCGATTGTTGGTATGGAAAGACCGGGATCGAATTTATATTCGAAAACCATCCCGACCAACAAATACGTAACTTTGAAGATGATGGTGAAGATGAAGCAATTGAAGATTGTGGATCTTCATAAGCAGAAGGATTACTTGTCGAATATTCTCTGGATTGCAACCAGAGGTTGTCTAACGTGATTCGGTCATGAGTGGGATTTTGCGGATTGCAAGGACTACTTGCTACTGATCCTTTGGATGCGGTAGGAGAGTGCCTTCGGTTCATCCTGTTCATGGATGACTTGTATGGACGAGTGTCTAATAGAGTATTTCCGAATGGTCACGTACATTGATTTCTTCAAATGTGCCCGGTGTATTTTTGAGGTCGTCAATTAGTGATTAAACGAGTCTGATGATGTGGCATTCAAAGTGAATGACAACCAGATGATCAAAAGATAGTAGAACCTCAAGCCTCATCAACCGAGAAATGACAACAAATCGGGCAGGCAGCATGGCTATGTGGGTCGCACCCATTAGGGTGTATAATCACCTTTCTAGAGAAATTCCTTTTGCTTCTTTAATCTATTGATGCTGTCCCTTTTCGGGAAACGGTGGTTTGAGCCCAACCGTTGGTGATATACATTCGATACACTCAAGCGAAATGAGTGGTCGGTCATGTGTGGCCGGGTTGCAAGACGTTCTTGTTGAACCCAGTGTATTCCCCTCTAGAGATACACTATCGGCAGGTGGTTCCATACCTTGTCATAGTGGGAATCCAATCTCCAATAAGCGCCCTCGGTTTTGATTGTATACTATATATGTGGAGCGTGAGATGCAAGCGTTCCACTAAATTGCTATTTATTTGTATTGAGACACTATTATAATATCAGATGATATATATGATTTCAAAATGTTTTGGGTTATAGTAAGGTAAAAACCATCCGTATTTATGTGTGGATTTGGTCTTACTATTATCCTTTTCTTCCAAAAAGTTTCTGAACTTTAAAATCAAGTTGGATGATTCCCCTTAAACTGTGTGAGTTTTTCTCACTCTGGTTCACCAGACTGACCCAGTATTTGTAATGCTTGGGTTAGATCGGGTTGTATAGGTTCAGATTATTGGATATTATGAAGTTCAGAAGACGTGCTGGAGGAGTTCAGACGTATGATTTACCTAGAATATTCCGCTTTGTGCTGTATTTGAGAATAGGTTGTTATAACTGTCCAGATTTTTCTGTGATGTATGTAAGTATATTACTTCAAGCTTTCAATAAAATTATTTATGTATTATATTTTGTTCCGCTGGGATGTGAGACATGTGTTGAGTTGATTCTTCTTCTTATTCTATTCTAATATTTCTTCCTTTTTTTCTCACCCTCTAATTTATTTCTATAAACGTTTCGGTGTTTTCGGTGTTTCGGAAGTCAGCATGAGATACGATAAATGTGTTTATGTTAAATTTCAGGGCCGAAAATCCTACGGGCCGTTATAGTGGTATCAGAGCTATTGGTTGAGTTGTAAACTTGGCTCTGTGGCGTGACTTAGTACAGATAGGGTTAGTAACACCCTAGATTGAGTTTTAATATATATATACGAGAGAGCGTATTTATAGATTTTATATATGTAAATGTTTTGTATTGTGTTATATGATCAGTTCGATTTTGAACTGGCAATTAATACAATATTGTTTTATAAAGAGGGTAAACGAAATAATTTTGCCTAAATTATATTTTTATAGAAAGGAAATAAATTTCTATAATATAATAATATTAGTTGTTTGTTGCTTTGCTTGATTTGATTGGATTTCAAATCGAATTATGAAGTGAAATTGAACTGATTGAGGAAAATCGATTAGTCAATTGAATTGGATAGTTGGAGAGAATTAAATTGGTTATAAACCAATTGGTTAATTCAATATGGAGATGAGAATTAACCTTGAAACGAAATTGAATAATAAAACTTGGAAAATGGAAAATCGACGAAATATATTATAATCGCCTGAATGGAACGTATCGCGCAGCGACCGTTCGCGAATTTTGACCATCAGTGACTTTAAATGGACGTAATGGGAGATCCGACCGTCAGATTCTCCTAAAACTGGAATCGTTGGGTTCGTTCGAAAAGAGCTTTCGAGCGATGATAAGAGATTTGAAATCTAACGGTTAGATTTTATGATATGTCCAAATCGGTTTTGAAAAAGGTCGTTATGGATGCAGTTCGGTGGCCGATATTGGAAACCTAAAGTAAGGGCTTTATTAAAATTATGAAAAATATGTATAAATTATGTAAAATCATAATAAACGATTTGAAATGGTTTTGGATGAAATATTCTAAGTTTGTAGAGATATAATATATTTTTATCAGAATAAGTTGTTACCAACTTGAGTAAAAAATTGAAATGATTTAATACAAATGAGGAGATTTTAATATGAAATTATCAACGGCAATTTTAATTTGAAATTAAAATAAAGTCAGAAATTGGATTCTGAAATAGAAGTGAATTGATTAGAAAAATCAATTGGTCAATGGAATTGGATATGAAAGATGAAATATAGCCTGGGTAAGTGAATTAATGTAAGATGAAATTCAAATGGAATTGAATAAAATAAATTTTGAGATTTGAAAATCAAATGGATGATAATGGAAAATCCATCGAATATTGTAACGACCCGGGAAAAAGCGACCTTAGTTATCCGATATACAACACATATCGAACAATCAAAAGTCGAAATTACCGGATAGTCCAAGAAAGAAATTAGAGGGTGAGGATAGATAAGATAGAACTAATAGAATAGAAGAAGAAGAAGAAGACAACAACATCAGAGTAACACGAATCTCACAGCGGAACAAATAAAATATAATATACAACCTAACTTGAAATCAAAAGCAGTATATGTATACGATACCATTATCAGAGTACAATACTTACATCACAGCGGAATAAACAATAGCTATATAATCCTGAAGCCTCCTACTCCAAGCTCTCCAAGTATATCTGTAAAATCCTGACTACTTGACTGCCCGTACAAATTTGGGCACCCAAGAGTTTAGGGAAAACAAAACAAAATAAACCCTGGGTCAGTCATGGGACTGCTGTGAGTAAACTCAAATCACTTGGTTTAACTTTTCAAAATCCTTTTCAAAAGAAAAGATAATCGTAAGACCAATCCACACGTAAACACGGACGGTTTTTACCTTACGATAACCCAAAACACTTTTGGAAATCATATATTATCTGATATTATAATAATGTCTAATCATAAGTAAATAAAATCTAGTAGAACGCTTGCATCTCACGCTCTACATATATAATATACAATCAAACTCGCAGGCACTTATTGGAGACTGGATTCCAACTCGACAAGGTATGGGACCACCTTCCGAACGTGTATCTCTAGAGGCGAATACACTGGGTTCAACAAGAACATCTTGCAACCCGGCCCACACATGACCGACCACTCATTTCGCTTGAGTGTATCGAATGTATATCACCAATGGTTGGGATCAGCAACCGTCTCCCGATAAGGGACAACATTGATAGATTTAAGAACAAAAGGAATTTCTCTAGATAGGTGATCATACATCCTAATGGGTGCGACCCACATAGCCATGCTGCCTGCCCGATTTTTGTCATTTCCCGGTTGATGAGGCTTGAGGTCATAACGTATCTTTTGACAGATCACACCTCCATTACTTTGAATGCCACATCGTCATACCCGCCAAATCACAAATTGATTTCCCCAAAAATACCACGGGTATACAGCTAAGAGAAACGAATTCCTCCGCCACCAAACGTAACTACGTTTGAAGAGATCAACTTACGCGATCCTTTGAATATACTGTCAGACACTCGTCCATTCACGTTTGCCCTGGGACTGGACAAACCGAAGGCACTATTCTGTAAACAGGATAGCCCTTGCATAACTCCGTCTTCAATATTTTCAGCATACTCGATTCGCAACACTTGTGCCAATACGGAGTGGTTCTCTGGATAATAATCCAACCGGTCTCTCCATATTAACAACGTAAAATGGTCCAAAACTTTGATAGTCGGTGAGTTAACCATCAAATGAAAACATGTCTGTGTGCAAACAACGATATTATTTCCAGATGGAAATTCTATCGGTCAATCATCATTTCATTCATTCGTTCATTTCCCTATTCCTGTTGTTTAATGTTTCTTATTCACTATATTTAGAAAATATGTATCATTATCCTTGGAAAACATTTCCATCTCTTGTTTCTATATTCAGAAAACAATTCTGCTTCTCATTTGGAAAACATTTCCAAATCTCTTTCATTTGATTAAAAAGATGTTTGAATAAACATCACTATGCCAACACAAACCCTTACACTTTTTAACTAAATTCACTTAACCACTTTCACTCTCGGACCTTATCCACTTCTTAGTTAAAACTGAAGTCAATCAAGTTGGGGTATAATTACCTCTCATACCTTAACTGAACGACATTTCTAACTTCGAAATAGACAAAGTTCAACTTTCCAATCTTTTAACACACTTCCTTACGTTGCTCTCGGATTCGATTTGTGAATCCACTTCTTTATCAGAAATCACTTGATTATAACAATGGTGTTATAATTCCCTGCATCCGAAATATTATAACTTTAATATGGCTTTCACTTTCTAACTCGAATAAATAAACGAACAACTAATTTATTAACTACTATTCGCATAACTCTAATCTACAACCCTTATTCTATTAACTCTTACTGGATTAATTCTTATTCGGATAACTTGGTTTTGATTAACTTCTCTTGATTTAACTTAATCTGACCAACTTACTTGATCAGCTCGACTTGACTAACTCACTTAATTAACTCGACTTATTTAACTCAACTTGACAAACTCGACTTAATTACTTTTATTAATTTATTGATATTTGATTTAACACAATTCGCTCGACTCTAGATCGCAGCGATCACAATGGTTACGCCTGATTCCCTCAGGAAACATTCGTCCGCCTTAGGCTATTTGCAGCCCTGCGAATTTCGCTAGCAGTCGTGCTTTCTGATAACTTATCTTAAATGACTACTTCTGTTTAACTCTATCTCGAATAACTAAATTCGAGCAAATCTAATTGAATAACTAATATTCCATAAACTTCCTATCGAATAAACTGATATTCGATAACTTTACTTCGAATAACTCTTATTCGATTAATTCTCCTTCGTCCTTATTCAGTTTCAAACATCGACGTGGAAATCGATTTTTACTTCTCTATATAAGTCTTGACTTATATACTCTATTTATCCAAAGATAAATAACTAAATTAATTTATAAAACTTTATTTATAAATTAACCTTCTCACTTTATCTGTTAAAACAGATCTCTCTTAAATTCTCACTTTGAATTCATATTCTGTTTACCCGTGTGCGAAGCACGGGCCTAAATTCTTCCTAGTGTAAAATTCTTCTTTATTACACTTTTATCCATTTCCAAGTACTTCATTATTCTATTAAATTTCTAAATAAATAATTACTTTTCATAACTCAGTTTATTTTCTAGATAAATATCTCTTTTCCTATTTCATTTGAAAATGTTTACAAATATTCTCTTATTATTTCTATTTGTAATTGTTTTACAAATATTCCTCTTTCTATTTTATTTGTAAATGATTTACAAATATTTTCCCTTTTCCATATATTTTAATTTGCAAATGATTTGCAATATTTCCCTATTCCTTATTCCTTCCAATAATTTCCTTTATATTGATTTACAAATATATTTTTCCTCTACATTGGTTTACCAATATTTTTCCTTTATTTTGATTTTACAAATATGATTTTTCCTTTATAAACCCTTTTTCCCTTTATATATAAAATCCGTTGTTTTATATAAATAATCTAATTTCAAATATATTTTGAAATTCTCCCTTTTCACTTTCTCGTATCACTTATGGTGTAAAAATATCCAATCAAAATGATCAGTCATCATCCAAACACACAGAATCAATAACGGATGATATAACACATCATATATCAAAATATATGAAAAGCGGTAAATAAATGTTGAGGAACCCAGTTGGGTCCCTCCGACCTGTTTCCCTGCATCCACAGATGTCAGTCAACATAAATAACATGAGTATAAAATATTCTGATAAACAGAATCAATATTTCGATACGATTTATATATATATCGTTATCGAAATATTCAATCAACTGACTAGCATTTCAACCAAACAGTCAACACACAGCGTTTCAACCAATTTTTATCACTTCTAAAAATACTTTATAAAAATATAAAGCGTTCAGAGTTAGTGAGATTTACTCACATTGGTCGGTTTATCGTTGAATAACGATAATCGGTCATTAATTTGGTTCAGACATTAAATTACACCATAAATCCAAACGAGCTCCAATCCACTTGCGGTCAGTTCCATTGCGTAGTGTTCGTCCATACGATCCCAACGCAATTTACGGTTCGTCAATCTGATTCCGTATGACCAAGTTATAGCATTATGAAGTTTGAACATTTTTAATTAAATAAAACATGGATTTAATCAAAAAAAGAAAAAGACGGGCCTTTACCCTTTATTTCTTCGTCGGCCCATTACTATCCATATCAACCCAACCCGTTCACACTTCTCCTTCCCCATCGAAGAATCCCCGTGACCTGCTCCTTACCTCAAGCCATTTTCGGCACATTCAATCCCCCATTCCTCATCATTCTCGCCATCGAAAATCACAAGACCCCAACCAATCTCCATCTCGTTCAACTCCTCTTCGTTACCGTAACCCTAAAAATCCATCCAACGCCATAAAGAACATCGCGACCCCGAGCTCGGCTACAGGGACATCGACAAATAACATCATCGAATCCATCCCGATTCGGCCAACACATGTCATTCACTCCCTTGAGTTCAAATCCGTACTTGAAAACTTGAATCGATGCTCGGAGGACCAGAAATCGAAAGCCCTAGACCCACTGCTCAAAACTCGAGCAATATATATCTGCATAGAGTATGATAAAACGGGTACTGGACTGAAGATGAGCTCGCCAGGAATCCAAAAATATACATATATTATGATTTTAGGATTTTTGTTGGGTTTTATTTTGATTTTGGAAGTTGAGGTTTTCACTGTAGAAAATTTCTCTAAGTGGCGGCGTATAGTTTTAGTTGTGGAAAAATATCTTAGGGTTAGGCGGATGATAAGGGTATTATATAGAATGGAAATAATATTTTTTTATTCGATTATTTTATTTATTTTTAAGCCAACGCTATTTTTCTATGTCCTCTAAAATTCCTGTGATCACATACAACACCCAAAAATCACGAAAACTGACAAGCACCTCCAGCTCGACATTACGGACCCAACGAAACTTGTTTCATCGAATTCCGACTCCGTTTGCTCACACAGCGTATTTTTAACCATCGAAAATTGACTGTTTTTCACTTCAAAAATTCGTACGGTCGCATACGGACTCCAAATATCACGAAACTTGAAATCTAATAATAAATGGACATTGTGGATCCAACAAAATTAGTTTCGTCGACAACGGAGTTCATTTGCAAAACTAGCTATTTTTAAAGCCCTAAATAGCCCTTTTAAATATATAAATATATTTAAAATCATTTAAAATAAATATTATCGTATATATTCACATACGATATACCACAGCTCTTAAATATTCATATCAGAGTTTATAGCTCGATATTCAAATTCCAGTGTTAAATCGATATTCAATTTATATTGAAAATCCATTTATAACGTAAATAAAGCGTTGCAAAATATAAAGGAATTTCATAGCGACT
Source organism: Allium sativum (assembly GCA_030737875.1). Lineage (NCBI taxonomy): Eukaryota > Viridiplantae > Streptophyta > Magnoliopsida > Asparagales > Amaryllidaceae > Allium > Allium sativum. The sequence goes on from CM060912.1 coordinate 1,029,533,352, forward strand.
ATTTTAAAATTTGATTTGGACGTAAAACAAAATCTACACCACGAAATCTCGATTTTTCTCTTCCATTAGAAAAATATACTCCAACAGCTCCACACGTTTGTTGTTTCACAGAAATCCGACTTAAAACAGATTTTGTATATCCAGTTGAAGTTCAAATCGCCAAATAGCGAACTGTCGCGCCATTTCAAGCCCTATTATAATTATAATATGAATTATATATATTCAAACTGACGTATATAATTATATTCGTCAAAAAAATCCAATATAAACTGAATTATATATTTTATATTGCCCATTCACAATATTGTGAATTTCACTATTTCTGACTATTTCAGAAATAAATATATTATTCTATTATTTAATTTAATTTAATTAAATATTCCATAAAATTACATTCAACGACCATTATATTCTCTAAATCACTATATAAATAATTAAATAAATTAATATTATATAGCTAAAAATACGGGTCGTTACATTCTTCCCCCCTTAAAATAATTTCGTCCTCGAAATTGCTATGGTAGAAAAATGAACTTTATAACTAGGTTAAAATTATTTGTTTACTCCGGTTTCACTAAACCAATTTATTTTAATAAATTTAATAATTTATTTCTATAAACGAAAATTTTCAAAAATTCTGAAAATTTTCTAACACCTGAAATTCTGAAAAATTTCGCCAGCACCTCCTTTGTACTGGTCAATAGTTCAAACTCTAACTCGCCTCTCTAGGCCTTCTTCAACACAAAAGAAAATCAAACAGCCAAGTGGCTTGCCAAACAGGCTCATAAATCTCATCAAACTCATATGATTTGGTTGTTACAAATATTAATCATGTAAGTTCAACCAAAGTGAATGCAGATCAGTAAGTATCAATATTGGATATAATTCCAATGATTTGGTTGTTTTCTATATGGATGTTGAGTTGGTTAGATAAAAATCATCAAATGAGTCAACAAATAAGTTGACTATATTGATATTAAATTCCCGAATAATAAATTGGAAATGAAGACGGTTATGAAATGGAACGGATGATTTGACCATGTTATTGTTATTTGTATTGTAAATAGAGTAAGTGCAGATACGGGAAGGCTATGGAAATTGGCTTGATTGCCAGGATTGAAGTACAGATTGGAAAATGAAGAGTAGTTAATTGATCTGCTTCGAAATTGGAATTAAATAGCCCGACAAATAGGTAAACCTTAATATTTTTGATTGGAGTAATGATTTTTACCCCCTGAGTTGGGTAGCCATTAGATTTTTGGTTTTATTTTGGAGAAGTTAAGGCCCATAGTGGCAGTTGTAGTTATCCTGATCAAGCTGTGTAGAGAAGGTGCTGGCGAAATTTTCGAAAATCTTAAAGAGACTGAATTTGTTTTGATAATAGTTCAAAAATAATTTGAAAATAATCCAGTTCGGAGTATTCTTCTTACGTTGAAATTTCGGGGACGAAATTCTTTTAAGGGGGGACGAATGTAACGTCCCAGATTTTTCAGCCATTTTAATTTGGATATTTAAATCAGTTTAAATATCGATTCAGTAATACTAGTGAATCTTATCGATATATTTCAAGCCTTAAAAATGGTTTCCATTTCAAACGACCTCCAATTTCGAGGAAACGATTTTTTTTTGGAATGCATACAATTATATGTCGTTATATTTTCAAATTGGAGTCAATCAGAGTTGTTTTATCGGTGAGCGATATTTAGGGATGAACCGACAAATTAAAATATCACCATTGTGCAAACAGAGTCCGTTTTCGATGAAATTAAAATCGTTGGAACCAGAATGATGAGACATAGCGGTGTAATTATTTTTGTTGAATTTTGAAATGGGTGTTTACCGGTGCAAATATTTAACTGTAACATAGAATTTACGGTAGAATAATATAACCGCATGAAAACCGAAGTATTGAGCAAACATTATGTGCCACTGCTTGGTGACAAGGAGTAAATATATTTAAATATTCAAACCATTCGTTTGCTCAAAAGGTTTGCAGATATATACTACCCCAATTCAACCCAAAATATCGCACAGTAAAACTTTAAAGCTGCCTTACTTTCACCTCACGTACCACCTATCAGTGTAGCCAGAAGACCTACCTAGCTTGAACCCATGCCGACCTAGTTGGCTACCCAAAAAAATGTTTTTTTCAATGCCTTCCTCCCCACGGTTCTCACTATATAAATATCCATCCTCCCCTGACTTTTGTTTCAACAAACAACACTACCTCTGTTTACTAAACTAAACTAATTCTCCACAAGGAAACCGCACCCACGAAAAATGAACCCAAACAATACTGAAATGCTAAAGAGTACGATGGATGGAGCAACCAACGGAAACCTCCTGTAGCTCGCACGTGTGCTGAGTAGTCAAGAAAGGAAGGCATGCAACGTTACCTTCTCGCATGCCGGGATGATGCGTAGTTTGATGGCTTCATGGGTTCACGATAGTCAGAGTTTTGGAACAGAAAGTTCATCACTAGACATTGTCGCTCGTATAGGGAAAGGAATAGGGGGAGAAGATGGCATTTGCATGCATGGATAGGGTTCGTGTATTATGTGTGGGGGACGTTTGGAAATAGGAACCAAGTAGTAAAAAGGGGAGAGGTGGCGCATGTAAAAACTGGTAAAAGTGTGGCCTGAGGCGGTTGTACATGGCGTGTGTTTGCAGGAATAGTACATAAGAATGAAGTGGAGAAGTTAACGCAAGTGACAGCAGGAGAGGCCACTGGAAACAGTTCGAAGGTTACTGTGGAGGATGGGGGAAGAACGCGTGAAGGATCGTTCGAAAGGAAATACACAGCAAGTAGTAAATTGGAAGAAGAATTAACTTTAATATTAAAGTATGCCTGTTATTTAAATCAAGATTTATTAAGTGCCTAACTAACGTTTAGCCCTGCCTAAACACCATTTCTAATTGCCTAATCCTTGAGTAAATTTGCCTAAGTATGCTTCAATATGCTCTAATCGGTAGCATATACAAACTTCCTTATAATAAGTAATTTAATAACGGAGAGGTTTAGTTAATTTTATGTATAAATTATATACATAACGTGTTACAATAAGGTGCTAGTATGGTTGATACGCAACCTGTAGTCTATTGTGACCAAAACCGTTCAGCGGACCCCATTGCAAATTGCAATATTTTGTGCCTAATTGCAATTTAACCATGCTAATGTGATTTTAAACTACTAAGCAACCTTAAACCAACATAAGCTAGATTTATAAATAATTTATTATTAATAGTACTAAAGTGGATGCCGTATTAAATTTATAGCATGTAATCGTGTTATCAGATTAGAACGAGATAAGCGGCGGTGGAACCATATCGGAAAGCACCACATTTTGGAATTGGAATAGGCGGAGTTGAACGTAGCTCAAAGCGTGTAAAACAAACCGTTTTGACAATAAATCAAACCAAGGTGAGTTCAACTCACTCAGTTTGTCCCATTTATATTTTATAAACCGGATTTTTATTTTGTGTGCAATGATTGCTAATGGTTGATGATTAGATAACTGTTTGCTTATACTGAATATTTTTGATATTCATGGATTAAATTAAGCATTTGTTTAATTTAATCAAATTAAATCGTTATTTAAACGATTAGATTCCAAATGAGGTAACTTACCTTGTTGCTTACGTTTATGATATTATAAACGTATTAAATAAATAATTGATTGCTTGATTGGATGTTATTAATTGATTGTTGATGGTTATTAGTTAAATTATTTATTTCTATTTACTGTGATAAATATATTATCGTAACCCATTTTGATGCAGAGAAGGACAGGTTGGAGGAATCCAACTGGATTCCTCAAATATATTGTTATATTATATGAACTGTTAACCAGTATGATTGAATAATTGTCAATTGTTGAATTAAAATTCAACATTTGTTCGTTATTAATCAATGGTTTATATTGGTTGAGTAGTTGGCGACGGTTGGCCTAAAATGAATCATTTTATAAACGTTGATTTACAGTCAGGAAAATCGATTGAGATACGGTTATAAAAATTTATTTATAACCAAAATGAATTTTGAAATCTATTTTATATAGATTATTTAAATAATAAATTATTAAGGGAAATAAATAATTATTTTTATCTAGTAATTATAAACTGAATATATAAAGCAAATTCTTATGTTGGTGAGTTTTATAAGTAGATGAGTAAGGATTATCCAAAGCGCTAAGGTTTGGATTAATCATTTCGAGTTAATTATTAAATGGGATTATTTAATTTAATTAGGTTGTTAAATGAATTAAATAGAATTCTTTTTAAATTTATTTTATAAATTTAATTTAAAGAAGGGACTAATGGAATTTGTTAAGGGATTAACCTGATTTTGAGATAACTAAGTCAACTGTTGGAACGAGAATTGTTTATATAAAAACAATTACTAGATTATACATTATCATTAAAGTTAATTATATTTTAAAAAAAATAACCTTTAAAGAGAAATTAACTATTTCATTAATAGTTAATGATATGGTAAGCTTTTTAATATGAAGGAGTAAAGGTTAATATCAGAAATTGATTTGGTAACAAGAACATGATTAATGGAGTCGAATAAGGTATTAAGCCCTTGTTATAATTGTAAGGATTTTCAATAAGTTACATGTGTTTATGAGTTATATTCCGGATTAAATTCCTAAATGTAATTCTATAAAAAAGAAGAAGGTTTTTAAAACCAAGTTCTAAATCAAGTGGAAGTCAATAAATTGATTTTGATTAGAAAAGACCTAACGATAAGATCTAGAAACAAATGTTGTAAACATGAAATATAGTTTACTGAAAACAAACTAAGGTAAGTGGTAAATAAAGGGATATTATTGTAAATTGAAGTGTTGGAATAATTATTGAAATTGGAGATTTCGTTAATAAACTTATATTTATTCCGAAGATAAGAATGTTGTCGTCTCAAGGTCTGAGAGGTAAGTAAAATACCCCAACTTGTAACGACTTCATGATTATCCAAGGATGATATTAGTTTAGAAACAAGGATAGAGGAAGTGATCAAAATAAGTATTTCCATAAAGAATATCATGAACGATAATTCGAAGGATTATAAGTTTTCTGGGAATAAGTGAATGAGTATAATTTATTTTCTATTCTATGATCTTTAACCAACAGGAAGGGTATATGACTATATTGTTTAAACCCAAAGATTTTGTTATCTTTTATAAACGAACAACTAAAGTGTGTGCATTGCACACGGTAATTTATTCAATTATGACTGTCCTTTGAAAATGAACAATTAAAGCGTGTGCGTCGCACACGGTATTTTACTCCGTTTGTCAGTTTGTTTATACGACATTTATTTGCAATCTATAACCTTTGTCACACTTTGTAAATTATCATTTTATTCATAAGTCTATGCAATTCTGTACTTATGTGAATTAAAAATACGTTTGAATGCAAATTTCAAATGTTAAACACCATTACTTGTATGAATATAACAAGATAAAATATGCAAATAAGATTTTCAACTTATATTGTCCATTTTCTATTTCAGAAAATATCATTGATTATATTTGGAGAATAAATTCCGAAATCATTTACTTCATTAATTTGAATTAAACCTATTCAAACATACTATAAGTTGAATAAAAAATTCGAAAGGCGGTAATCCAAATATCGAAAGTTTTTAGAAATCAAATTAACGACTGTTTGACTAAAGAGGCCAGCTAACGCTGTATACTGGACTAGTAAATCCATTTTATTTCTCTATGGATGATGGTTGTTTATTTTGATAGTTAAAACACCAACTATCAAAATCTGGCCAAATCGATTGTTGGTATGGAACGACCGGTATCGAATTTATATTCGAAAAACATCTCAACCAACAAATACGTGACTTTGAAGATGCTGGTGCAGATGGAGCAATTGAAGACCGTGGATCTTCATAAGCGGAAGGATTACTTGTCAAATATTCTTTGTATTGAAACTAGAGGTTGTCTGACATGATTCAGTAGTGAGTGGGATTTTGCGGATTGCAAGGACTACTCGCTACTGATCCTTTGAATGCGGTAGGAGAGTGCCTTCCTTGTATGGACGAGTGTCTGACAAAGTATTTACAAATGGTCACGTACATTGATTTCTTCAAATGTGCCCAGTGTATTTTTGAGGTCGTCAATTAGTGATTAAACGGATCTGACGATGTGGCATTCAAAGTGAATGACGACCAGATGATCGAAAGAAAGTGGAACCTCAAGCCTCATCAACCGGGAAATGACAAAAAATCTGGCAGGCAGCATGGCTATGTGGATCGCACCCATTAGGGTGTATAATCTCCTGTCTAGAGAAATTCCTTTTGCTTCTTTAATCTATCGATGCTGTCCCTTTTCGGGAAACAGTGGTTTGAGCCCAACCGTTGATGATATACATTCGATACACTCAAGCGAAATGAGTGGTCGGTCATGTATGGCCGGGTTGCAAGACGTTCTTGTTGAACCCAGTGTATTCCCCTCTAGAGATGCACTATCGGCAGGTGGTTCCATACCTTGTCATAGTGGGAATCCAATCTCCAATAAGCGCCCTCGGTTTTGATTGTATACTATATATGTGGAGCGTGAGATGCAAGCGTTCCGCTAGTTTTCTATTTATTTGTATTTAGGCACCATTATAATATCAGATGATATATATGATTTCAAAATGTTTTGGGTTATAGTAAGGTAAAAAACCGTCCGTATTTATGTGTGGATTTGGTATTACTATTATCATTTTCTTACAAAAAGATTTCTGAACTTTAAAATCAAGTTGGATGATTCCCCTTAAACTGTGCGAGTTTTTCTCACTCTGGTTTACCAGACTGACCCAGTATTTGTAATGCTCGGGTTAGACCGTGTTGTACAGGTTCAGGTTATTGGATATTACGAAGTTTAGAAGACGTGCTGGAGGAGTTCAGACATATGATTTTACCTAGAATATTCTGTTGTGTTCTGTATTTGAGGACAGGTTGTTGTAACTGTCCAGATTTGTCTCTGACGTATGTAAGTATATTACTTTAAGCTTTCAATATAATTATTTATGTATTATATTTTGTTTCGCAGCGATGTGAGACGCTGTGTTGTGTTGATTCTTCTTCTTCTTCTATTCTAATATTTCTTCCTTCTTTTCTCACCCTCTAATTTCTTTCTATAAACGTTCCGGTGTTTTCGGTGTTTCGGAAGTCGGCATGAGATACGATAAATGTGTTTATATCGAATTTCGGGGCCGAAAATCTTGCGGGTCGTTACATTCGTTGTCCGAGCAAATATCGAATGAGGCTGCTGCTGCGACGTGGAGGCGGTCTGACAATCGCAGGAAAATAGAAAAGGAAGGATAAACTACAGGAATTTGGTGTCGCTCTTTCTTTACATATATGTGTATATATATATATGTATGTATGTATGTGTGTGTGTGTGTGTGCGCGCGCACGTGTGCCCGCGGGTGAGCATGTGTGCTTTTTATGTGAAGTGGCTTGCCTACAAATAAAAGGGTGTTAGGGTTTCCTTTCCAAGATGAAAAGTATGAGCTTAAATATAAAGTGAATATGAAAGAAAAGGGTCGCGTGAAATAACAAACAAGAGAGAGAAAGAAGGTGCAATGTTTTTAAGTGAAGCAATGTGAACCGACAGGTTTTGACGGACTATTGAATTTCAAGAGCTTCTCAATCTTTTTAAATATGTAAAATTTAGAATTATAGCATTCAAGGAATAAAAAGTGAAATGGACAATAAGGAGAAAACCGGAGAATAAGGTTGTAGCAATATACATATATATATATTAATGGTTATTTTTATGCATTTTTAGGCAAAATTAAGGTTTTGAAGGAATAAACATTTGAATTTTGTGAAACGAAAAATACCGCCTTACTCAGAAAATGGTCTAGTATTTTTAAATAGAAAACACCTAAGTTTCGACAATGATTTTTTTTTTTTTCAAAATGATTTGTTCAAATTTAACTAAATAGCGGACATAACAAATTTGTGTATTCTTCAACGAAATTTATTCCTATGCTAAGTTTAGTTAAATGCATCTCAAATTTGAAATTTCAGATTTAATTTCAAATATTAAAAGTTTAAAGTTAGTTGTGCTATATCGGTTTTCATTAGCGTAAATCAGCCATGTAAATCGATTTAAATAGAGTAAGCGAAATTTGATGTTTTCATTATAAAATTATTTGAATCGATTCAATATAAAAATATTACATTTTTAAGATTAATATTTCAATGTTTTGATATTAATCGATTTCATGTCAATTCAAAACAATCAAGTTTTAAATTAATTAACGATCAATATAGATTCCATTATTCAACTTAAGTGTGTTCGAAATTATATTCAAAATTGACTACAAACATTCAAAATAAATTATAATTTAAAATCTGAAGGTATACTTCAATTACCCATCATATTAGAAAATTGTCCAAAAAATTTAGGTTGTTATGGTCTCCCCCGCTCAAACCTTTCCGTCCCCAAAAAAGAGCAAAGCAGGAAAGTAGTAACTAAGCAGTTTCAATATGTTTGAAAAAATAGTTTGTTACATCTATAACCTTACTTCATTATATATGTTTGAAATGCATTTAGAAAACAAAAAAAATTAGATGTTTCCAAACATTTTGAAATTATAGTTTTAAGTATTCATTCGACATCTCAACTGACAAGACATATCCATCTCACTTTCGAAACCTGAAAACCAACACAAATGATGTTGCAATCATCACCAGTATCATTTTCAAACGACTACTTGTGACTCTATATATATCTAGTATATACAAGATTTGGTACATACATTGTGTATACGTATGCCCAGTATCACTAAATACACGATAGTTCAATCTTAACGTCAAAGAAAATACTCGAAACTCTTCTTTTAGACAAAGTAGATATATTATTATATATAAAAAATACTATAAATAGTTTATTTTAAGCCATTTATTTATTATAAAATCTTGGATAGGGAAACTTATCTCTCTTCCCCACTCATTAATTTATTAAAATTTAACTTCTATCCTTTATTAAATATAATCAACTTAAAGTTTGCAAATGTAATTCATGTAATATTTTAAATACATTTCAAACATATGTATTACTAAAATATATTAGCCTTAAGCTACATTTTATTTAGTACACATATTCATTCTCATAGCCATGTTGGAGCTTACACTTACATTCATTCTTGATTTAGTTTTAAAGCTTATTATTATTTAGAATACCAACTAAGTTCAAATTTATATCCAAATACAGTTCTAGTTTACTTCTAATCCAAAATTTATTAAATCAAATTCACATCAACATTATTTTTCTAGCCTTAATATATGCAAGTTTAAATTTATCTCAATTTTTTTTTCAAACCCAACACTTTCTAAATAGTTGGGTTTAAACTAAAATAATTTCATAAGCATTTTCAAAAATCAAATAAGTGTTCCTATTCCATTTTCTTGAATTCAAATTGGTGCTTCATATTATTAAAGTTAATAATTTCAAGATATCACGTTTATGGAATATAACCGATATTATGCTTATTAGAGAATTGTTATTATTACAGGATAATCTTATATAAAAATTTATGAATTTAACTAATTATTTTATTTACAAATTAACCATCTTATAAATTTCTAAATGCAACACCTTTATATTTACAAAATCTTTTCAAAATACTTTATTATTTCAGTTAATATACTAAATTATTATTACCCTAATTATTAATTCTTTTAAATTTCTTACTAATTCTTAATGTGAGTTATATTTAGAATCATCTTTCATTATTTATTCTATTATGCCAAAGTAAGTCAAAACTTGAGCTAAAGCTGAATAATGAAAGAACGTATTAACAAAATCTATAAAGGAAGTAGATCCTAATTAAAACAGACATGCATATATCCAAGATTTTGGAACTGATCTATCTATTATAATTTCCTAAGATAGATTTAGAACAATGATCATGATTCAAATTCAGGAAGTCCAAATCGAAGAGAACCAAACTAAGGAGAGGAATTTAAATGAAAGAAAGTCTTAGAAAAGGTTAAAATTTAAAACAAATTTAATATCAAAATCCTTTTAAAATCATTTAAAACCATTTTTAAAACTATTTATACTTTTCAAAACCGTTCTCTCAAGAAAGATTCTGCGAATGATTCTACTCATTCTAAGGTATCGCTACCCTATCACTAATGAGTTTTAAACCCCATAATCTATGTTTTTTAATTAAACCAAAGCTCTAATACCATATGTAACAACTGGCTTTTTCTTACCATTTAAGTCGATAATAAAACCAAGTCAAATTGGTTGAAACAAGGGTTGTTATAAGTATGAGGTTTAAATACAAATTCATCACAGAATCATAGACAGATTTAGATACAGAAAACAAAATAGCTCGCAACGGAATTGATAAAATACAATAGTAGTTCATGAAGTTACTAAATAAAAATCTTAAATCTTATTAATAATAATAGAGTTACAAAAAATAAATAAAGCGGAAGTCTAAACATATGCATTTTAATACATAAGGAAGTAATTAGAACCATAGTTAGAGATGATGTCTTCAAGAGTCTCCAGCTCCAAAAGGTGAAATATCAATACTGATACTCGATCTGACCCGATCAATAATGCAAAAATAGTACATTCGGGTCAACACTAACATTCTCATGAAAGTAAATCAACTCAAGTGAAATGTTCGATGAAATGCATCAGCTGAAAGATTGTTTGTGATTTCACTCTTTAAGGATCCGTTAAACTAGGTATTGTATAATAAAATACGCTATTATAATAACGTCTATGGTCAAAAAATATACTGTTGAAAATAGCATAAGTGGAATAACTATTATTATCCTCCCACCATTTATATTGTCGTAGTCTATGCAGATACCATAAAGTCCACCGTAAACTAGTGACTATCAGAGGGTACTCCATAGGTACGACAAAAATCAAAATTTTAGGGGACAAGATCAGGATAATATAACAAGGCAAGACGGCTATACTCAAATGGTAGAATTATACTGGATTGCAGACCCATGCTGATGGTAACGCATAGCCGCAACTACCACCTACCTCGAACAACACTCCCATAATCAAGGGTGGCCACCAATAAATCATAGATAAGAGATAAAATATAGAAGTGTGTCCGATGGGAGGAACGACCTCACTTTGCTTGGGTATGGCTCCTGTTTTAGTCATTTTAACTATAATCTGAAGGTCAAGGCTATCCATCATGGTTTTCTTACTTTATTCTAGTAATGTTCACCAAACCAACCTACTTCATTCTGTATACTCTACCACATGCATAATTGTTAAAGTGGTTCTCGGTATTAGTAGAGAGTATGACAATATCTGGCATTGGTCTTTTTAACAATCAAACACTTATTTCACACCGTACTCATTTATACTTGAAATCATATTTAAAACGTCAGGAATCAAATGACCCAATTATTGGTTTTATATTTAAACAATTAAGTAGAAATATGTTAATGTCATAAGCCCTTTCTTAATTAATTCATTATTAGATTCATTCAACTTCCGGATTCATGTTTACAAATAATTTGTAAACAAGAATTACATTTTTATTTATAATTTCAAATTCGCGAATATCGTTATTCAAACTTTATAGCAAACATTCCAGATTTAGTAGATCGGATTGGAAAGGCTTTATTAATAACAAAATATGTTAAAAATTGTTTAAATTTAAAATAATTTGGATATTTTTTTAATGTAATGTAAAATAGTTTTTATAAAAAAGAGTTTTATTAAAATAGTTATAATGGTTAAAACGTACAAGATAATCTACTAAAAATAGTTATAATTTTTTTTGGCAAAGCCAACCGGTTTTTATAGTGACCGCATACACTTTTATTACACCCAATAATAAATATAAGTATAATAAGAGATTGTGTTGGATCTAGATTAACCCTAGAGGGAGAGGGGTGAATATGGTTTATCACAGTTTTTAACTGAATCAAAAATCTAACGAGATATATAATAATAAACATATCACAAATTATAGTTGAAACAGAAATGCAGAAAATAAATCACACACAGATATACCAAGTTCGGCAAAACCCTTCCTACTGCTGCATTTCTAAGGTTTCTACTAGGTGATAGAACAGATCCCGCATACAAAACCATGTTCACTCGCAAACCCTGCTCCTATTCTAACCCTACGCTCAAAACCGTAGACTGACCGATATTCCCTCGATCAAATTTCCCCTGATTACAACCCTGTAACCAGTAACCCAGATTTTACAGACTCTGTCAACTGTCAGTCAACACCCTGACTGATTCCTAGATTTTACAGACCTAGAAACTATTTTACGATTTTCATATTAAATTACAACAAAACAAATTTAATTAAAAAACAACTAAACAAGAAACCCTAGTTTGAAAAGAAATATAAAACTCCTCTTTAAAACTTAAAACTTGGCTTAGCCAAGTTTAGTTGGTCGGCCCGTTTCATTTCCATTGCTCGATCCCTTTGTCTGTAAAAATGACGGCTCTGTGAAAACAAGAAACTAGGTTTTCTTTGAATCTCCAAATCGCGACTGATTGTATGTTGATTGAATTTCTTCACTGATGTCTTCAAACGTTAGTTGCTCTTAGTGATTCGATGGCTTTGCTATATCGATTTGGGATTGCTCTCTGGCTCAATCGAAACTGTGAGTCTTCTGAAATTTGTTGCTTTGAAAAATTGAACTGATTTTGTGGGTTTCGATCTATATTGCTTGGATTGCTTGTGGTTTCAGTAAAAAATTTTTTTCCTACGATGAAAATGGTAGTAAATATAGGGTAGAATCGAAAGCCTATTTGATATCACTGATTTCAATAAATGACTTGGCCTGAATTTTTTTTTGTGGTTTCCCCTTTTCATTCTCGGCTTGAATTTGAATAGAATGCATTGCCTTGTATGATTTGTGTGATTGAATAAACCCTTGATTTTTGTCCCTCTTGATCATGTCTTTGACACTATAAATGAATTTGCTGCCTTTTGTTGCCTGAATTGAATTCGGCCTTGAACAAAAACTGGACACTAAAATAATTTCGATTTCCCTTTCTGATTGATATGATAAATGACTTGGCCTCATTTTGTTGAATGATTTGTCCCTGATTTGCAGTTTCCTCTTTTGAATTCTCGGCTGATAAAATTGGCTTTAATTCCTTGCATGTATTTCTCTGGACACGAATGAACATGCTTGTGGTCCCTTGAATTTGATTGAATCATTTCCGATTTTTTTTTTTTTTTTTGCTTTCTTGCCATTTTTGTTCTTGTCGAATATGATGTGTAAAATCAGGAAACAAAGCTTTGTCCCACCTTTGCTATTCTGTGAATTTTTAAAATAGATTGTCCAAAAAGGAATTTGATTGTCTTACCAAAACTGATTCATGAATTTGTGAAAACAAAATGAAAACTTGCCAAATACACTTGCTCAATTTTCTGGGAAACAAAAAAAAACCTATTCTTGCCAAAAAAAAAAAAAATTACTTGATTTTCTGAAATCGAATTGAGAGGCTTGAACGCTGATTTCTTGCCTTAACTCCAAACTGGGATTTCTGAAATTATTAATTACTTGCCAAGAAATGATTTGCAGATTTCTGGATATCAAACATTATGTCCAGATTTGCATATTGATTTATTGCCCATGTGATTTCACACCTGAATGCACCCATGCTCCAATATGTTGCTCATTGTCTTGTGCATGTTGTATTACCATATATGTGTACCTCATTGTATTTTGCTTAAAAACATGAACATCTGTATATTCTCTTTCATGTTTGTGCACACTGAAACTCTACTGCCTATGCTTCTTGTTTATGAACCATGTTGTATTTGTTCATCATGACAGATCTGCTGCCATTACTTACAAATGCTTAACTTGTGTCATATTGCTGTTACTATATCATATAGCCCTGTACATGTAGAATGTTGGTCTTGTTCATTTCTGAAAGTTTCACCATGTTGCATTGAATTGCCATATAAGTCCAAGCTGATTTGGATTGACTGACACACTAAACAAATAACCATGTCACTAATGCTTTTGCTGTTGAAACTGCTGCTGACTCTCTTGCTGTTATGCCATGAACATGTATTGTATCAACATGCTTGACCAGTTTGGACTCTGCTATCCTGTTATTCACTTGTCTATGATGTCAATGCCATTTCTATGTACACACTTGCTATCTTGACTGTGCTGACTTGAGTTAAAATCTGCACTGTGCACGCCATGTTTATATTGCTCCATGTTGTGAATACTATCTTGAACCATGAATCTGCCTTGATCACTTTAACCATATACACTTGCATATTAACATGACCTGCACCACTGTTTTGATCTTGAGGTTGTGTAGTTGTGTCATTCATGTTGAGCTGCCTCCACCATGTTTGTGTGTGTGTCCATTTGAGCTTGTTTGTATTGCATTTGCTCCATTTCACTGCTGTGTTGACCATTTTGACCACTGTATGTATACACATATGTGTGTGTATATATATATATATGTGTGTGTGTATATATATATGACTTCATTTTCACTTGCACTGAGTTGAGTTGGTCCATATGGGTGCTCCTCAGTTGCTCGCATTGTATTTTGATTGGTGAGGCAGTGCACACGTGTATATTTATACACGTGTGTATTTGCAGTCGATCAAAGAATTTCATGTCCCTGTACATATACAAACTGTCTGTCTAGACACAGATGAATCAGATCAAGTCATGAAAAATGATGAGAAACACAGCAGAAAACTGAGGCAAATAAAAATTTTAAAAACAAAATTTATATTCACATGTATTCAGTTTTATTCTTGTTGTAGTGTACTATGTGTGTTTCTGTTTTATTTGACAGGTATAAAGACTGGACTGATTGTGCTGTGAAGACAGAAGATTGAAGACTGAAGACAAGAAGGCACTGTGTAGTGTCAAAAAAAATGTATGAGTCTGAAACTGTATATGGGTCAATGTATATATATCAAATGTAACTGTGTATCTGTTGTGTATGTATAACTGAGTGACAATGATTATACCGAGGAGCTGTGAGAGAATTGTACTGATATATGTAATAAACAAATTTGATTGAAATAAAATATTATTTTATTATTGTCAAATGAATTTGTCTATTTTATTCTGTTTATATATAAGTTCAATATGAAGTGAATGTTAAAATAGTGGAGTTATAAATAGTTGTACAGTTTGAGTGTTTTAAATATAATATTATATTTAAATACAATACTGTATGAATATACAAATGTCTGTACAGTCGTATATAAATATTATATTCATGTCTGTGAAGTTATATAGCAGTACAATAACAAACACATTTATATAAATATATATTTGGTTGTTATCATCAAACAAAAATCATATAATTGTGTATACAACACCGTTATATACAACAATCTCACCCTTTTGATGATGACAAACAAATATGAAGATTTTGAATATAATAAAAGTGTTTGAGAGTGAAGAACTGAACTCCCCCTATTTGAAAGCTCCCCCTACAACAGAAAAGAAACTCCCCCTATAACTGTGCACGAGTGAAACGAATGAATAATGAATTTTCAAAATTACAAATATTTATAAAATATTCACTCATAAATCAAAATCTCAACCCATTCTCCCCCTTTTTTTATCATCAAAAGGATACAGAATTTTAAAATATAGATGAAAATTGACAAAAAATATAATTTTAGCATAAGAGGAAGAACGGTCATCATAAATCTCAATCAATCAAACAAAAATCATAATATTCTGAGAACAAACGACATATTTCACATTGTAGATAATGACGGATTTATAATGAAATTTATAAAAATGGGGAGAGTTATAAAAATATGAATATTTTCCAATTATTTTCCAATACAAATTTATAAAATGAAGCACAAAAACAGTGGTGGATTTGGACTATTATTAATAATTCAATTTAAGTGACAAAATCGTATAATCTCAAATCCCAATATCTATCAATCAACAAATCATAATACGTCATAAGATTTCAACACATTTCACAGATTAGAAAGATGGATTGATAGGCTGGTTTTTATATTCTGAGGAGAATTTTAGATTAATTTATATTTATAGCACATTTTTCCTTTTTCTTTTTATTTAAGAGCACACTGACCATGCATAACCAGAGCTTGGATTTTTAAATGAGGTCAGTCGCAACTTAAATTATAAGTTGTCTCATAACCATGCATGACCAGAACTTGAATTTTTAAATGAGATTAGAGACACACTTATGTATTAAATATATATTTATTATTTTCAGCTTTAAATAGAAAAACTCCTCGGTATATACAACCAATATGAAATATAGAAATGTGGTAGGTACAGAAATTGACTGTGAAATAAATTTCTAAATTAATTATATTATGAAATATGATCAATTGTACTGGGATCATTGAAAATTCTCAATTTCACTAATTTTGAATAATAACACAGTCACATTTCCATCACGAATACTTCCACTGTTTATTCAAAATGATATATTTTAAAAAAAAAATAAACTCTCCACATTTATATAAAATTATAACGGATGGCAAAAGGATGATAAGTAATGAAGATGGTCGTGAAATAATTGCCAGTTCAAAGATATTATAATAAATATTCAACCATCATGAAAAATTTGAATAAAATCTCCTTTTGTTGTGAAAATATAATGCAGTCACAATTCATCACAATTTCAAAACCTAATAATAATTTTGATGAATTATAAATATAGTTTGATTTCAATTTCTGAATGAATAATCAATAAATAATTTTAAAATTGAAAATTAATTATAAGAGGAATTATGTAGATCTTTACAAGACAAGAGGGAAAATTTGTACAAGGCAAAAAGTGTGTGTGGATCTATTCAGGATGAAGATTAGAATCTAAGTACAGATGGGTGAAACAAATATAAGGCACTTCTGATACCACTTGGTGTCTCTATTAACTAATTTTAATCACAAAGTCCAAACAGATAGAATTAACAAATTTGCACATTTTCAAAGCAACAGACAAGAATAAGCAACTTTTTGGAACAGTATCATAGCAGCACAGAAAACAATATCACATCAGACTTGTCAGAGAATGGTCACATAAGATCATTCATGATCCTAGATTAGAAATACTGTTTATTTGAAATCATTTGAGGAATATGAAAAACTCTAGATTCAATGAATCGATCACACCAAATTATTTGTTTCACATTCAAGATATGTGTGCGATTCAGTAAATCAATAATTTCAAATGATTTTAAACAAACAGATATTCAAATCAAATAACCATGAAATACCAATAAATTTCAAGACCCAAATTTTTCAAGGAATTTTTCAAAAACAATTTCTAACAAGCACATGAGTAATTTCAGATCATTTACATCAAATTTAAGAGATATTCATGATCCAGAAAATTAAAAAATAATTTATTTGAAATCACTTGAATCAATGTAAAGTTTTGAGATATAATGAATCAGTCACACGAGATTGATAATTTCAAATTTAGAGGCATGTGATGTTCAGAATATCAAGAATTTCAGATGATCTCAAACAAATAAATTTCAACAATAGTGATCATGAATATAAGGTGAATTTCTAGATGTATCACTGTAATTCAAGAAAATTCAAAATATCCAAGCCAATCTGAAAATTTCTGAAATTATCACAAATGATAAGAAGCAGTGTACTGTAATGAGTATAATATTTTAAGCGTTTCCAAAATGAATTGGAAGAAACTCAAAACAGCATAAGTGTGTGAAATTTCAATAATTATTCAGATCTTCAAAAATTTAGAATTCGAAATGACAATGTTCAAGATATGATATTAATGCATCAACACTGTTATGAATTCAGAAAATCAGAAAGTAAACTTCAAAACAAGTGCAGGGATTTACAGGATTGAGTTTAAGATCTGGAAGAGATTAAAAACATAAGAGTTTTATTTAAGAGAAGCAAATTTCTAGGAAAAAACATGACTTATGCAATTGGAAGTTAATAAAGCTCATAAATAAAAAAAATATGGCAGTGATAAATCAAATAAAAAAACTGAAGAAAAGTAGAAGGGGTAGAGGAAGGAATAAACATAGAAAATAAAAGCAGAAAGAATATACAAAGGTGAGTTTAGAGATCATACCTGAAAGCAATTTAAACCAGAATCTCTAACTCAACAGGGGTGGCTAAGGAACTCTGGATGATACAGGAATATTGAGCAGCTCGAATTCAATTCTCTTTTGCAAAGCAGTTCCTCAGCCTCCTTCGGTACCTAACAGTTTAAGAGATCGAGTGGTCTAACAAAATTTGCAAAACCACTCATAGTCTTGTTCACATATTTTGGTACCCAGACTTGTTTGTATAATAATCCATTCGAATCTATCTTCGTACCCTTGGGAACCCAAATCTGTTTGATTTTAATGAAGTTTGTTTTATTTCGTTTTGGGATCCAGAATTGTTTAATTGGATTATTATAAAACAAATTCACATCACGTTTATGATTCAAAAATCCTTTGCGATTATCAGAGTTTGAAATTTCATATTGATTCTTTTGAAAGCAGTTTAAAGGATTTTTAAAATCATTTGAGTTCTGATTTTCAAAAACGTTATTTTTCTCAAAGCCGAGACCACTTTTATTACCAAATGAAAATTGATTTTTCAATAGCATATTCAAAGATTTTTCACCGTTAGAAAATTTAGTCAAAGTCGACTCAAGCTGTTGAATTTTTGTTTTAAGATCACGGTTCTTTTTCATTAAATCCGAACAATGATTTTTAGTGATCTTACATCTTTCAAAATCAGATTTTAAAACCAAATTTTCATCTTTGAGAATTTTGATTCTGGCTTGAGATTCCATGATTTCAGTTTCAAATCGTTTTTGTTTTTCAGACTCAAATTTCTTGGATTTTTCACTCTCATTTTCAAGTTCGTCTAAAATCAAATTTGATTTCAACAAGTTCTCCTTTTCAGCAATTTCAAATTTGGAATTTATATCTGTTTTAAAATTTTCAAATTCCTTTTGCAGAGGGTTACTCAAATTTGACAACTCAGTCTTGTTCTCATTTAAGATCAGATTTTCAAAATTTTGAATATTTTTATTGAGATGAACAAGATTAGTTTTCAATTTCAAACAATTTTTACAAACAGAATTTGAAGAATATTTAACATATTCAAGTTGTAATTCCAAATCATCAATTTTGCTGGTCAACTCAAAATTCTTACATTTCAGAGACTTATTTTTCAGGTGGAATTTATTAACAGATTTCGTTAAGTCAAGACACATGTAAACCAGATCTTCATATGAGAAATTTTCTGTTTCAACATTTGTTGATTCTCCATCATCTGATTCATCTGAAGTTTCATTTGTAAATCCTGTTAAGCAAAACTCTGAATCTAAGTTGACTTTATCGGGTTTTGAGATGTGGTTGTCAGATTTTCCAAACTTCGTATTGAGAGTATCCCAGATTTCCTGTGCAGATAAACAATGACAGATAAGATTAAATTGTACAGTATTAAGATAATCGAATATGATTTTCATAGCACGAGCATTGAAAGTAATATCGACACTATTAAATCCATTGATAACAACATCCCAATATTTAATATTAATAGATTTTAAATAAAATTCCATTTTGGATTTCCAGTTTAAAAAATCTGTTTCATCGAAAATAGTTGGAAATGAACTGGGCTGACTCTCTATCGACTGACAACTAGGAAACACCATTACTCTAGAGTTAACAGAATACCTGCTCTGATACTACTTGTCGTATCTAGATTAACCCTAGAGGGGGGGGGGTGAATAGGGTTTATCACAATTTTTAACTGAATCAAAAATCTAACGAGATATATAATAATAAACAGATCACATTATATAGTTGAAACATAAATGCAGAAAATAAATCACACACAGATATACCCAGCTTCGGCAAAACCCTGCCTACTGCTGCATTTCTAAGGTTTCTACATGTACACTCGCAAACCCTGCTCCTATTCTAACCCTACGCTCAAAACGGTAGACTGACCGATATTCCCTCGATCAGATTTCCCCTGATTACAAACCTGTAACCAGTAACTCAGATTTTACAGACTCTGTCAACTGTCAGTCAACACCCTGACTGATTCCTAGATTTTACAGACCTAGAAACTATTATACGGTTTTCAAAATAAATTACAACAAAACAAATTTAATTAAAAACAACTAAACAAGAAACCCTAGTTTAAAAAGAAATATAAAACTCCTCTTTAAAACTTAAAACTTGGCTTAGCCAAGTTTAGTTGGTCGGCTCGTTTCATTTCCATTGCCCGATCCCTTTGTCTCTGAAAATGGCGGCTCTGTGAAAACAAGACACTAGGGTTTCTTTGAATCTCCAAATCGCAACTGATTGTATGTTGATTGAATTTATTCAGTGATGTCTTCAAACGTTGGATGCTCTCAATGATTCGATGGCTTTGCTCTATCGATTTGGGATTTCTCTCTGGCTCGATCGAAACTGTGAGTCTTCTGAAATTTGCTACTTTGAAAAATTGAACTGATTTTGTGGGTTTCGATCTATATTGCTTGGATTGCTTGCGGTTTTAGTAAAAAAAATTTGCCTGTGATGAAAATGGTAGTAAATATAGGGTAGAATCGAAACCCTATTTGATATCTCTGATTTTAATAAATGACTTGGCCTGATTTTTTTTTTTTTTGTGGTTTCCCCTTTTCATTCTCGGCTTGAATTTGAATTGAATGTATTGCCTTGTATGATTTGTGTGATTGAATAAAACCTTGATTTTTGTCCCTCTTGATCACGTCTTTGACACTGTAAATGAATTTGCTGCCTTTTGTTGCCTGAATTGAATTCAGCCTTGAACAAAAACTGGACACTAAAATAATTTCGATTTCCCTTTCTGATTGATATGATAAATGACTTGGCCTCATTTTGTTGAATGATTTGTCCCTGATTTGCAGTTTCCTCTTTTGAATTCTCGGCTGATAAAATTGGCTTTAATTCCTTGCATGTATTTCTCTGGACACGAATGAACATGCTTGTGGTCCCTTGAATTTGATTGAATCATTTCCGATTTTTTTTTTTTTTTTTTGCTTTCTTGCCATTTTTGTTCTTGTCGAATATGATGTGTAAAATCAGGAAACCAAGCTTTGTCCCACCTTTGCTATTCTGTGAATTTTTAAAATAGATTGTCCAAAAAGGAATTTGATTGTCTTACCAAAACTGATTCATGAATTTGTGAAAACAAAATGAAAACTTGCCAAATACACTTGCTCAATTTTCTGGGAAAAAAAAAATCTGTTTTTGCCAAAATAAATAAATAATATTACTTGATTTTCTGAAATCGAATTGAGAGGCTTGAACGCTGATTTCTTGCCTTAACTCCAAACTGGGATTTCTGAAATTATTAATTACTTGCCAAGAAATGATTTGCAGATTTCTGGATATCAAACATTAAGTCCAGATTTGCATATTGATTTATTGCCCATGTGATTTCACACCTGAATGCACCCATGCTCCAATATGTTGCTCATTGTCTTGTGCATGTTGTTTTACCATATATGTATACATCATTGTATTTGCTTAAAAACATGAACATCTGTATATTCTCTTGCATGTTTGTGCAACTGAAACTCTACTGCCTATGCTTCTTGTTTATGAACCATGTTGTATTTGTTCATCATGACAGATCTGCTGCCATTACTTACAAATGCTTGACTTGTGTCATATTGCTGTTGCTATATCATATAGCCCTGTACATGTAGAATGTTGATCTTGTTCATTTCTGAAAGTTTCACCATGTTGCATTGAACTGCCATATAAGTCCAAGCTGATTTGGATTGACTAACACACTTAATATATAACCATGTCACTCATGTTTTTGCTATTGAAACTGCTGTTGACTCTCTTGCTGTTATGCCATGAACATGTATTGTATCAACATGCTTGACCAGTTTGGACTCTGCTATCCTGCTATTCACTTGTCTATGATGTCAATGCCATTTCTGTGTACACACTTGCTATCTTGACTGTGTTGACTTGAGTTAAAATCTGCACTGTGCACGCCATGTTTATATTGCTCCATGTTGTGAATACTATCTTGAACCATGAATCTGCCTAGATCACTTTAACCATATAAACTTGCATATTAACATGACCAGCACCACTGTTTTGATCTTGAGGTTGTGTAGTTGTGTCATTCATGTTGAGCTGCCTCCACCATGTTTGTGTGTGTGTGTCCATTTGAGCTTGTTTGTATTGCATTTGCTCCATTTCGCTGCTGTGTTGACCATTTTGACCACTGTATGTATACACATATGTATATATACACATATGTGTGTATATATATATAAATATATTTGTGTGTGTGTATATATGACTTCATTTTCACTTGCACTGAGTCGAGTTGGTCCATGTGGCTGCTCCTCAGTTGCTCGCACTGTATTTTGATTGGTGAGGCAGTGCACACGTGTATATTTATACACGTGTGTATTTGCAGTCGATCAGAGAATTTCCTGTCCCTGTACATATACAAACTATCTGTTTAGACACAGATGAATCCGATCAATTCATGAAAAATGATGAGAAACACACCAGAAAACTGAGGCAAATAAAATTTTTAAAAACAAAATTTATATTCATATGTATTCAGTTTTATTCTTGTTGCAGTGTACTGTGTGTGTTTCTGTTTTATTTGACAGGTATGAAGACTGGACTGACTGTGCTGTGAAGACAGAAGATTGAAGACTGAAGACAAGAAGGCAGTGTGTTGTGTCAAAAAAAATGTATGAGTCTGAAACTGTATATGAGTCAATGTATATATATATATAATGTAATTGTGTATCTGTTGTGTATGTATAACTGAGTGACAATGAATGAACTGTACTGAGGAGCTGTGAGAGAATTGTACTGATATATGTAATAAACAAATTTGATTGAAATAAAATATTATTTTATTGTTGTCAAACGAACTTGTCTATTTTATTCTGTTTATATATAAGTACAATATGAAGTGAATGTTAAAATAGTGGAGTTATAAATAGTTGTACTATTTGAGTGTTTTAAATATAATATTATATTTAAATACAATACTGTATAAATATACAAATGTCCGTACAGTCGTATATAAATATAATTATTATATTCATGTCTGTGAAGTTATATAGCAGCACAATAACAAACACATTTATATAAATATATATTTGGTTGTTATCATCAAACAAAAATCATATAATTGTGTATACAACAACGTTATATACAACAGATTGGTGGTAGCTAAGCTACTACAATTTGATTTTAAGGTGAACCGTCCACCGTCTACGACATTTATTGTGGGTCGTCCACGGTATTTACTCAAGATTACAGTAAAGGAGCTAGCTAACACACTAGAGTACTATATTACGTTTAAAACTCCATACAAGGACAAACAAATAAATTGCTGGAAAATTAAATATAACAGCCAAAATTGCATACAAACTTTCCATGCCATGGACAGAGTCACTCTTCACCTAGTATCAATGACACTTAACATCAATTAGTCTCCTTTTTGTCCTAGTGTACATTACAGGGGGGCCTACAATGTACATCACAACAGGCTACCCAAAGAAGGCTATCACCCTGCAAATCGGCTACAAAATAACATCAAAAAGTGGGCAACCCCATCACCGTCGAGAGCGAGCATCCATGAGGTAGATGGAAGGAGATCAACTCAGCCAAAATAGCAAGTACGAGCAATGATTCCATGTAGTTGGCTTAATCTAAGAGGCCCAGAAACCAAAAACAACAAGAATACTGATAATGACGACATATTTCACATTGTAGATAATGACGGATTTACAATAAAATTTATAGAAATGGGGAGAGTTATAAAAATATGAATATTTTCCAATAAAAATTTATAAAATGAAGCACAAAAACGTGGTGGATTTGGACTATTATTAATAATTCAATTTAAGTGACAAAATCATTTAATCTCAAATCCCAGTATATATCAATCAACAAATCATAATACGTCATAAGATTTCAACACATTTCACAGATTAGAAAGATGGATTGATAGGCTTGTTTTTATAGTCTGAGGAGAATTTCAGATTAATTTATATTTATAGCACATTTTTTCTTTTTCTTTTTCTTTTTATTTAAGAGCACACTGACCATGCATAACCAGAGCTTGGATTTTTAAATGAGGTCAGTCGCAACTTAAATTATAAGTTATCTAATAACCATGCATGACCAGAACTTGGATTTTTAAATGAGATTAGAGACACACTTATGTATTAAATATATATTTATTATTTTTAGCTTTAAATAGAAAAACTCCATGGTATATACAACCAATATGAAAGATAGAAATGTGGTAGGTAAAGAAATGAGTTGTGAAATAAATTTCTAAATTAATTATATTATGAAATATGATCAACTGTACCGGGATCATTGAAAATTCTCAATTTCACTAGTTTTGAATAATAACTCAGTCACATTTCCATCACGAATATTTCCACTGTTTACTCAAAATGATAATTTTTTTTTTAAAAAAAAATTAAACTCTCCCCATTTATATAAAATCATAACGGATGGCAGAAGGATGATAAGTAATGAAGATGGTCGTGAAATAATTGCCAGTTCAAAGATATTATAATAAATATTCAATCATCATGAAAAATTTGAATAAAATCTCCTCTTGTTGTGAAAATATATTACAGTCACAATTCATCACAATTTCAAAACCTGATAATAATTTTGATGAATTATAAATACAGTTCAGTTTGGTTATTGATTTCAATTTCTGAATGAATAATCAATAAATAATTTTAAAATTGAAAATCAATTACAAGATGAATTATGTAGATCTTTACAAGACAAGAGGGAAAATTTGTACAAGGCAAAAAGTGTGTGTGGATCTATTCAGGATGAAGATTAGAATCTAAGTACAGATGGGTGAAACAAATATAAGGCAATTCTGATACCACTTGGTGTCTCCATAAACTAATTTTAATCACAAAGTCCAAACAGATAGAATTAACAAAATTGCACATTTTTCAAAGCTGCAGGCAAGAACAAGCAATTATTTGGAATAGTATCAGAGCAGCACAGAAAACAATATCACATCAGACTTGTCAGAGGATGGTCACATAAGATCATTCGTGATCCAAGATTAGAAATACTGTCTATTTGAAATCATTTAAGGAATATGAAAAACTCTATATTCAATGAGTCGATCACACCAAATTATTAGTTTCACATTCAAGATATGTGTGTGATTCAGTAAATCATTAATTTCAAATGATTTTAAACAAACAGATATTCAAATTAAATAACCATGAAATACCAATAAATTTCAAGACCCAAATTTTTCAAGGAATTTTTCAAAAACAATTTCTGACAAGCACATGAGTAATTTCAGATCATTTACATCAAATTTAAGAGATATTCATGATCTAGAAAATTAAAAAAATAATTTATTTGAAATCACTTGAATCAATGTCAAGTTTTGAGATATAATGAATCAGTCACACGAGATTGATAATTTCAAATTTAGAGGCATGTGATGTTCAGAATATCAAGAATTTCAAATGATCTCAAACAAATAAATTTCAACAATAATGATCATGAATATAAGGTGAATTTTTAGATGTATCATTGTAATTCAAGACAATTCAAAATATCCAAGCCAATCTGAAAATTTATGAAATTATCACAAATGATAAGAAGCAGTGTACTGTAATGAGTATAATATATATTTTAAGCGTTTCCAAAATGAATTGGAAGATACTCAAAACAACATAAGTGTGTGAAATTTCAATAATTATTCAGATCTTCAAAAATTTAGAATTCGAAATGACAGTGTTCAAGATATGATATTAATGCATCAACACTGTTATGAATTCATTGAATTAGAAAGTAAACTTCAAAACAATTGCAGGGATTTACAGGATTGAGTTTAAGATCTGGAAGAGATTAAAAACATTAGAGTTTTATTCAACAGAAGCAAATTTCCAGGAAAAAACATGACTTCTGCAATTGGAAGTTAATAAAGCTCATAAAGAAAAAAAATATGGCAGTGATAAATCAAATGAAAAAAACTGAAGAAAAATAGAAGGGATAGAGGAAGGAATAAACATAGAAAATAAAAGCAGAAAGAATATAAAAATTTGAGTTTAGAGATCATACCTGAAAGCAATTTAAACCAGAATCTCTAACTCAACAGGCTTGGTTAAGGAACTATGGATGATACAGGAATATTAAGCAGCTCAAATTCAATTCTCTTTTGCAAAGCAGTTCCTCAGCCTCCTTCGGTACCTAACAGTTTAATAGATCGAGTGGTCTAACAAAATTTGCAAAACCACTCATAGTGTTGTTCGCATATTTTGGTACCCAGACTTGTTTGTATAATAATCCATTCGAATCTATCTTTGTACCCTTGGGAACCCAAATCTATTTGATTTTAATGAAGTTTGTTTTATTTCTTTTTCAGATCCAGAATTGTTTAATTGGATTATTATAAAACAAATTCACATCACGTTTACAATTCAAAAATCCTTTGCGATTATCAGGGTTTGAATTTTCATATTGATTCTTTCCAAAGCATATTAAGGGATTTTTAAATTCATTTTTAGTTCTGATTTTCAAAAACGTTATTTTTTCTCAAAGCCGAGACCACTTTTATTACCAGATGAAAATTAATTTTTCAATAGCATATTCAAAGATTTTTCACCATTAGAAAATTTAGTCAAAGTCGACTCAAGCTGTTGAATTTTTGTTGTAAGATCACGGTTCTCTTTCATTAAATCCGAACAATGATTTTTAGTGATCTTACATCTTTCAAAATCAGATTTTAAAACCAAATTTTCATCTTTGAGAATTTTGATTCTGGCTTGAGATTCCATGATTTCAGACTCAAATCGTTTTTGTTTTTCAGACTCAAATTTCTTGGATTTTTCAATCTCATTTTCAAGTTCTTCTAAAATCAAATTTGATTTCAACAAGTTCTCCTTTTCAGCAATTTCAAATTTGGAATTTATATCTGTTTTAAAATTTTCAAATTCCTTTTGCAGAAGGTTATTCAAATTTGACAACTCAGTCTTGTTCTCATTTAAGATCAGAATTTCATTTTCAAAATTTTGAATATTTTTATTGAGTTGAACAAGATCAGTTTTCAATTTCAAACAATTTTTACAAATAGAATTTGAAGAATTTTTAACATATTCAAGTTGTATTTCCAAATCATCAATTTTGCTGGTCAACTCAAAATTCTTAGATTTCAGAGACTTATTTTTCAGGTGGAATTTATCAACAGATTTCGTTAAGTCAAGACACATGTAAACCAGATCTTCATATGAGAAATTTTCTATTTCAGCATTTTTTGATTCTCCATCATCTGATTCATCTGAAGTTTCATTTGTAAATCCTATTAAGCAGAACTCTGAATCTAAGTTGACTTTATCGGGTTTTGAGCTGTGGTTGTCAGATCTTCCAAACTTCGTATTGAGAGTATCCCAGATTTCCTGTGCAGATAAACAATGACAGATAAGATTAAACTGTACAGTATTAAGATAATCGAATATGATTTTCATAGCACGAGCATTGAAAGTAATATCTACACTATTAAATCCATTGATAATAACATCCCAATATTTAATATTAATATATTTTAAATAAAATTCCATTTTGGATTTCCAGTTTAAAAAATCTGTTCCATCGAAAATAGTTGGAGATGAACTGGGCTGACTCTCTATCGACTGACAACTAGGAAACACCATTACTCTAGAGTTAACAGAATACCTGCTCTGATACCACTTGTTGGATCTAGATTAACCTTAGAGGGGGGAGGTGAATAGGGTTTATCACAGTTTTTAACTGAATCAAAAATCTAACGAGATATATGTTGGATCTAGATTAACCCTAGAGGGGGGTGAATAGGGTTTATCACAGTTTTTAACTGAATTAAAATTCTAATGAGATATAAAAATAAAAAATAGATCACAGATTATAGCAGAAACAGAAATGCAGAAAATAAATCACACACAGATATACCCAGCTTCGTCATAACCCTGCCTACTGCTGCATTTCTAAGGTTTCTACTAGATGATAGAACAGATCCCGCATACAAGACCTTGTACACTCGCGACTCTCGTTCCTATTCTAACTCTACGCTCAAAACCGTAGACTGATCGATATCCCCTCGATCAGATTTCCCCGAATTACAACCCCGTAATCCGTAATCCAGATTTTACAGACTCTGAAACTGACAGTCAACACCGTGACTGATTCCCCCTAGAGATTACAGACTCTAGAACTGCTGGACGGTTTACAGAACAATTTAAAACAATACAAAATAAAATAAAGCTAAACACTAGATTAAAATAAATTTAAATTCCCCTTTAAACATTTGAACTAGACTAGGCTTAGTCAAGAGGAAATAGGCCGGCCCACTCTCTTTTCATTTAGCCATTCTTCTCTTGTTCTCTGGAAAAACAGAAAATGGCGTCGGCTCTCCAAATTGAACTAGGGTTTATGAAATCCACCCAAATCCGAGTCGATTTGCTTGATGAAAGGTTTAATCTCTGTAGCTCGAATAGCTTTGTGGCTTCCTCGAATGATTTGGTGAAATTCTCGATCGAAAACTTTGTGAGTATTCTCTGATTTGAATATTCCTCTTCGAATTCTCGGTTTGTGTTTTTTTTTAATTTGAAACGTTGGGTTTGTTTTCGATTTTATGTCTCCTTGCCTGTGATGAATCTGCGTGTTATATAGGGTAAAATAAAAACCCTGCAACTCTGATTTCGTGAAATGACTTGGCTGAGTTATTGCTTTCCCCCTTTGACATTTTCAGTTGAAATTGGATTTTGCTGTTTTCCCCTTTTGGCAGCGTGATTGAATTTGTGGCCTTGATTGTTTTTGCACGTGTGATTCCTGAATTTGCTTCTTTGGAAATATATTTGAACAATTGACATCAATTTGCTGTGATGATGCCATAATTCGATCACTGAATTGTTGGAAACAAATACTAGCTCATATTTGGAATCAATTTAATAGTCTCCTTGACTGTCTGATTTTCTGGAAGGAAATTTCATGCCAAAAATGTAATTCAGAAAATGTTTTGAGATAACTTTGCGGCCCCAAAAAAAAGTTGCCAGAATGGTTGAGTAATTTCTGTTTTTATAGCTCAGAAATATTTCTGAAAATATTTACTCTTGTCATAAAAAAAAACTGGAAGAAATTCTTGCGTGAAATCAGGAATGAATCTGTGAGTTTTTCTTGCCATTTTTGTTTATGCTGAAAATGAAATTTTCCATTTTGTTTTGCAATAACTTCATGCTGGTCTGAAGTTGAAATGCTATCTGCCTGTTTTGCCATTTTTCTCTGTCCCTCGTCAAAACTGTTTTGGCTCGACACATTTGTGAATTCACCATATGCCATTCTTGTGTTTGCCGAACCATTTGTGTCCATATTAGCTGTTCCATTTTCTTTGAAATGATCCATGCTGAGAGTGTTGTGTCGAATCACATGCACTTGTTTTGCTTGAAACTTGAGAATGGCCAGACTGGCTCCACCATGTTGCACCATTTCTTGAACATGCTGCTCCACTGCTTGAATATGTCACCTTGATCATGAACATGTTGCTGTGTGTACTTGCCTTTGAACCATCTTTGTGTATTTGTCATGAACATTGAATTAAACTGCTCTCGACTTGTTTGCTGCCATATTTGACCTTGCTGTCATGCTTGATCCATGCACCTTATTGCTTTGTTTTGAGTCTTATTACCTATGCAAACCACTTCTTGTTTGCTGAAACTTGACTTTTGACTTGGCTATGATTTGACTATGCAAGCTTGTGCATTTGTACCGATTCATGTTGTGGTGGCATGTACTTGGCTTGTACATATTTGGGTTGCCTCGGCCATGAGCTGTTGCATTATAGTGTTCCATGATGTTTCGCTGCTCTATGTTACTGCCGCATGTCCATACTTGTCTTAGCTGTATACATTCAGTTTTGATACACTTGAACCAATTTGAATTTTGGGCTGATTTGATATGGCTTGACCATATTTTTGCTGTTCCATGAGCTTGAACACTTCATATGTACATATGTATATATATATATACACATATGTGTATATATATATGTATGTATATATGTTTTGCTTTTGAGATGCTCGTCCATGTATGGTATGTCTGTGTGTTGCACTGAGTCGAGCAGGTCCATGTGGCTACTCCTCAGTTGCACACTAATTGGCGAGGCAGTGCACACGTGTATATTTGTGCACGTGTGTACATGCAGCCATCAGACGAGTTTTCCTGTCCCTGCACTGTAATATGTGTATATACATACACATCTATGTGTATACATGTATCGTGCGCGTGCTATATTTATATATCAGATCAAGTCATGAAAAATGATGAGAGACACACCAGAAAACTGAGGCAAATAAAAATTTAAAAAATAAAATTTATATTCGCATATATTCTGTTTCAATTCTATTGCAGTGTACTGTGTGTGTGTTTCATTGTGACAGGTATGAAGATGATGACTGGACTGACAACGAAGTGAAGACTGAAGAATGAAGTCCAGAACAGTGTCAGTTAAAGAGTGTTTGTAACAGTGTATGTATAGATGAAAATGTACAACTGAGTGTAAAATGTGTATGAGTGTTGAATGAGAAATTGTGGGTGTGAAACGTATTGCAATGCTGAGATGTACAAATAGTGGAGTATAAAATTTGTACTGTTTGAACATTTAAATAAAATATTCTTATTTAAATAAAATACTTTGTTAATATTTGAATTTCTGTACAGTCGTATTTTATTTAAATATAAATATTATATTCCAGTCTGTAATGTATAATAACAGTACATTATCAAACACATTAAAAATAAATATTTATTTGGTTGTTATCATCAAACAAAAATCATTTAATTGTGTATACAACACCGTTATATACAACAATCTCCCCCTTTTGATGATGACAAACAAATAAAAGATTTTGAATCCAACAAATGTGTTTTACAGTGAAAAATGAACTCCCCCTATTTATTAGCTCCCCCTACAACAGACAACTCCCCCTATAACTGTGCACGAGTGAAGTGCATGAATTTAATAAATTTTCAAAGTTAAAAATATTTATAAAATATTCACTCATAAATCAAAATCTAATCCATTCTCCCCCTTTTGTTATCATCAAAAGGATACAGAGTTTAAAATACAGATGAAAAAACGACTCAAAATATAATTTCAGCTTAAGAGGAAGAACGGTCATCATAAATCTCAATCAGTCAAACAAAAATCATAATAAACTAAGAACTGGTGGCATATCTCACATTGTAGAGAATGATGGATTTACGATGAATTTTATATAAAATGGGGAGAGTAAAAAAAATGTATTCCAATTATTTTCCAAAAGAAATGAGGTTAAAAAAATGGAATTTGGACTATAATTAATAATTCAATTCAAGTGACAAGATCGAATAACCTCAAATCCCAATACCCATCAATCAGCAAATCATAATATGTCATAAAATATTAACACATTTCACAGATTAGAAAATGGATTGGTAGGCTGGCTTTTATACACAAAAGGAGAATTTCAAGTTTATTTCAATTTATAGCACATTATTCCTTTTTCTTTTATTTTTATTTAAGAGCACACTGACCACGCATAACCAGAACTTGGATTTTTAAATGAGGTCAGTTGCAGCTTAAATTATAAGTTGTCTCTTAACCATGCATGACCAGAGCTTGGATTTTTAAATGAGGTTAGAGACACACTTATATATTAATTATATTTATTATTTTCAGCATTTAAAGAAAAAAACTCCTCAGTATGTAAAACCAATATATGAATGATAGAAAATGGGGTAGGTACAGAGATGGACTGTGAAAATAAATTTCTAAATTAATTATATTATGAAATAAGCTTGACTGTACTGGAAATATTGAAAATTTTCAATTATCACTAATTTTGAAAAATAATATAGTCCCATTTCTATCATAAATAATTTTCACTGTTTTAAAATAAGATGATTTTTCTTAAAAAAAAATAAACTCTCCAAATTAATATTAAATCATGATGGATGACAGACGGGTGATAGATAAAGGAAATGGTCGTGAAATAATTGCCAGTTCAAAGATATTATAATAAATATTCAACCATCATGAAAATCCAAATATATTCTCCTCTTGTTGTGAAACATACTGCAGTCACAATTCATCACAATTTCAAAATTAATAATAATTTTGATGAATTACAAATACAGCACAAATTGGATATTGATTTCAATTTCTGAATGAATAAAAAATAAATAATTTTAAAATTGAAAAACAATTACAAGAGGAATATGCTGATCTATACATGACAAGAGGGAAAAAATGTGTACAAGACAGAAGGAGTGTGTGGATTTATACATGGTGGAGATTTGAATCTAAGTACAGATGGGTGAGACAAAAATAAGGCGCTTCTGATACCACTTGGTGTCTCTATTTACGAGGAATTTTAACATGCTTCTGAACAAGAATGTCATAGACAAAAGAATCTTAAATACAAAGCCCAGTCAGATCAAGCAAATTAATTTCATGTATCAGAGCATGGTATGTATTTGATTCCAAAACAAGCAGTCACCAAAACATATTTTCCAGAACTATAACTGAGCAGCACAAAAATCATTTTCAAAGCTGACTTGTCAAGGAGATGTTCCAAAGATATTTCAAACAGTCAAAGAATGGTTCATGATCCAGGATTAAATATAGTTTATTTTAAATCATTTGAACGAATTGTGAAGATATCCGGATTCAATGAATCAATCACACGGTTTATAAATTTTAGATTCAGAATATGTGTGTGATTCAATAAATCAATAAATTCAAATGATTTTAAACAAACTAGTATTCAAGTCAAATATTCATGAAATACCAATGACATTCAAATCCCAATTCTCAAAGAATTTACACAAATATTTCTGACAAACAGAAGAGTTATTTCAGATCATTTACATCAGAAATGAGAGATATTCATGATCTACACAATTAAACAATAGTTTATTTGAAATCAATTGAATCGATGTCAAGGTTTGAGATATAATGAATCGGTCACACAATATTGATAATTTTAATTTTAAGAAGTGTGTGAAATTCAAAATATCATGAATTTCAGTTGATTTCAAACAAACAAATTCCAAGTAAAATGATCATGAATATAAGATGAATTCCAAGATGTATCACAGATTCAATACAATTCAAAATATCCAAGCCAATCTGAAAAATAATGAAATTATCACAACTGATAAATATTGGTGTGCTGTAATATTTCAAGCTTTTCTAAAATGAATTAGAAGAAACTCAAAACAGCAGTGGTGTGTGAAACTTCATCAAATTTTCAGATCTTCAAAATTTGGAATTCTAATTAACAGTGTTCAAGATTTGACAAGAATACATCAACACTGTTATGAATTCATAAATCAGAAAAAAAAACTTCAAAACAATTGCAGATATTTACACAAATAAATTCAAGATCTGGAAATGATTACAAACACGAGAGTTTTCTACAAATAAAATGAATTTCCAGACAAATATGAGTTTTGCAATTGGAACTTAATGGAGCACAGAATAAACAAAGATATGGCAGTGACAAATCAAATAAAGACAAATAGAAGAAAATAAAATAGAAAGGGGTAGAAGAAGTAGGAATAAACAATAAAAAATATTTACAAGGTTGAGGTCAGAGATCATACCTGATTCACAGAAAACGTTGTGGATCTCTAACTCGTCAGACTTTGGTAAGGAACAGTAGATGATTCAATGATGTGAAGTAGTTTGAATCAGTTTCTCTTTTCAGCACAGTTGTTCCTCAGCCTCCTTTGGTAGATAACTGTTTAGAGGATTGAGTGGTCTAACAAAGGCAGTAAAACCACTCACAGTTGTATTTGTTCGTTTTGGTACCCAAACCTGTTTATATAACAAACCATCAGAATAAACCTTTGTACCCTTAGGAACCCAAATCTGTTTGAATTTCACGAAGTTTGGTTTATTTCCTTTTGGGATCCAGGATTGTTTAGAAGGATTATTATAAAACAATTTCTCATTTTGATTTTGACTCAAAAAACCTTTGAAATTATAAGAGTTCAAATTTTCAAATTGATTCTTTTCAAGATTGTTTGAAGAATTTTTCAAATCATTTGTAATTCGTCTTTCAAAAACATTATTTTTCTCAAACCCAAGTCCATGTTTATTTTGAACAGAAAATTGGTTTTTCAACAACATATTCAAATAATTTTCACCGTTTGAAAAATTAGACAAGATTGTTTCAAGTTGTTGAATTTCAGTTTTAAGATCACCATTTTCTTTCAATAAATCTGAACAACGATTTTTAGTGATCTCACATCTTTTAAAATCAGATTTCAAAACCAAATTTTCATCTTTGAGTAACTTTATTTTGGTTTGGGATTCAGCAATCTCAGCCTCAAAATGTTTTCGACTTTCAGACTCAAATTTCTTGAAATTTTCAATCTCGTTTTCAAGTTCTTTCAAAATCGAATTCGATTTCAACAGATTTTCCTTTTCTGCAATTTCAAGTTTGGAATGAATATTAGTTTTAAAAATTTCAAATTCCTTTTGCAGATGATTGTTCAAATTTGATAACTCAATCTTGTTTGCTTTTAAGACCAAAATTTCATCTTCAAACTTTTGAATATTTTTATTGAGATGAACAAGATTGGTTTTCGATTTCAAACAATTTTTACAATCTGAATCTGAAAGGTTTTTAAAATATTCAAGCCGTGGTTCCAAATCATCAATTTTGCTGTTCAACTCAGAATTCCTAGATTTTAAAGTTTTGTTTTTAGATTTGAGTTTATCAACAGATTTAGTTAAATCAACACACATATAAACCAAATCTTCGTATGAGAAATTTTCAATTTCAGTAACCGTTGATTCTCCATCATCTGATCCTTCTGAATTCTCATTTGTAAATCTTGTTAAACAGAATTCTGAGTCTGAATTGACAATCTGGGGTTTTGAGCTGGAGTTGTCAATTTGACCATACTTCGTATTGAGAGCTGTCCAAATTTCCTGCGCAGTTAAACAATGGGAAATCAGACTGTATTGATTATCATCAAGATGAGAATAAAGAATATGTGTAGCACGAGAATTAAAAACTTTATCTACCATATCGTACCCATTGATAACAACATCCCAACATTTAATATTAACAGATTTTAAATAAAATTCCATTTTGGATTTCCAGTTTAAAAAATCTGTTCCAGTGAAAATAGTTGGAGATGAACTGGACTGACTTTCGCTAGACAGACAACTATGGTTACCCATGACTCTAGAGTTAAAAAAAAATACCTGCTCTGATACCACTTGTTGGATCTAGATTAACCCTAGAGGGGGGGTGAATAGGGTTTATCACAGTTTTTAACTGAATTAAAATTCTAACGAGATATTAAAATAAAAAATAGATCACAGATTATAGCAGAAACAGAAATGCAGAAAATAAATCACACACAGATATACCCAGCTTCGGCATAACCCTGCCTACTGCTGCATTTCTAAGGTTTCTACTAGATGATAGAACAGATCCCGCATACAAGACCTTGTATACTCGCGACTCTCGCTCCTATTCTAACTCTACGCTCAAAACCGTAGACTGATCGATATCCCCTCGATCAGATTTCCCCGAATTACAACCCCGTAATCCGTAATCCAGATTTTACAGACTCTGAAACTGACAGTCAACACCGTGACTGATTCCCCCTAGAGATTACAGACTCTAGAACTGCTGGACGGTTTACAGAACAATTTAAAACAATACAAAATAAAATAAAGCTAAACCCTAGATTAAAATAAATTTAAATTCCCCTTTAAACATTTGAACTAGACTAGGCTTAGTCAAGAGGAAATAGGCCGGCCCACTCTCTTTTCATTTAGCCATTCTTCTCTTGTTCTCTGGAAAAACAGAAAATGGCGGCGGCTCTCCAAATTGAACTAGGGTTTATGAAATCCACCGAAATCCGAGTCGATTTGCTTGATGAAAGGTTTAATCTCTGTAGCTCGAATAGCTTTGTGGCTTCCTCGAATGATTTGGTGAAATTCTCGATCGAAAACTTTGTGAGTATTCTCTGATTTGAATATTCCTCTTCGAATTCTCGGTTTGTGTGTTTTTTTTATTTGAAACGTTGGGTTTGTTTTCGATTTTATGTCTCCTTGCCTGTGATGAATCTGCGTGTTATATAGGGTAAAATAAAAACCCTGCAACTCTGATTTCGTGAAATGACTTGGCTGAGTTATTGCTTTCCCCCTTTGACATTTTCGGTTGAAATTGGATTTTGCTGTTTTCCCCTTTTGGCAGCGTGATTGAATTTGTGACCTTGATTGTTTTTGCACATGTGATTCCTGAATTTGCTTCTTTGGAAATATATTTGAACAATTGACATCAATTTGCTGTGATGATGCCATAATTCGATCACTGAATTGTTGGAAACAAATACTAGCTCATATTTGGAATCAATTTAATAGTCTCCTTGACTGTCTGATTTTCTGGAAGGAAATTTCATGCCAAAAATGTAATTCAGAAAATGTTTTGAGATAACTTTGCGGCCCCAAAAAAAAGTTGCCAGAATGGTTGAGTAATTTCTGTTTTTATAACTCGGAAATATTTCTGAAAATATTTACTCTTGTCATAAAAAAAACTGGAAGAAATTCTTGCGTGAAATCAGGAATGAATCTGTGAGTTTTTCTTGCCATTTTTGTTTATGCTGAAAATGAAATTTTCCATTTTGTTTTGCAATAACTTCATGCTGGTCTGAAGTTGAAATGCTATCTGCCTGTTTTGCCATTTTGCTCTGTCCCTCGTCAAAACTGTTTTGGCTCGACACATTTGTGAATTCACCATATGCCATTCTTGTGTTTGCCGAACCATTTGTGTCCATATTAGCTGTTCCATTTTCTTTGAAATGATCCATGCTGAGAGTGTTGTGTCGAATCACATGCACTTGTTTTGCTTGAAACTTGAGAATGGCCAGACTGGCTCCACCATGTTGCACCATTTCTTGAACATGCTGCTCCACTGCTTGAATATGTCACCTTGATCATGAACATGTTGTTGTGTGTACTTGCCTTTGAACCATCTTTGTGTATTTGTCATGAACATTGAATTAAACTGCTCTCGACTTGTTTGCTGCCATATTTGACCTTGCTGTCATGCTTGATCCATGCACCTTATTGCTTTGTTTTGAGTCTTATTACCTATGCAAACCACTTCTTGTTTGCTGAAACTTGACTTTTGACTTGGCTATGATTTGACTATGCAAGCTTGTGCATTTGTACCGATTCATGTTGTGGTGGCATGTACTCGGCTTGTACATATTTGGGTTGCCTCGGCCATGAGCTGTTGCATTATAGTGTTCCATGATGTTTCGCTGCTCTATGTTACTGCCGCATGTCCATACTTGTCTTAGCTGTATACATTCAGTTTTGATACACTTGAACCAATTTGAATTTTGGGCTGATTTGATATGGCTTGACCATATTTTTGCTGTTCCATGAGCTTGAACACTTCATATGTACATATGTATATATATATATACACATATGTGTATATATATATATGTATGTATATATGTTTTGCTTTTGAGATGCTCGTCCATGTATGGTATGTCTGTGTGTTGCACTGAGTCGAGCAGGTCCATGTGGCTACTCCTCAGTTGCACACTGATTGGCGAGGTAGTGCACACATGTATATTTGTGCACGTGTGTACATGCAGCCATCAGACGAGTTTTCCTGTCCCTGCACTGTAATATGTGTATATACATACACATCTATGTGTATACATGTATCGTGCGCGTGCTATATTTATATATTAGATCAAGTCATGAAAAATGATGAGAGACACACCAGAAAACTGAGGCAAATAAAAATTTAAAAAATAAAATTTATATTCGCATATATTCTGTTTCAATTCTATTGCAGTGTACTGTGTGTGTGTTTCATTGTGACAGGTATGAAGATGATGACTGGACTGACAACGAAGTGAAGACTGAAGAATGAAGTCCAGAACAGTGTCAGTTAAAGAGTGTTTGTAACAGTGTATGTATAGATGAAAATGTACAACTGAGTGTAAAATGTGTATGAGTGTTGAATGAGAAATTGTGGGTGTGAAACGTATTGCAATGCTGAGATGTACAAATAGTGGAGTATAAAATTTGTACTGTTTGAACATTTAAATAAAATATTCTTATTTAAATAAAATACTGTGTTAATATTTGAATTTCTGTACAGTCGTATTTTATTTAAATATAAATATTATATTCCAGTCTATAATGTATAATAACAGTACATTATCAAACACATTAAAAATAAATATTTATTTGGTTGTTATCATCAAACAAAAATCATTTAATTGTGTATACAACACCGTTATATACAACAATATATAATAATAAACAGATCAGAGAATATAGTTGAAACAGAAATGCAGAAAATAAATCACACACAGATATACCCAGCTTCGGCAAAACCCTGCCTACTGCTGCATTTCTATGGTTTCTACTAGATGATAGAGCAGATCCCGCATACAAGACCATGTACACTCGCAAACCCTGCTCCTATTCTAACCCTACGCTCAAAACCGTAGACTGACCGATATTCCCTCGATCAGATTTCCCCTGATTACAACCCTGTAACCAGTAACCCAGATTTTACAGACTCTGTCGACTGTTAGTCAACACCCTGACTGATTCCTAGATTTTACAGACCTAGAAACTGTTTTATGGTTTTCAAAATAAATTACAACAAAACAAATTTAATTAAAAAACAACTAAACAAGAAACCCTTGTTTAAAAAGAAATATAAAACTCCTCTTTAAAACTTAAAACTTGGCTTAGCCAAGTTCAGTTTGTCGGCCCGTTTCATTTCCGTTGCCCGATCCCTTTGTCTCTAAAAATGGCGGCTCTGTGAAAACATGAAACTAGGGTTTCTTTGAATCTCCAAATCGCAACTGATTGTATGTTGATTGAATTTCTTCAGTGATGTCCTCAAACGTTGGATGCTCTCAGTGATTCGATGGCTTTGCCCTATCGATTTGGGATTGCTCTCTGGCTCGATCGAAACTGTGAGTCTTCTGAAATTTGTTGCTTTGAAAAATTGAACTGATTCTGTGGGTTTCGATCTATATTGCTTGGATTGCTAACGGTTTCAGTAAAAAAAAATTGCCTGTGATGAAAATGGTAGTAAATATAGGGTAGAATCGAAACCCTATTTGATATCTCTGATTTCAATAAATGACTTAGCCTGATTTTTTTTTGTGGTTTCCCCTTTTCATTCTCGGCTTGAATTTGAATTGAATGTATTGCCTTGTATGATTTGTGTGATTGAATAAACCCTTCATTTTTGTCCCTCTTGATCACGTCTTTGACACTGTAAATGAATTTGCTGCCTTTTGTTGCCAGAATTGAATTCGGCCTTGAACAAAAACTGGACACCAAAATAATTTCGATTTCCCTTTCTGATTGATATGATAAATGACTTGGCCTCATTTTGTTGAATGATTTGTCCCTGATTTGCAGTTTCCTCTTTTGAATTCTCGGCGGATAAAATTGGCTTTAATTCCTTGCGTGTATTTCTCTGGACACGAATGAACATGCTTGTGGTCCCTTGAATTTGATTGAATCATTTCCGAATTTTTTTTTTGCTTTCTTGCCATTTTTGTTCTTTTCGAGTATGCTGTGTAAAATCAGGAAACAAAGCTTTGTCCCACCTTTGTTATTCTGTGAATTTTTAAAATAGATTGTCCAAAAAGGAATTTGATTGTCTTACCAAAACTGATTCATGAATTTGTGAAAACAAAATGAAAACTTGCCAAATACACTTGCTCGATTTTCTGGGAAACAAAAAAAAAAATCTATTTTTGCCCGAAAAAAAAATCATTACTTGTTTTCTGAAATCGAATTGAGTGGCTTAAATGCTGATTTCTTGCCTTAACTCCAAACTGGGATTTCTGAAATTATTAATTACTTGCCAAGAAATGATTTGCAGATTTCTGGATATCAAACATTAAGTCCAGATTTGCATATTGATTTATTGCCCATGTGATTTCACATCTGAATGCACCCATGCTCCAATATGTTGCTCATTGTCTTGTGCATGTTGTTTTACCATATATGTATACATCATTGTATTTTGCTAAAAAACATGAACATCTGTATATTCTCATGCATGTTTGTGCACAATGAAACTCTACTGCCTATGCTTCTTATTTATGAACCATGTTGTATTTGTTCATCATGACATATCTGCTGCCATTACTTACAAATGCTTGACTTGTGTCATATTGCTGTTGCTATATCGTATAGCCCTGTACATGTAGAATGTTGGTCTTGTTCATTTCTGAAAGTTTCACCATGTTGCATTGAACTGCCATATAAGTCCATGTTGTTTTGGATTGACTGACACACTTAACATATAACCATGTCACTCATGCTTTTGCTGTTGAAACTGCTGCTGACTCTCTTGCTGTTATGCCATGAACATGTATTGTATCAACATGCTTGACCAGTTTGGATTATGCTATCCTGCTATTCACTTGTCTATGATGTCAATGTCATTTCTGTGTACACACTTGCTATCTTGACTGTGTTGACTTGAGTTAAAATATGCACTGTGCACGCCATGTTTATATTGCTCCATGTTGTGAATACTATCTTGAAACATGAATCTGCCTTGATCACTTTAACCATATAAACTTGCATATTAACATGACCAGCACCACTGTTTTGATCTTGAGGTTGTGTAGTTGTGTCATTCATGTTGAGCTGCCTCCACCATGTTTGTGTATGTGTCCATTTGAGCTTGTTTGTATTGCATTTGCTCCATTTCACTGTTGTGTTGACCATTTTGACCACTGTATGTATACACATATGTGTATATACACATATGTGTGTATATATATATATGTGTGCGTGTGTGTGTGTGTGTATATATATATATGACTTCATTTTCACTTGCACTGAGTCGAGTTGGTCTATGTGGCAGCTTCTCAGTTGCTTGCACTGTATTTTGATTGGTGAGGCAGTGCACACGTGTATATTTATACACGTGTGTATTTGCAGTCGACCAGAGAGTTTCCTGTCCCTGTACATATACAAACTGTCTGTCTAGACACAGATGAATCAGATCAAGTCATGAAAAATGATGAGAAACACACCAGAAAACTGAGGCAAATAAAAATTTTAAAAACAAAATTTGTATTCATATGTATTCAGTTTTATTCTTGTTGCAATATACTGTGTGTGTTTCTGTTTTATTTGACAGGTATGAAGACTGGACTGACTGTGCTGTGAAGACAAGAAGGCAGTGTGTAGTGTCAAAAAATAAATGTATGAGTCTAAAACTGTATATGAGTCAATGTATATATATATAAAATGTAACTGTGTATCTGTTGTGTATGTATAACTGAGTGACAATGGATAAACTGTACTGAGGAGCTGTGAGAGAATTGTACTGATATATGTAATAAACAAATTTGATTAAAATAAAATATTATTTTATTGTTGTCAAACGAACTTGTCTATTTTATTATGTTTATATATAAGTACAATATGAAGTGAATGTTAAAATAGTGGAGTTATAAATAGTTGTACTGTTTGAGTGTTTTAAATATAATATTATATTTAAATACAATACTGTATGAATATACGAATGTCTGTACAGTCATATATAAATATAAATATTATATTCATGTCTGTGAAGTTATATAGCAGTACAATAACAAACACATTTATATAAATATATATTTGGTTGTTATCATCAAACAAAAATCATATAATTGTGTATACAACAACGTTATATACAACAGATTGGTGGTAGCTAAGCTACTGCAATTTGGTTTTAAGGTGAACCGTCCACCGTCTACGACATTTATTGTGGGTCGTCCACGGTATTTACTCAAGATTACAGTAAAGGAGCTAGCAAACACACTAGAGTACTATATTACATTTAAAACTCCATACAAGGACAAACAAATTGCTGGAAAATTAAATATAACAGCCAAAATTGCATACAAACTTTCCATGCCATGGACAGAGTCACTCTTCACCTAGTATCAATGACACTTAACATCCATTAGTCTCCTTTTTATCCTAGTGTACATTACAGGGGGGCCTACAATGTACATCACAACAGGCTACCCAAAGAAGGCTATCACCCTGCAAATCGGCGACAAAATAACATCAGAAAGTGGGCAACCCCATCACCGTCGAGAGCGAGCATCCATGAGGTAGATGGAAGGAGATCAACTCAGCCAAAATAGCAAGTACGAGCAATGCTTCCATGTAGTTGGCTTAAGCTAAGAGGCCCAGAAACCAAAAACAACAAGAATACTCATCTCCAAGAAAAATAACAACCCATACTGTAATTACCTCCACGCACAAGATCGGAGTTTTCCCAGAGTGGAAGAAACCACCATCGAACAGTTAAGCTAAGGTCAGAGCCAAAGCTTCTCATAGACAGCGAAAACCCATCCAAAAAAAACCAAACAAAGTGCATATTGGCCACTGTGGACTAAGCAGCAAAAGCTGCTAAACATGACAAAGACTGTGAGCACACGGTAACCATGGTAGACATACCAAACACCAAAACAAGAAACTAACTGCTACCAGAAACGCGGAACTGACACCCATGTACCACCAAAAAGATGAAAAATGAAGTAAACATTGAAGATCCAAAATGCATAAAGAACCATCACAGACAAGGAAAACCATCGACAAAACGCGAACCAAAATGCACTAAAGGGGGTCACCGCTCACCAGGCTTAATCCGCGTTAGACCATAACCAACCATCCGTTCTGTTCAGTTATTCTCTCTCATGTTCTGAAACTGGTCCAACGAGCCGAGCACCCAGAAGGGGAGAACCAGCCACAGGTTGGTTGAGGAGTGGGGATACAACGGCAAAGATATTGCCGTTATAATATTACAACGGCAAAGTCTTTGCCGTTGTAATATTATAACGGCAAACACTTTGCCGTTATAACATTATAACGGCAAAGTGTTTGCCGTTATAATGTTACCCCCCAAAACCCTCGCCGCCTCCCCTCCTCAGATCCATTTCCCTTTCCTCCTTCTTCAAACCCGAAAACCCATATTCCTCCCCCATTTTTCACCCAATTTTCTCCACCAATTCACCAATCCGTCAGTTTTTAACCAAATTAACTAGCTTGTGTGAGATATTAGTTCGAAAATATGGCTAGATTACTAAAAAATTTCGCCAAAAAATTCATGCACGGCGACGATCGTGGCGCCAGCGGGAGTGGTGAAGGTGGTAGTGGCCAACAGCCAGTGCTCGGAATAGAAGACTTACTTGTAGCCGCCGAAAACATAGAGAACGAAGAAGCAGAGGTGCAACAGGGAGGCGATCATCGGGGACGTGGCGGGCGTAGAGGCGGACGAGCAGGCAGGGCACGTAGGGGTGTTGGATCAGTTGCCGCTAGAGAGGGCCAACTCGATGGCTATGTTGATATGAACCTCAGCGCCGC
This sequence comes from Allium sativum, assembly GCA_030737875.1. Lineage (NCBI taxonomy): Eukaryota > Viridiplantae > Streptophyta > Magnoliopsida > Asparagales > Amaryllidaceae > Allium > Allium sativum. The sequence goes on from CM060912.1 coordinate 1,029,576,790, forward strand.
GAAGCTTCCTGCGCTATCCAACTTTCGCATTCTTCCAGATGACGAAGTACACGTTAGCACGCAGTCGAGTTTGGCTGTAAGTATTTTTAATATTATTTACATAGTATTCTTTGAGTGTTATATATTGGGTAGATGGTATAACATTTTGTTGAACCGTTAACAGTCGCGGAATATACGTCCACGTGGTTCGTTAGCGACCACACTTAGATTTTATCATGCACACTTGGCGGGTAAGGAGGGGGTCGCAGGACTGTTACATGCTCTTGGATTTCAATTTTTTCTAGGTAATATTATAGACCTTTTAATGAAATAAGTGGATAATTTAGTAGTCATATTTTATCTTATTGTGCGATTTGCTATTTTAGGAATAAACCATGTTATAAATGCCGATGTCCAATTGTGTGCGGCCATTGCTCTACGGTGGTACAAAACCACCCACACATTTCACTTTCCTTGTGGTGAGTTAGGACTTACACCGCTTGATTTCTCCATGCTTACTGGTATTAGCATTGGAGTAAGTGCTTATCCCCAACTGCCTTATGACGATGGTCGATGGCGTGATCGTGCACTTGTTCATGATCTACTGCCTCATTTGGATGTTTCTGCTACGTCGTATCAGGCAGAAGGCGCTATTAGAGTGAGCGCGATCCGTGCGGCTATGGACAGGATACTCGAGCACTACTCTGTTGATGACGACTTGGAGCTTGCTCGATTATTTGTGTTATACCTTATGGGTAACCTTTTCTTTAGTTCTTCGAGCAGTAGCGTTCCTGTGGGGTTTTTTGCGGTCGCGGCTGAGATAGATGCCGATGGGGCGATTTTATATGATTGGGGCACACCTATCCTTGCATACCTATACAGATGTCTCGACATGCAGTGCACCATCACTGATTCTCAGGTTTCTTTATTTGGATTCTGGGAGTTGTTACAGTATTGGTACTTTGAGTACTCTAGGAACTTTCATTTTATCACCCGTATTGCTGACCCATCGACCTTTTTCCCCCGAATATGCTTTTGGACTGCGGACAACCGGGGGCCCAGAGATATTGAGTCACGCCATGTGTTTCCCGTTGCCCATAACCAGATTGAGCTGAGGATGTATAGGGATCAGATTCTATGGCATCCATTTGAGCAGAGTACATCCATCGATCTTGAGATCATACAGATTGCTAGGATGCTTGCCGGACGGAGATTTCCACTTATATCTTGTCCCGTGGCGCTAGGTGCTTATTGGTATCTTGGTGAGAGGTGCTGGAGACAGTTGTATGACTTCGATGCTATTCCGGATGATCCACACCCACATACTTATCGGTGTATGATTTACCCGACGGAGCAGCTAGATATAGCCAGGACAACAGGCTGGTGGACGGCTGAGAGCTTTGTTATTATCGGGGAGTGTTACCTTACCTTCTGGCGTAGATTTTTCACCGGGTCCTCAGATACGATTACGCATGCAGCATCGATTGATTTAGTAGGGCCATCTGCTATACGACACGACATACGTCCACCTGTTGTCGAGGATGTTACCCAGTCCAGTCAGAGTTTTCGTGCAGCTGATCATGTGGCGGCCGCCAGTCATTTTGGATGGACCATGGCAGTGCCCACCATTGGACCGGATCGTTACATTGACGTGTTTCATCCTCCGGCCCATCACGATTACCCGGATCCTACACAGGTATCATATCATGATCTGTATGATATGCAGATGGGGATTAGGCATACGGGCTATATAGAGCATATGCGTAGCCTAGATTACTATGATGGTGAGCTACGTCGTGTTGCAGAGGAGGCACGACAGCAGCAGGCGCATTTAGAGGCCCAGCTTGAGGCAGAGAGCAAGAGACTTCAGGACTTGCAGATGTATTACCACCATAGGTCTAGTGCTGGGTCCAGTCAGCCTCCAGATGTTGGTGATCATGAGAGACGTCATCGGCGCTGCACACGTCCACGTACACATTCAGATGACTCGGACGAGTGAGTTACTATCACTTTTATGTACTTTCACAGTTGTCAGGTGTGTGGTCCTACTGTTGGAGTAGACATTCTGCATTTTTTGAGTACCAGTGTTATGTACCAGTGTTATGTACTTTTGTTGTATTACCACTGTTATGCATTTTTTGGTCCTACTGTTATGTACTTTTGTTGTTCTACGTATTCCTAGTTGATAGTTGTCTGTTCTTGTTGTTTGAGTAGACGTTCTTGTATTTGTTCACTACCATGATTATGTACTTTCGATGTTTTACGTTTTCGCAGTTGTCAGTTGTATGTTCCTATTGTTTGAGTATGCGTTCTGTATTTTTTGACTACCGCTATTATGTGCTTTCGATGTATTTTGTGTACGTTTTGATTATGTTTCTGTGTAGAGACTACATTTGGTTATGTGTAGACACTGTATTTATGTGTAGAGAATGTTTTTGTGTAGAGCCGGTATCTTCTGTTGTTCTAGTTCCTGTAAGAGTTATTTGGAATGTAATAACGTTTGAATTTGATGTTGAACAAGGTTTCCCTCTTCTCGTGTAGAAATGCAAAATTCTTAAACAGCACGCCAACATAACAAGGTTTACATATAACTCCATATTCTACGCACAAACAGCAAAGTAAATAGACAGTAAAACAACAATAAAATCACAATACCATAAGCCTACTCAGTTCCATAGCGGGTCAACCAACTGTAGCGTAGTTTATACGCTTCGTAACCAACGAACTCCTCACCATACTCGAAAAGGTAACGAGAATCATATGTTGCTTGATTTGTTTTAAATATGTTCTCGTCTTCAACAGTTTCGATAATCTTTGTGTACCGATCACAAGCGTCTGCAAAATGACGATTAGCCATTTGGATTTCAACCGATGTTCGTGTAGTGGGCCGGGAACGATGGTTGTTGTATAGCCTCGTGATCATTGCCCATCTTTCTTCATATGTTAAACCCCCTCCACTTTGCATTAGCAACTCATCTCTCTTTTCAACCTCAATATAGGATTTTACGAGGGCCAGCAAATCCTTAGACGAAAAATCTGGAGTAGGAGAATTATTACAAGCACTATTACTAGGTCGTTGATTTACTGGAGAAGGACGCGGAGCTGTAACCGCTCGATGCTGAATCGCGACGGGCACCTCTTCAACTTGTGTATCATGAACTAAACCCTTTTCGTTATCGTTCACTGAGTTTCGTTCGTACTCATCAAAAATCCTTCCCATTTCTTCATCACTTATTTTTGAATTGTCCATGTAACCTGTGCATCAGTAGAATTAGTAGAGTAACTAGAAGTACGAATTTTGTTGATAATAAACGTTACCTTTAAGAAAACAAGAAAATAAATTTTCTCCCTTTACTCTACAACGGTGCTGCTTGAAGCTGTAGAAGGTATGAGATGGATTATCAGATATGGAGTACTTATAAGGGCAATGTACGACCAACATTTACAATTCAACATACTTGAATACGGTTTACAGGGTTCTCGTGTTATTATGGTTGATTCTGTACAATGTCCGGTCACATCATTGCAATTAAGCTCTTAGTCTGTAGCCACAGGGGGTCGTCCTCGATACACTTTATCACTAAAAAGCAGATTCCCTACAGTGTTCCCTACAGTCGTACCAGTGACCGGTTACATCAGTATTTTGTTTGTTTACCTACACAAGCTTTGAAAATCGCAAAGTGTAGCTAGTGACCATTCACACCATAACTAATATTGCAGCTATATATACATTTGTTACTTAGTCACAACTTACCGCACTCAAACACCTTCGTTCTCATTCTTAGAGCACATCCTTCTATTAGAACTCACTGAAGATGTCTTCGTGGTCATCTTCTATAGACTCCGAGGAACAGGCGTACAACGAAATGAGGCTACAGGAGCTTCAAGACGAATTTCAGTTCCTAAACCAAATTAGACCGCAAACTGAACCGTCGTACGAACAGCTGAACGTTCAACCTCCATATGAAACTCAAGTCCCACCTGTTCAAGTATCATCTGAACAAGTTGTCACTCAGTCAACTCAGGAAGCAAAGTTCCTTCGTGTACCACTGCAGGAACAAATAGTTGATTCCTATCCAGTTCATTGCTACTGCGGGTACGCGGTTGAAGTTGTGGTTCAAGCAGAGGGAAACAATATAGGTCGGCGCATTCAGCGATGCCCAGCCTTTCCAAATGGTTGCAATTACACGGAATGGATAGACCAACCTTTGTGTCCTCGGGGAATAGCATATTGTAACGAACTCGAACGGGAAAATAGACGTGTTCGAAGTGATAATGAGCAATTGCGATTGAACATCAGGCGACGCCCGTAAGACTAAACGTAAAATGCATTTTAATGAAGTTACTAATTCCTACTCCATGCTTTGATTGAGCTAGTTCGCATGTACTATCGTCAATTGTTGTGTCTGTATGAACTATTTCAATGGTGCCATCACATGAAATGTTGGCATTTACTATTAATCTCATGATATTACGTTAGATTCCCTACAGTGTCCGGTCACATCATTGCAGCACGATAAATGGTGCCATCACAAGAAATGTTGGCATGTACTATTAACCTCGTGATATTATGTTAGATTCTCTACATTGTCCAGTCACATCATTGCAGAACGAAAAATGGGTCGTCCACCAGTGCTTTAACCATTTCAATTCACGAAATGGTTACGAAAAATGGGCCGTTCCCAGGTGCCTTATTTCTGCTTGCGACATAATGAAAACAACTATAATATCATGACAACTAGTAGAACTATTGACAAACCATAATCATACAAACTTCAACAACTAGTACAACTATTGAGCAATTGAAACAACTGGAACAATGACAACTAGTAGAACAGAAGGAAATGCCAAACCATAATCATACAAACTACAACAACTGAGCACACCAGCATCAAATTCAAACACGTACACCTACCATGGTTTAGGGAAAGGACCATCTCTTGTCTTACCGGCATTAATCTTGCTCAAGCGTCTTATTTCTGCTTGTGCTTCGAGTGCATACTGACGTCCACGTTCGCAAATGGGAGGGTCAATCCACTCCTTAAAGCAACAACAATCAATGGCATCAGGATAATTCATGTGGTCGTTGAAGGCTTCACAACCGAAAAATCGACGACCGGCATTTGTTTCGGTCTCGTCAACAACAACGACCGACACTTGTCCACAATAGCAAACAGGGTTGGATCCAATCGTCCCTAGTGGCTCGGAAACCTTCCCTTCGCGTACAATTTCTTTTCCAGCTCTTTGATAAACAGAATGAGCATCGTCATTTGAATACTGTTGGTGTTGGGATAGGGGTTTCTTGCTTACACCTTTTTTTCCGCTTCGCTTGGGTGCAGAAGAAGACATTTTTTGGGTTGTACAACTTGAAGTTGAAAAGGTAGTGTGTTAGTGTGGAAGAAGGAGGAGGTAGGTTGATATATAATGGGAGGGATTGCGACCGTTTAAGTAGCCGTTGGGGCGCAACGGCTATAAAATAAAAAAGCAAATAGTTTGCCGTTATATTTTTATAACGGCAAACAATTTGCCGTTATATTTTTATAACGGCAAACTCCTTTATGCATTGGTAACTGCATCTCCTCCTACATATATCGAATGTCGTTTCACTAAAACCCTATCCATCTACTTAGAGCGTAGTCATGCCAATTTCTTATCCATCTTCTTACAATTACACGGACCTTATTTCTGGACCATCAAATCCTAATCCGTCCGCATCTAGAGAACCAACCGAGTGGTATATTGAAATGGAAGAGCGACACAATGACGAGGTGCGACAATTAGAGCTCGAAGCAGGAATGCACGAAATGGAAATAAGCAATCAGCAAGACAATCCAGCACGACAACATGACCGTAGGGCTAACCTTGTAATTCCTCGTGTAAGAGCCACGGTTGAAGAAGGCGAGGTGCAATCCGCAAATATTGTATGCTTTTGTGGTTTTGAAGCACCGCAATTAGTCGTCCGTCATGGAAAAGACGTTGGACGACGATATTATACTTGTCCAGTACGAAACAACGGATGCGAGTTCGGACAGTGGATAGATGATCGCTTTCCCCGTCGAGCAATTACGTATGCTTTGGAACTAGAGGAAGAAATAAGAAAGCTGCGAAATCAAGTTAACGACCTAAGTAATTCAAATTATCGACTCCAACGTGGATTAAATTAGGATTTAAATATTTTATGTTATGCTAATATGTACTGTATCGTTACGCATCCTATCACTTGTATCGTATCGCTTGTATCGTATCACTTGTATCGTTATTTGATGTTACTATGTTCTGCTGTTCTAGTTCCTGTATGTGTTGTTTGAAATGTATTAACGTTTCGTAACCATCTGTAGTTGGTCGACGGACTGTAGCACATTGACTGGTCACGTCTTGCACAGTTCGCATAGTGCAGTCATCTTTTATGTGACAGTGGCGTCATGTCACTCTCTGTCGAGAGTTATTGGAATATAGTCCAGCTCTCAGTCTGTAGCCACAGGGGGTCGTCCTCGATACACTTTATCACTAAAAAGCAGATTCCCTACAGTGTTCCCTACAGTCACATATTGATTCGAAAAATTATGAAATTATGAAATCTAGCAATAACTTGACATCACGGATCCAACAAAAGTGGTTTCGTCGAAATCCGAGGTCATTTGCAAAATTTTCATTTTTAAGGGCCTGAATTCCATAGCGACTGTTAAGAATTTTCAATTGGACATATCTTTTGATTCCCGCTATGAAATCTTGATTTTTCGGATTCGTTGGAAAGATATTCTCGATTAGATCCTAATGTTTTTGGTTTCACTAAAATCCAGATTGTTTTGCACCCGGTACATTCAATTGAAGTTTGAAATCGAATTATCGAACTACCGCGCCATTTTCAATTCTATTTATAATTATATATAATTATTTATATTCTAACGACGACGTATATAATATATACGTTCGAATTATATTCAAAATAAATTTCTCGTCGATATTATTTAAAATATTCTATTTTAAATGTCCAAAATTCACATCACAACAACTGGCCGAATTGACTACTCAATGGCAGAGCCATTATTGGCAACCAATTAGTGCCAACCTTTCACATCACAACAACAGTCCGAATTGAGTACTCAATGACAGAACCATTATTGCCAACCATTTAGTGCCAACCTTTCACATCACAACAACTATCCGAATTGACTACTCAATGACAGAACCATCATGTTGGAACCATTATTGCCACCCATTATTGCCTACATGTACTCTATGTCAGAGATATTTAGTTTACCATCCCTGCTTATATATATCTCTCGTTCGGATACGCTTAGAGATAACAACGAAACTCAACTTATAAAAAAGCAAGCAATGGATCCAAATCTATACTACCATTACTACAAAAACGAGAAGAATCAAACTGATAATTCCGAACTAGAAGTGGAGCAAGAGACGGAGGAGGAGCTGGAACAGCACGCAATGGTTGCGTATTCCAATTATTTCGCTGAAGGCTCAACTAGCAACCATCGGGGTAGCATGCATGGCCGGATTGACCGACGGTATAAGAGAGACTACAAGGATGGACATGAAAGACTAATGAGGGATTACTTCATCGACAATCCAACCTTTGATATAACTTTGTTCCGCCGTCGTTACCGTATGAGTCCGGCTATTTTCTCAAAAATATATCTTAAACTTCACCAGTCAAATCCATATTTCACTTATAGACTGAATGGAGCACAAGAAATCGGCCATTCACCACACATCAAAATCACCTCGGCGTTGAGGATGTTAAGCTATGGAACATCTGGCGATCAAATGGATGAATATTTCAGAATCGCAGCATCAACAGCAATAGAGTGTCTGAAAGAATTCTGTAAAACAGTTGTTGCAGAGTTTGGGAAGGAGTATCTACGGACGCCTGGACCTAACGATATAACCAGGATACTACGCAGGGCAGAAGCCAGAGGATTTCCAGGTATGATTGGAAGTTTAGATTGCATGCATTGGGCTTGGAAAAACTGCCCAACGGGATGGAAAGGAATGTTCACCGGACATAAGAAAGTGCTATCAATGATCCTTGAAGCAGTAGCAACAGACGATTTATGGGTTTGGCATGCTTTTTTTGGAGTCCCAGGTTCATTGAATGATATAAATGTTTTAAAACAATCATATCTTTTCACAGAACTTGCTAACGGATTGTCAACAGATGTTTCATATAAACTTGGTAATATCGAACACAAAACTAGGTACTACCTAGTCGATGGAATATACCCAAAGTGGAGAACTTTGATGCAAGGGTACAAAGTTCCATCAAATGATAAAGAAAGGTATTTCACTGAAAAAGTAGCTAGCTATAGAAAGGACATCGAACGTACGTTTGGTGTTTTACAAGCCCGATTTCATATTTTACGAAATCCTACTCGTTTTCATGATGCAAGAGTGCTTTCAGAAATCATGTATGCTTGTATAATAATACATAACATGATTGTGGAGTCTGAAAGAGGCGGATATAAGAATCAAAAGTCTAATTATCCTGACATGTTTACGGGCTCAAATGCAAAACCCCATAAAGATGTAAACTCAATGGAAGAATATGTTGTTATGGTTCAACACATTGAAGATCAAGCTGCACACTTCCAATTGCGTGACCAGTTGGTGGAACATTTGTGGGCGCATAAAGGAAGGAATAGTCGGAATCAGTAGTTGGTACTAGAACTATGTATCAGTGTGTAGTCGTGTACTATGTATCATTTGAAATATCTATCAGTGCGTACTTGAGTCAATAAATGTGGTTTCCAATCATATTGTAGATTGTATCATTATTTCAACTCAACCCAACATATACAGCTCGTACATAAACAACAACTACTACATTAATACTAGAAACAGGTCACAATCATATTACAACTCACCCCAACATATATAGCTAGTACATAAACACCCACCAGCACATAAATACTACAAACAGTTCACAATCATATTACAACTTAACCCAACATACATAGCTAGTCCATATACGAGCCACTAACGCTTCCGCTTCTGCTTCCTTTGTTTTTTCTATACTCTCCAATCTGCTCGGCTACTAGTTCTTGCTGTAGAGGGGTAAGCTTACTAAAATCACATGTAATCATTTTAACATAATTATTCTCTCGCGCCAAAGCTTTCTGCTCCTCCAGCTTCTTTTCTTCCATGGCTTGTTTCTCCGCATGTTCTTGTCTGCGGAGCTCTCGATCATCCCTAACTGCCTTTTGGAAATCTTCGTCGCTACGGTTTCTTTCCACCGAAAATCGAGCTCTATGCTCTTTTGTTGCCTTAGATGAACTCTCCATTGTTTCCATAAATCTAGCAAACTCTACACCTCGTTGCTCCAGCTGAATTGCCTTGGATCTGCCGACAGGTCGTCCATCACTACTTCCAAATAAAGGGTTTCTTTCTTGCGAACTCGGGCCACTTCCTGGACTAGAATCAGAGTAGTTCATCCTTCTAGCTTTGTTCTGCTGCTCAAACATGAAGTTGCTGGGGTTCTTCCACTTCGACAACCTAGATAGAAGCTCATAACAGTCTTGGAATTTAAATGGATGACCATACTTTTGCTGGTAGGCCTTTCGTGACTCTTCAATCTGTAACACAAAGTGGATATTGTATGAGCGTATGTCATTTCTAACTAATCGATCATAGTATAGTAAGTTATTTTTCAAAGTAATCTACGCTACTTACAACGTCATAAGGTGCAGCACCGCTTTGCTGTCTGTTCTCCAAGGCTGTCAGTATTGCAAGATAGTTCTGACACGCGGCATTCATAACTCTATAACCGCCTCTAAGTGATGCCCATGTTCTATTCCTCGCTTCCAACGAATTGTAGAACTCTGCTACTCTTTCCCAAAATTTCTCACCTTTCATATTATTTCCAACAATGCTGTCTTGTGAAATGCGTATCCACGATTTAGCAAGTGAAACGTACTGCTCGGAAGTAAACTTACATTGTTTTCTTCTTCCATCCGCTGGTATATCTTCCCCTTCAGCATTATCATCCTCAATATCTTCTATTCCGTGATTCGGCTCCGATTCAACTTCGGTTTGGTGTCGTTTACTGAAAATGCTCCTTAAAGACTTCACCTTCTTCTTCTTCTTTTGGTTATATTCGGGACTGATAGGTGCAACGTATTCTTCATTCAATTCTTCAGAATTTGTAACATTTACTTCCTCATTTGCATCTTCCTCCTCCTCCTCCGTAGAAGTCCCAACATTTTCTTCGGTAGTAGGAGAGACATACCCATACGAAAACTGTCTTTGCAGATTTTGCATCGCTTCGCGGTCACGAACCTCGGTCTGTTGCGGAGTTAGGTGAGGTTGTTGACTTTGCTCGGTCTGCATCATCATTGACATATACGACGAATGATCGTCGTACACGCCTACCCCGGGCCGTCGTTGGTAAAACTGTGGCGGGACGGACGATTGGATGGGAGAAAAATTAGGATGATCGAGCGGTTGGTACGGTGGACGGTATGGATAATTTGAATACGGCGAGTAGCCATATTCGTGAGATGGCTGCAACGATTGCTGTTGTTGGATTGACCGTTGCATCGCATACGATGACGAGTGCGGTTGGGACATGAGTTTCTTGTTTATGGTTTTTTTTCCGCTTCGCTTGGGTGCAGACGAAGACATTTTGTTGATGAAGAAGTTGGGAAGGTGGAGTGGTTGTGTGGAGGAGGAAGAAGAAGGAGATAGGGTGGTTTATAGGGAGGAAGTGAACTAGCCGTTTGGTTGCAACGGCTAGTTCTTATAACGGCAAACTGTGTGCCGTTATAAGATTATAACGGCAAACACTTTGCCGTTATAATCTTATAACGGCAAAGTGTTTGCCGTTATAATCTTATAACGGCACACAGTTTGCCGTTATAAGAACCAGCCTCTGTTGGGTGAACCAGCCACGGAGGAGCTCAAAACTAGCCACAGACCAGCCACGGGTGAGTGAACAAGCCACACCTGGTTGCTCCGTGGCTTGTTTAGTAAGTGAACAAGCCATTGTTGGTTGTGCTCTTAGAAATAAACTTCCGAACTACGCAATCGACCAGTTGAAGAACTCGTAAACACAAGTAATTGCTGAAATCTCTACGCAGAGGAAGAAGTGGCTTCAGATGCGATCCAGAGAGGAGATAGTTCAGATCTATTGTGGATGAAGGGAATAGGGTGTCGGCACTCAGATTCAATTACCCATAAATATTAAATCTGAAAGCGATATAATGGTTAAAGGAGGTTTCCACGCACAACTAAAAATTGGATATGAGTTAAAGAGAAAAAAAGAGGAGACGACATCAAAGAGAGTTGCGTCTTTTGTGGAGTTATAATAGCGTGAAAAATGGTAGAAAGAAAAAGAAAATCCCGACGCGATTAACCGTCACCCCCTAAAACGAAGCTTTTTTGTTAATACGATAATTATAAAATGTTAATAGATAAATAAATTGAAATTGAATAGTTATAAAATAATAATTATGAAGATAATTAATAAGAAAATTTAGTTTGAGTACAATAGTTGGATATAAATAATAATTTAAAATTAATAATCCAACCTAAACCAAAGATCTGTATTTCAAAATTTGACGTATTAATAATTCAGATTTTAGATTTTATTACTTAAATCATATCCTTCCAATTCATTTCAAATTTACCTTTAAGTCATGTCTTAATAATTTCAAATCAATTCATTCTCACTTTCCAAATTTCATTGATTCTAAATATTAATTTCAGCTATATTCATACATAAAACATTTACTTAATAAATCAATATCAATTTAATTTGTTCTTTTTAACAAAAGCAATTTCATTAAGTTTTATAATACTAACAAAATCAATATAACACATTTCGTTAATTTTTTAAATCTTATTTAATTTGATATATTCTGTTTCAGTGAAATCTTTTAAACACACTGATTAAATTTCCACTTCTCTTTATCCCTTTTAATTTTAAAGTGTCATGAAAAAAATTATATTTGTATTTTTAAACTATATTTATATATTAATTTTAAAATTTAAATAATATAAACTATAATAAAAGATTATTAAATTACATATAAAACAATTTTAATTATTTAAATTTTAAAATAATGTTATAATTAAAATATTTAAACAAATTTATTAAAACAAAATAAATTTAGAAAATACTTTTTCAAAATGGACCAACAGTGTCCGTACATAGCTCTCTACCATGGCCAAGTAATACAGATATATATATCATTTCAATCTGTGATTAAATTTGAATCCCGGGTATATATTGTTTCAACCTACTTCCCAAATCGATCCAGTTCATTTCCTAATCCTATACAATGGTTCATGTATGTATCATTTCAATTCATAGTGATTTTTCTAAGTCAAAAGGAAATGAGCAACAAAGATAAACATGAACAAATTATCACATAGCATCAATATCATCGTATCACAAATCATATATCATCGGTGCCTGTATGTGTCGTATATAAGTCATGTCATAATGTGTCATATATGAAAAGTGCACATATCAAATAAAATGTTTTTAATAGAAATTCTACACATTTCACAATAATCCATTTGTGTTGAATTTAACGTTCATGAGCATGTAAGTCAAGTGTAGGATAAACTCACCTTTTTGAAGCATATACTACAAAAAAAAAGGTCATTTTCCAACTTACATTTCCCAACGCCATACCTACATCGCGTAGGCGCGGTGTAGGGAAAATGTAAAAATTGTCAACGGTGTAGGCACTGGGTAGGGAATTCCCTACCCATTCCCTACGCCTTGTTGGAATTTATTCAATGGGTTCTGAAATTACGGTCTAAATATTCGCAACCCATTTAAAACAATACATCAGCCCGTTTCCATCGTTTCACTAAAAACCCCTTCCCCCTTTTCCGTTCGATTTTACTCGTATTAAAAAAACCCTAAATAACGAATCGCGATTGGCCTCCACTTCGATTTGGAAGCGTCGCCGATCGAGCTAGCAGCCGAGACTTGGAGCTGCCCTTGTTCCAGCGAAGCTTTCGCCTCCCTCCGTCTCTTATTCCAGCGATTTGTCCCTCCCTTCTTCCTCTGTAAGTTACTTTTTTATTGTTGCTTGAAGGAAAATCCAATTGATTTGATGAATAAATAGAAACGAAATTGGATAAGGGAGTTTTTCTTAACATTTGAACCGGATGGGTGAAAACTAATCCGATCCATTTATGATGGTTCCACTTGACTCATTTAGCATGTGAATCAATTTTTTCCAGCTTAATTGGCATGCAGATCATCCATTTAGCAACTTATTATAGTTTGCTAATAATAAACTTGCAAAAAAAAAAGATTCAATTTTATTTTTTTACCTTTAGAATTCTAAAATAGTTCAAATTTTAATTTTCACTGGAATTCAAATGTTCATATTTTGAATTTCAAGTTTTCAAAATTTTAAATTCATAGTTAAAGTGTAAAATGCCAAAACTTAAATTTTCAACTGCAAGTTTAAAATTTAAAACCTTATTCAATATAAAAAAATCTAAATTTCAAATATGCAAACTTAAAGTTTAACTTTTTTATTATCACAAATTGAATTGTAAACATAAAATATTGGTAAGGAAAAACGTTAAGGTATTTTCAAGCTCGTGAATCACCCACCAAAAATTTATTATATGTTAATATTTATAAACCACTACAATTTTTATCGTTGTTTGATGAGGATGTGCATATTGATGCTCATGAAAGTCAATATTGTTTGTTGTGTTTTTTCTAAGTAGTTCACATGCGGCATAAATGTGCATAGTTTTACCATTTTTTCTAAGTTGTTGACGCGACAATGTAAACACTCTTTTCTAAATTTTCTTCCTACGTTGCTTTAGCTTCTCCAGATAATATAGTAGACGAACATTTTGAGTCCTAGTCCCGTTACCAAAATCATTTAACACTTGTCCTACGTTGCTTAAGCTTCTCCAGATAATACAGTAGCTTTGCATTTCTTTACCCTAAATACTCTAATAAACAAAAACGATGATTAATAAGTTGGTAACCCAACATAATTCGATAATTATACGTACCAAAAAACAATTCCATTTGAAGTGTTTTTTGTTTTGTTTTAAACTTAGATTGAATGTTTTTTTGACTACTCATGTGAACCCCTTATATAAATTTGACCCAGTCCGACAGGTGTTGTATATGATCATTATATGGATATTCGTTTTTACACAAAACGAAAATCTATATTCATCTGATACAATATTCGTTGGATTTGTCCTATTATTGGACAAGTTACAAATATAATAATATAAGCATATTTTATAAATCATTTCAGTTTAAACGATCAACAAAATTTCAATGGTACTTCCTTTTTTGTTCCCTGTGTACATGCATTTGTGTACGATACAGGGACCAAAGGGAAGTGCTGCCGAAATTTTGTTGAACCGTTTAACCTGAAATGATTTATAAAATATGCTTACGTTATTATATTTGTAATGGGAAGTAGGTAGACCGGTCGTCAAAGTAAAAAATAAATAAATAAAAAACCGAAAACATGAAGTAGTTTACAAATTATATAATGTGTTTTACTTATGTGAACCTCTTAGATAAATTTGGCCCCGTCCGAAAAGTGTTGTATATGATCGTTATATGGATATTCATCTAATTAAAATAATAATTAGATAACTATTAAAATAATGAAATTACTATAGTTTTGTATAATAATAATAATATAAGTACTCATCTTATAATATAACATATCTTAATTATGCAGTAGAAGATGGAACAATTGAAAGTTCGTCGCGCTTGGATGTACAAAAATGTTGGATATAGACAGACAATTCCATTTCAATTTTTAAGAGGTTTAAATGAGTTCATGATAGTGGCATCTTCCAATGGAACAAACATGACGGAAATCCGTTGTCCTTGTAAGAAATTCAAAGCTACAAAACATCATCCTCATGGATTGTTCAAAGTCATTTGACTAAAAACGGTTTTATGGACGATTACTATGTGTGGATACATCGCGGTGAGGATGCAGTGAATGTTATTAATACGTCGGTAGATGTTGAGGTTGATAACGTAAATTTTGGTGTTAATTTTTATGAATCTACTACTATAGAAAATAGAATGGCTGAAATGGTTATCGATGTCGCTGGTCCGAGCATGTTGTCCAATTCATTGGATGTAGAGGAAGAGCCAAATCCAAAAGCTAAATCTTTTTTGATTTGTTAGAAGCATCAAAAAAACCGCTTTTTGATGGATGTCCTATGACAGAGTTGGCAGCGACTGCTAGGCTAGTTGCAATAAAATCCACAAACAATGGTACACAAAAATTAATGAATGACGTTCTTATTTTAATTCGAGATGTGGTCCCATCCGGTTTGCAAACTAGATTGGCTGAAAATTGGTATCAATTAAAAAAACAAGTGTCCGCATTCGGATTGCCATATGAAAAGATAGATACATGTCAAAGTGGTTGTATGTTATATTGGAAAGAAGACATAAACCATTCACAATGTAAATTTTGTGGCTTAGGAAGATATGAAAAGAAAAAAAGTAATGGTAAAGGTGTGCCTTTTACTCATCTACATTATCTTCCGGTTATACCTAGATTGCAAAGATTGTGTTCGTCTTATGCCACGGCGAAGCACATGAGATGGCATAGTGAACGGGTCCGAGAGGAAGGAGTTTTATGTCATCCTGCAGATGGAGAAGCATGGAAACATTTCGATGACAAATATCCTGATTTTGCCAATGAATCACGAAATATTAGGCTCGGTTTATGCACTGATGGTTTCCAACCTTTTAGTTAGTATGGTAAAAAGTACTCCACTTGGCCAGTTATTTTGACACCTTACAATTTACCTCCTTGGATGTGTATGCAAAATCCATACATGTTTTTAACCCTAATTGTCCCAGGACCCAAAAATCCAAAAAACGGAATAGATGTTTATTTGCAACCTTTAATCGAGGACCTGAAGAAAATGTGGATAGAGGGCATTGACACGTACGACGTATCAAAAAGGAAAAATTTCAAACTATTTGCTTGTTTATTATGGACGATAAGCGATTTTCCCGCGTACGGGATGCTTTCGGGATGGAGTACGGGAGGTAAATTATCTTGTCCTGTGTGCATGGATTCAACAAAAGCATTTACACTGAAGCATGGTGGTAAGCAGTGTTGGTGGGATTGCCATCGTCGATTTTTACATACAGATGACACATTTAGACGTGATAAGAAAAACTTTAAAAGAAATAAAACTGTAAACTTGCAACCACCAACTTTTTTGAATGGAGAAGAGATATTTGATATTGTACAAGACTATGCAAAATTACATGAGACAGGAAACAAAGAGCCCAAAATTCCTGGTAAAGGTGATTATCACAATTGGTGCAAACAGAGTATATTTTGTGAATTGCCATATTGGAAGGATCTAAAAATTCGACACAATTAAGATGTGATGCATATTGAAAAAAAAAGTATTTGAGAATTTCTTTCATACAATCATGAATGCGAAAGGAAAAACCAAAGATGATTTGAGATCAAGAAGAGATGTCGAATACTATTGCAATCGTCCAGAGCTTAAGATTGATCCGATTTGTCCAAACTTCAAAGTTCTTGCTTGTTATGAGCTGGATAGAACTCGTTTTACAAAATTACTAGAGTGGGTCGATTCTTTGAGATTTCCCGATGGGATTGCTTCTAATATGAAACGATGCGTTGATATGAAGGATCTTATTCTGTCAGGTATGAAGAGCCATGATTGCCATGTATTTTTAGAGACTCTATTTCCGATAGTATTTAAAGAGATTTTACCACAAAAGGTTTGGATGCCTATAACAGAGGTCAGTTTGTTCTTTAAAGATATATGCTCGACAACTCTATCTAAAAGCCATTTGCAGAAGCTTGAAAGAGATGTACCAAAATTGATATGTAAATTGGAGAAAATATTTCCTCCTGGAGTATTTAACTGCATGGAGCATTTGCTAGTACATTTACCAACTAAAGCATTACTACGGGGACCAGTGCAGTATGGATGGATGTATCCTTTTGAGAGGTATATAATAACTATATTTGTTTACGCAATGTTTAAATATAGAACATGTCATAGTATTATTCACACATTTTCCTGTTAAGGTATCTGGGCCACCTAAAGAAAAAGGTGAAGCAGAAAGCATGTGTTGAAGGTTCTATTTGTCAAGCGTACATTATTGAAGAAGCATCCATATTTTTTAGTCATTATTTCGATGATCATGTGAATTTAAGTTTTAATCGTGGTCATCGCAATGAAACTGATATTGTGGATGATTCAGTCGATAACGTTCTCTCAGTATTCAAAAAACAAGGACGCCCATCTGGTAAATGAAAGAAGGTTAAAGGTTTCGCTACAACAAAGGATTACAATCTAGCCAATGCAACTGTGCTTCTTAATTGCAATGAATTAGCTGATCTTGTAAGGTACTATAATAATTTGATTATTCATTAACTAAATTAATGTCAATCTCTTCAAGCTACACACAATACTACTTATATATTAACATGTGTATTTCGTTTAAATAGCAAGTTCAAAAGTGAATATCCCAATGCTGAACTCTGTAAAGAATTTGAGGAATAGTTTAAACAATATGTAAGTATGACATGTTTTTTTTAACCTTGCACTGTATCCATTATATATTAACTTGTGTATTTAATTCAAATTGATAGGTTGATACAAACAACATCACCGACATTTGCTATAGGAAACTTTCTTTTGGTCCGCGTACTAGTTACAGAATATGTCCAATAATGTTTATAAATGGATTTAAGTTCCACACAGAAGAATATGGAAAGAAAAAGACGACTGTTAATAGTGGAGTTTGTATCAAAGGTGGGAACAACGATGATGACATAACAGATTATTATGGTGTACTGGAGGAAATAATTGAGTTAACTTACTCTTTGGTGCCGGAGTTAAAAACGTTTCTATTCAAATGTCGATGGTTTGATAGCAGGCCGAATATTGGAGTAAAACGCGTACATAAGGACTACCCTCTTATTGAAGTGAACCACAAAATTTTTTTTTTGGGTATGATCCATTTATGTTGGCGGCACAAGCTACATAAGTTTATTTCACACCATATCCTGCTATCAACAACAGTCGTTCAGATTGGTGGGCTGTCATTAAGACAAAACCGAGATGGTCATTTCACTCAAATACGTTCATAACCGATAATATTGCATATCAAAATGATTCAGAACCTAATGAGCTACTGGAGATTGTACAACAAGCAGAAGACATAGGATCTCTTATTAATGACGTCAATGATGGGATCGAAGTAGATGAAGATGCGCAAATTGAAGTAGAAGAAGATGAGTGTGAACTTGAATACGAGAGTGTTAACATTGAGAGTGATGATGATAATGAAGATTGGTAGCATGCATATTTAATTATGATTGTTTGCATATGTTTTTAATTGCTCGGTTGCTTTTATGTTTATGAAGTTGTTTATGTTTAGTTAGTAGTAAAAAATTTAATTGTTGATTTACATTCTATGCTCTTTGATGAATGTTTTCAAACCTCGTCTTAAATAAAGTTCACTACTTTCATTTTGAAATGTTAGATTATCTTATGTATAGTTGCAAATGTCGTATTCATGTAATAGAAATGAGTTCTCGTGGTCGCGGTGGTCGTAGTTGCAGTGGCCGTAGTAGTGGTGGTGGTCGTACTGGTAGTGGTCGTAGTGGTAGTGAACGTGGTTTGGATTTGATCGAACCAGCACCAGCACCACCCTCTATCGATCAACAACGCACCCCTTCGGATGAATGTAATCATGATGAAGACACCCTTGGGCTATCTGGACAAGTGTCACAGACTGGCTCGACTTCTTTAGTCGGTACCATGTACATCTATTGTAGGAATAGTGGCGAGTAAGTAAAATTTTTAAATTTTCGAATTATTGTATATTTTAATAGTGCATTACATAATTTACTCTAATTTCTGCATTAACAGGTGGGAATTCGCGAATAGTGCCTCGACATCTCGTACTTTATCTAATATGCTTAAGGCCCGTTTGACATCATTTTGGCCTTGTTTTAGTACGATTCCTGCTAATATTAAGGATCATTGGTTTGACGAGTTTAAGGTAGAATAATTTTAAAATTCAGGTTCTTGCAATATTTAGTTCATTCATGATTAAGTTTTCTAATTTATTTGATCCTAAAATCTTGTGTAGGCATTGTACACTTGGGATACCACTACTTCTTTTGCTGATGTCAGACTGTTATGGAATCAAAAGTGTTTTTTGAAGTATAGGTGGATTGTTGGAGACATGAAAAGACATAAAAAGAAGAATGCTTGTATAACAGATGAGGTATGGCAACAATTTTTAGCCTATTGGGAGAGAGAGGATGTGAATGAGCATTCTAAAAAAAAATCAACTACTCGCAAAAAAATCCAAGGCCACATAGATGTGGTTCCAAGTCAATGGCACAATGGATGAACGATATGGTAATTGTTTAAATTATTAACTAATAATAGTATACAATCCAAATAAAGATATAATAATGGTTTTTATTTTTTAGGAGAAAGAACAAGGCTGAACACCAACATTCATGCAGGTTTATATTCGAACACATTATGTTGAGAAACCGAACGATTCTATAGATGGGGGATTGATTGATGAGTACTCGGAACAGTTTGTTGTATGTAATCAACAAAAGTTTTAAATTATAGTTTACAATTTTTTAATTCTTCTAAACAATACAACTTCTAACTTAAGTTTAAATTACAGGCCAAATACAATGAGCGGGTTGCTCAAATGACCAAGATTCGGGGTGGTGAGCTATCTCACGACGAGCTAAACCATCTTTACATGCAGCTTATTGGAGAAGGTGAGACGTGTGCTTCTTCAAGAACCAAACGAATGCCTGGTACCTGCAATATTCTTGGGGTATTGACTGAAAACTTAATTTATTTATTTTCTAGTTATGCTCATGCTCTATACTGTAGACTTTTAGTTGATAATGCTTCTACTTAATGTAAATTGTGTTGAATCAATACCACATAGAACTAGTCATGTGGTGATCATGTAGATCCATAAATAGATCCAACGTGATAAATTGGCGTATGGAATTCAGATTTCTTTTGTAGTGATAGAAAAGAGATGATTATATAGACAGAGACAGGATAAATAAGAAAATCCAAGCACACTCAAGATCAAACCAATCGGCAACAACCGGACCAAATAGCAGAACCAAGCCCTTTTTTTTCTTTTCTTTTTTTTTTTCAAAACAACAAATCAAGTTTTCCAAACAAGAATCTCTAGCAATTGAATACGAAACTGTACATGGCCAACAACATAACTATGGGGAAAAATATGCAAGGCCTTGGTTTCACCAGAAACACTTTTTTTATTCTAGCCTTCTTGTATCCCTCACGCATGCAGAGCTTGTATCCCTCGCGCACACATAGCTTGTATCACTGGCACATTCTAATACGAAGGCATATGCTCTCATGTAATAAGATAACAAACAGATCTGTCATGTTATTTTAATCTCTACTTAATGGGCTGGGCTAAGCCCAATATGCTTCTGCATATTATATCAGCTTATTTACATGTTATTTGTAACTATATATAGACCCATTCTCTTGTACATCATTAATGAAAGATAATCAATAAAACAAAATCACTTACTGATTTCTTTTATGGTATCAGAGCAACAAGCCTAACGGCACAAAAAAAAAGAGAGAGGAAAACAGAATTTCAAAACCATAATCGTGATTGCCACGCCAAGAGAAAAAATCAGAGAAATTTCATCATTTTCTCTCTTCTTGGCTGTAATTCTTGGCCATCCGACATTCAGTCATCATCTGGCTGAGACCTGGTTGCAAAATTATCATTAGTTGATGAAGTTTCCATCCAAGAATCTCAATATCGTTGAAGATCTGGTTGCTACAGCACTTTGCAGCACTTCATCCGTCCAAGAACTCTCAACTTCATCAAGAATTTACTTCTGCCGTCGTTATTGTTCAACATGGCAGCATCTGGAAACAATGAAGCACCCAGTTCTGCCAATTCTGGAACCAACCCCACTTCTTTGCCTCCTACACCAGACTTCCCCCTGATAAAACCAAAGAGTCACATAATTACCATCCCACTCGACGAGGATAATTACATGCTATGGAAGTTTCAGATGGAAGCAGCGCTAAGAGGATATGAACTTCTTGACTTCATCAAAGGTACAGTCATCATCCCACCTGCTATGATTCACGATAAAGACGGAAATCTAGTCAGTAATCAAGATTACTTGAGATTTCAGAAACAAGATAGTCTTCTTGTTTCATGGCTGATATCATCAATAAGTGCAAGCATGATATCTAGAGTTATAGGATGCAATACATCATTTGATATATGGAACACCATTGGACAGATATTCAGTGCTCAATCTGCCGCAAGAGTTATGTTGTATAGAAGACAACTACAATGCATGAGGAAAGATGAAATGTCCATGCATGACTACCTTACCAAGATAAAGACACTGTGTGACAAACTGAATTCTACTGGGCATACTATCAGTGATAGTGAACAAGTTCTTTACATCACAGGTGGCCTAGATGAAGATTATGAGTCAACTGTAACATTTATAGCCTCACAGAAGGCTGTACCTGACTTACAATACGTGCACTCGTCGCTTCTTGCACATGAAGGAAGAGTTGAACAGAAAAGAAATCAATCAGAAATTTCTGTCAACTATGCCACCACAACAAGAACTAAAGGCCAACAGAAGGGTAACACTGGACAAAACAACAGGCAAGAAAATCAGCTCTTCAGAGGTGGCAACCCTAACCAAAGAGGCAGAGGCAGAGGAGGACGGTTCAATAACAACAACAGGGTGAAATGTCAGATTTGTGAGAAATTTGGACATGTAGCAAGTAGGTGTTACTTCAGATTTAACACTGAATACAATGTCAATCAGCAAGGTCAAGGAAATCAAAGAGGACCAAATGTTAATGTGACACAAGTGGGACAACAGAGGACAAATGCTGAAGGATCAAGGATGCAGTCACAAAGTATAAACACTGATGATTTAAGCAAGTCAGAGGGCATAAATCTTGATGATTGGTACCCAGACTCTGGAGCTACGAATCATGTGACCAACAATCTACAGAATCTAAATCTGGGAAATAAAAGCTACATAGGTATGCACTCTGTCTCAATGGGTAATGGTGAAACCATTAGTATATCACATATAGGACATGGTTATATCAATGGAAAAAGGGAACTCTATTTAAATAATTTACTTAGAGTACCCAAGATTAAGAAAAACTTAATCAGTGTATCTCAATTCGCTAATGACAACCGTGTGTACTTTGAGTTTCACCCAAAATATTTCCTAGTTAGAGATTTACTAAACAAAGACATATTACTACAGGGTAGTTTGGATAAAGGGCTGTACAAGTTCAAGAAATTGAAGCACAGACATGCTACTGATAATGGAAATCACTGTTACAATGTTGAAACCGCAACTGTTAACAATGACATGTACAAAAATTTTAATGATTGGCATTATAAGTTGGGTCATCCAAATGTGAAAACAGTTAAACATGTCTTGAATGAAAATAAAATTGATTGCAAAAACATACCTGACCATTATGTGTGCAAACATTGCCAAATAGGAAAAAGTCATAAATTACCCTTTATTGAATCTGATACAAAGTACAGCAAGCCACTTGAGCTAATAGCTGCAGACCTATGGAGGCCTTCTCCAATCAAAACAGATCATGGGTACAGGTACTACCTTTCTTTTGTAGATGCTTTTACAAGATATACATGGATATATTTGCTCAAAAGTAAATCAGATGCATATAATACAACAATCCAGTTTGTCACTCTCATTGAGAAGCAAACAGACTGCACTCTGAGAAGTATGCAAACAGATGGTGGCAGTGAATTTAAGCCACTAAAGAATTTTTTTAATGATAAGGGTATACTACATAGAATGACCTGCCCACACACATCAGAACAAAATGGTCTTATAGAGAGAAAACATAGGCACATTGTTGAAACAGGGCTCACACTGATATCACAATCTCATTTACCACTAAAGTTTTGGTCAGAAGCTTTTGTGACATCAGTGTTTTTAATTAATAGGATGTCTACCAAAATTTTACAGTACAAAAGCCCATATGAGATGATGTATGGGGTTAAACCAGATTACTCTGGACTAAAAAGTTTTGGATGCCTATGTTTTCCCTGTTTAAGACCTTATAACAGACACAAACTAAATCTGAGATCAACTCCTTGCACCTTTCTTGGTTATGCAGAAAACCAGAAAGGATACAAGTGTTTGAGTGACAGTGGGAGGTTATATGTTTCAAGACATGTTGTGCTTGATGAGCATGTTTTTCCTTTTGCAGAAAAGGGAATTAAAACAACTAATAAGATTGTTAATGATGAAAGGAAAATCATACAACTGCCAGAATTAACTGAAGATATGACGTGCAGTTACAAACAACAAATATAGCAGGATGATGATGATGAAGGCAATATACCTAGCACAAGGACAGACTACAGTCCAGAAAGTTCACTAGCTGGGGATGATGATATGAACCATGATAAAAATGATACTGAAAACATAGATGCATATCCTACTGGTGACAATAACAACACTACAAGCAAGTCAAGCAGTGAAGATGAACAGCATGATCAAAACAGACATCACATGATAACCAGGGCAAAGCATGGGATATTTAAGCCAAAAATATACACTACTTCCATTAGTGACAGAGAGCCAGTTAACTTCAATGAAGAAATACAATGTGAAAAGTGGAAAAACGCCATAAAAGAGGAGTATGATGCCTTAATCAAAAATAAAACATGGAATCTTGTTACTGCACCAAAACATAAGAACATTATAAGCTGTAAATGGACCTATAAACTAAAGAAAGCAGCTGATGGGAGCATTCTAAGGCACAAGGCAAGACTGGTTGCAAAGGGGTATACACATGAATATGGGTTAGATTTTAAAGAAACGTTTTCTCCTGTGATTAAGCATACGACTGTGAGAGTAATAATTAGTATTGCCCTACATAAACATTGGCATATAAGACAGCTTGATGTTTGTAATGCTTTTCTAAATGGGAAATTACAAGAAGATGTTTACATGGAACAACCAGAGGGATACAAGAGTCATCAAAACGAACAATTAGTATGCAAACTGAACAAGGCAATTTATGGGTTGAAACAAGCGTCAAGAGTTTGGTATGACAAATTAAAAGGAACATTTATGAAACTGGGATTTGTAACTGCTAAGTCAGATAGTTCTTTGCACATCAAAAGAAATGGAACAGAAGTCACTTACATACTTGTCTATGTTGATGACATTTTGATAACAGGTAGCAATCAGAAAGAAGTGGACAAAATAATTCAGTTCCTAAATCAAACTTTTTCAATCAAGGATTTGGGAAATTTAAGCTATTTTCTGGGTATTCAAGTTGTTCAGAAGTCCAAAACTGAAATCATACTATCCCAAAGTAAATACATATCTGAGCTACTTGCCAAAACCAGAATGGATAAGGCCAAACCCATGCCTACCCCTATGACTAGTAATCTCAAACTATCCAAACACAAAGGGGAAGTGATTCACAACATCAAAGAGTATCGAAGTACAGTAGGGGCCTTACAATACTTAACTGTGACTAGACCAGACATATGCTACAGTGTAAATAAGGTGTGTCAGTTCATGCAAGCACCCCTAAATGAGCACTGGACTGCTGTTAAACGTATTATAAGATATTTAAAAGGTACTATCAACTATGGAATCACTTTAAAAACCTGCAAAGAGTTAACCATACAAGCTTACAGTGATTCAGATTGGGCATCTGACCCAGATGATTGTAGATCGACATCTGGTTATTGTGTTTTCATGGGATCGAATCCAATCTCCTGGTGTTCCAAGAAGCAGCCAACCATATCACGTTCCAGCACCAAAGCCGAGTACAGATCTGTAGCGAGTGCCACGGTTGAAGTCATGTGGATAAATTCCTTGCTTGGGGAGCTAGGGTTTCTTCCTAGCAAAAGACCGACTGTGTGGTGCGACAATCTAAGCACCGTCTCATTGTCATCTAACCCTATTCAGCATGCTCGTACGAAACACATCGAGATTGATCTGTATTTTGTACGAGAACTAACCACCACCGGAAAAATGGATGTGAATCATGTGCCAGCTCAATTTCAGAAGGCGGATGCACTCACGAAACCCCTCTCGGTGAAGAACTTCGTGAGATTTAGAGAGGATTTGAAGGTTGAAGAAGACGGCGGCGCAGACAGGAAAGGGAAAACCCTAGATGTTTTTTAGGGTGGCTAATAAGATAACAGACGGATCTGTCATGTTATTTTAATCTCTACTTAATGGGTTGGGCTAAGCCCAATATGCTTCTGCATATTATATCAGCCTATTTACATGTTATTTGTAACTACATATAGACCCATTCTCATGTACATCATTAACGAAAGATAATCAATAAAACAAAATCACTTATTGATTTCTTTTACATGCATGTAGGATAAAAAAGTTGATTCTTTTTTTTTTTAAGCGAAGATGGTCTAGAAGCAAGGGAGGCTGAGAAGGAGTTTGGTCGTCAGAGCAAAGATCGAACGACGATGCATCTATGGCATGGAGCTGGTCTGACAGTTGTAGGCAAATTTGAAAAGGAAGGACAAACTACAGGAATTTTGTTATATATATATATATTTATATATAACAAAGATGATTTGAGATCAAGAAGAGATGTCGAATACTATTGCAATCGTCCAGAGCTTAAGATTGATCCGATTCGTTCAAACTTCAAAGTTCTTGCTTGTTATGAGCTGGATAGAACTCGTTGTACAAAATTACTAGAGTGGGTCGATTCTTTAAGATTTCCCGATGGGATTGCTTCTAATATGAAACGATGCGTTGATATGAAGGATCTTATTCTGTCAGGTATGAAGAGCCATGATTGCCATGTATTTTTAGAGACTCTATTTCCGATAGTATTTAAAGAGATTTTACCACAAAAGGTTTGGATGCCTATAACAGAGCTCAGTTTGTTCTTTAAAGATATATGCTCGACATCTCTATCTAAAAGCCATTTGCAGAAGTTTGAAAGAGATGTACCAAAATTGATATGTAAATTGGAGAAAATATTTCCTCCTGGAGTATTTAACTGCATGGAACATTTGCCAGTACATTTACCAACTGAAGCATTACTACAGGGACCAGTGTAGTATGGATGGATGTATCCTTTTGAGAGGTATATAATAACTATATTTATTTACGTAATGTTTAAATATAGAACATGCCATAGTATTATTCACACATTTTCCTGTTAAGCTATCTGGGCCACCTAAAGAAAAAGGTGAAGCAGAAAGCACGTGTTGAAGGTTCTATTTGTCAAGCGTACATTATTGAAGAAGCATCCATATTTTTTAGTCATTATTTCGATGATCATGTGAATTTAATTTTTAATCGTGGTCATCGCAATGAAACTGATATTGTGGATGATTCAGTCGATAACGTTCTCTCAGTATTCAAAAAACAAGGACGCCCATCTGGTAAATGGAAGAATGTTAAAGGTTTCGCTACAACAAAGGATTACAATCTAGCCAATGCAATTGTGCTTCTTAATTGCAATGAATTAGCTGATCTTATAAGGTACTATAATAATTTGATTATTCATTAACTAAATTAATGTCAATCTCTTCAAGCTACACACAATACTACTTATATATTAACATGTGTATTTCGTTTAAACAGCAAGTTCGAAAGTGAATATCCCAATGCTGAACTCTGTAAAGAATTTGAGGGATGGTTTAAACAATATGTAAGTATAACATGTTTTTTTAACCTTGCACTGTATCCATTATATATTAATTTGTGTAATTAATTCAAATTGATAGGTTGATACAAACAACATCACCGACATTTGCTATAGGAAATTTGCTTTTGGTCCGCGTACTAGTTACAGAATATGTCCAATAATGTTTATAAATGGATTTAAGTTCCACACAGAAGAATATGGAAAGAAAAAGACGACTGTTAATAGTGGAGTTTGTATCAAAGGTGGGAACAACGATGATGACATAACAGATTATTATGGTGTACTGGAGGAAATAATTGAGTTAACTTACTCTTTGGTGCCGGAGTTAAAAACGTTTCTATTCAAATGTCGATGGTTTGATAGCAGGCCGAATATTGGAGTAAAACGCGTACATAAGGACTACCCTCTTATTGAAGTGAACCACAAAAAAAAAAAAAAAAAAAAAAAAAATTAGGGTATGATCCATTTGTGTTGGCGGCACAAGCTACACAAGTTTATTTCACACCATATCCTGCTATCAACAACAGTCGTTCAGATTGGTGGGCTGTCATTAAGACAAAACCGAGATGGTCATTTCACTCAAATACGATCATAACCGATAATATTGCGTATCAAAATGATTCAGAACCTAATGAGCTATTGGAGATTGTACAACAAGCAGAAGACATAGGATCTCTTATTAATGACGTCAATGATGGGATCGAAGTAGATGAAGATGCGCAAATTGAAGTAGAAGAAGATGAGTGTGAGCTTGAAGACGAGAGTGTTAACATTGAGAGTGATGATGATAATGAAGATTGGTAGCATGCATATTTAATTATGATTGTTTGCATGTGTTTTTAGTTGCTCGGTTGCTTTTATGTTTATGAAGTTGTTTATGTTTAGTTAGTAGTAAAAAAATTAATTGTTGATTTACATTCTATGCTCTTTGATGAATGTTTTCAAACCTTGTCTTAAATAAAGTTCACTACTTTCATTTTGAAATGTTAGATTATCTTATGTATATAGTTGCAAATGTCGTATTCATGTAATAGATATGAGTTATCGTGGTCGCGATGGTCGTAGTAGCAGTGGCCGTAGTAGTGGTGGTGGTCGTACTGGTAGTGGTCGTAGTGGTAGTGAACGTGGTTTGGGCTTGATCGAACCAGCATCAGCACCACCCTCTATCGATCAACAATCCACCCCTTCGGATGAATGTGATCATGATGAAGACACCCCTGGGCTATCTGGACAAGTGTCACAGACTGGCTCGACTTCTTTAGTCGGTACCATGTACATCTATTGTAGAAATAGTGGCGAGTAAGTAAAATTTTTAAATTTTCAAATTATTGTATATTTTAATAGTGCATTACATAATTTACTCTAATTTCTGCATTAACAGGTGGGAATTCGCGAATAGTGACTCGACATCTCGTACTTTATCTAATATGCTTAAGGCCCGTTTGACATCATTTTGGCCTTGTTTCAGTACGATTCCTGCTAATATTAAGGATCATTGGTTTGACGAGTTTAAGGAAGAATAATTTTAAAATTCAGGTTCTTGCAATATTTAGTTCATTCATGATTAAGTTTTCCAATTTATTTGATCCTAAAATCTTGTGTAGGCATTGTACACTTGGGATACCACTACTTCTTTTGCTGATGTCAGACTGTTATGGAATCAAAAGTGTTTTTTGAAGTATAGGTGGATTGTTGGAGACATGAAAAGACATAAAAAGAAGAATGCTTGTATAACAGATGAGGTATGGCAACAATTTTTAGCCTATTGGGAGAGAGATGATGTGAATGAGCTTTCTAAAAAAAACTCAACTGCTCGCAAAAAAAATCCAAGGCCGCATAGATGTGGTTCCAAGTCAATGGCACAATGAATGAACGATATGGTAATTGTTTAAATTATTAACTAATAATAGTATACAATCCAAATAAAGATATAATAATGGTTTTTATTTTTTAGGAGAAAGAACAAGGCTGAACACCAACATTCATGCAGGTTTATATTCGAACACATTATGTTGAGAAACCGAACGATTCTATAGATGGGGGATTGATTGATGAGTACTCGGAACAGTTTGTTGTATGTAATCAACAAAAGTTTTAAATTATAGTTTACAATTTTTTAATTCTTCTAAACAATACAACTTCTAACTTAAGTTTAAATTACAGGCCAAATACAAGGAGCGGGTTGCTCAAATGACCAAGATTCGGGGTGGTGAGCTATCTCACGACGAGCTAAACCATCTTTACATGCAGTTTATTGGAGAAGGTGAGACGTGTGCTTCTTCAAGAACCAAACGAATGCCTGGTACCGGCAATATTCCTGGGGTATTGACTGAAAACTTAATTTATTTATTTTCTAGTTATGCTCATGCGCTATACTGTAGACTTTTAGTTGATAATGCTTTTACTTAATGTAAATTGTGTTGAATCAATACCACATCGAACTAGTCATGTGGTGATCATGTAGATTCATAAATAGATCCCACGTGATAAATTGGCGTATGGAATTCAGATTTCTTTTGTAGTGACAGAAAAAAGGTGATTATATAGACCGAGACATGATAAATGAGAAAATCCAAGCACACTCAAGACCAAACCAATCGGTAACAACCAGACCAAATAGCAGAACCAAGCCCTTTTTTTTTTTTTTTTCAAAACATCAAATCAAGTTTTCTAAACAAGAATCTCTAGCAAATGAATACGAAACTATACATTTTTTTTTTTTTTTTTTTTTTTTTTTTTTTTTTGAAAATGAATACGAAACTATACATGGCCAACAACATAACTATGGGAAAAAATATGCAAGGCCTTGGTTTCACCAGAAACACTTTTTTTATTCTAGCCTGCTTGTATCCCTCACGCATGCAGAGCTCGCATAGCCTGTATCACTGGTACATTCTAATACGAAGGCATATGCTCTCATGCATGTAGGATAAAAAAGTTGATTCTTTTTTTTTTAAAGCGAAGATGGTCTGGAAGCAAGGGAGGCTGAGAAGGAGTTTGGTCGTCAGAGCAAAGATCGAACGACGATGCTTCTATGGCATGGAGCTGGTCTGACAGTTGTAGGTAAATTTGAAAAGGAAGGACAAACCACCGGAATTTTGTTATATATATATATATATATATATATATATATATATATATATATATATATAACTATGTGTGTGTTTTTTTCGTGTGAAGTATTGCTTGCGTACAAATAAAAGGGTGTTTTGGTTTCCTTTCCATGATGAAAAGTCTGAACGTAAATAGAAAGTGAATAAGAAAGAGAAGGGCCGCATGAAATAACAAACAAGAGAGAGAAAGAACGTGCAATGTTTTTAAGTGAAGCAACACGAACCGACATGTTTTGACTGACTACTGAATTTCAAGAGCTTCTCAATTTTCATAAATACAGAAAAATTAGTATTGTAGTATTCAAGGAATCAAAAGTGAAATGGACAAAAAGGAGAAAATCAAAGAATAAGGTTGTAGCAACATATTAACGGATTTTTTACGCATTTTTCGTGCGAAATTAAGATTTCAGACGAACAAATGTCTGAATTTTGCAAAACAAAAAAAATACCGTCTTAATCAGAAAATTATCTAGTGTTTTTAAGTAAAAAAACGCCGACAATAACTTTTTTTTAAAACGATTTATTCAAATTCAACTAAAAGCGTGAACAAAACGAATTTGCATGTTTTTGAACGAAATTTATAACTACATAAGTTTAGTTAAACGCATCTCAAATATAAAATTTCGCATTTTGTTTCAAATTTTAAATCTTTAACGTTTGTTGCGTTATAACGGTTGTCGCTACCATAAATTAATCATATAAATCGATTTGAATGGAACGAGCGAAAATTGATTATAAAATTATTTGGATCAATTCTATATAGAAGTATTATATTTTAAAGATTTTCATTGTTTTGGTATTAATTCACATCAATTCAAAACAATTAAGTTTTAAAATAACGATAAATTATAGATTCTATTATTCAACTTCAGTATTCGTGTTCTAAATTTATATTCTGGAATTGAATACAGATGTTTAAAATTTAAAGATATATTTCAGTTACTCACCTTATTTAAAGATCATCCAAAAATTTCAGGTTGTTACATTAATACAAATCAGAAATATATAATTCTGGTTTGTTTCTTTTGCATTTACCTTCTCTTGAAGTTGTTCCGAACATCATGAATAATTGGCCATATACCTTTGAGTCATTATTTATTAACAATAGGATTCGGGAGTCAAGCATAGGCTTGGTGAAGGTGAAGATCCAAGAGATGCTAGTATAGATAAAAATAAGTAATCTAAGCTTGGAGCACTAAGATTCAGAAGCATCAAGCATGATACATAAGCTTTGTTTGTTTAAAATGCAGGAAGTTGAATGCTGATAGTTGAATGATGAATGCTGAATTGCAAAAGGTTGTTTGTTCATATTTTTAAAAATTTCAAATTGGAACTAATGAAAACATCTGATTTAACAAAACCGCCCTTCATATTATTTGGTTATTCATGTGGTAAATATTTAAAAAAAAAAATTTGAATCGTAAATTTAATTTTTTAACAAATTGGAATTTGTAATCTATAATTTTGGAAATACTTGAGTATTGTGGAAACTCGAATAACAGATAATTATTTGAAAGCACTTCATGTTGAGAATTCTATATTTTATCTTGTTATTTTCCAAGATTTCAGTTATCAAAAGATTGTATTTTTATTACTTAAGCTTTCGAAAGATCTAATTAAAAAACCTTTTGAAAAATAGTTATTAAAATTATGTAGTTTAGAATTTGCATTTTCTGACATTTCTTTCAAAAAAATTAAATGTTGTTTGATCTTTATTTTATTTTTTGAAAGTGAATCTAAATTTAGAAATAATAAAAAAAATACAATTCAAAGTGTTTCAAACCTTAAGCAAAATATTTTTTTATAATTTTCTATTGTAATTTTTCTAAATGTTTAATATATTTTTTGGGCAATGTTAAAACGACTAAACAGTATAAATAGAAAAAAAATGTCATTAAACATTTAGAATCAGAAAAGCAATATGAAATTGCTTGACACTTTGACTGAGCAAGCATTTCAGATCTGAACACTTATTTCAAACAAACAATATTAAATTGCTTATTCATCAATAAATGGTCAAACAAATGATCACTTTTGCTAAACAAACGATACCATAGTGTGGCTGGTATCCCATCAGACCTGGTCACATAACTGCAAGTATGGAAGGAACTAACTATGTTCGAATTCTGGTAACTATCAGTTCGAAATTTCTCATGGTACTGTAAGAGGTGGTAGTAGAAATAACTGCCAAGTGAATGTAGAGTATGATTTTAAACCACAAACCTATACAATTTGCAATGCTTTTGGTCATCAAACTAGAAAATGCAAGCCTGATACTCCACCACAAGAAACAGATAAGAAAACTAAAGAATTATGGAAATCTAAGGATAGAGAAATGCAAGAGATCAAGTTAATAACCGGACTCTACATCTCATATGCATGAATCAAAATGTAAATAATGCACCTAAGAAAATAATACCAGAAGATCGATACTACAACTGTGCCGAACATGACTTGGACTGATCAAATATCAGCTGCACATTCTTACAGAGACAAAGGCAAATGGGAGACAGACCAGCAAACCTCTACAAGTAATAGGAAAATTGGGAGAACCCATGGAGTTCATACTAGCAGAGGAAGAATTGGCACAGAATATGGCTTCTGCTCAACATTTAACAGAATATATCATTGAGATACCTTCAGAATTTGCCCTAGACATGTCATATGTTAATCATGCATCAACAAACCCTCAATACAAAAGGAATCAGGTGTTAATTTTTCTAAAATCCTTTAAACCAACTACTATTGAT
This sequence comes from Allium sativum, assembly GCA_030737875.1. NCBI lineage: Eukaryota > Viridiplantae > Streptophyta > Magnoliopsida > Asparagales > Amaryllidaceae > Allium > Allium sativum. The sequence continues at coordinate 1,029,609,407 of CM060912.1, forward strand.
TTATTGGCAAATAGGTTAGCCATCAATATAATGGATTCACTGTTATTTAAATTGGACCAAAACTGGAATATATTCATAACAACGATTGTGGATCCAAAGGCAGAATAGTGGTGCTATGAGATAAAACATCATGGACTTCGATTGTAGCATACAAATCCACTTAACAGATTATTTCTAAAATTGTAAACTTGGTTGGACATGTGATTTATCTAACTTTTATGCAAGCAAGCAATTTATTTCAGAAAGGAAGTTATTATGGCAGCAGTTAGTTAATCTTAATAGTATGATTGTTAAGGCATATTGGATTCTAATGGAGGATTTCAATAATGTACTGAGTCCTAGTCAAAAACGAGGATGACCTATCCACTTTTCTCATCTTAGATGGTTCATAAATTTCCTTTTATTATGTTGTTAAACTGAATCTAGCATAAGTAGGTGCCAATACAGTTGGAGAAGGAGAGTAATTGCTACTCATATACTAGTGATATATAATTACAACACTTTTAATGCTTTAATGTTATTGCCAGAACATCTACACCACATGATCAGGCCCGACCCAAGCAAAAATAGAGCCGTAGGCAAACAAGTGAGAACTACATTCTAGGTCCAACTAATGATAAATATGACATGTGGGAATTGAACCACACACCTCACACTTTCTAACGTAGACCTTTATCACCCTCACCTACCTTCTTGTACTAAAGTTTACTATTATCTTATACTATAATGCAAATTCTTGAATTTTGGTGAAGCTTTTTCGCTTTTCCACTGCAGTCCTTCAGCCTTCAACAACTATAATGAAACAGCCAATTCAAATTCAGGGCAGACATGTCATTTGCCATTCCACTGGCCATAACTCAGTTCGGTTTGTCAACCCGTTTCATTTTTTTATTTTTTCCCCACCCACTTTCTCCGCTTTGTCGTCCTCCTTCCGGATTTTCTCCTTTCCTCAGTTACTGTCAACTCTAAAATTCCAGTACGCTTCAATATCTTTCATCGGTTTTCCTCCCTTTTTCACGTCTTCCCCCCTTCCTTGCCTCACATCTGACATTTCTACTTCCTTTACACCCATGACCCGCGCGAAAGATGCTCAAAACCATCTTCTTCTTCTCGCTTCTCCCCAAATCTATCACTACTTTTCCGTTCTGCATCTTCGATCAACCGGTACTCCTCCACCACTACATCTCAGGTAAAATCTTTTTGCACTTTCTACGTTCATACTAATTAGTGGTATTTTTTCCCAGATCTACCACCTCTCCTCACTTATGGCACTGGATCAACTCTTATTCCGCATCGACGAGTACCAATGAGGTAAAAACGTTATTTGAATTGGTAGAAGTTATTGTGTGTGTACATATTTATGCCCTTTTATACATGAGGAAGCTGAGAGTCCTAATTTTGTGTATGGCTCTTTGCAAGATTTTTCACCTTTTCCATAAATTCAAACTTTCAATATTAAATCTTTTTTTGTTTTTTTTGATTATTTTTACCAGTTTTAATTAAATGGTGTCGAAACCAATCAACGAAGAGAGTAGAGCTTCAACAAAGATTTACACGAGCTATATCTACAATGTCAAGCAATGTTACCTTAACTGCTGAGGCGGATAAGCTCTGCAATTTGGTGTAAGTCTTCAATCACTTTTAATATACGACATTATTAGATTTAATTTCAAAATATATAAATTTTGTTCTTCCCTGCAAACTTCTCAACATATTTTCATCTCTTTTTACACTGTTAAAACAATTAATATTGTTGATCAAGTGGGGTTATGAAATTATTTAAATAGTAAAACGATATGTTTTTGTATGTAAATGACAGAAATTATATTACCAGATTGGTAGTTCAGAGATATTGCTGTCAAAAATATTATCATTGCATTTTAATATACTTATTTCCCCCTTTTTACTCCAATCATTATATTTTACTTCTCCCTTGCAAAATTGTTTCTCATATCCATTTTATTTCCTCCTTTGATACTGACCTTTTTGTTGTCTTCCTATCTGGCTGCTACATATGTGTATTATTGCTATGTTATTAAATTTTTTTACTGGGATAAGTAGAATCATTAGTTGACATCTTTCTTAACAAACCAATCAAGTTAAATTTGGTTCATCTGACATGTAAATCTGATTACTCTACTTTTTTCCACTCGCACTTTGCTCTTATAAAACATGAATTAGTTCTATAGCAGATACTCCACATTAAATCCTAATTTTAAAGAATCACAACCTTACTCCTTGATGGAAAACAATATTCACTAACCCTGTTACTAAACAGAAGCGAATATTTTCGAATGCAATAGTATGCGATGCATGCTTAGCAACCTTATACAACCAACGGTAATCACCATGCGAAACAATTTAGTAACCATACGTGTTATTGTAACAAGTACAGGCTAGACTGGATGCTTTGACCAGTAAAATGAGTTAATGGGACGTCCATTAATTAACATTAATGTTTGTGCTACTTTAACTTATATTACAAAATGTACTAACCCAACTTAGATTTTCTTTTTCCACAATTGAATCTGTCTTCTTGCTGGCAAAGCGAAGCAGGTCATTGAGACATTGAAAAAAGTATTTGACAGTCATGAAATAAAAATGTTTATGCTTTATTAGGCAAATGATATGTTGCAAAATAGCAGGTGTCCTTCACGTGAATTTATCAATGAATTATACTTATATATGCAACAACTAAGAATTTCCTATGCATACGATAATAGTTATTTCATTCTTATTGCCAAACAGTAAAATGGTCGACTTCTAAATGCCTTCCACACATAGTATGAGTATATCTTCGATTACTTATTTCAATTGTTGCAGTACCTGTCCTCTCTTCTTCACTGTAATCACCTTATTTCCAGCACATACAAGCATATGTATTCTCCACCTAAATCGTAATTTACTTTATAAATCAGTGATGAATTTATGTAAAACTGACATGTTGAGACTGCAGATCCGGCAACGCTGAGATGGAAGTGTTACACCCTGACAGCCATCTGCTTCATACGAAATGCCTAAGGCAGCAGCATGATCAGATATAGGAAGGTATGTCAGGACACTTAGATTTAAAATGGTTTCATTGGTAGAAATTTCAAAGACATAATCAGAAGAGGCATTAACATCATCACCATCTACCTTATTAAAATTGTACGACCAGGTGGTAACAAGGACAGAGTGTCCTGGAGCTGACAGGATTTAATGGCAAGATCAACAATCTAAGTGTGAAGCTTTCTCTTTGAACCAGTCAAGCACATGGTAGGACTTGGTATGTTTATTCTTTTAGTCTATATAATTGCAACTTTTGCATGGTCAATGACGTCCATTTTCTGTTTTTCTAACGGTGATTCAATCTAATAATCATTAATTTGAGGCGATGTTGAACATGCATTTGAAGCAATTTACGAGTCTTTATTGTGAAGTCATTAATTATAGGACTTAACAAGGTTATACATTGCTTTTCCCTCTCAAAATCTCCGTGCTCATGCTTATGTATCAAATCACTGGAAATGGAAGCCAAAGAAGATTAATATGTAGAAAGAACTCTTTGATCAAAAGCCATGATAAGCAACAGACATTCAAACTCAGGGATATGCTTGAACCCAAGGTCTATTTTATCTTCATTATCAATATATTTTCCCTTAATTATACATTTTTATACTGTGTGAATAAGATTGATTTCCTTATGTATGTTTATATTTTGATTCATCCAGACAGTGATTTTGAGGGTTTCAATGCACTGTGGCAGTTGTGCTAAGAGAGTTCAGAAGCACATCGACAAAACCATAAGTATGTGCTTCTTTCATGGTTCATTTCTATAGTTAGCTAATCTTTTTGAAAGTTTATCCAAAAAAGAAAATAAATACAGTACTTCATAACTTCATGGATTCTGGAGATCCACATTATTGATAGTACAATTAGTTGATTATTAAGATAATTATGTTCATTTTGGCAATAAAATACAAAAGTCACAAGTAAAATGAGCCCTACTGTCTACTCATTCATTTTCCTCTTCGGGTTGTAATAATCATTGCCATTGATTAAATCTTTAAATTATTCTTCATGAAAAATAATGTAGTTGAGGGTAAGGAGATATGTTGAAAAATGAAATAAAATGATATAATCATTTCTTAAACGCCATCTTTCCGCTTCAAATAAACTGAACTTAATTTCTTTTAACACTATGTTATTTTTTAATTGTATTAGACTATTAGCTATTTATGAGGAAAAAACAATGAAATGATAAAAATACAACAAATTCTTCCAATACATTACCTAAAAATGGAACCGTAACAGTTTTTGATGCAGTTTTCTTTTGGTGCAAGTGTCATGGAGAGAAAAGGATAGTTTCCAAATTGGTTCAAAAGCCACGATAAGCAACAGACATTCCAACTCAGGGATATGCTTGAACCCAAGGTCTGTTTTATCTTTATTACCAATCTATTTTCCCTTAATTATAGTTTTTTTTTACTGTGTGAATAAGATTGATTTCCTTATGTATGTTGATATTATGATTCATCCAGACAGTGATTTTGAGGGTTTTAATGCACTGTGGCGGTTGTGCTAAGAGAGTTCAGAATCACATCAAGATAATCATAGATATGTGCTTCTTTCATGGTTCATTTCTATAGTTAGGTAATCTTTTTTAAAGTTTATCCAACGAAAGAAAATAAATACAGTACTTCATAACTTCATGGATTTTGGAGATCCAGATTATTGATAGTATAATTAGTTGATTATTAAGATAATTACGTTCATTTTGGCACTAAAATACAAAAGTCACAAGTAAACTGAGCCTTACTGTCTACTCATTCATTTTCCTCTTTGGGTTGTAATAATCATTGCCATTGATTAAATCTTTAAATTATTCTTCATTAAAAATGATGTAGCTGAGGCAAAGGAGATATCTTGAAAAATGAAAAAAAAAAAAGCATTTCTTCTACACCATCTTTCCTCTTCAAATAAACTGAACTTAATTTCTTTTACTACTATTTTATTTTTAAATTGTATTACACTATTATCTATTTATGAGAAAAAAAAATGAAATGATAAAAATACAACAAATGCTTCCAAAACATTAGCTAAAAATGGAACCCTAATAGTTGTTGATGCAGTTTTCTTTTGGTGCAAGTGTCATGGAGAGAAAAGGATAGTTTCCAGATTGATTCAAAAGCCATGATAAACAACAGACATTCAAACTCAGAGATATGCTTGAACCCAAGGTCTATTTTTTCTTTATTACCAATCTATTTTCCCTTTATACTATGTGAATAAGATTGATTTCCTTATGTATGTTGATATTATGATTCATCCAGACAGTGATTTTGAGGGTTTCAATGCACTGTGGCGGTTGTGCTAAGAGAGTTCAGAAGTACATCAAGAAAATCATAGGTATGTGCTTCTTTCATGGTTCATTTCCATTGTTAGCTAATCTTTTTGTAAGTTTATCCTACGAAAGAAAATAAATACACTACTTCATAACTTCACAGATTCTGGAGATCCAGATTATTGACAATATAATTAGTTGATTATTAACATAATTACATTCATTTTGGCACTAAAATACAACAGTCACAAGTAAAATGAGCCCTAATGTCTACTCATTCAGTCTTCCTCTTTGGTTTGTAATAATCATTGCCATTGAGTACATCTTTAAATTATTCTTCATGAAAAATAATGTAACTGAGTCTAAGGAGATATCTTGAAAGTGGAAAAAATTAGTATAATCATTTCTTCTACACCATCTTTCCTCTTCAAATAAACTGAACTTAATTTCTTTTAATACCATGTTACTTTTGAATTGTATTACACTATTAGCTATTTATGACAAGAAAAAAAATGAAATGATAAAAATACAACAAATGCTTCCAAAACATTAGCTAAAAATGGAACCGTAATAGTTTTTGATGCACTTTTCTTTTGGTGCAAGTGTCATGGGGAGAAAAGGATAGTTTCCAGATTGATTTCTGTGTATCACAAACGGTAAACAAGAAAAAAAAAAAAGAGTGAATAGTTATAGGATTACAACTACCATTTATTTATGTAAACAATATATCTATTTGGATTGGAGTGCTGTCAATTTCAACTTCTCGGTACGTAATCGAAGTTTAAAATACCAAGTTTATTCTTATGGAAGTTTTAGCGGGTTTTCAATACAGTTTTAATCCAGTTAGCAGTTGACTGCTCCAATTTTAACCTTTTTTGTAAATATCTCCAAATATCCAGCGGATATTTGCTGCAACAACACTGCAGATGCGGTTAAATCTTCCCATATGCGGTCATTTCAGGGACCTTCTACTCAGCAAGAAAATGTTGCCTATCCTGACTTCTACATCTGACTGCATTGCAACTGCCAATAATGCTCTCTTTCATCTCTATATAAATTTGGCTGCACTGTACTCAGTTTTCTCCAACTGACCTGAGACAACAAATGAAACAACAACAAATTCTATCAAGTATCAAATGCAACTGCAGGTAACAATTTTATACAGTAAATTCTATCATTTTTAACTTATGCCTACTTTGCTCATGTGGAGGCACAACTTTACACGTGCGTTGTAGCGCTTACTGCGTTAGTATTCTGTCATTTTATTTCGATCTGCAACTTTGCTTGCATTGCATGTGTTAGGTAGGCGTAAAACAGTATTGTTTGTCCCCAAAATAAATTTATGACAACTCATAATTAAGTTGCACACCCATACTCATGTATCAAACTATATGTGTAAAGTTATATGTTACTTGAATGCATGTATCTCCTTACATTTTCAACTACCCATATTACTACATTCTGAATGCATGTATTACACTATGAACAACTTGCGTGACATCATGTATAAGCCATCTCATAATATTATGCATGTATGATAATTATTTTTACCTCTTTTTTCTTCTACAGCTTGCAACATCTAACAATAAAGCATAGTATTTGGCCACCCATTCAGCTACATAGTCATGCAAGTTCAATCTGCAAACATTTTCCTTCCCGCAGCTGTTCAATTTTAGTTTCTATTCTGTCATAACATGTATTCCGTAATACTATGTAATTGCTGTTTTTAATTTGTATGTGAAATAAACAAGGACTTCAGTGTTCTCTGTTTTCCTAATACTTTTTATATATACCTTTTGCAACTTAAACATGTTCCATGTACAGATTTGCTTTCCAACTATGACCCAAATGTTTGACGTTTATTTTAAACACATTTTTTTTGGTTCTAGCCTTAACTTTATGCCTTTTTTTTACTGCGTTCAACATTCTCTGTTTTTTCTGCTGAAATTTAATAACCTGGCTAATTTTATACGCACAAACAGTCTTTGTGGCTGCTCTTCAAACTTCAATTTCAGCTTTGGTCAAGTACATCTATGCACACGCCCATCGGGCGTGCGGGAGTACTGGTAAGCTAAAAATCAAAAATACAACTTGTTTAATTGGGCCCTTCCCCCAAATGGGCCATGGGCAGTCCCCCAGGTAGTCCATGCCTAGGGCCATCTCTGCAGGTGACCATATTCATATCATCATCGTGCACAACAAGAAAATCACAAGGCCTTTCCTTTTGGATATGTTAAGAATTGGCATATGATAGATGGGTATGAAGATCCAGTCATTTTTGCTCTTATAGATTCATCTTGGGGTTCAACCATGGAAGGACTAATGATAAAAATTCGAAGAGCAAAACAAAATTAAAAGCATGGAATAAAGCTAGATATTGGGATCCTACTGTTATATCTAGGTTAGAGGAGCAGTATATAAATCAACTATTAGCAACAGGTAATCATCCTGAAGATGTATTGAAGCATAAGAATTATTCAATTGTATCCTTTTGATTTTCTTAAAGTACCCTTCACAACTTTGGGGAAGCATAGCTGAGAATAGTTGAACCTAAACCAGAGGCCGCACATTTACAACTAAACTACCTTGTGAGGCCAGCTCCCACGATAGCCGAGGTGTTCATGGGCAGTAGTAGACTTCATCATAATTTTGTAAATACAATTGCATGCCTTATGATTTCACTTCCTAGGTTACATTCGATAACAACTAAATTATTTGGATGATGTTGGACAACTATATACATACATATATATATACATACATACATACATACACACACACACACACACACACACATATATATATATATATATATATATATCTAAATTATAACCTGTTGACACCAAATTTTGGTATAATACCTAACGATTTCAATTAATAGTTAAACTAAAATAAATGAAAAGTGAGAGAATAAGAAATAGAAATGCAATAAAAAGAGATCAAATTATATGGCAAGTATTACCGGCTTTTTAGCCTGATTATCAGAAGTTATTCGATTGACACAACTCGACGATTTTCAAGGCTAACAACTTATAAACATCACCAAAGGCCCAAAGATCAAGTCCAAATAGTGTCATGCGATAACCATCACTTTAGCTCACTAGAACAGTGCTCAAGAACTCTTCCAGCAGGGGATTGACATAGCCAATAAAGAGAGATTAATACAACTCTGAGACGAATCCGGCAAATAACTCTACCTTGACAATCAAATCACCGTTACTCACAAATCAATGATTCAAACAAGATGAAACTTCATAATACAACATAAGACACATAAAGGGACTTACACAAGAAATCACATGATCATTGCCCTCAAGATGAGGGATTGGTACTGATCCCTATAAAGGGTTCGAGTCTGATCTTTCACTTAGATCAATTTGGGCTTGGGCCTCCTACGACCCTTCTACAATGGTCCTCTGACTTTTCTAATATATTTCACTATGCTAAAAATCGAATCAGATAATAATGGTCACACAACATAAGCTTGATTTGTTGTTGTCTCAACATTTTCCACTGTTTCACACAACATATGGAAACGATACCATGTTATCTAAATAAGTATGTGAATTATCAATGTACAACCTTACAATTCAGACAACATTTTATATGTCATCTGATTTAAGTTATCAATTTTTTTAGTTTTGACTCCAACTTTTCCCTCCTATTTATTTCGTGGCATCTCTTTTTATTTTGTTTTCCTCTAATATTTTGGTAGCTGCCTTCCTCAGATTATTTCGCACTCAATATTTTGTATTCTCTCATCTCTCCCTCTCAAAACAAAATCAGCAAAACCCTTTAATCTCACTCTCAAAACCAAATCGACCACGTTCCCTCTTCCCTCTTCTCTCACTTACCGTCTCTTATCAAATAGCGAATTTGATGTTGGAAACGGGTGGATGCTGGAAATTTAGGGCTTCTTGTCTCTTATCAAATCGCGACTTTGATGTGTGAATACCTCATCGCTGCTTCGATTCTTTGTAGCTTTAGTCGTCTCTCCTCCTTGCTGAGCTCAATTGAGAAAGGTATAAACTTTTACCATTTTGATTTTTGTTTTCTCGATTTGGATATCTACCAATGATGAATGGGTGAAATTTATAGGGTTAAAAACTCTTACTGTCTGATTTTGATTGTCGATTACTTGCTCAAACTGTGTGCCTTTATTGATGAATTTGTTGCCATGTATGATGTGATCGGTTCCTTGATTTGTTGCCTTTATGTTTGTTGATTTCGGCCTTTGATTTTGAACATAATTATTTTGTACTTTATTTTCTGTGATTTTGATCTCAAAATTCTTGATATTTGCACCTGGTTCTACTTGCATTTTGCATTGTGACTCTGTGGATCTTGCATCTTGTTGCCTGATATTGGTTGATGTTTGGTTTGTTTTACACCTGGTATTGGTTGATGTTTGTGGATCTTGTTGCCTGATATTGGTTGATGTTTGGTTTGCAATTTAGATTGGTTTCCTTTACACCTGAAAAATATATTGCCATACACATATACTACTACAACGACTTGAAAAGAATTCTATGCCAAAAATAGCTTGATTTTCTCTGATTGCATTTGCAACACAAACTTGGTATATAATGCATTTGTCTGTTTATATATATTTATGTATTATATATATGTATATCCATAATTGTATACTAAATAAAACAGGCTAGATTTGCATTTTGCAGTGTGTGGCTTGAATCTGAATTTCATTTTAGCTTACTGATTTTGTATATGCTTCGACTTTGATATTGTTTGCCACTTGTATATTTATAGTATTGGTTTTTGAGTTGTTTGGTTTGCTATCTGCATATTTTATACTTTGCACATGCATATATACGTATGTGTGTATGTGTGTGTGTGTGTGTGTATACATGTATTTGTATATATGCATATGTGTATCTATGAAAGAGTTGTCATTTTGAGTGTGCATTTTCTAGTTGTTACACTTGAGTGTGCATCTTCCTAACTGCATTTGTATATTTCTGGTTGGAGCACCTGAGTGTGTATTTCTGGCTGCACTTATATTTTTTATTTGAGTTGCATTTCCTTATGCACGTGAGTTGAGCCTGAGGAGGCTTGGGCTTGACTTTGTGCACATTTGCAATGTGTTGAGCCTTTGGGCTTGACCTTTGTAATAGTCCGTGAGATTTAATTAATGTATCTGTCTAAACCATGAAGGGAAAATAAACTCATAAACTGAGGTAATATTAATATTCAAATTTAATTTAATATTTGCAATTTAGGTTTGTTTCCTTTTTCATTTTACAACATTGTTTATTTGACAGGTATAAAAGATAGCTGGACACAAGCTGGAGCAAGCAAATGAAGATCAATATAAAAGATAAACTCGAGTAATTGTAAGTGAGTGCTAACAAAAAGAATGTTATATATGAGAGTGTAAAGAAAAGTTGTATTATTGTATTGCATTTGAAAATGTAATTATAGTGTAAGTTGTGTTGTATTTGAAAATGTAAGTAAAGTGAAAGTTATATTGTATTTGAATTTGATTTTAAATATAATATTTGTTTAAATAAAGTTGATCATTATTTCACTTTGCAAATATAACATAAGTGTAATTGATATGCATATCAATCAATATTTATATGTTGTTTAATAGAATTTTTTAGTGATGATACTATAACATCAGACAATACATTGTTTAATTTCTCTTGATGTGTTGGTGCATATCAGACGACGGGGTATACATGTGGTCTGATATAAAATGAGATGGCATGGGAAAAGACGAAAGATAGGTAATAATCACACAACGTTGCATATCTATTGTTTGAATCGATTTATGGAGTAGTGTTTGCAGTTATAAATACCTGCTACATAGACAAAAAATGGATCTTTTCGACATTCATCTACTTTTAGCATATTCTATTTGGAGTTTTACCAATCAGAAGACTTGTAACCTTGTAATTCACTAATAGAGTGAACGAATCTTTCAAGTGAACGTTGGCACTATAACATCGAGTCATTATAAATCTCCATGTTTCTTTCTATGGAATTTTTATTATTTATTTCCTAATTTTCCATTTATTTTAGTTTGATTATTCATTGTACTCGTTGGATATCGTGCGAAAATTTTGTTATCAATATTCTATTGTTTTCACTGAGAGCTGAAAAACTTAGTTCTCTACCTTTCTACCATTCAAATTTCCAAATCTTCTTAGATCTCGATAGGATCTATGTAAGAAGCTTGAAGCCATGGTGAAGAAAAGCTCCTAAGTTGTTGGACCTTCTAATGCTGACCATGAAGAGGCGTCGTTCCAGCATCAACCTTATGATAGTGCTAATCCTAATGCTCTCGCTATGAATGGCATGGCCAAATCGTCCAATCTTAACGCCCTATTTACTCAGTCCTAGCTGCAATGAAGAAACTAAAGGATACTTGGATTCAACTCAACCAGTAGATCAAGCAAAATCTTAAACTAATGTTCTAGCTGCAGTAACATACTCAACGGCATATCAATCATTGTAACAACCCACTTTTTAGTATTGTTTAAGTCGACATTTATCAAACCATATCAACTCAAATTATACAGAAAAGCAGACAGCTATTGGAAAGAAATTAGAGGGTGAGATAAGAATGAAAGAAATATTAGAATAGGAGAAGAAGAAACACATCAGACACAGAGTCTCACATCGCAGCGGAATAAAATATAATATACAAATAATCTTCACTGAGAGCTTGATAATTTAAAACATACACACATCAGAGTACATCAACACATCTGGACAATTATAATAACCTGTCCTCATATGTAACACACAGCGGAAAAATATAGTATATAATATCATATGTCTGAACACATCTAGCTCGTCTCTTAACTTCGCAGCATCCGATAACCTAGACCTGTACACCTCGGTCTAACCCGAGCATTACAAATGACGGGTCAGTCCGGTGAACCAGAGTGAGAAAAAACACACTAAGTTTATAGGTATCACACAAGTTGATTTTAAAGTCAAAATCCTTTTGAAAGAAAAGGATAATCGTAAGACCAAATCCACACATAAATACGGACGGTTTTCACCTTACGATAACCCAAAATGTTTTTGAAATCAATATCTTCTATGATATTATAATAGTGTCTAAATACAAATAAATATCAATCTAGTAGAACGCTTGCATCTCACGCTCTACATATATAGTATGCAATCAAAACCGTGGGCTCTTACTGGACAATGGATTTCCTAGCAAGGTATGGAACCACCTTCCCGACAATGTACCTCTGGAGATGAATACATTGGCGTTCAACAAGAACATCTTGCAACCCAGGCTAAACATGACCGGCCCCTTACTATACTTTGAGAGTACCGAATATATCATTACCACGATTGGGGGCCAACCAACCGAATCGATAGCATACATACATAAAATAAAAAGGGACAACCGATGGCATTTGATTTCACCAGATTAGGTAATGATATACCCTTTTGATGAATGCGACCCACATAGCCATGCGACCTACCTGATTTTTTTGCCATTTCCCAGTTAATGAGTCTAGAGGTTTAGCTTATCCTTCCGAACAGCACATCTCCATTCACTTTGAATGCCACATCGTTAGATCCGCCATTTATCACTAAATATTAATTTCCACAAAAAATATGCGAGCATTAAGATAAAGAAGGTGTCCATTCTTCTCCGCCACCAACAGAAATATGTTTGTAGAAAGTCAATACACGTGATCTCTTTGGAAATACTTTGTCAGACACTCGTCCATACAAGTCATCCAGGAACAGGATGAATCGAAGGCACACTCCTCCTGCATCCAATATAGGAATCACCCCATGGATCAATAGCGAGAAGTCCTTGTAATCCGTAGATTCCAACCACGACAGAATCACAGTATATCTCTGGCTGCTAAATGAGAGATTATTAGTAGTCTTCTGTTTATAAAGATCTACGGTCTTCAATGCTCCATCTCGATCATCTTCTGATATCTTCACGTATTTGTAGGTCAGAATGGTTTATGAATATGAATTCGACCCCGGTCTTTCCGTACCAACAACGCTTTTGGCCAGATTTGATAGTTGGTTATTTAACTATCAAAATAAATAGTTTTTCACTAATGAAAGTAAATGAGTTCACTGGTTCAGTGCTCAGCATCACTTGGCCTTTTTAATTAAAAATAATTAACAAATAGTTAATTTAAAACTTCTAAACCTTTAAATATTTAAATCCGATATTTACTTCTTATTTTAATATACTAATGTTCTCAAAACCATTTCATTATAATACTTTGAAAAATATCTTACAACTATATTCAAATTCCCTTTTAACTCTCTTCTCAAACATTGGCTCCATCATTATTCATTATCTTTAATTGGAAAAAAATCAATTTAACTCATAACTCGTAAAACAACGTTACGGAATTCCTTTTGTTCATTACTTGGAACAATAACCAATGCTTATTCTTATAGAATAATCCCATTTCAAACTTAACATTTCATTTCCTTTTAACCCGAAAATATCGTTCTATTTTCACTCAATCCTCTTTTATTTTCCTTTACTTTGGAAACGTCATTTATATCATCAAATCCTTTCAATTTCTTTACTTTGGAATCCTCATTATATATTTCCAAATCTTCACTAATAACGTCGCATTATTATTTCTCTAATCGAGATAATAAATTATCACTCCTCTTTACCATTACAACTAATATCATCTTAGATAATCCTGAAGTTGTTCTAGTTGGGGTATTTTAATTACCTCTTAGACCTAGATCAACAATATTCTTATCTTAAGATAGATATGAGTTGTAATTTCAAAATCCGATATTTTAATACTCAAAACAAATCCCATCTAACTATTTTATTTAAAATATGATCTTATCAAACCTTCTTGCTTTTGGAAATCTCTTCTCAAATATAACTATTTTTCCTTGATTCACTGATTAAGTAATTGCTTACTAAAATATCTCCTTTAACTTCTACTTCTTTTACAATTCATTTTACAACACAGATTTTTGTTACAAAATCCTATCAATCACTCCTTTACCACATTCACTTTTGACAATTTCTTTTCTAATCCATTTCACCCAATTTCCGCTTTGAAAATCTTATTTCAAATCCCAATTTTACTTAATTTCATTATTATTAAATAATGTTAATTTGAAATTTAAATTTTAACACTTCATTTCCTTTTATAAATTTCATATCTACAACTAGGTTTTATATAAACCCATTTATTTTCAATTCCCTTTTACTTAATTCAAATATTAAGTAAATAATTAATTTCAGCTATCGTATTTGATTAAAATTCCTTTTACAACTTTGTTATCAAAATTTGGGTTTAAAATATAAAACCCACTCATAACCCTTTTCACAATTCAATTCAATTCCATTTTAACTTCGATTACTTTTAAATGAATTTCAAATAAAGGTAATCTCCTAAATTATTATTAATTAAAATAATAACTTACTTTAATCATTAACTACTGTAGAAGTAGTTAATTTCTTTATTAGCTAAAATAAATAATAAATTCCCTTTTTAAAATCTTATAAAAATTAAATCAAATATACATTAAATCTTTTCCTTAGCTTAATTCAAACAAACTGATTAATAATCACTCTCACTTAAAACGGTCGACTTAGTCAACCCAAAATACAGATATTTCGTTAACTGAGTTCAATTACTCCTTCCTATAAATTAATTAATAATATAATTAATTTAGATCATTCCAATTAATTGTTATTTTAAAAACAATTACCGTCAGTTAATAATCGTTACATTAATCATTGCACACTTGCTTAACAGTCTTATTAATTCAAAAATTAGTTTTGTAAATCATTTAATAATTACTATGAGAAACTTGCTTCGCACATGGCATATTTTGGTGCAAAAACGGTGATTAGTGGTCACTGCAATCAATATATATGTGGTTGATTTATTTTATTTTTATAAACTTCATTTAAAATAATATATTTAAAATATATATTTAGTTATAAAATAAATTTCATAACTTCATTCTATCGATGTTCCTAACAGTAAATCTATCTTTTATATAATAATGCATATTTAGGCCATCAACTACCACTTTCCAAACCAATAATTCCCATTGGTTAATATCACAATAACTGTTGAATTTGGATTCAACAATAAATCACCCAATCATATTCAGTGAACAATCCATATAGTGATAATATGAAAATAAACAATAATAATACATTCAACTGATAACAGTCAATAAATAGCACAATCCAGACATCCAATTAAATTATATACGTTTATATTGATATAGACGTAACCAATAAGGTAAGTTAACACCATTGGAAATATTCGTTAAAAGTAACGATGGTTTTGATTAAATTAAACAAACATTTAATTTAAATTAATTATATAAAAATATTCAGTATATCTGCAAACAATTATCAAATCATTCAACCAATAGCAAACAAAGCACACAAATATAAACCCCTATTTATATAAATACAAGTGGGAGAGCTGAGTGAGTTTAACTCACCTTGATCTGATTTGTTGTTTAAATCATTCATCTCAGTTAAATTAAACAAGCATTTAGTTTAACTGAAAACATCTGCTGATTCCAATCACGTCCAGCTTTGTTCCATAACATAGTAATCGTCAACGCGATTCCATGGCACTTGGTTTGTCCGATTTTGATCACATATGGATTAGTTATTAATATTTGAAGTTAACGGTTTTAAATAATAATGAACTAACCCTTGACTAAAATTAATAATAATAAATTACATTTTATTTTAATAAATGGTCGTTCATTACTTCGTCCATGCAATGGTTACTCCTCATTCCATTCATTCAAAACCAGGCTGACATATAACCTGGAGCAACTTATAAATTAGTATATATATAATTTAATTAATTTAAACACTAAATTTCTTAATGAAGTTTAATACTCTAATTAATTACTAATTTAACAGATTATGTTTCAATATAATTGCTGGCCGAATCATTTCATTTTCCTCCTGATAGCTGTTCGTTCCCATTTTTTCGATCTGGACAAACATGCTAATTAATTACCAAAGTCTTTACGTTTACACTAAATATATTATTGTATAATAATATAAACTAGTGTGTAACCCGTGCGTTGCGCACGTTATTTTTTAAAATGTAACTTTTGCATTATTAATGATAAAAAAATAAAAGCTTATTATGCATCTTCTGTTAATTTAAATAAAATAATTGATTTTTACAATATATTTTTTAAATTATGACATATAATTTTATGTTATATATCTTACACGTTGTGCTTGGAAAAGAAAATATCTCTATTATTTTACTTATTTAATCAAGTGATTTTTTTCCAAAATATATTAATTTTTTAGTTGTTATCGGTTTACGCAGTTGACTAAAATGCAGATATTAACAAAAAACAAAGAAGGAATTAGTAGAAAATGAATAATATGATATTATTTTTTACGTTAATAATTTTTGTTATGTATATAAGTTTTTATATTTGATTGAAAAACTAATTTTGTCTTCTTGGTTAATATGAAAGTGGCATGCAAATTGAAATTATTGTTTTTCAATAATTTATCAAATAAATTAATATAGATAACTTAATTATTTTGAATATGTAACATTTTATAATTTCTAGTTAAATAAAATATATTTGCCTAAATGTCAAAATTCAAAAGTGAGTTGTGGAGAAGATTCTTGATCAAGGTTGGAATGTAAAACTCTCAATACAAATAACGTAAAACTCCAAATACGATGAATATTGGTAATGCAAAATAAAAATGTCATTTTTTTATGAGTAGATTTTTTTCATTGAATGTCAATTATGTACACATGTTAATATTGTAACTGAAACATTCATCTGAGAAATGATAGAAAAATAGAATCAAATAGGAATAAACAACAGTGAAGAAAAAGTTATAAATTGGATGAAAGAACAACAATGTTTATACATCTATTCTAACCAATTTAAATTTGAACATGAATTAGTAATTTTAATATCTAAACCAAATGAGTAACATACAACAAATCAATGCAAACCTACATAATGCACAATTCAAGGAAGACCTTTTTCATAGTTTGCAAGTAACATGCGTGAATTAACAATTTAATGGTAATATTACATTAATATAACTCATACATTCACTGCAAGAAATGTCAAGTGTCAAAAGGAAAAAAATGATAAAAGAAAATGGCATTCTAATCTTCATTGTTTGAAGTAAAATTCTTTGGACCCAAAGTAACTAGTTATTTTGAAGAACATATGTGTGTACTTATTCAAGCCTTAAAGTCGAAAAAAATAGTCATTTGAACTTTAAAAATAATAATTTCTAGCAATCAAAGTAAAAAAAAACAATTACCTTTTAAGCTTTAGAATATTCATTTGGTAACATTTTATAATAAAAACACCAATTTCAATATCATAACAGATTTTCTAACATTATTCAATTAGTTATTGAGTTTAAGACCCAACTAAAGAAATACAGTCTGAAGTAGATGTCGAACCAAAGAAACATGAAACTCCTGTTTTAAATAGAATAAAATCAAATTTTACTCAAGGTAGCCTAAACCAATAAGAAAATATGAAAACTACAACATAAAATAATATTATTTGCAGATTCATAGTAAAGCATACATCTTTTAGAACATGAACATATCAAAGATTTAGCAAATAGTTAGGAAGCAATTAATTATAGCCATCATGAATAAACTTATAAAGTCGTACACATCAAATTAGGGTTGTTATGGTAATGGTACCATTACCATTACCATTTGGCAAATACCGGTACCGTACCGTTTTTACTGGTAACCAGAATTGTTTACTGTTACCGTTACTGATCGACTGATATACCAAAGACTGATATACCGATAATCTGGTAATCGTTACATTGGTAATGGTAAATCACCGTTTGTCCATCAAAGTTTATATCTTGACATGATTTTATTACACGGTGCATATTTATTATATTATATGTAGTGTTAATTAATAAAAAACATAAATGAGGAAGAAAACAGGTGTGCTTGGAATTATTTCATCTGATTATTGAACTAAATATAATCATTTATTTGATTTTAAATGCATGTAATAAAGCATATCAAATGAACATACATACATTTTAAATTAACTGGAAAATTACAGTTACTGCTGGTAATGAAGAAATGTTACCGATAATTTACCGTTAAAAATGATAAATTTACCGTTACCATACCATTTTAACTGGTATACCTATTCTAATCAAAAATGATTACCGATCGACTGATAATGGTATAGTAATTGTAAATTTTCCATTACCATGACAACCCTACATCAAATATTAAATAAGTGCTAAATATACAAACAGGGGTAATAAGAAGCATTGTATATGGTATTAACAATGAAAGTAGTCATGCATAGTCGTGTGCTGCTCAGACATCGCATAGAAAACAATTAAAATAAGTAAATAACAATAAATAAAATTAGTCAAGAAGGGTTAAAGCATTTTCATATGTACATCTAAAAGTAAGCGGTTAGTATTAAAGTAGCAGCAAGTTGTTTATATTAATCATGATCTAAAAATAAGAGTTAAAGCATATCATTTGTGCCTACTTTTGGTGCCCACTTATAGAACTATGCTCCTGTTCTCCATGCACAGAGCAACATACATGCCTCCCCTGTACTTTATAGCAGTAGTTTCCCACGTTCTGAAGCTTGGCATCATCATGCTCAAGCCTTTTTAATACGCACTCATGCTTCTGAGGTCCAGTTTTACCCCTCAAAAGCTCATGTTGTTAATGCATTTGTCTTACTGCCTATAGTGTCCCAACCGCCTGATCCAACTCTTCTCCTCTTCTCATGTTCCTTCAACCTTAAAGGCTCCCCTCACTATTGCTGATTCCCTTAATATAACTTTCAAGACATGGATGCATAAAACCATTGCCGTATAAATAATAGAATCAGTATAATTTAATGTAACAATTAGATTATTCTAGCAATTTCAATACATGGTTATAATGTAAAATAGTTAGATTCATTAAATCAGTACAATTTCATCTTATTTTCAAGACATGAATATATAACATAATAGTAATTGCAATGGTAAAGAAATAGTAAAGAAATAAGTTTTGTTCAAGTAATAAAGGATCTTTCTGAATCGCACATTAAAACAGGAAAGATAAATTTGAGTACATCCAAGAAACTTATGCATATTTAGGTAAATAAATAAAGTAGTTTACAAATTTAACTAATAGATTAACTTAGGTAGTTAGGTAAATAAAATGGCAAAATATTATCATATGCGAAAATTCAATAACTGGTTGAAGCCAGCTATATAAGTTTATAATGCAAATCAATAAATAGAGGGTTGCATATGATAATACTAATTCATGTAAATTAAAATGGTCGCCATTTGGATTTTTGCATGTTCCATAGAATTGTGTGAATCCAAAATAATAAAGAAAGTGTAGCATATTGTTTTTAGTTTCACATAATAAAAGTTATTCAAGTCAGTTGTGATTAGAAGCTTTGTTTGTTCCAAAGAATTGCGTGAATCCAAATTAATAGATAAAATATAGCACATTTCTTTAATAGCTGTGCAATCAAGAGAAATAAAAAATTTAGGCTGGACAATTGATTAATCCCAATTATAAGTTGAGATTAGACTCTTAAAATGCACTTAAAATAGCCAGAATCCGAAATAATTTAATGAACATCACTTGACTATTTTGAAGCATTATTTTAGGCTGTAAATAAAACAAAATCAAAAAAATTGGCAGAAAATTAAATTTAGGAACTTTATAAAGGGAAAGATGAAAGGTATAAAATACTAATTTATGAAAGCAAAGTTATTTTTTTTCATTTGTTCAAGCATAAAAGAAGGAAGCAATATTTGATTATGCATATAAGGAATTTCGGCAAGAAAAATGTTACCCAAGGCATGCAACCATTAGACAATACATAAAAATTATCACTCTGAAAAGAGTCTATTGAAAAAATGAATTGTTAGGCAATAAGATGGCTAAGTTTTACATTGCATCAAATTCCTAAATAAATCAAGAAAGTTAAGCAATGTTAAATATGATGGTCCCATTTACTAAATATACAAACAAAATAAATAAATAAAAGTTGGGTTAATACCAATTCGTTCACTGCATTTATTCATTCTTATATCACTATATATTTGTAAACTTGTAAGGTATAAGTAGTTGAAGAATAAACTGTATCGAAGAAAAATTCTGCTTTACTATTGTTTTCAACTAAGATTTTTTCATATTTATATCTCTATGAATAACCTGTACCCACAAATATACATGACTGAACATTCAGAAGCAAAATCTCGGAATTCAGAAAATACAACCTTGTAATGATACAGTTCTAGGAATACAAATAGGTATCATTTAGTAACCCGTATGACCATATCAACCCGAAATCATATAATTAAGAATTTACAACTTTACATTTTAAATAATCAAAATCTTGTTGATAGCTATATGTACGCTTTGAATATATTCCACAAAATAACTAATGTTTTGCTCTAGAAGCAGTTAATTTTCATCTATGTTCACTCCAATGATGGTAGCGTAATATTTTTGTATTTCTATAAATGTGTTTCCTTTTCCTATTTTTGTAATGTATGGAAATTTGACTTTCGCATAGGAAAGAATACATGAAAGATAAATAAATCAAGCCAGGAAAATAATGGAAAGGAACCGATTTGATTTTTTTTTTTAATTGACAGATATTTTTGAATAACGCTTAGTTCGGAATTTAAGGAAGAAAATGGACATGATCTGTAAAGGAGTCATTTTGAATATGAATAATTTATGCATGACAACTTATCATTATTTTATTTTATTTTTTATATAATAGGTAAGGATATTTACACACACACACACACACACACACACACACACACACACACAC
The DNA here is from genome assembly GCA_030737875.1 of Allium sativum. Classification (NCBI taxonomy): domain Eukaryota; kingdom Viridiplantae; phylum Streptophyta; class Magnoliopsida; order Asparagales; family Amaryllidaceae; genus Allium; species Allium sativum. Next base: position 1,029,630,570 of record CM060912.1, read on the forward strand.
ACATATATATATATATATATAATATAATTAAATATAAACAAAGTTAACATAAACAAATCCACCTAGCGAGAAAATAAACTTACAGCGAACAACATTAATTGGTTGGTAGACCTTTCCAAAACAGCATTTGCAAATTCAAGAACTCTAGTATATGTTTATAAGAAAATGAACAGAAATAAATTAGATTTACTTTGAAGAATGAAGGGCTGAACTCTTTTTATACTGACAAATAAAATAGCTCAGCAAGTAACTATTGATTGAGTCACAAATGTACAGTGCTATTATAATTCTATTTTTAAAACTTGATTTGTCTAAGACGACCGGAAAAAAAAAATTATATAGATGATGTGTTGACTTTGTAAAAAAAATATGCAATGATAGTGTATATTATCAAGATGATAGCACTTTCCAGTTATACAAATCTACTTGCTAATAGGTCGAAGCCTCTAGAAAATTGTTCAAGACTAAAATAGATGAGATACAAAGCTAACACCATCTCTCTCCAAATTATTAAAGCAACTTTCCTACCCTAAACTGATCTGCAGTCCAAAAAATTAAATTATATATCTTATCATACATAAGTGCAAAGTCAACATAACCATGGAAAAAAAGGAAATGGATTCCTGTTTTTTTGGTTAACCAGGAAAAGGTTTATATTAGTAGTAAGTTATTGCCATTTGGATATTTATGAACAAAATTATCTCTCTTCTAAAATTCACAATATTAGACCATTAGTAGTAAATTATTAGCATTTGGATATTTATGAACAGAATTATCTCTCTTCCAAAATTCACAACGAAATGCAATATTCATATCATCGAAATGTGGTTGGAATCAACTTACTTGATGTCATAAGTGTATATAAGCTCGAAATGAGGATCTCTCTTATTCCAAAAAAAAAAAAAAAAAAAACAAAAAGAACAAAAAAAAAAAAAAAAAAGATTAATGTACCTATATAGTGGAAAAAAACTCTTTACTATATATAGTTAGCTACATGTAGCCAAACGTGGTATCTTGGATCAATTTGGCATATGTAGATTAAATCGCTCAAGGAACTAATATAGTTCTGACTCCACGTTATTGATGGCATTCCGTCAAAAAAATTCGTTGACCATATTACTATATGCCAAGCAATTTTTTTTTTTTTTTTTTTAAGAATATATAAAGTAAAAAAAAAATGTTTGAAGTAGTCATTTAAACAACTAAACATTTCAAATGAATAAATAATCACTCATGCCACGTTAAATAGTATGTCATCAACAATGCATCTTTTCAAATTAAAAGAAATATCAACTGAAAAGAAACAAAACAGAAAAATGAATACACGCTAGTTTGATAGATTAAAGTACTTAACAATCCAAGTCGACAAAATTTAATAAATGAAAACTGAATATAGAATGATTATGTAGACATATCACATGGTAGAAATGACAACCATTTGAAACGACATGAGAGTGATAAATATTTCAATAAGTGGAATCATCAGAATCATTTTCCTAGTAAGCAATCTATTAAGAATCAACTCAATAATCAAACAGAAGAAAATTTACATTTAAAGTGCTATGTTTCACATATGATCTAGAAATAAATTACCTATTTCGCTTCAACCTTCATAACAATCCAACTTCAGTTTTGTCCACCCTGAACAAAGCCATCTTTGACCAGTAAACAACAAAGAAATAAAGAATAAAATATATATTGCATACAAATGAATTTCAAGTTAAATAAACCATCGAATGAAAACTTTGATCCAATTTCATTCAACATAAAAAGAGCGAAGATTTATTTACTCACTTAAAATTAGGCTAATTTTAAGCACCAAACCCCTGAAAAACCGATAATTTTGTGCTTTCAAAACACATAAAGTACTTTCTCGTCTATCTTCTCTTTCAGTCACCTCCATTTGCTCAATGCATTAGTTGATGGTAACAATGAGGCTATAGAGACCGCTGACGCTATTCAGAGGAGAACTATTGTTTCTATGGCAGTGGCACAGCCAATGACCCAATGTAAAGCCATCAATTTAGTCTCCTTATTTTCTGTTGGAATTTGGAGACCTATAAATTAAGGGTGGTGAAAAAGCCCTAGTTTGACTTCCCTTGAGATGGTGCGGTGTGATGAATATTGGGTATTTTGCAGAGCGGACCCGATAGGAACCATAGCAAAATTGGACATTAGGGTTAAGAAAAGAAACAGGGAAGAAGGAACGAAGGAAAGGAGGACACATGACTTAAATGTAGGGCTAAGAATGAAAGCAGAAGAAAACGAATAGAAAGTATGTAGTAAAGAACATGTTTTTTCAAAGTTTTTTCATGTACCAAATTGACAATAAGATGCAAACCCAAATTTCCTATAAAAGTTATGTGGGAAGCCCTAGTCTGTGAACCATGTGAGGAAGCCTAAAGGGAAAGTGTTAAAGAAATGCAGAATAATATGAATAACTATTATCTATGCTTAAGGAAGCCAAATAATTTTATTCCCTACAACTAAAAATGATTACAGAAACTTGGTTGTAAACCCGGATTGTAGCATATTGCATTTTCAAATAATGAAAATATGTATCGAAAAGTGGAGGAATTAAAACCTAGAACAGATCAATTCATAGGAGAAAGATAAATAATTTATTGTATGATTTATAAAAGAATTAGTTAATTATATGTAAAACTTTCCAAATAAAATACATTGTAAGCATAAGGAGAAAGTTACCTTGCTTGCACCATCATATTCTCCAACCTGCTAACATGGAGCTCCTCTGGAACAAAAGGAGGAAAAAAAATTATAAATCAAAAGGAAAATGCAAGTAATGTAATTATACTCATAAAGACAGGTGCATCATCTTTTCATCATTAAACAAAAATGTATCTATCAGCTCACAAAACGATGGTTTTTAGTGTTGCAAATTTTCAGTTGATCAAGAAATCAACCGTATAGATTAGCCTAGCTTTAGATAATATTTTAAATTCATATTCCAATGGTAAAATGGGAACATATGTTACCTCCGATCTGAATTGTTAGTTTGTGGCCTAAAGAATAAAATAATTGGGATTTATCAAATAAAAAAACCCATAATCAATCAATAAAGGGTATGTTCATGGAAGAAACTTCCAAGTATTGGGGGTTGAAGGGTACACAAAAAAATATCAGAAATCGAAATTACATATCAATAAGAAGGGAAGATAAAACTAATCAAAACAAAGGTATAGATGGTAGGAAGCACTTGAGCACGATAAAATTGAGAGTACTGGGATCTGTAGACCTGAAGATGCGGAATAGGTATATCTGAGCGATGTGATTATCTTAAAACAGGGAAGTTGAAAATTAGGGATATTTGAGAAGAGAATGACAACGTTTGATAATTGAGAAGAGAATGACAATGTTTGATAATTGGGCTTTCATGAACTGGAGGGAGGGGCAAAAGGGTATGACGGTTCGGTGCTAACATTAACCTGACATGCTTGATAGCAATCGAAATAAAACCCACAATTAGTATTATACTATGGACTGGTTATGTGATATTTTAATTCAATACAAATATCTTGAGAGTTTTAAGCTGAATAGAGAGAATTAAGAGTATGATTTTGATTTAATAAAAGTATTTTTTAGAGATTTAAGGAGAATTGAGAGATTTAAGGAGAATTGAGAGATTTGGGAGAATTAAGGAAAATTAAAAGAATGGAGAGAATTAAGGAGAGAGCTAGAAATTCTTCTGCTTTACTATTATTTAATAGATAGATTAACTTGTTTGTTTGTTACCCTGATTTACATTGCATACGGGCCGATGCTTTCTGAATCGAAAGCCAACTTCTGTGACTTATTCCAGAACCCTACTTTTGTTCCATCTAAAACCTTCGATGCCTTTGATTTCGAACAGGCCTCTCCCTGGAAAAATATCCACTTTTAATTGACATACTTTACTTTAGATAATTAATGACTAATTATAGTTTAAATTAGTTAATCACGTTAGATAAAAATAGGGCCAGTCTGATCTTTGCTGTATGTTTTGGTTAAACAGAACCCACACTCTTCGTCTTCAATGTCTTCGTTCCCTGTAAGCCCACATCTGACCATATCATCCAACCTCCGCGTCCATTCCTGGCCACCGAAGGCGGATCAGAGCACGTCGGCGTGAACGCCCCAAGCTACTTCCCCCTTCGACCTGAACCCCGTGTAACTTGACGTCACACAACGCCTCTCATCTCCTTTCGAACGCTGAAAACCTCGAACACGATCCAGTCACCTCGTTGAGCTTGACCCCATCTGCACTGCTACACACCATCTTGTTGGCCTTAACAAGACTGTTGTTGGAGAATTTGGGAATGGAGGAAAGGGTCTGTAGAAAATCGAGTGGGAAAAAGGAAGGTTTCTGGCCATTGGTGAATTAAGTGCACATGCCGTTTCATAATTTGTCCACCGTTTGTTGGGGATAACGGAAATGTCAAAGATTTTTTTTTTTTCACTGGAAGCAGAAATGGGAATGGAGGCTCGTGCGTGTTTTTATAATGTAGCAAGCTTAGTCTCCAAGCTTTAGGGTAGTAGGCTGCATACGCTACATATACAGGATAGGTACGTTTAAATTTACTTGTCAAAGTTATGATGTGAAAACATTGGCCAGCTGTTTTGAGTTGAGAACACTAGTAGAGAGGAAAAATAGGTAGCTGAGTGTTTGTACGGTTTCTAGGATGTGCACTAGTCTAGAAAAGAATAGAATAGGGCATATGTGTGTTCAGGGTTTGCACACATACATTGTTCGGTTGAATTTCCTTGTTAAAGTCTTTACTTAGGATTTAAGCAATATTTTACTTGGCATTAAAGTAAAGTTTTAACTATTTTATTTTTATTTTTATTTTAATATTCTATTTTTGGTTTGATTTGCTATGAATATTTTTATACACGGTTATTTAATCTACCACTACTTACGTTGCACGTTCTTAGTTCGTACCGTCACCAATGATATCCAATTGTCATGAAAATGAATGCACTGCTACGTCTTCGTGTTCTAGTTCCAATACAACTAATTTCACCAAAAAACGGAGACCATTTGCAAAAATGGCTATTTCTAATGCTTATATAATATAAATAAAATATTAATTGTATTTCAAATTAATTCAAATAAATCATTATAAATTATTTTTATCATATATTTTCAAACAAAATATATATACAACTTCAAATATAAATATATGACTCAATATCGTCAATTTTGAGTTAACCGTTATCCAAATTATATAAAAACCCTTATAAGTATATTAAATAATGATATAATTTAATAGCAATTTCCATAGGGACTATTTTAAAATTTGATTTGGACATAACTAACAATCCATAACATAAAATCTGAATTTTCCTCTTCTATTAGAAAATTATCATCACCAAGATTCACACGTTTCTTGTTTCACAAAAATCCGACTTATATTGGATCCTGTATATCCAATCAAGTTCAAAACTCTATATTACGAACTACAGCACCATTTCGAGCTCGTTTTAAATTAAATATAAATTTAAGTTCAAACTTCGTTATTTAATCGATATATATATTTTAAATCCATTTAAATTCCAAATAAATATTTAAAATAATAAATTAAAATAAATATTTGACTACGAAAAATACGGGACATTACAATCACCTTAAGGGAAATAGGAGCGCTTAAGCTCTTAACAACCATATCTCCGAAAGTTCTTCATTCGTCTCCCACTGCAACCGGAGCCAGAGGAGAAGGATATCTCAAGACGACGTGCGAGCCACCACTACTAAAGGAATGAACCATCCTGGATGTTCCCAGTTCAGAACTGATCTCACCCATAGGACCGAGACCGAACCCTCTTACAAAGGTCCCCATGCCACTACCATCTGAAACTTGGTTTCCAGAATTCCTACAACCAACTAGAACCAAGTGTCCTTTTTCAACCTTTGCGGAACCAGCCTAATAATGATGTTCAACTTGACGATGATGATCTTATTCCAAGGAGGTACCATAGGCAATCTACTCCTAAGTTGTGTCAGGACGGTCAAAATCCAGTGAAGATCCAAACTCCTAGCCTCATTGCCATGATACATTGGATCATGAGAGAGTTACAACCTTATGTCAATGATGACTGGGAAGCCATTACGAGGCATAAACTTTCACTCAAGTTGTTCTGAACGCCAAATGGCCTCAGTGATTCAACATGCCATAGTATATGACATACTCAAGAAAAATTAATTCTCGGTAATTCCTTATTTGATACAAGTGAAATATGGATTCAGCTCGTGCCACTGATGCGGTAAAATGCGAGTGCTTTGCAGAAATTCTTTGAAGGTGTGGCTTTGCTATATTTTTCTTAGCTTTACTCGAGAACCGTATAATCCTTTAATCAACTTACAAGAAAACTGGTGGAGTAATTTAGGATGCATACTACTCAGCTAAAGGATATCCTGACTATATCTAATATATTCCAAAGAGCCAGAGAATCAATGAAAAGCAACTTGGAAAGATTTAACGACACTCTTGGAGAGGTTGATGATCCTCAGCCGACCATTGTCATAGTGGAGCTTATAAAGGGAATTCATCGTGAAACTGATTTGGGAGAACAGGTCAATCGAAATCTTATAAGGAGGTTAGAGCGAATCTATAAAAATACTAGTTTATACATGCATCATGAAGAAGGACGTAGGAGGGTTATCCCACAAGCATCAACAAGACATTGTGTTAAGCTATGTTGTTATTAAGAAAACCGAAGAGAGATCCGAAAGGTCAACGTGAATGTTCACAATAAGCCCAAACAAGACGACAACAATTATGTAGGCTATAGTAAAAAGAAGGAATCGAAGAAACGATCCAGATTTCATTCGTCCAATAACTACACTGCTTTGAACTCTTAGTTGGTGACCATCCATCTTGAAGCCTGAAATAATATATAATACAAAAGCCTAATCCAAGGGGGTCCAAGAAAAGGGAAAGCCAGTCAGGCAATACTACTTGTTCCACAAGATGTAAGACTACAATATCAATGACTATCGACCTCCTTTGTGATCCAAGCCCATATCCATGAGTTTCTCATCCTTGGGTTGTGCTCCTTAGCCAAAATCCCTCATTCTCATCTTTACCATCCTTGTGTAACATGTTGACAAGTCTCTCGAAAGATGCCTCCATCGGACGAAAAACCCTACAAAGCTTGAAAGAAAATTAGCCGTAGGTGAAATTACTGCGGCTATATATGGAAGTTGGGCACTTCTTCGCCCTTTGACAGGTGTCGTAGTCTCATCAAGCCTATGGAACCACGCCGCGATGAGGTTACCTCCCAGAAAGCCAGAAGCCTCGGAGACACAGAAAAGAAGGAAACAAGGATTCAAACAGAGGATCAAAGTTAGTGCATATGGCTTTGGGGAATATGCCTTTAAAAAAAAAAATCTTTTGAAATTGCTTCTTTTAAAACCGTTTTGAAAATAATTTTTCAAATCTTTTATCTGATCCGGTAACCTTCAACTCTTATACCAAGTGAAACACCCCACCTCCATTAATGACACTCACAAAGGGAATGCATTAACTTCAGTGAAGCGTTATAGGTAAAATATGCAGATAGATTACAAGACAGAAAAATAAAGCAGCGGAAAACAAAGACATTTTATAAGCAACGTAGTTCAGTCAAGTTTTTACAATAATTGACTCAATTATACTTAAAAGTACTACATAAAACTTCTGTCTTGATTCAAAAACTGCCAAGTATATAAGAAGCAAAAAACATAGCGAAGTAGCATACGTCCCCAAATTTAAGTGCAAACACAACCATAGTCAAAGATAAGAGGATCCAAGCAATACATCAAAGGATCTTCAAGCTTGGAAAGAGAAACGGTCCAAACTAAGATGAGTTATTCCCTCCCTGACTACCTAGGGGGAAACGGAAGAAAAGAAGACGAAAGAAAACGGGTTAGACATAAAGCCTGGTAAGTCCAATGATTTTTAGTATGTAAACAGGTAAAGGTAACATGACATGAATAAACTGAATATAAGACAAAACTGTGAAAACAGGGATAAGATGATAAGATTAGCATAAGATATGATAAGACAAGATAAACTGAATGCGCTTCTACTCCTTCTTTGCTTCGCTACTACCCTGTTATTCTGATTTCTATATCTCTGCACCACCTAACTAGTGCCCCAACTAGTAATCTGTTTAAAATGATAATGTGATCCCAATCCTCGCAATTGTAGTAGCCTTCAAGTGTATATCTACCCAATTGCCATGGATATGTTAGATGTACCCTTACTACCCTACCGATCGGCTCCCTACTTGTATTAATCTATTACTTGTGTCATTCGACCTCGGTTGTATGTATTCATTACTTGTGTCATTCGGCCCTGCTTGTATGTATATACTTGTGCTGGCCCCATCATGGGGTGTATCAATTCCCATGATAGCAACCCGACACGATTCAAGATGCAGTGTATACTACTAATGCCCAGTGCCTGCTTTTTCCACGCCGGAGCACGTGCACGCCCATACTCCATCGGAACCTACACTGCTGCACCACCCGCCGCTATTCTGACCACTTATAATCAGCCCAGTAATCGTGCCCCACCCTGCCTAGCTCAGGGTACCATGATACATCTATGTGGGTTACTGCTGAAATGGGTCCCCAATACTAGGGTTTCCTAATCAACATGTTATAATGGTTAAGTGTTCTCAATTTAACTTAACCCCACCCATTTGCTTAATTAACATGTTGTACTGGTTAAGTGTTGCCTATTCATATATTACTTAACCTTCTCACTGATTCACGCACGTTTATTTAACGGTTAAGTTTGTGCGCCTATATATACTAATATTACCCACTTACCCAAGATTTACTTAATCCTTCCCCTTATCAAGTCCATATGTATTATTGGTTAAGCTTGCCTTAACCCTATCCACTTTGTTCATGTAATATTGGTTAAGTTGTCTTCTTGTCCATTTTAACTTAACCCACCCACCTAACATGTCATATTGGTTAAGTGTTTCTTATTAACTTAACCCTTCCCATTCATCATGTTGTATTAGTTAAGTGTTTCCTATTAACTTAACCCCGTTCATTCATCATGTTATATTTGTTAAGTGTTTCCCCTTAACTTAAACTCACTCGTTCATCATGTTATGTTAGTTAACTTAACCCTGCTCATTCATCATGTTGAATTTGGTTAAGTGTTTCCTATTAACTTAACCTTGTTCATTAGCATTAATTCATTCATTAATGCTTTAACCTCTCACATTAGAACTGTTGTTTGCGGTTGCTGGATGTGCCGGGTGGTTTCGGGTAGACTTCTGCCACAAAGTCATTCTAACCTCGGGTTTTGGGCTTTATGCGCTAACCTCTCACATTAGACCTGTTGTTACGGTTGCTGGATGTGCCGGGCGGTTCCGGGCAGATATACACCGCAACTCAATCTAACCTTGGGTTAGGCACATTCATCTTTTGTCCAATTTACCTATTTACCATACATGTCCAAGTCTAGATTTTATATGCTAATTATCCCAAATTCACAAAACTAGTCATGTTCCAATAATCAAGTTATGTCGAACCAAGCCAATTGCAAGTTATGCCCCACAAACTCAACTACAAGTTATTGCTCAAAATAGGTTACACCCAATCTTCCCAAATTTGCAATAATAGTCATGCCCCAAAATCACAATATACATTATGCTTGGCATCCCAACCAATAGTTATGCCCAATCTAGATTTAATATTCCAATTTATAGTTTATGCCCAATCTAGATTTATATTTCAGTTTACCCCAAGTTCGCAATAATAACAATTATGCCCCAAATCACAAGTTACAAATTATGTTCCACCATTATCAAATAGATTATTCCCCAATATCCCCGCATTCCAATCGGACGTATAACAAGATTCAGTCTAGATTCTAGGTTAGTCTAGGTTCATAAAATAAAGGGGAAGAAAGAAGGAACATAAATGAGAGCAGGCATAAAAATAGGCATTATAATGATAGATCTGTCAAATATAACATTATGGACCTAAGAGGATTACAGATCCGTTAGAATTGAGGTATAACAAAGATAGATTTGAAATAAACTAATAGAAATAACCTTATAGACATATAAATCTGATATGAATAACATCATGAACCTGAAAGGATATATATATCCGATGTTCAACAAAGATAGTCATGATTGAATCGATATAATAACTTCTTAGGCATGTAAAATCATAGATTCAATTGAAAGATAGAGATAAATCTGAAAAGATTGTCTCATTATCAAGAATGGACTTAGATTCATTTTATTACATGCCAAGGTTACTATTAGGTATTTAAATCTGAAAATAACATAAACTTACCTTGCTAGGATTAAGAAAAGATAATGAATCATTGTTGTTGTAGCAAAACAAATCTTCTAATTTGATTTGAGGCTCTCAAATTTTCTTCTTGAATTTAGATTTAAGAATGAAGGCTAGGCTAGTTTAGAGATGGACAACATGGTGGCAATAGAGAATAGGGTTGTGTGGTTAGGGTTTAGGTTTATAGATGTATATATAGGAGTATAGGATCAATTTGAGTCTTTAGATCAACCTAGGAGTCATCAGAGCCATCCAAACCAAAGAGATACATCACCCAGCCAACCACAGCGTGACACATAAGCCCTAATACCTCAAAAATTTTCACTGCCATGTCAGCCAGGTACAAAACGAAGTATTTCCCAGATCTTATAGGGTCAACACCGGGGTCGACACCCCTATGGGGGGGAGGGGGTCGACACCTATGTCGACACCCCTTAAGGGGGTCAACACCCTCTGGCGGAATTTTTCCCGCCCAACCTGTTTTGGCTGATTTTGAATTTTGAACCCATTTTTGACTTTTTGGACGTATTTCTGAAATACCGAACACAATATATATATATATACATTCTTCCTATGCGTATACAAACTTCAAACCTTAATAACTTCTTCATACGGTGTCCGATTTATGCAAACTCGGACTCTATCTCAAGCAAAATTCCAAGACGAACGCAATGGCATAACCCGTTTCCTCTAATTATTCCTTTAATAATTATCTTTTAATTATCTATGATGTCATGTTTTAGAATTATGGGGTGTTACATTCCCCCCTACTTAAAGGATTTCGTCCCCGAAATCTCCAAGTCAAGAAGAATGTATATCCTACCATCCAACATCCATCTACTCAACCATTCAATCACAGGCATCCATTGCCCTTAAAAAAAGGTTTCTAATGCTTTTCATGAACATATGCATAGCGTGTGTATATGTCCTTATATAACGACCCGGAAAATCTGAACCAATTAAAAAAATTTAAATTGGCTAAAATAGTGGATTTTAAATATTTAAAATAAATATTTTAAATAATAGCAATGAAAAGTGAGTTTGAATCGACGTTTGAAAACAAATATAATTAATTCTAATTATAAACAAGGCCTGAAATGGCGCTGCAGTTTCAAAATTCGAATTCAAACTTTGTCGGACTGTACCGGGTGCAGAACAAAACGGATTTGAGTGAAACCAAAAATATCTAAATCTGTTAGTGAATACCTTTCTAACGAATCTGAAAAATCGAAGTTTCATAGCGGAAAGCAAAAGTTATCGCCAAATGAATTTTCAGAAAGGTCGCTAAGGAATTTATATAGCCCGTGAAAATAGCCATTTTGCAAACGACCTCGGAATTCGACGAAACCACTTTTGTTGGATCCAGGATGTGAAGTTATTTCTAGGTTTCAAATTTCATAATTTTTGAAGCTAGTATGTGAGCATGGCAGAGGAAAACGTGTTTTGGTCAATTACAGTTAAATTGGATCGACCAGAAATGGGCCTTTTTGCAAACGGTCTCAAAATTCGACGAAACTAGTTTTGTTGGGACCGTATCATCAATACATAGCTAGATTTATTTTTCTGGAATTTTTCGAATCAGTTTGTGGCCCTGGCAAATTGAAATGTATGTTCAAATTTAATATTGAATGTTTTATATTTTAATTTGAAGAAAAACTGACTGAAACATTCGAATGGGCCTTCGAAACATATCCCATTGTGTTCGGAATGGGGGTAAAACGCTAGTGATGACAGTCCTTGGGTTTGGATTGGGGTTCGTAGGAGGCAAGGGGTATTTTCGGATTTTTAAAACTTTATAAAAAAAAAATTATTCGTCCACGTCAGAACCCCCCCCCCCCCCCCGGTCTTCTCTCTCCTCGATTAAACGATATATGGCGGAAAACGCTCGTATCTTCTCTCCTCTTTTTCTCCTCCTCCACGCAATAAAATCAGGAGCTCCAGTTGAACTTTTTGAAGAGCTCTCTCCACTCTTCAAATCCGTACTAGTTGCTTGAATTTTCGTTGAGGATTGAAGGGGAATCGCAGCTTCAAAGTCGCGGGTTTGAAACCGCCGCCACAACCTCCTGCCAGCGTCGAACTGGACCCCACCCCCACGCGCCAGAGCGTGATTCCAAGCTCTTCCTCGTGGTGAAGGCTGATCGACCTATAGCCCAACGGATTTAGCGCAAGATCAAAACCTAGTTTTGAACGAAATAGAAAGGTACGACTATTAAATTATATAAACTATTTAATAGCAGTTCTAAGCGCTACGGTTTTTTATTTCACTGTAAAAATCATATCTTTTTCATTTCTTGACGAAATTCAGTGAAACTAGAGACAGTGGATTCGTGTGGACGTCTTCTACATTCTAGAAGAGATCGCATATTTTTCTGAGCCTTATGCTATTTTTGGTGGAGTGGAGCCCAATGTGAGATTTCTAATTTATAAACGATATGGAAAACGACGATGTATAAGTTATATAGTCGATGTATGAGTTATATAAGCGTTGTACACCTCTTGTATAAGCGTTGTATAAGTTGTACGTTCGATGTATAAGTTGTATATGCGTTGTAAAAATTATATATGTGTTGAAATAGAAGTGAAATGCTATATATATATATATATATATATATATATATATATACGCCCCTCGTCCACAAACCATGGACGATATTTATTGGTTGTGATTGGTGTGAAAATTAATTGATAGTGAATGGTTGATTGGAATTGTTTGTGGTTGATATTGATTGATTGTGGTTGAAAAATACCCGTTTGTGGTTGAGAAATATTTGGTTGAAACCACATAGGATTAGTTTGTGGAAATGAAAAATATATACATGCCGCCTGCGTGCGAACTAGATGCATGAATCCCCATTGTCAAAAACCGCGAGGTTTTAAGGTAGAGCGAGGAGCCGTACTAGGGACGGTCCCGGTTTTAACTACCCTACCGTTATGCTGTCGAAATTTTGAATAATATTCATGTGTTAGAATTATTTTCCTGTGTTGAAATTATATTCGTCTGTTGAATAGAAAACCTTCTTGTGTTGAATAGAAATTCATTCGTTGAATCATATTCATGTATTGAATGGTAATCGTGTTTTGAATAAATTGTTTTAACAATAAAAATCACATTTTTACTCTATATATACAAACTATAGAAAACCTTCATGTGTTGAATCGATATTCATTCGTTGGATAGAAATTCATGTGTTGAATGGTATTCGTGTTTTAAATATAAAAATCACCTTTTTATCGATATATATAAACCATAGAAAACCTTCATGTGTTGAATCGATATTCATTCGTTGGATAGAAATTCATGTGTTGAATGGTATTCGTGTTTTAAATATAAAAATCACCTTTTTATCTATGTATATAAAATATAGAAAACCTTCATGTGTTGAATCGAAATTCATTCGTTGAATTGAAATTCATGTGTTGAATGGTACTCATATTTTGAAATAAATTATTTTATAGTAAAAATCTTATTTTTATCATCCGTATGAACTATATAAAATAATCTCGTTTTGAAATAAATTGTTTTATAATGAAAATCTTATTTTTATCACCAGTATGAAATATATAAAATAATCTCGTTTTGAAATGAATTGTTTTACATTAAAAATCACATTTTTATTACATACATGAGTTGTTAAAAATAGTGAAGTGTTGAAATAGAAGACAGATAGATAAAAACATCATTTTTATCAAATGTATGAAATTCATATAGTTTTGAAATCGAAGAATCGATATATATATATATATATATACATAAATAGAATTAAAATATATCGAATAACGAAGCTGTAGTTCGTATTTTGGAACCATGATTTCGAACGATTATACCGGGAGATCTGACCATCGGATTTTCCCGAAATCGCAACCGTTGGGTTTGCTTTGGAAATATCTTTCCAACGGCACTAACTTTGTAAAAATCCAACGGTTGGATTGTCTAGAATGTTTAATTCAAATCTGAAGAAAAACAGCGCCAGAATCGATTATATATATATATATATATATATATATATAATTATATTTAATCGAATAACGACGCTGCAGTTCGTATTTTGACAAACGATTATACCGGGAGATCCGACCGTCGGATTTTCCCGAAACTGGAACCGTTGGATTCGTTTTGAAAAGATCTTTCTAATGATGTAAATTTTGTGAAGATCCAATGGTTAGATTTTCAGATATGTGTAAATCAAATCTGAAGAAAAACAGCGCCACGGTCGCGTTATGGCCCGAAGCGTCGTTTTGAATAAATTGGCTATTTTAAAATAAATAAAAATAGCGATAAATCGTTATAAAATATTATAAACAATATGGATGTGATTTAGAAATTAACTGAAGGTTAGCTAAGTCGAATGGTTTCCTAGGTGTTGGTCTGATTTTGGTTTCGGCCTTCAGGGTTAATATTTGGGAAATCGTTCTCTTACTGATTGACGGTTAGTGACTAGTGAATTGAAATGATGCGTGTGTATGTTAGTGTTGCACTTATTTATTATATGCGCGAGTTGCTCAGAAAGACCAGGTTTATCCCATTTTGAATAACTGAATCGACGATAGGAAATCGAAGATGAAGACGGTGGTCGAAGACCGGAGATCTTCACCTCGTTTGGATGGTAACTGAGGTCCTGATTGGGAGGCATCCCGAAATATGGATAATGAGTGGTGATCGTCCAGACGTATGTGGGAATCGATGGATATGCGAGGTATTTAGTGCCTCCGGTTTCGTTCGGACCCAAAACGGACTTGCAAATGGATTGTGTGTCTGACATTGGAATTCATTCTGAGCGATTGATAACCATCAGTTGCATGGTGTGAATTGCCGGTGTGGCATGCTAAGATGCAGTGAACAAGGCTTCTGTTGAAAATCGAAGTCTTGTGATTGATGATCAAAGCACCGCCTGTGTGGCGTAGCTTTGTGTATAACGTGAATTCGCGAGCCTCACACCCCAGTATGAACCAGAAACAGGAGAGGACATCAGGGAGGGCCTGCGTTTCTTTTTAGCTAGGAGTTGTGTCGGTGTTTTTACGCGGCCTGACATTTTACTTATGTGGTTGTTGCTGTTGCGAGGCGCGTCGGATATACCGGTGACTATGTGAAGCCGAAGGAGCCATTCGTTGGCTCGTTTACGCCCCATAGGGCGGGGAAACGCAGTGTTCAGGCATAATAATCCACATCGGTGGACCGGCCCTGACGATCCAAGGCTTGCCTGCGCGCTTGCCTGAGGGGTGGGCTAGAGCGTCTCGAATTTGGTGAGGACGATCCCTTGCCTCGGTTCATGACGAAAATCCAATTTCCAAATACGACATCGTGCGGTTTTGATTGTATAGATATATGGCGACATGATATATGGTACCCATGCCGTCTATGATTGATAGTTATGATTCGAAATTGTTTTTGAAACATGTAAACACTAGTAATAATATCAATTGCTTTTGTTTTTTTCGTATCAACCATATTTTGGTCATTATAAGGTAAAACTCTATCCTCCGGTTTGCGTTGCATTGTGTGATGGGAACTGAGTCTTATAATGGCTTCATTTTTATAAAAAGCATTGCGATGTTTAAAAGAATGATTTGTTTTAAAGCACTGGCAATCCAATGGAGTAAACCCGTTCCACGAAAGTGGTGTGGTCCTGTGATTGGCCATATATTAAATGTGTTGAGTAGATTTCTCATACCAGTCCCATGACTGACTCGTAGTTTGTTTCACTTTCAAACTCGGGTGCCCCTTTTTCTATACGGGCAGCCTTATATTCAGGTTTAGCTGGCTTTCTCTGGATAGCTGGAGCTGAAGATGGATTCTATCATTTATCTCTTTTTATGCTGTTCAGCTCCTATTGTACATTATGTTTGTTTTTCCACTGTAGACATTTATGTATAGCTGAACTGTATTTGTTCTAAGTATGATCCTGTATACTGTGTAACTCTGATGATTACTCTTATCTAGTATATTCTATTGTTCATTATCTGGTGTATTTATTTAATTCTGTTTTGCTATTATCTGTTTATGTGTTATATTCCAAGGATTACCCTTGCCGTCATCCGTACAGGGTTTGGGGTCGTCTCATTTGGTATCAGAGCTTTGGTTAAGCTTAGTTCTGGAATATAACATATGAACGAACTCGTCGAAAATAGAACCAGTAGTGTTCTAAGACGGGTAACTCTATACAGATAGGATCAGTAATATCCTAGTATAAGTAAAGCAGAATGAAATACACCCCAGTAGACACATTTACATTGAAGTATTTGTCTCTATATTTTGAAATATCTTTTCTGTTGACCTGACACTTTGTCTGCAAATTGCAGACGCACTAGAAAATGAGTGACAGGAATAGAAGAAATAATCGTATGGCTTCACCACCAATGAGCCAGTTGTGCTCCCGCAGACAGAATCAGATATAGAAGTTCTATTCAAGAGATTTCGAAATCTGGGTGGATCGCCATGCTTAGGCAAAGAGTCCATTATGGAAACACAAGCTTGGATTCGTTCTACAGAGAAAATCTTTGAGGGTTTAAAGCTGAGAGACGATCAGGAAAGATTACTAGCGTCTTGGGCACTCAAAGAAGAAGCTTTGTTTTGGTGGGATTCAGTTATTAAAGATAATCCAGAAGGAGATATCACCTGGGATAGATTCAAAGTGATTTTCTTAGAAAGATTTACTCCTCCCGAAGCAACCGAGCGATTATGTGATGAATTTTCTTATCTGATACAAGGTGATATGACCATCCCAGAATATCATAAGAAATTAAACGAAGTTTCTCACTTTGCTCCTCATCTGATTCAAGATCCAAAGAGGAAGAATCTGAGATTTATTCATGGCCTGCAAAGGAAATATCAGAATAGTGTGATGAGAAATGTGAAGCTTCCCTTTTCAGAAATGATTTATATGGCTTATCAGTATGAAGATCTCCATAAGAAAGGTATGTTGCACGACGAAGAGGAAGTCAGTTCGAGTAACAAAGTGGAGTCTGTGACTGACAAGCCTGAGGTCAGTAAGAAGCCCAGTGCCAAGAGGAAAAGGACTAGATCTGAGAAAGAACCGGTAATAACTGCCACATGCTCAAGCAGCAATATGCAAGGTCATTTGGCGATAAGTTGTAAAGCTTCGAACAAACGAAGAAAAGATGAATCTAAATCCAAGAACAAGCTTCAAGTGAATCGAGAGTGCAACCTATGCCATCAGGCTGGTCATATAAAGAGAGACTACTGGCTTTTGAAAAAGGCCAATGTGGTTTAAGTAAATGAAGTGGCAGAAAATTCAGCACCCTCATCTAGTCAGGGAAGATCTGATGTTTTAGAAGGCACGCTTACGGTCAAAAACATTCCAGTCAAAGTATTGTTTGACACAGGCACGCGAAGCTTTATTGCCAAAAATGCGGTCAAGAAGTTGGACTTGAAATTAAGGAAGCTCAAAGAACCAATGACTGTCCAAAATCCGGTTTGGGGTTCCATTGATCTCAGTTGGGTTTGTGCAGTACCTGTCTCTTTTTCCTGCTATAAATTCCCTACTATCTCTATCGTCATGAATTTTAATGAATTCGATCTTATTCTGGGAATGGATTGGCTAACCAAATATGAAGCTGAGGTTAGATGCGCCGAGTGAGTTGTTAGGGCGAAGATTAAATCAGGTGATTATATAACCATTCCCTGTTAAGGTCATAATTCTAATAGAAAAGACTTCTGGGCATCTCTCGATGTTTCTTTAGCCCAAATAGAAAATATCCCTGAAGTTGCAGAGAATATTCCTGACCTCATAAAAGATATTCCTGTCGTCAAGAACTATGCGGATGTGTTCGAGGAAGTTGTTCGCTTACCTCCGCAGAGAGAAATAGATTTCAAAATTGCTTTAATTCCGAATGCAAGGCCGATAGTTCACGCTATTCGAAGAATGTCCTTAAAAGAGAAAGAGGAATTAGACAATCAAACACGACAGATCGTATGGAAGGGTCTGATCAGGCCTAGTTTCTCTGATTGGGGAGCAGCAGTAGTGTTTGTCCCAAAATATGACGGTACTCTACGTCTATGTGTGGATTATCGTGATTTGAACAAGCAAACGATAAAGAACAAATATCCATTGCCGCGGATTGATGATTTGTTGGATTGATTAAATGGCACACAAGTATTTTCACGAATGGACCTAGCTACAGGTTTCCATCAGCTTCGTATCGCTGAGGAGTGTGTTCCTTTGACAGCATTCAGAGGTCCCGACCTATTCTATGAGTGGTTAGTAATGCCCTTCGGCTTATGTAACGCTCCAGCCTATTTCGTCGATCTAATGACCAGAGTAATCAGAAGAGTATTGAATAAATTTGTTCTGGTTTTCATTGATGATATCCTTATCTTCTCTACGTCAGAAAGAGAGCACGAAAAACATTTGGAACAAGTGTTAGAAATTCTCAGAAAGAATGTGTTGAAAGCAAAGTTTTCCAAATGTATATTCTGGCAATTTCTGGGCCATGTCGTATCAAAAGAAGGAATTGCTGTGGATCCAAGTAAAATCACAGCTATTCAAAATTGGAAACAGCCCAGCACTCCTATAGAAGTCCGCAGTTTTCTCGGATTGGCTAGTTATTGCCGAAAGTTCATTAAAAACTTTTCGAAGATATCTGGTCACTTAACGAAGCTTACAAAGAAGCACTCTAAATTCAAATGGACTCCAGAGAGTGAGGAGGCTTTTGAAGTGCTAAAGTTAAGATTAACGACTGCTCCAGTGTTAACCATTATCAACGGCAATCAGGATTTAAAAGTCTGGACGGATGCTTCTAGAGAAGGCCTTGGCGCAATGTTAATGCAAATTGGCCAAGTGATTACTTAAGCTAGCCGTCAGTTGAAGCCGCATGAGAAAAACTACGTAACTCATGATCTTTAGTTATTGGCTATAGTATTCGCCTTGAAAATCTGGAGACACTATCTTCTGGGTGAGAGATTTGAACTGTTTACAGATCACCAGTCGCTAAAATATCTATTCACCCAGAAGGACTTGAATCTGAGGCAGCAACGTTGGCTGGAGTTTCTTGCAGCATATGACTTTGAAATTATATACACTCTAGGGAAAGCCAATGTCGTGGCCGATGCGTTAAGCCGAAAGAATGAAATGATCGCCAGTTTTATTATCACGACTACATTGATAGATAAAATATCTGCTCTTCAGAAGGATGATCACTTCATTCAGAAGATCAGAGAGATAATTCAACAAGGCGAACCCTCGAGTTTTCAAGTTGATAAGATGGGATTCTAAGGCTCAAAGGTCGAATCTGTGACCCTAACATTCCTGAGCTCCGAAAGGAAGTACTGGATGAATGCCATAAGTCAAAACTTAGTATCCATCCAAGAGTAAGCAAAATGTACAAAGACATCAAACGCACTTTCTGGTGGTAGTCGATGAAGAGGGACATTTCTTTATATGTTAGCCGATGCCCTACTTGCTAGCTAGTCAAAAGCGACCAACAAAAACTTGCTGGATTATTGCAACCGCTAGACGTTCCTGGTTGGAAGTGGGAATATATTTCCATGGACTTCATTGATGGTTTACCCAGAACCAGAAAAGGGAATGACAGTATTTGGGTGATCATAGATCGCTTCACGAAGACCGCCCATTTCTTACCTGTCAGATCAAACAGAACTGCTCAAAGTCTGGCGCAGATATACTTCAGGGAAATTGTTAGACTACATGGAGTGCCGCTCAGTATAGTCAGTGATAGAGATACAATATTCACTAGTAAATTCTGGGAGGCATTTCAAGTAGAGCTAGGAACAAAGCTGAACCTAAGCACCGCTTATCATCCTCAGACAGACGGTCAGACTGAGAGGGTGAATCGTATATTAGAAGATCTATTATGGGCTTGTGTTCTGGATTTCGGCGGATCATGGGAAGACCATCTGCATTTGGCTGAATTCTCTTATAACAACAGCTACCAGGCGAGCTTGACAATGTCACCATTCGAAACATTGTATGGTAGACCGTGCCGATCTCCTGCTTGTTGGGTCGAACCCGGTAATAGACTTGTGTTGGGGCCAGATATGATCCGAGAAGCTGCCGACAAAGTTGACTTTATTAAGAAGTGATTACTCGCCGCTCAAAGCCGACAGAAGAGCTATGCCGATAGGAGAAGAAGAGATATATCATTTGCTGTTGGCGACTATGTATATCTGAAAGTATCGCCGATGAGAGGAGTTATCCGGTTCGGTAAAACTGGAAAGTTGGCGCCCAAATTCATTGGTCCGTTTCCTATTCTGGAACGGATCGGAACTCTTGCTTATAGGGTTAAACTGCCGGATTGGTTGCCTGGAGTTCACGATGTATTTCACATATCTCAACTTCGAAAGCACGTTCATGATCCAGACTTGGTCGTGGAAGAAGCAGCTTAACAGGATATTGAAATTACTCTAGAATTAGCTGTGAGAAGAGAGCCGCTAAAGATCATCGGCAAAGAGACCAAAGAACTGAGGAACAAGAAGGTTCACTTAGTAAAAGTGCAATGGAGTGGAGATCCGCGAGATTGTACTTGGGAAACTGAGGAGAGCATTCAGAAAGCCTATCCTAGATGTCGAGTGGATATCTCTGATTGACTCCGGTGCAAGGTACATTTACCATACTTTGCATTACCAATTAGTTCTCTACTCTGTTGTTATTTTCTTTCCATGGATGTGCACTTTTAATTCTATAGTCTGAATGATTTTAAAAGAATATAGAAACTGATTTGTATGATTTTGAAAGGTTAAAAACAATTTGATTGTTGTTTGTGTTGTGTGATAGTAGATTTGATTAATTAAAATTATTAAAACGATAGTTAATTTAATCAATAATAGAATAATGGTAGAATTTATTCATTTAAATCATACATTGAACTGATTTAAAAATAGACAGAAATATATATACTTGTGCATTATATATGTTTGAACACGTAAATGGATTAGCTGTTGAGTAAAGATTTTATTTGCGTGCCCAACAAATAGGTAAACCTTAATGAGTTGGATGCGAAATATTATTATATCAACTCCTGTGAATGCCATTGGATGCAGAGTGCTGGTTGTTCTATGTGAAATAATAAATATCGCCATAGGATAGTAACAATTACTTTTGAACTACATTACATGGCATACTTCTGAAGATAGGCATACTTCATCATATACCACATAAGCATTTGGAGCTTGTGTGACGAGGTGGAAGATTTACCATACGAGCGAGAGGCTTGTATGGCGATGACTATATTTTACAGGTTGAACTGATGACTGATATGGACTATTAAAATTGTAACGATAAAATTGCCATATTAATAAAAACCCCACACGGGTCTGGAGTTGACAATAATCACGTCTCTCTAGTTATTAGATACGGCACATGGACTATTTATTTCCCACACGGGACGAGGTGACGAGGATTTATCCTCTGGAGCATTTAAAATACACACTCCCTCAGGCTTTGACAGGGTGACGAGAATTTATTCTTTGGAGTTATTATCTATACACGCTCCCCTGTAAACACCAGAATATATCACTAGTAATATGTGTATGCTTATTAGGATTTATTGGGTACCTAATACGGCCCAATAAATTTCCAAACCTCTCCCCGTACAAAGGAGGTTATGGCGAAATTTTTCGAAAATTCTGGGTGTTAGCCAAATTTTTGAAGAATTTGAAAATTCTCAGAAACTAAAAAGTTGGAGAATGGAAGCCAGATTGAACGTAGAGTTGATTAATCAAACCACTTTCGACTTTGTTCCTTTTCGGGGACGAAAAGTTTTAAGTGAGGGAGATTGTAACGACCCGGAAAATCTGAACCAATTAATTTTTTTTAAATTGGCTAAAATAGTGGATTTTAAATATTTAAAATAAATATTTTAAATAATAGCAATGAAAAGTGAGTTTGAATCGACGTTTGAAAACGAATATAATTAATTCTAATTATAAACAAGGCCTGAAATGGCGCTGCAGTTTCAAAATTTGAATTCAAAATTTGTCGGACTGTACCGGGTGCAAAACAAAACGAATTTGAGTGAAACCAAAAATATCTAAATCTATTAGTGAATACCTTTCTAACGAATCTGAAAAATCGAAGTTCCATAGTGGAAAGCAAAAGTTATGGCCAAATGAATTTTCAGAAAGGTCGCTATGGATTTTATATAGCCCATGAAAATGGCCATTTTGCAAACGACCTCGGAATTCGACGAAACCACTTTTGTTGGATCCGGGATGTGAAGTTATTGCTAGGTTTCAAATTTCATAATTTTTGAAGCTAGTATGTGAGCGTGGCAAAGGAAAACGTGTTTTGGTCGATTACAATTAAATTGATCGACTAGAAATGGGTCTTTTTGCAAACGGTCTCAGAATTCGATGAAACTAGTTTTGTTGGGACCGTATCGTCAAAACATAGCTAGATTTATTTTTCTGGAATTTTTCGAATCAGTTTGTGGCCCTAGCAAATTGAAGTGTACGTTCAAATTTAATATTGAATGTTTTATATTTTAATTTGAAGAAAAACTGACTGAAACATTTGAGTAGGCCTTCGAAACATATCCCATTGTGTTCGGAATGGGGTTAAAACGCTGGGGACGACAATCGTTGGGTTTGGATTGGGGTTCGCAGGAGGCAAGGGGTATTTTCGGATTTTTAAAACTTTATAAATATAAAAAAAACTATTCGTCCACGTCAGAACCCCCCGTCTTCTCTCTCCCTGATTAAACGATATACGGCGGAAAACGCTCGTATCTTCTCTCCTCTTTTTCTCCTCCTCCACGCAATAAAATCAGGAGCTCCAGTTGAACTTTTTGAAGAGCTCTCTCCACTCTTCAAATTCATACTAGTTGCTTGAATTTTCGTTGAGGATTGAAGGAGAATCGCAGCTTCAAAGTCGCGGGTTTGAAACCGCCGCCGCCACCTCCTGGCAGCGTCGAACTGGACCCCACCCCCATGCGCCAGAGCGTGATTCCATTCTCTTCCTCGTGGTGAAGGCTGATCGACCTATAGCACAATGGATTTAGCGCAGGATCAAAACCTAGTTTTGAACGAAATAGAAAGGTACGGCTGTTAAATTATATAAACTATTTAATAGCAGTTCTAAGCGCTACAGTTTTTGATTCCACTGTAAAAATCATATCCTTTTCATTTCTTGACGAAATTCAGTGAAACAAGAGACAGTGGACTCGTGTGGACGTCTTCTACATTCTAGAAGAGACCGCATATTTTTCTAAGCTTTCTGCTATTTTTGGTGGAGTGGAACCCAATGTGAGATTTCTAATTTATAAACGATATGGAAAACGACGATGTATAAGTTATATAGTCGATGTATGAGTTATATAAGCGTTGTACACCTCTTGTATAAGCGTTGTATAAGTTGTACGTTCGATGTATAAGTTGTATATGCGTTGTGAAAATTATATATGTGTTGAAATAGAAGTGAAATGCTATATATATATATATATATATATATATATATATATATATATATATATATATATATATGCCCCTCGTCCACATACCATGGACGATATTTATTGGTTGTGATTGGTGTGAAAATTGATTGATAGCGAATGGTTGATTGGAATTGTTTGTGGTTGATATTGATTGATTGTGGTTGAAAAATACCCGTTTGTGGTTGAGAAATATTTGATTGAAACCACATAGGATTAGTTTGTGGAAATGAAAAATTTATACATGCCGCCTGCGTGCGAACTAGATGCATGAATCCCCATTGTCAAAAACCACGAGGTTTTAAGGTAGACCGAGGAGCCGTACTAGGGACGGTCCCGGTTTTAACTACCCTGCCGTTATGATGTCAAAATTTTGAATAATATTCATGTGTTAGAATAATTTTCCTGTGTTGAAAATATATTCGTCTGTTGAATAGAAAACCTTCATGTGTTGAATAGAAATTCATTCGTTGAATCATATTCATGTGTTGAATGGTAATCGTGTTTTGAATAAATTGTTTTAACAATAAAAATCACATTTTTACTCTATATATACGAACTATAGAAAACCTTCATGTGTAAAATCGATATTCATTCGTTGGATAGAAATTCATGTGTTGAATGGTATTCGTGTTTTAAATATAAAAATCACCTTTTTATCGATATATATAAACTATAGAAAACCTTCATCTGTTGAATCGATATTCATTCGTTGGATAGAAATTCATGTGTTGAATGGTATTCGTGTTTTAAATATAAAAATCACCTTTTTATCCATATATATAAACTATAGAAAACCTTCATGTGTTGAATCGAAATTCATTCGTTGAATTGAAATTCAGGTGTTGAATGGTATTCATATTTTGATATAAATTGTTTTTCAATAAAAATCTTATTTTTATCATCTGTATGAACTATATAAAATAATCTCATTTTGAAATAAATTGTTTTATAATGAAAATCTTATTTTTATCACCAATATGAAATATATAAAATAATCTCGTTTTGAAATGAATTGTTTTACATTAAAAATCACATTTTTATTACATACATGAGTTGTTAAAAATAGTGAAGTGTTGAAATAGAAGACAGATAGATACAAACATCATTTTTATCAAATGTATGAAATTCATATGGTTTTGAAATCGAAGAATCGATATATATGTATGTAAATAGAATTAAAATATATCGAATAACGAAGCTACAGTTCGTATTTTGAAACCGTGATTTCGAATGATTATACCGGGAGATCCGACCATCGGATTTTCCCGAAATCGCAACCGTTGGGTTTGCTTTGGAAATATCTTTCCAACGGCACCAACTTTGTAAAAATCCAACGGTTGGATTGTCTGGAATGTTTAATTCAAATCTGAAGAAAAACAACGCCATAATCAATTATATATATATATATATATATAAATATAATTATATTTAATCGAATAACGACGCTGCTGTTCGTATTTTGAAATCGAAACTTCAAACGATTATACCGGGAGATCCGACCGTCAGATTTTTCCCGAAACTGGAACCGTTGGATTCGTTTTGAAAAGATCTTTCTAATGATGTAAATTTTGTGAAGATCCAATGGTTAGATTTTCAGATATGTGTAAATCAAATCTGAAGAAAAACAGCGCCTCGGTCGCGTTATGGCCCGAAGCGTCGTTTTGAATAAATTGGCTATTTTAAAATAAATAAAAATAGCGATAAATCGTTATAAAATACTATAAACAATATGGATGTGATTTAGAAATTAACTGAAGGTTAGCTAAGTCGAATGGTTTCTTGGGTGTTGATCTGATGTTGGTTTCGGCCTTCGGGTTTAATATTTGGGAAATCGTTCTCTTACTGATTGACGGTTAGTGACTAATGAATTGAAATGATGCTTGTGTATGTTAGTGTTGCACTTGTTTATTATATACGCGAGTTGCTCAGAAAGACCGGGTTTATCCCATTTTGAATAACTGAATCGACGATAGGAAATCGAAGATGAAGACGGTGGTCGAAGACCAGAGATCTTCACCTTGTTTGGATGGTAACTGAGGTCCTGATTGGGAGGAATCCCGAAATATGGATAATGAGTGGTGATCATCCAGATGTACGTGGGAATCGATGGATATGCGAGGTATTTAGTGCCTCCGGTTTCGTTTGGACCCAGAACGGACTTGTGAATGGATTGTGTGTCTGACATTGGAATTCATTCTGTGCGATTGATAACCATCAGTTGCATGGTGTGAATTGCCGGTGTGACATGCTAAGATGATGTGAACAGGGCTTCTGTTGAAAAGCAAGGTCTTGTGATTGATGATCAAAGCACCGCCTGTGTGGCGTAGCTTTGTGTATGACGTGAATTCGCGAGCCTCACACCCCCAATATGAACCAGAAACGGGAGAGGACATCAGGGAGGGCCTGCGTTTCTTTCTAGCTAGGAGTTATGTCGGTGTTTTTACATGGCCTGACATTTAACTTATGTGGTTGTTGCTGTTGCGAGGCGCCTCGGATATACCGGTGACTATGTGAAGCCGAAGGAGCCATTCGTTGGCTCTTTTACGCCCCATAGGGCGGGGAAACGCAGTGTTCAGCCATAATAATCCACATCGGTGGACCGGCCCTGACGATCCAAGGCTTGCCTGCGCGCTTGCCTGAGGGGCGGGCTAGAGCATCTCGAATTTGGTGAGGACGATCCCTTGCCTCGGTTCATGACGGAAATCCAATTTCCAAATACGACATCGTGCGGTTTTGATTGTATAGATATATGGCGACATGATATATGGTACCCATGCCGTCTATGATTGATAGTTATGATTCAAAATTGTTTTTGAAACATGTAAAAACTAGTAATAATGTCAATTGCTTTTGTTTTTTTCGTATCAACCATATTTTGGCCATTATAAGGTAAAACTCTATCCTCCGGTTTGCATTGCATTGTGTGATGGGAACTGAGTCTTATAGTGGCTTCATTTTTATAAAAAGCATTGCGATGTTTAAAAGAATGATTTGTTTTAAAGCACTGGCAATCTGTTCCACGAAAGTGGCGTGGTCCCGTGATTAGCCATATATTAAATGTGTTGAGTAGATTTCTCATACCAGTCCCATGACTGACTCGTAGTTTGTTTCACTTTCAAACTCGGGTGCCCCTTTTTCTACACGGGCATCCTTGTATTCAGGTTTAGCTGGCTTTCTCTGGATAGCTGGAGCTGAAGATGGATTCTATCATTTATCTCTTTTTATGCTGTTCAGCTCCAATTGTACATTATGTTTGTTTTTCCGCTGTAGACATTTATGTATAGCTGAACTGTATTTGTTCTAAGTATGATCATGTATACTGTGTAACTTTAATGATTACTCTTGTCCAGTATATTCTATTGTTCATTATCTGGTGTATTTATTTAATTCTGTTATGCTATTATATGTTTATGTGTTATATTCCAAGGATTACCTTTGCCGCCGTCCGTACGGGGTTTGGGGTCGTCTCACCTTATTTAGTGCAAAATCAGGCGGTATACTGATTCAGTTGACCTCCTTAATGCGAATTATGTCGGTGCAATGAGTCCATCATGTATGCAATTACTCCTAATCGTACTTTATAACTTCTATATGAGTGCACAATCATTCATAGAAATGCAACATCCATATGATAACACATCAAGTTTCAATCCATATACAAATACATATATGCATATGCAATATGAAAGTGACTGAGCCGATCTAGTATCTAATTTGTGTGTGTGTGTATGCATCCACGAGCAACCACTAGTAACCACTTGCAATCATCAATCATGACATGTTTCAAATGCATGTTTACATTCATGGGTTTCTACTTAAGGATCAAGAATAGGACCGAGGAGATATACTTAAAAGATAGATACAAGCATGCATAAACTTATGGAAAAAGAGATCGAGGATGTACCCTCAAAAAGAAAAGGGTAGGATGCGCATATATTGTCTTCAGTCTCCCAAGTCGCATCTTCTTCAGCGTAACCCATTGTACTTTAACTAGCTTGACCTCACGATTTCGAAGCTTCTTGACCTCCGTTTCCAAAACTCACTAGTAAAATAGGATCTCGATCACTTACTATGCTAGAGGGTATCCCATGTAGTCGGACTATCTTTCCAAGATAAACAGAAGTTAACCATGATACCAAGTGTATATACTAAGATGATTTGAGGTCTCTCCTCTACTTAGCTTATCCATCATGTCACGAATCTGAGGGTCTTCATGTTTAGCCGCTCCTATCCGATTAAAAGCGTAGGCCGCTCTTCTGGCGATGTTAACAAACCAGGTACAAACTTGACTGAGGGTCTAAAGCTGAAGGTTGCTATGTACTTCAAACTTTACCCCTCTTAAGGTCAGTCTTTTTCTAATTAGGGCGCCTGCCACAACATTACTCTTGCTAGGGGTATGAGCAATCTAAATGTCGTATGAGGCAAGAAATTTCATCTATCGTTGTTGCCTCAATTTCAAATCGTTTTGTGAGAACAAATATTTTAAGGACTTATGATTCGTATATAGTTCGAACTTTCTCTCTTAAAAGATAATGATGTCATGACTTAAGAGCGAACACTATAACAGCTAATTCCAAGTTGTGGGTAGGATGTTTTTCCTTATGTACTTTCAGCTGTCTTCCTCCATAACAAACTACCCTCTCTTCTAGCATTAAAACAACGCCAAGCCCTGTCCTGGATGCATCCGTATAAACTGTAAACGTCTTGTTCCCTTCGGGCAATGTCAAGACCGGGGTTGTCGTCAAGGTTCTCTTCAGTCGTTGGAAAGCAACATCACGAATCAAATCCCAAGCAAAAGTTAGATTCTTCTTTGTCAATCTAGTAAGTGGGGATGATACCTTCACAAAGTCCTTAATTAACTTCCTATACCAGCCCGCTAATCCAAGAAAACTTCTTACTCCCGTTGCATTCCTTGGGACCTTCTAATCTTGCACCGCAACTACTTTTGCGGGATCTACTGTTATCCCTTCCTTGGATATCACATGTCTTAGAAACCTTACTTCTTCTCTCCAAAAATGATATTTGGAGAATCTAACCTTAAGCTGATGCACTTAGAGGGTATCCGAGATTTCCCTTAGATACAAAGAATGTACTTCTCCACTCTTAGAGAAAATCAAAATATCATCTATGCACAAGCAAAGTGAACTATCCGCCTTTATAGCGAAAACAACTGGTGCACCCCATGCAAAAATACATCGCCTCATGAACCCTTTCTCAAGTAACTCTTTTAATTGTTTACTGAGCCCTTCCTTTCCCTTGGAGTAATGTGTCATACAGGTAATGCAACTGGCTTTGCATTGTTAACTAGATATATGCGGAAGTCTATATCGCGTCTTAGGGGACAAACCCCTAACCTAATCAAAACATCTGCGTACTCATGGACTACTCTAACGGATCGCAAATCGTCGATAGATGCATCAAGTGATTCAAGGTAGCTAAGCTACACTGATCCCTTAGGATCGCACGAAATCTCGAGGGTATTCTCGAGGCAAGTCAAAATTCTAACTACCCTCCTTTTACAATTACTAGCTAACCAATCCCTGCCTAGAATCAACCCACAGCCCATTAAACCAAAAACATAAGCATTACACTTAAACTCAATACTTAATATAGCTACTCTCAAATCCTTACAAACCAAAGATAAATGAACCGAACCACCAATTGGATTTGAGACAATAATGGGATCTTCTACTATACAAGTACTAAGGTGCAAGGACTCAACTATGGAAGCAGATATAACCGAATGTGAAGTGCTAAAATCAAAAAGAGTACTAACAGGATGATCAAAAAGAAAAACTAAACTTTCTCAACAGAAACTTTACTACCTCTTTCTCCGGTACGCTGGCCGTGAGAGCATGCACTTGCCCTCCTGAAAATCTTGCCCTTTGTTCTTGCTCTTGTCCTTAATTATATGACCCGTTATACCATAATAAAGACACTTCCTCTTGTCTTAGGTTTTACTATTCTTTCCTCCCTTCTTGTCCTATGATTCTTCCACTTACACCTCTTTCTTTCTACCTCCTTTCTGTACCAAGCCCATATCCATGAGTTTCTTATCCTTGTGTTTTGCTCCTTAGCCAAACTCCCTCATTCTCATCTTTACTATCCTTGTGTAACATGTTGACAAGTCTCTCGAAAGCTGCCTCCATCGCACGGAAAACCCTACAAAGCTTGAAAGAAAATTAGCCGTAGGTGAAACTACTACGACTATATATGGAAGTTGGGCATTTCTTCGCCCTTTGACAGGTGTCGTAGTCTCATCACGCCTACGGAACCATGCCGCGATGAGGTTACCTCCCAGAAAGCCAGGAGCCCTGGAGACTCAGAAAAGAAGGAAACAAGGAGTCAAACAGAGGATTAAAAGTTATTGCATATGGCTTTGGGGAATATGCCCTTAAAACAAAACTTTTCTTTTGGAAATGCTTCTTTTAAAACCATTTAGAAAATAATTTTTCAAATCTTTTATCTGATCCGGTAACCTTCAGCTCTGATACCAAGTGAAACACCCCAACTCCATTAATGTCACTCACAAAGGGAATGCATTAACTTCAGCGAAGCGTTATAGGTAAAAGATGCAGATAAATTACAAGAGAGATAAATAAAGCAGCAGAAAACAAAGTCATTTTATAAGCAACGTAGTTCATTCAAGCTTTTGCAACAATTGACTCAATCATACTTAAAAGTACTACATAAAACTTCTGTCTTGATTCAAAAACTTCCAAGTACATAAGAAGCATAAAACATGGAAAAGTAGCATAAGTACCCAAATTATAGTGCAAACACAGCCATAGCCAAAGATAAGAGGATCCAAGCAATACATCAAAGGATCTTCAAGCTTGGAAAGAGAAACGGTCCAAACTAAGCTAAGTTATTCCCTCTTTACTACCTAGGGAGAGAAACGGAAGAAAAGAAGACGAAAGAAAACGGGTCGGACATAAAGCCTACTAAGTCCAGTGATTTTTAGTACGTAAACAGGTAAAAGTAACATGACACCAAGAAACTGAATATAAGACAAAACCGTGATAACAGGGATAACAAGATAAGATTAGCATAAGATATGATAAGGCAAGATAAATTGAATGTGCTTCTATTCTTTCTTTGCTTTGCTACTACGCTGTTATTCTGATTTGTATATCTTTGCACCACCTAACTAGTGTCCCAACTAGTAATCTGTATAAAATGATAATGTGATCCCGATCCCCGCAATTGTGGTAGCCTTCAAGTGTACATCTATTATGAGGTTCCCACCTCTATCTGCCCAGTTGCCGTGGATATGTTAGATGTATCCTTACTACCCTACCGATCGGCTCCCTACTTGTATTAATTTATTACTTGTGTCATTTGACCTCGGTTGTATGTATTCATTACTTGTGTCATTCAGCCCTGTTTATATGTAGATACCTGTGTTGGCCCCATCATAGGGTGTATCAATTCCCATGATGGCAACCCGACACGATTCAAGATGCACAGTGTATACTACTAATGCCCAGTGCCTGCTTTTTCCACGCCGGAGCACGTGCACTCCCATACTCCATAGGAACCTACACTGCTGCACCACCCGCCGCTATTTTGACCGCTTATAATCAGCCTAGTAATCGTGCCCCACCCTGCCTAGCTCAATGTACCATGATACATCTATGTAGGTTATTGCTGATATGGGTCCCCGTTACTAGGGATTCCTAATCAACATGTTATAATGGTTAAGTGTTCTCAATTTAACTTAACCCCACCCATTTGTTTAATTAACATGTTGTACTGTTTAAGTGTTGCTTATTCATATGTTACTTCACCTTCTCGCTGATTCACGCATGTTTATTTAACAGTTAAGTTTGTGGGCCTATGTATACTAATATTACCCACTTACCCAAGATTTACTTAATCCTTCCCCTTATCAAGTCCATATGTATTATTGGTTAAGCTTGCCTTAACCCTATCCACTTTGTTCATGTAATATTGGTTAAGTTGTCTTCTTGTCCATGTTAACTTAACACACCTACCTAACATGTCATATTGGTTAAGTGTTTCTTATTAACTTAACCCTTCCCATCCATCATGTTGTATTGGTTAAGTGTTTCCTATTAACTTAACCCCGTTCATTCATTATGTTATATTGGTTAAGTGTTTCCCCTTAGCTTAACCCCACTCGTTCATCATGTTATATTGGTTAACTTAACCCTACTCATTCAGCATGTTGAATTTGGTTAAGTGTTTCCTATTAACTTAAACCTGTTCATTAGCATTAATTCATTCATTAATGCCTTAACCTCTCACATTAGAACTGTTGTTTGCAGTTGCTGGATATGCCGAGCGGTTCCAGGCAGACTTCTACCGCAAACTCATTCTAACCTCGGGTTTTGGGCTTTATGTGCTAACCTCTCACATTTGACCTATTGTTATGGTTGTTGGATGTGCCGGCGGTTCCGGGCAGACTTACTCCGCAACTCAATCTAACCTCGGGTTAGACACGTTCATTTTTAATCCAATTTACCTATTTACCATACATGTCCAAGTCTAGATTTTATATGCTAATTATCCCAAATTCGCAAAACTAGTCATGTTCCAATTCTCAAGTTATGCCCAACCAAGCCTATTGCAAGTTATGCCCCACAAATTCAATTACAAGTTATTGCTAAAAATAGGTTACACCCAATCTTCCCAAATTTGCAATAATAGTCATGCCCTAAAATCACAATATATATTATGCTTGGCGTCCCAACCAATAGTTATGCCCGATCTAGATTTAATATTGCAATTTACAGTTTACGCCCAATCTAGATTTATATTTCAATTTACCCCAAGTTCGCAATAATAACAATTATGCCCCAAATCACAAGTTACAAATTATGTTCCACCATTACCAAATAGATTATTCCTCAATATCCCCGCATTCCAATCGCACGTATAACAAGATTCAGTCTAGATTCTAAGTTAATCTTGGTTCACAAAATAAAGGGGAAGAAAGAAGGAACATAAATGAGAGTAGGCATAAAAACAGGCATTATAATGACAGATCTGTCAAATATAACATTATAGACCTAAGAGGATTACATATCTGTTAGAATTGATGTATAACAAAGATAGATTTGAAATAAACTGATAGAAATAACCTCGTAGACATATAAATCTGATATGAATAACATCATGAACCTTAAAGGATTATATATCCGATGTTCAACGAAGATAGTCATGATTGAATCGATATAATAACTTCTTAGGCATGTAAATTCATAGATTCAATAGAAAGATAGGGATAAATCTGAAAAGATGGTCTCATTATCAAGCATGGACTTAGATTCATTTTATTACATGCCAAGATTACTATTAGGTATTTAAATCTGAAAATAACATGAACTTACCTTGCTTGGATTAAGAAAAGATAATTGAATCGTTGTTTTTGTAGCAAAACAAATCTTCTACTTTGATTTGAGGCTCTCAAATTTTCTTCTTGAATTTAGGTTGAAGAATGACGGCTAGGCTAGTATAGAGATGGACAACATGGTGGCAATAGAGAATAGGGTTGTGTGGTTAGGGTTTAGGTTTAGAGATGTATATATAGGAGTATAAGATCAGTCTGAGCCTTTAGATCAACCTAGGAGTCATTAGAGCCATCCAAACCAAAGAGATACATCACCCAACCAACCACAACGCGACACATAAGCCCTAATACCTCAGAATTCGTCACTTCCATGTCAGCCAGGTACAAAACAAAGTATTTCACCTAGATATGGGGGGGTCAACATCGGGGTCGACACCCCTATGGGGGGGTGTCCACACCTATGTCGACACCCCTTAAGGGGGTTAACACCCTCTGGCGGGAATTTTCCCGCCCAGCCTATTATGGCTGATTTTGAACTTTGAACCCATTTTTGACTTTCTGGACCTATTTCTGAAGTACTGAACCCAATATATATGTATATACTCTTCCTGCGCGTATACAAACTTCAAACCTTAATAACTTCTTCATACGGTATCCGATTTACGCAAACTCGTACTCTATCCCAAGCAGAATTCCGAGACAAACGCAATGGCACGTAACCCTTTCCTCTAATCCTTCCTTTAATAATTAATTATCTTTGATGTCATGTTTTAGAATTACGGGGTGTTACACTGTACCTCGCCTTGATTCACGGTTGTGCATGTTACTTTCAGTTACTACACTTGCAGTTAGAAATATTATCGAAGAAGAAGAAAATAATTCCACTGCTCTGTTCGAACAAATGAAGCATAAAGAATTAAGTGTAATGGGAAATCGAAGAAGAGACCTAATATCTTGCTTGCAAGTGCTAAGTGATTTTGAAAGCCTGTTGGTTGTGCATGTTTACTCGGAGAATTTTTTTTGGATGTGTTTCTTATATGTACAAAACATGTATTGCAGTATTTTTAATTAAAGTGTTGTATTCGTTTTCTTCTAATGTAGCATTTGCCTTCTTTTACTGTTGCATTTGCTTTCTTTTGATGTTGCATTACAAGATAATAGGGTTGCATTACATAATACAATGGTATTGCATTAAATAAAATATTATTAATTTCATATGGCAAGTAGGTCCCATAGTTGACGTGACATGTGACACGCGGGCGACTGACGTGGAGAGATGATGTGGCATGTGACACATGGGCAACTGGCATGGAGAGCTGACATGGCGTGTAACACATTGGCAGTTGATGTGGAAAGTTCATGTGGACCCCACTACCATGACCTAGAAGCCAGGCTCTGGCTTCTGCTAAAGGCAACGTTGTGTGTTGTTGTATTACTTTCATATACTGTTGCAATTGGGTTATAATGCAACACTTTCTTTACGTTGCCATAGATGGGGAAAAGCGTTGCCTTAGAGGGCTAATGCAACAGCCGCGGATGCCATGCCCCTCTGGTGTTGCCTATTTGAAAAAATGGCCTACAACAACGCTTTTCTGATCTACGGCCACATAAAATTAGTGTCGAATATGCCCACTTTAGTAGTAGTGATTAGTATTTTTGTTGAAAATACGATAATCTTTACTATGTTCTGAATATCCAACAAAAATTCCATGATCAGCTTTTGCGTTAAATTTCCAAGTTGATCTTTAGTATTAAGAATGAGACATTTAGAACCAAAAACTTTAAAATATGAACTATTTGGTTTCCTTCCATTAAAATGTTCAAAGGGAGTATTTTTAGTTAAAGGCCGAATAGAAATTCATTTTAATACGTAACAAGCAGTCGCTACAGCTTCTACCCAAAATTATTTAGGTAAAGTACATCCATTAAGTAGAGTTCTTGCACATTCTTGTAAATTTCTATTCTTTCTTTCTACAATTCCATTTTGTTGTGGAGTTCTAGAAAAAGAGAAAATATGATTTATTCCTTTCTTTTTACAAAAATGTTCCAAAGATTCATTCTCAAATTCTCCACCGTGATCACTTCGAATGTTTTTAACTTTTAAATCTTTAGAATTTTGAATCTTTTTGATGAAATCTTTAAAATGCCCAAAGGTGTCACTTTTATTTTTAATAAAAATAGTCCATGTATATCTTGAGAAATCATCAATTATTACAAATACATAACGATTGTGATTTAATGATTGAACTTGAGTAGGACCATATAAGTCCATATCTAATAGTTCTAACAGTTGTAATGTTGAAATAATCTTTTTTGATTTAAAAGAAGATTTGGTTAGTTTACCTATCTGACGATCTTCACATAGATTGTTTACTTTAAAAATTATTTTAGGTAGACCTTTTACTAACTCATATTTCGAAAGTCTTTGTATAATTTTAAAATTTATGTGACAAAAATGCTTGTGCCATGACCAAGAATCGTTGTTATTGCCAATCAAATACATTTCTTTGTTATTATTTACTTACATATTTAGAACATAAATATTTATATCTCTATTTCCTTCAAAAATAATATTTTGTTATTTGTCAAAAATACTTCATTTGTTTTCAGAAAATGTTATTTTAAAACCTTTGTCACATAATTGACTAATACTAAGTAAATTATGTTTTAAATTTTTAACTAAAGAAACATTAGTAATAAAAGGTAGATTTGAAATACCATTGTTGCACACATCTCCTTGCCAATGATAAATCCTTTTGAGTTATCTCCAAAGGTAACTGAGCCACCATCAAAGTATGAAATATTGGTTAGCATATCTTTGCCTCCGGTCATGTGTTTTGAGCAACCACTGTCTAATATCCATTTTCTCTTTTTGAGTGGGACCTACAAAAAATATTAATTAGCACACTGGTACCCAATTTTTGATAGGGTCCTAAGAGTTAGGTCTTAGGAAGTCAAACCCAAGTGGGTTTAGTATCCCTTTTATATAAATAATTTTTATTATTATGCATAGATTCCATAAATGAGTTAATGTGTTTGTTTCTAATCAAACTATTATTAGTTTTTGGAATCCATATTTTAATTTTATTTATGGATTTTGATTTGTCTTTAATTTTTAAATCAATTTTTATTGAAGGAATTTTTGATTCTTTTTTAAATCCTAATCCATGTTTATTTGAAGATGGTTGAGAACATTCTATAATTCTTGACAAATATTCTCTACCCTTATTAAAGTTAGAAACATTTTTAGAGATGCTTTCTTACTTAGTTTGAACACTTTTATTTTCCAATTCTAATTCTTTTATTTTAGTTTTCAACATGTGATTCTTAGAATTAATTTCATCATTCTTTGTTTTTTGAGTTTTGATTTCTTGACTCAAAAGAGAAAGCTGACTGTCTGAATTTGTAAGAGTGTCTTGAACTTTTTCAGTTTCTTCTTCCAGGATTATTTTTTCATCTTTCAACATGTCTCTTTCAAATTCTGCTTTATTCTGATTTTCACGAGTTTCTTTAAGCTTTTTCTTTAGAGTTTTTATAATATTTAAAAGTTCAACATTAACATCTATTAATTCTTCATAAGGTATTTACATCAGATTTTTGTGCCATGAAACACACATTTGCTTGTTCATTTTCGCTTTCACTATCACTGTCACTATCTGACGAATCTGAGTCTGAGTCGTCCCATGTAACAGAAAAAGCCTTCTTCTTGAATTTATGTTTCTTACTTTTGTTGAAGTTTTCTGATTTCTTTCATTTCTGAACAGTCTTTTACCATACGACTCTTCTTATGACAATTGAAGCATTCCAATTTTGAAGATGAAGGTTTGTTCGAGGTATTCTATTTGAAATTTCCTTTTATATACTTTAGAAATTTCTTAATTTTTTTGGCAATAAAGGCTATATCTTCGTTTTCTAATTCAGATTCCTCTTTATCAGCATGAAAGGCCACAATTTTCTTTTCTTGAGCTAATTCCTTTTTTGCCTGACGATTTACTTCATAAGACATAAGATTTCCTATTAGCTCTTCTGGTTTCATAGCTGATATGTCATTTGCTTCTTCAATGGATAGTACTTTTCTTTCCTAGTCGCCAGTTAGAGAATTTAGTACTTTTGAAACTATGTCAAAGTCACTATATTTTTCTCCTAGTCCTATCAATGCACGTAAAATGTCTTGAAGTCTTGAGTACATTTCATTGATAGTTTCATTTTGTTTCATCTTGAAGTTCTGGAACTGGTTTCTGAGCATTGAAATTTTAGTTTGCTTGACTTTGTTTGTTCCTTCATGGATGGTCTTGAGTGTTTCCCATATTTGATATGCTGATGTACAAATGCTAACACGATTGAACTCATTTCTATCTAGTGCACAATATAACATGTTCATTGATTTTGCATTTGCATTGGCCTTCTCTTTTTGAACTATTGTCCAAGTTGAATATTCCGTTGTAGGATTAGCATTCCATGCACTAAAACCACTTGCTTGCATATAAATCCTCATTCTTGTAGCCCAGTAGTTGTAGTGTAGCACGTTGAATAAAGGTGGTCTTTGTGTAGATTGTCCTTTGGCAAAGGGAGTTGAGCTAGTACTTGGGTTATTCTCCATTTTATCAAAGTACCGAATAACGGTGTTACGGTTATAGAATGGCCTTGCTCTTATTCCAATTGAAAGAGGCTATATGACAGTATGATCGTGTAGAATGTAGAATAGGATGTAGTGTATATATTAGAGTTATAAGAAGTAAATCACACAGTCGATTTATACTAGTTTGGACCACTGTCCTACGTCCAGTCCCAGACAACTTCTGGTGTTTCACTAACACTAAAACCCTCACTTCACCTGGAGGAATAGGTTCACAATTACTCGAACAGCTGAACGGGATTTTCTTGCCTCTACCACTGAAGAGGACTTTTACAATATAGAATAATTGATGACTTTTTTGTGTTCTTGTTAACACTGATATGTCAATATATAGTACACCCTTCCTATAGTCTTTCCTTGATGATAAACGTGAAGATTGTGAAAGTATATAGAAGATAATGTTGAGAATGGTATGCTTTTTGAAAACTAGAGAGCTTCGAATAATAAAGAGAGAGATAGAACGAAATTCAGTAAGTTAACCAGTTAATCAAGTCCATATTTATAATATACAAAGAGTTGTAACTAATCATGAAGAGTTTCCATCAAGAGAAACGATCTAGAGAGTTGTGACTCTTCATAATAGGTTGCAACTTCTCGTAATCAGATGTCTGAAAATTTTATTCAGATGTCTGTCTTAATTTGAAAAATGAAATAGCAAAGAAATAGGGAATTTCGTAGCATATTCAAACGTTTGAGAAATTCAGAACAGACGTCTGAATATTATGGTAAATTTAAATTTTGCCTCAGTAAATAGACATCTACCTGATTTAAATCAGACGTCTGTTTTCTGGGAAAAATATATTCTTTGCCTCATTTGAATATGAAAACTTATATATGTGGTATGTGTGTGTGTGTAATAATCAAGGAAGACTTTAACATGAATATCTAGGACTAGCAGACCCTTACAACATATTCAATCTTCATTTTGGTGTTCCTAAATCTGTTTGTCAAATATCTTCCTGCAAAACAAGGTTAGATGATAATATATATGCTTATGTATAGTTATCATAGTCAAAATTCTGTGTAGCGAGATTCAACATTTCTATCCACGCTTATTGCCTTTTAGTTTTTCATTCACTATCATTGTTTACTCTCTTACTCTTTTCTCAGGGTTTTTTTTCAAACTCTCAAGTTATAATCCAACTTATTTGTAGAAATCTTTGAAATAATATCAATATTTGTTTATCATAATATTATATGTTTACTGCTGCTTTGAACTCACAAATTTCATTCAATATGATGGACACATAATGGCATACATATACACAATTCAAATATAAAAACAGTATAAAAAATATGAAGTGTGTACTCACCATTATCCTACTGTGTTCATTGCCATGATATTTGTATTCACAGCGCTTCCTACACCATTCCAGATTTTAGTACTGCCATTTGTTTTTACTTCCATTTCTAGGAAATTTATTGTGTGAATTGTTGTGAACTCTATGTGTATTTATAGCTAAAAGCTCAAGGCTTAAATCTGCTAGGAATTGAAATTTATAGGGTACCATATAATGCAGCCTTTAAGTGAAAGGATTGTGTGATGTAGTGTGATGGTTGCCCATATGTGTTGATGATAGATGTGTATAGGTTGTAGCTATACATGAAGTGATATGGGATGTGCACTCTTCTTTAAAATGCATACACTTTGATACTAAGTAACACAAATATGCTCTGGTCTTATGTACAAATGGGTGCACGACTATGTGAATACTGGTTCTGAAGATTAAGCTATAGGGTAGGATTTTGCAGGCTGTGTAACAACCCAGATTTTTCAAGAATTTAAATTTGAATATTTAATTAATTTATTATTTTAAATATTATATTTGTAATATTTATGGTTTTTAAATATTTAATTCATTTATAAAACATTTGAATGTTATAATTTATATATAATATAAATCGAACTCCAAATGGCGTGTTAGTTCGTAATATTGAATTTTGAACTTCAATTGAATACTCAGGATCAGATATAAGTCTGATTTCTATGAAACAAGAAACATTAGAATCTTATTGATGATAACTTTCATATAAAAGAAAAAAATCGGAATTTCAATTTATTATTCGTTAGTTACATCCAATTCAAATTATAAAATAGTCGTTATGGAATTATTTATAAATTGTAACGACCCGTATTTTTGGTTGATTAATTTTAAGTTTTTAATATGGTTTTAAATATTGAGTCGATGATATAAATAAATTTTTATATTTAGTTATCAATTTAAAATTTTGATTTCGATTTAATATCGAATATATTAAATTATCGTAATACGAAATATATTGAGATCGAAGTTAAAAACTGAATCAAAACAATTCAGATAATCAATTTTAATTCTATTTGAATACAGACAACGATAATAATAATTTATTATCAAATAATTTATTTGTGTTGAATTTAAATTATTCTATATCAATTTAATATGGTTATTTTATATATATACGTTCAAATTAAATTTCAGAATATATATACTGTGCAATTCAGAATAGCGTTATAACATTATAACGCCGGTCGATATGTAAAAATAAGGGTTCTTAATGTCAAATAATGGACCCCGATATTATTTTTGTGGATAAGCACAAGATCAAATCAATATCTGTTTAAAATAAAGTGAAGATCTCTTTAAATCAAATCGATATCCTTTTAAATAAAATAAAAAACCACTTTATTTCTAATCAATTAAATTAAATCCTAATCAGCCGACCTATTCTATCTTCCAACGCAGACCTATTTCTGCCAACTTCTTTAAAATCTTCATTCGGATTGTCTTCTAATTTGGATATCAAGCCAACATAGGATTTAATGGCCTCGTACCCTTTTGTTCCCTGTTCGCGTGTATATATATCAACATCGGCCTTCGTATTTCATTCCTAAATCCAAAATCCAAATTCAACTCTTTCCCCTTTTGCTCTCTTTTCTCAGTCACATAGAAAATCTATTCGATTGATATAAGAAAAACAGAAAGGGGAAATCAAAATCGCAGTCAAAGCTGGACGTCATCTGGAGCACTCACGAGTAAGTGGTTTCGGGAGTTGGTGTTTGGAGTCCGATGGGGAAGAGGCACTTCGAACTGAATTCTGGATGAAGTGCGATGTTGATGGAGTGGAGTTTGAGAGTCGCTGATGAAGTCAGTATGATTGAATTAGGGGATTCTGACCCCTATTGAAGTTTCTAGCAGGGTTGCAACTAAGGGCAGTGGCTTTGGTGATTCAATGGGATATTTGGGAAGTTCAACAGTGGAGAAAAAGGGTGAGTTCGGTCTTTGTTTCGGTTCTGCAATGGAAATGGGGTTAGACAGTGTATTTGGGAAGGTTCGGTAGAGAGAAGATGTCAGGGTATTGACTGTGGTACTGTCAGGTGGAGGCCGAAGTGTTTAGACTAGAGTTTGAATTTCTAAAAAGGGTCGATTTTGAGGAGATAGGAGTAGCTGGTTTTGGATTTTGCTGCTCGCAAAAATGGGTGTGGGATTAAGTGCTGTTTGTACACCGTGCTCGTGAGTTGGAGGAGACTGTTGGTCAGTGGAAGCCAATGGGTTCAAGCAGTGAGGCATCAACTAAGTAGTGTACTGTGAATGAGTGTGTCAACATCGTGTTTGATGAATTGCCATAGTGGAGTGGGTATTGTGTTCGGGCTGATTTCAGCAAAGCTGATCAGTGATGGTTGAAGTGCTTCATCGTTGGTCAAGTTAATTGCAAGGAAAATAAGGTATACATTTTCAATAAATTTAAAATACATGGAATAAATTGTTTATTTATTTTAATACCTAGTTTAAATCAATAGCAACGTAATCAATTTATTTAAAATTAAAATGGTAGGTGAAAAATAAATTTAGTCAAATGGATGCGTAGCCGAGTCAATATGGAATTTAATCGGATATTCGACCAATGGAAAATTAAGGTGAGTAAATCCCACTCGAGAATTTATTTTTATCGTAAAAATAAATTGTTAGTTTCTTGGTTGCTTTTATAAATTATTTATCAGTCTTGGTTATTATATATGTTAGTTAATTAGGCTTGGTGGTTGTCGCTATTATATATATATATTGGATTTCCCGCAATACTATTAGCGGACACCCACAATATCATTAGCCGATGACCCTACGCCCACGATATATAAGTGGATCCCCTTTTATACCGCGATATCCTTCCTTGAAGCAGGATTGGTATTATTTTGTTGACTAACATCTGTGGATGCAGGGAAAAACAGGTTGGAGGGATCCAACTGGA
The DNA here is from genome assembly GCA_030737875.1 of Allium sativum. Lineage (NCBI taxonomy): Eukaryota > Viridiplantae > Streptophyta > Magnoliopsida > Asparagales > Amaryllidaceae > Allium > Allium sativum. The sequence continues at coordinate 1,029,672,459 of CM060912.1, forward strand.
TTACTCAAAATTATTTATTACTGTTTACATATTTGTATGTGTGTGATATGTTGAACTGGATTTATGGTTTGTGTATTTGGATGATTAAATATCACTAGCCCTAGATTTCGATATTTTAGAATATCATTAAAAGGGATGTTTATATTTAAAAAGGAATATTTTTTTTCAAAATAGAAATTTTATTTCGAATTGGCTAGGAAATTAATAACTTGTTTAAATGGTTAAAACAAGTAGTTGAACTTATGTCCGATGTTTATAAATTAACATCTGATAATTTAGAAATGTAAATACGGGAATGATTTTAAAAAGAGGGAAGTTTATTTTCCAAAGTAGAAATTGAATTTCAAATAGAATACCCCAACTTGAACGACTTCGCTATTATGGAGGGATGATATTAGTTTGTAATGGTAAGGGATATAAATTAATTGATCATTTCAATAAAATAAATTTATGTTCGGAATTCGATTTTATCGGATTTTATAAATAATTTATATCCAAGGAAATTGGGATTGATTATAGAAGTGATTTTGTTAATTGAATTTGGAAATCCAAGTATAAACCTTGAATTACATCTTGGAATTTGATATGTGAATTTAATTCGAGTTATATATGAAAGCGAATAATGAACATTTGAACGCTAGAGGTTCAAAACTGGGAGGGATTATGTAAAAGAGGTAAATTGGGAATAAAAAGGTAAAGTGAAGTTCAAATTGAATTGGGATTAGATGAATATATGGTAGGCAGGTATGAGATGAAGATTACAATGAGAGTATGAAGATTATAAAGTAAGCGCCCGACAAAAAGGTACACGTTTAAATTTCCATATGTGGTTTTATGCACCGGATCGGCAAGCCGCTTGGATTTTTAATTTTCTTTTTGAATGGAAAGGGCCTAGAGAGGCGAGTTGGGGTTTGAACGATTGACCGATACAGGGGAGGTGCTGGCGAAATTTTCCGAAAATTTAAGGAGTTAGAATATTTTTAAGAAGTTTGAAAATTAGAAATCGATATATCAATATTTAGAATTCGATAAGAAAACTTAAAAAATGAAGTATTAGAGAGGGCCAGTGATTGTGAAATTGTTTGATGGATGTTTATTTTTCCTTTGATAGTTAAAACACCGACTATTAAAGACTTTTGACCATCATTGTCAATACGGAGAGACCGGTTGGATTTAATATCCGAAAAACCACTCCGTATAGGCATAGGCGTTGCGAATTAGATTATGCTGAAAATAATTGAAGATGGAGTGAAATTCAAGAGCTGTTATGTTTGTCCAGTCCCAGGACAACTTGTATGGACGAATGTCTGACAGAGTATTCCTAACGGTCACATAAGACGATCTTTTCAAGGTATTGCGTCTGGTGGCGGAGAGATTCGTTTCTCTTAGCTTTTATACCTGTAATATCTTTGAAAAGATTAACTAGTGATTTGACGGGTTTGACGATGTGGCATTCAAAGTGTATGGTGGCCAGGTGTTCTAAAAGATAGCTGTAGCCTCAAGCCTCACAACCAGGAAATGACAAAAATCGGGCAGGAAACATGGCTATGTGGATCGCACCCATTAGGGTGTATAATCACCTATCTAGAGAAATTCCTTTTACTTATTTAATCTATTTCGAATTTGTCCCTTTTCGGGAATCGGTGGTTTGAGCCCAACCGTTGGTGATATACATTCGATACACTCAAGCAAAATGAGTGGTCGGTCATGTGTGGGCCAGATTGCAAGACGTTCTTGTTGAACCCAGGTGTATTCGCCTCTAGAGATACACTAGCGGCAGGTGGTCCCATGCTTTTTCATAGTTGGAATCCAATCTCCAATAAGCGCCCTGCGGTTTTTGGTTTTATACTATATATATGTAGAGCGTGAGATGCAAGCATTCTACTATTTGGTTATATATTTGATTAGACGTTATTATAATATCACTGGGTTTTGATATCAGAAATGTTTGGGTTATAGTAAGGTAAAGACCATTCGTGTTTATGTGACTGGTCTTACTATTATCCTTTTCTTTCAAAAGATTTTTGAAGTCAAACTATATGATTGCAGTTTACTCACACCAGTCCCATGACTGACCCAGAGTTTGTTTTGTTTTGTTTTTCCTAAACTCTTGGGTGCCCAAATTTGTACGGGCAGTCAAGTGTTTCAAGCTTTTACAGATACACTTAGAGGAGCTGGAAGTAGGAGGTTCACCGTTAGTTATCTAGAGTTATTTCCACTGTATCAAATTTTATGTTGTACTCTGATGATGGTATGTATATATGTACCAAACAGATTTGTATTCCAAAGTTATGTTATATAATATATTTTATTCGTTCCGCTGTGAGATTCTGTATTGTCATTTCTGTTCTTCTTCTATCTTTTTCTATTTTCTTTAACCCTAATGACTCGTATTTCTGTATTATTTGAGTTGGACGTGTGTTGTATTAGTCAGCTCAGATAGTACGAGTTTGCGGGTCGTTACAGTTGGTATCAGAGCTTAGGTTGAGCGAACACCTAGGCTTGTGTGGCATGTGCTCATTAGAGATAGGGTCAGTAGTACCCTAGAATGAGTTGAATGTATATATGAGAAAGCTTATTTGTAAGTTGATATAAAAATTGTTTTATATTGTGTTGGCTTGTCTATTGAGTGGTTTATGAATTCTGATCGAATCGTGGGATGCTACGACGTCGATAGGAGTTGCTAAACACTTGAACAGAAGGATATACATAATATTGTTTTAAAGTGGGTAAATGAAATAATTTTACCCAAAATTTATTTTGAATTAAAAATGAATAATTTTCTAGAATTGGTTATTTATGGATGTGTTAGTTGTTGTTATATTCAAATGAGATTATAAAATTGAAATGGTTATATATAACCAAATAAAACTTGTATATGAATAATATATGCAAATGTAATCAACTAAAATTGAATTCAAACCGTAAATTGGAATTTAAATCCCGGAAGGTTGGAATTTTTTTCCAAAGTATATTAGAAAAATATAGCATTATTTTGGGAAGGATTTTGAGTAAGATCATTTTGAATGGATTTTGAAAGTGATAAAGCACTGAACTCACTTCAGTAGCTAGAAAATAATTCTGATGATGACTGCAGCACCATCAGGTTCTATAATGACCCGCATTGGTAGAGGTATTATAATTAATTTATTTAATTATTGAAATGGTGGTTTAGAGAATTTAATGGTCGTAGAATTAAATAATGATGAATATTTAATTAAAATAATAAATTAAATAATATATTTAATTCATAAATAATCAAAAATATTGGAAATCACAATATTCTGTGAACTGGGTCATCCCTAAGATTTAATTCAGCTTAGAGTTGAATTATATTGACGAATATATTCAATCGACGTCAGTTTGAATGCAGAATTTCAAGATAATTAAAATAGAGCTCGAAATGGCGCGGCAATTCGCCATTTGGCGATTTGAACTTCAACTGAATATACAGGGTTCGTTTTAAATCGGATTTCTGTGAAACAAGAAATGTGTGGAGCTGGTGGAGTATATCTTTCTAGTGGAAGAGAAAAATCGAGATTTCGTTGTGTAGATTTTGAGTTACGTCCAAATCCAATTCTCAAAAATGCAGCACCCTGACTATAACGATTTAATTATAATTTATATAAGGATTTAAATAGAAATCGGACATCGACATAACTCTGACGATGTAATATCGAGTTGTAAAGCCATATAGGAATATTCTGAAGCTGTATGGTATTCCTCTATGAATATAGATGATAATATTTATTTTTAAATATTAAGTTCAATTATATTTAAATATATTTATATATTTAAATAGGATATTTTGAGCGTTAAAAATAACCAGTTTTACAAACGACCTCAGAATTCAATGAAACTAATTTTGTTGGATCCACAATATTAAATTATTGCTAGATTTCAATTTCCGTGATTTTTGAAGTCAGTATGTGGCCGTACGGATTTTTAGAGTGAAAAACAGCCGATATTCTGACAATTTAAAATACGCTGTGTGAGCATACGAAGTCGGAATTTGACGAAACCAGTTTTGTAGGGACCGTAATATCGAACTCTAGCTACATGTCCATTTTCGTTATTTTTGGGTATCGTATGTGGTCACAGGAATTTTTAGAAGACCAATACAAGCAATGATATAATAAAAATTTATATAATAATCAATGTTAAAAATATCTTAACTTAGTGAATGGACCAAAGCAAGGCTACGTTCATCTCAATCCTCAGCCACACCCTAAATGTATAAACGCTGAAACAAACACATATTCCTCAAACACAAAAACGCAGAAAGAATATCAATCCAAAATCAAGTAAAATGCCTTAAATCCCTAAACTAAGATTTTTGAATTTGCGGTGAGCCCCTTTTCATGCCAGTACGATTTTTATCAGGCTCGACATAGTTTTCTCATTACTGGAAATACACGCAGTAACCTAGGGTTACGGTTCTATCTCGATTTAAGCAGCGACTGAGGGATCCGTGGTTGTTTTGGGGATCGAGGTGAATTTATGCACCTCATATGGTGATTCTGGGGTATTCGATCAATTTAAGTGACGCCATGGTCACTGGGATGTCGCGATGTTTCACTGCGTCCTGGACAGAAAACCACAAACATCAGGGAGAGACCGAATTGCTTTAAAGTGGTATGAGAGTGAAGAGTTTGTGTTGAGGATCATTTTGGTGGATTTCGTTCAGATTTGGTGTCGACCAAAATTGTACATGTGCGAGCAAGCGTATGAAGTCGCGACGAGCAGAGTAATGTCGAGATCAACGTTTTTGGTATGAGAGGAATAAGGATTCGAAGAGGAGGAGTTTTGGGTTCTTAGTTTGAAATTCCATTGAGAGTAGAGGTAGCACAAGCTAGGTGAAGTGGCCAAAATGGTGTATGCTCAATAACCGGAGTACGCGAAACATACAGGAGGAAGAAGAGAAGAAGGAAGCGGGTCATGGGCTTTAAGGGTCTACACGGATTTGGACTGATGCTTAGAGTGGGTGAGGCCCATTTATAAATAAATGATTTGTTTAAATTAGATTTAAATTATCGTATTGGTTATAAATTTAATAACGTCGTCATACATTATCGGATTTGGACAAAACAGGATCTAACAGGATCGTATGGATGGACACTACACGATGGCACTGACTGGAAGTCCATCAGAGCTCGTTACAATTTATGGAGAAATAAACTGTTTGATTCAAATCAAACAACAGTTTATCGTTCTTTAACGATGACCTGCAAATGTGAGTAAAACTCACCAACTCTGAACAGTTCTATTTTTACAACGTATTCTTAGAACTGTTAAACATCTGTTGATTGCTGTGTGTTAACTGTTTGGTTGAATTGTTTGTGTATTGGCTGAACTTGTAGATAACGATATATATATATATATATATATATATATATATATTTCGTTAATCGAATATTAATTCTGATCAGCAGAATGTTTCGTATATATTGTTTAACATCTGTGATGCAGGGAAACAGGTTGGAGGAATCCAATTGGATTCCTCAACATTTATTTTACTGTGATTTATATTTATGATATATGATGTGATATATAATCCGTTGTTGATTATGTGTGTTTGGACGTTATTTATCGTTGTTATATGGTATGTTAAATACCATAAGAAATACTGGATGTGGGAAAGGGGATTTTCAAAGTGTATTTTGAAAATGAATTATTTATATAAAATCGATGGATTTTAAATAGAAAAGGTAAAGGATTTTTATAAAAGAAAATAATTATAAAATCGAAGGATAAGTTATAATAAAGGAAATATTTATTGGGAAAATAAATAGAAGTATAAAGAGATTTATTTATTTGGGAAAATAAATAAGAGTTATAAAGGAAATATATTTGTAAAACAAATATAGAGGAAATTATTTGTAAAACAAATAAAAATGGAATATATTTGCACAAAAAATACAAAGGAAGATATATGCAAAACAAATAGAAAGAGAAATATTTGTAAAACATTTACAAATAGAATTTAAAATGGAATATTTGTAAAACACTTACAAATAGATTTAATGGAAATATTTATTTATAGGAAATAAATAAAATGTTACAAATGAGATATTTATTTGTTAAATAAATAGAATTAAAAAGGGAAAGTTATTTGTTAAGTAAACAAATAGAAAAGGAATAAGTGAAAGGAGATAATCCAAAGGAATAATTCAAAGAAATAATTCAAAAGAAATAGAATCAATGGAGTTATTCAAATGAGTTAATTGAATACTGGTTATTCAGCATGAGTTAATCGAATATTGGTTATTCGACGTGAGTTAATCGAATATTGGTTATTCGACAGGAGTTAATCGATGTTAGTTTAATCGAAAGGAGTTAATCGATGTTAGTTTAATCGAAAGAGTTATCGATTATAGTTTAACCGAAAGGAGTTATCAATTATAGTTTAATCGAAAAGAGTTATCGATTAGTTTAATCAAAGTGAGTAATCGAATATAGTTTATTCGAATAGAATCAATTGAGTAAATCGAATATAGTGATTCGAATAAAGTAAAAGGAGCTAATCGAATATAGTTTATTCGAATAGAGTTAAAGGAGTTATCGAATATAGTTTATTCGAAAGGAGTTAAGTGAAACGAGTAAATCAATAGCGTTAGTCCGATAGAGTTAATCCAATACCGTTAGTCCAATAGAGTTAATCCAATAGCGTTAGTACAATAGAGTTAATTGATAAGGGTTAATCGAATAAAGTAAATTGAATAGAGTTATCGAATATACCTTATTCGAAGGAAAGAATTATCGAATAAGAGATGATTCGAACGAGAGTTACGTAAGCAAGTGTTAAAAAGTTAAAAGATTAACTTAACCTATTTCGGGATTTTGAAATGTTGTTCAGTTAAGGTCTGAGAGGTAGTTATACCCCAACTTGATTGACTTCGTTTTTAATTTAGAAATGGTTAAGGTTCGAGAGTGAAAGTGGTTAAGTGATTTAGTAAATAAGTAAAGTGGTTTGAGTTGTCGTCGCGATGTTGATTAAACATCTGTTTAAATCCAAGTAAAGAAGATCTGGAAATGTTTTCCAGCATTAACGTATATTTTCTAAACATAGAAAATAAGGAAAACATGAATATATATATATATATATATATATGATTGATGATTGATTGATAGAATTTCCATTTGGAAATAATATCGTTATTTGCACACCTATTTTTCTTTGATGGTTAAATCACAGACTATCGAAGTTTTGACCATTTTAACGTTGTTAATATGGAGTGACCAGTTGGATTATTATCCAAAGAATCACTCTGTATTGGCATAAGCATTGCGAATCATATATGCCAAAGATAATTGAAGACGGAGTAAAGTGCAAGGGCTATTGTATAAGTCTTAGATAACAGTGCCTAAGATAGATGTACTGAATAGTACCTTCAGTTCATCCTATTCCTGGTTGACTTGTATGGATGAATGTCTGACAGAGTATTTCCAGAAAGGTCAAGTACATTGATTTCTTCAACCGTTCCAAGAGTGGAAGCGGAGAAGGAAACTTTTGTTAGCTAACACATAATGTATGGTTGAGGACGTCAATTGGTGAATTGATGGATTTGACGATGTGACATTCGAAGTGAATCTGATGTGATGATGAAGCGTAACCTCAAGCCTCATCAACCGGTAAATGACAGAAATCGGGCAGGCAACATGGTTAAGTCGGTCGCTCCGAAGTAGGGTGTATAATCACCGGATCTAGAGTTTCATTTATTTCTAAAAATCTATTGTCGATACTGTCCCATTCGGGAAACGGTTGCTGATCCCAACCGTTAGTAATATACATTAGATACATTCAAGCGAAATGAGTGGTCGGTCATGTGTGGCCAGGTTACAAGATGTTCTTGTTGAACCTAGTGTATTCCTTTCTAGAGGTACACTAGCGAAAGGTGGTTCCATACCTTGTCATAGTTGGAAATCCATTACCCAATACGTGCTTGCGGTTTTGATTGTATACTATATATGTAGAACATGAGATGAAAGCGTTTCTGCTAGATAATTATTATATTGTGTTGATAGACATTATTATAATATCAAAAGGTTTTTGATACAAAGATAATTTGGATTCTCATAAGGTAAAAACCCGTTCCGTTATACGGCGTGGTCTTATGAGATATCGTTTACTTGTTCAAACTGTTTTAAACTGTTTTACTCATACCAGTCCCATGACTAACCCAGAGTTTATTTTGTTGTTTTCCCTAAACTCTTAGGTGCCCAATTTTGTACGGGCAGTCAAGTAGTCAGGATTTACAGATATACTGGAAGAGCTTGGAGCAGGAGGCTTAAGGATTATATAGCTATAGTTATTTCCGCTATGTTGTAAGTGTTGTACTTTGATAATGATGTATATTCAAGTACATATGTATATTTCAAGTTATGTTATATATATATTATATGTTATTCGTTCCGCTGTGAGGTTCGTGTTACTCTGATGTTGTGTTCTTCTTCTATTATAAGTTTCTATCTTATCTATCCTCACCCTCTATTTTCTTTCTATTAATTTCCTGATTTTCAGTTTAATTTGGGGTTGGACTTGTGTTTTTGGTCAGCTCAAATTGGACCGGAATTTTGGGTCATTACAGTTGGTATCAGAGCCAGGTTAAGAAATTACCTTGGCTCTGTGGCGTGACTCGGTAGAGATAGGGTTAGTAATACCCTAGATTGAGTTGAGTGTATATATACGAGTGAACATAATTGCGATTTGATATAAAAATAATTTTATATTGTGAAGATTTATTGGTTGAGTCGTTTATGAGTTCTGGTCGATCAGTTTGATCCACTGTGTCGGTTGGGATTTTGTAAAAACCGCCGCGGTATGTTTTGAAAGAGGGTAAATGAAAATTTTACCCAAATTATATTTTGATATAAAGGATTTATATTGGAATAATTATAATATAGTGGATATATTATTGGTTGTTATTAAAATCGAATAAGATTATAAGAATGTGAAATGGTTATGTAAATAACCAATCAGAATTCATATAAGTGAAATACGTGAGATCAGATGAGTTAAATCTGGAATTTTAAACCGGAAATTGAGTTGAAACTCTGGAGAATTGGATAAGGGTTTGTAAATGGATTTGGATTAAAAATAAGGAAAATTTAAGATCCTGGGAGATTTTATATTGTTTTACAAGCAGTGTGAATTATATTTTGAAATGAATTTCAAAGTGGAAATGTTTAGAAATGGTTTTATAGTATTGAACTCACTTTGATCGCTGGAAAATAGATTCCGATGATGACAACCGCATCATCAGTCTTCATTTTCGAGTTGTAAGTGACGAATTACTACCAAAGATACTGTTTTGAATTTGTTTTGGGGAAGACAAGTTGTGTTGAATTTCAAAATGGAATTGAAATAGAATTGAATATAGAAATTCAAAGGGAGTTTGAATATATGAAATTCAACGGAATTGAAATAGAGTTTGAATATAGAAATTCAAATAGAATTTGAATATAGAATTCAAATGGGATTTAAACTATAGAATTTGAATATATAAAATTTGAATAGAATTAACTAAGTCGAAGAGGAATTAGTTAATCATGTTTTGAATTTGAAGTTGAACTTTGAAAGGTGAATTGGATTTGTAAATGGATATTCGAAATCAAATATAGAACTTAAATTTGAAATTTGGATTCAAATTAGTTAATAAGCAAGTAAAAATTTATTTGAACATGTCATGTTCCAATATAAAAGTGAAATAGACTAAAGAGTTAATTAACAAATTAATTAACGAATTGAGTTAAAACGATCAGGTATAGTTAAAATAAATTGGGCAGGTATAAATATACATGAGATATGTACGAATAAGGTATGAAGGTATATAAATAGAATGCTCGATGAAAAGGTATGTATTTAATTCATATATGAGATTTTATGCGCCGTATCGGCTAGTTGCTTGGCTTTTTCTTTTTCTTTTGGATTTGGTGAGGGCCATGGGAGTCTATTTGAAATATCCCGATGCTCCTGGTACAAAGGAGGTTATGGCGAATTTTTCCGGGAATTTAAGGAGTTAGAATATTTTTAAGATAATTTGATAGTTAGAAATCAACGTATCGATATATATAGAAGTCGATAAAGAAGCGAACTTAGAAATAGAATAGTATTATCAAAAAGGAAGACAAAGAATAAAATCTAGTAAGAATAGAAAGAGGAAGTGTATACATGTTTAAAGGTGAATAAGTAGTTGTATGGTATTGATTATTCGAGTAAGTAGTCATATCTGTTTTGACGTTATAAATGTTATTCAGTCAAGGTCTGAGAGGTAGTTATACCCCAATTTGATTGATTTCATTATTAACAAATAAATAGTAAGATTTCAGGCTCGAAGATCAATGTTGAATAAGAGTTAGTTAAATATAGTATTTGGGTTGTCGTAACGATGTTTTACACAACATCCGTTTTAACCCAAATAAGTGTAAGCTTGGAAATATAATAGAGAATATTTCCTAAGTATAGAAATAAACAAGATCGGAAAAGAGATAAGTATTTGGAATATTTTCCAATTATAAATAGCATATATTTTCTAAAGTTTAGAGAATAAAGGAAGGCGATATTCGGAAATGTTTTCCAAATAACATAAAAGGCCAATATGGTTATTGAAAATATTTGGTTAACAAATATTGATAGAGAAATAGAGAAGTGATTTAACTAATGGAATATTAATTAAGGGCTCAGTGACATGTTCAAAAGGAAAATTTGATTTTTGAAAAGAGTAAACTATTTAAAAACTCCTAGGGAAAGACTGTTTGAATTTAAAACAAATTTAACAAGAATTTGTGAAAGCAAAATTGAATTAAAGTAAAGCCAGTAAAGTGGTAACTGATATTGAATTAGAATAATATCAAGACAAATTGGATTGTGAGATTCAAATTTGAAGTGTAATGTGATAATCAAGTTAAGAGTTGGGAATCGAGAAGAAACTCGAGTTGAAATGATATTTGGCTCGGATATAAGCGAATGGTTGTGTCGTGGATAAAAGCAGATTGGAATTTGATTGAGATGACCCTTGTATCTGCTGAATTGATAACAGGTGGAAAGGATATAATGATATGCCGACAAAAGTACAAGTTTATATTTCTATTGGATATAAAATTTATGAGCCGAATTGACAAGCCGCGTGGCTGTTTGATTTTCCTTTGGGTTGTAAATGGCCCAGAGAGGCGAGTTGGGATTTTACGTATTGACCAGTACAAAGGAGGTGCTGGCGAAATTTTTCGAAGAGTTAATGCGTTAGAAAATTTTCAGGATTTTTGAAAATTTTCGTTGATAAGAATTAAATAAATTTTTAATTGAAATTAAATTTGTTCAGTTGAGACTAGAGTCAAAGAGGTGAACAAATGAGTTCTAACCAGTTAGTAGGGTCGTTCTCTAACTTAGCAATTTCGAGAACGAAATTTTTTTTAGTGGGGAAGATTGTAATGACGCGCGTTGGCAGAGGTATTATAATTAATTAATTTAATTATTGAAATGGTGGTTTAGAGAATTTAATGATCGTGGAATTAAATAATGATCAATATTTAATTAAAATAATAAATTAAATAATATATTTAATTCAGAAATAATCCAAAATATTGGAAATCACAATATTCTGTGAACTGGGTCATCCCTAAGATTTAATTCAGCTTAGAGTTGAATTATATTGATGAATATATTCAATCGACGTCAGTTTGAATGTAGAATTTTAATATAATTAAAATAAAGCTCGAAATGGCGCGGCAGTTCGCTATTTGGCAATTTGAACTTCAACTGAATATACAGGGTTCGTTTTAAATTGGATTTCTGTGAAATAAGAAACTGTGGAGCTGGTGGAGTATATCTTTCTAGTGGAAGAGAAAAATCGGGATTTCGTCGTGTAAATTTTGAGTTACGTCCAAATCAATTTCTCAGAAATGCAGCGCCCTGACCATAACGATTTAATTATATTTTATATAAGGATTTAAATAGAAATCGGACATCGACATAACCCTGACGATGTAATATCGAGTTGTAAAGCCATATAGGAATATTCTGAAGCTGTATGGTATTCCTCTATGAATATAGACGATAATATTTATTTTTAGATATTAAATTCAATTATATTTAAATATATTTATATATTTAAATAGGTTATTTAGAGCGTTAAAAATAGCCAGTTTTGCAAACGACCTCAGAATTTGACGAAACTAATTTTGTTAGATCCGCAGTATTAAATTATTGCTAGATTTCAATTTCCGTGATTTTTGAAGTCAGTATGTGGCCGTACGGATTTTTAGAGTGAAAAACAGTCGATATTCTAACAATTTAAAATACGATGTATTACCATACGAAGTCGGAATTCGACGAAACCAGTTTCGTTGGGACTGTAATGTCGAACTCTAGCTACATGTCCATTTTCGTGATTTTTGGGTATCGTATGTGGTCACAGGAATTTTTAGAAGACCAATACAAACAACGATATAATAAAAATTTATATAATAATCAATGTTAAAAATATCCTAACTTAGTGAATGGACCAAAGCAAGGCCACGTTCATCTCAATCCTCAGCCACACCCTAAATGTATAAACGCTGAAACAAACACACATTCCTGAAACACAAAAACGCAGAAAGAAAATCAATCCAAAATCAAATAAAATAGCTTAAATCCCTAAACTAAGATTTCTGAATTTGCGGTGAGCCCTTTTCATGCCAGTACGATTTTTATCAGGCTCGACATAGTTTTCTCATCACAGGAAATACACGCAGTAACCTAGGGTTATGGTTCTATATCGATTTAAGCAGCGACCGAGGGATCCGTGGTTGTTTTTGGGATCGAGGTGAATTTCCGCACCTCGTATGGTGATTCTGGGGTATTCGATCAATTTAAGTGACGCCATGGTCACTGGGATGTCGCGATGTTTCGCTGCGTCCTGGACAGAAAACCGCAAACATCAGGGAGAGACCGAACTGCTTTAAAGTGGTATGAGAGTGAAGAGTTTGTGTTGAGGATCATTTTGGTGGATTTCGTTCAAATTTGGTGTTGACCAAAACTGTACAGGCACGAGCAAGCATATGAAGTCGCGACGAGCAGAGTAATGTCGAGATCAACGTTTTTGGTATGAGAGGAATAAGGATCCAAAGAGGAGGAGTTTTGGGTTCTTAGTTTGAAATTCCATTGAGAGTAGAGGTAGCACAAGATAGGTGAAGTGGCCAAGATGGTGTATGCTCAATAACAGGAGGACGCAAAACATATAGGAGGAAGAAGAGAAGAAGGAAGCGGGTCATGGGCTTTAAAAGTCTACACGGGTTTGGGTTGAGGCTTAGAATGGGTGAGGCCCATTTATAAATAAATGATTTGTTTAAATTAGATTTAAATAATCGTATTGGTTATAAATTTAATAACGTCGTCATACATTATCATATTTGGACAAAATAGGATCCGACAGGATCGTATGGATGGACACTACACGATGGAACTGACTGGAAGTCCATCAGAGCTTGTTACAATTTATGGCGAAATAAATTGTTTGATTCAAATCAAACAACAATTTATCGTTCTTTAACGATGAACTGCAAATGTCAACTCTGAATAGTTCTATTTTTACAACGTATTCTTAGAACTGTTAAATATCTGTTGATTGCTGTGTGTTAACTGTTTGGTTGAATATTTCGTATATATTGTTTAACATCTGTGATGCAGGGAAACAGGTTGAAGGAATCCAATTGGATTCCACAACATTTATTTTACTGTGATTTATATATTATGATATATGGTGTGATATATAATCTGTTGTTGATTATGTGTGTTTGGACGATATTTATCGTTGTTATATGGTATGTTAAATACCATAAGAAATACTGGATGTGGGAAAGGGGATTTTCAAAGCGTATTTTGAAAATGAATTATTTATATAAAATCGATGGATTTTATATAGAAAAGGAAAAGGATTTTTATAAAAGAAAATAATTATAAAATCGAAGGATAAGTTATAATAAAGGAAATATTTATTGGGAAAATAAATAGAAGTATAAAGAGATTTATTTATTTGGGAAAATAAATAAGAGTTATAAAGGAAATATATTTGTAAAACAAATATAGAGGAAATTATTTGTAAAACAAATAAAAAGGGAATATATTTGTACAACAAATACAAAGGAAGATATTTGCAAAACAAATAGAAAGAGAAATATTTGTAAAACATTTACAAATAGAATTTAAAAGGGAATATTTGTAAAACACTTACAAATAGATTTAATGGAAATATTTATTTATAGGAAATAAATAAAATGTTATAAATGAGATATTTATTTGTTAAATAAATAGAATTAAAAAGGGAAAGTTATTTGTTAAGTAAACAAATAGAAAAGGAATAAGTGAAAGGAGATAATCCAAAGGAATAATTCAAAGAAATAATTCAAAAGAAATAGAATCAAAGGAGTTATTCAAATGAGTTAATCGAATATTGGTTATTCGACATGAATTAATCGAATATTGGTTATTCGACGTGAGTTAATCGAATATTGGTTATTCGACAGGAGTTAATCGATGTTAGTTTAATCAAAAGGAGTTAATTGATGTTAGTTTAATTGAAAGAAGTTACTGATTATAGTTTAATCGAAAGGAGTTATCGATTATAGTTTAATCGAAAAGAGTTATCGATTAGTTTAATCGAAGTGAGTAATCGAATATAGATTATTCGAATAAAATCAATTGAGTAAATCGAATATTAGTGATTCGAATAAAGTAAAAGTAGTTAATTGAATATAGTTTATTCGAATAGAGTTAAAGGAGTTATCGAATATAGTTTATTCGAAAGGAGTTAAGTGAAACTAATAAATCTATAGCGTTAGTCCGACAGAGTTAATCCAATAGCGTTACTCCAATAGAGTTAATCCAATAGCGTTAGTCCAATAGAGTTAATTGATACGGGTTAATCGAATAGAGTAAATTGAATAGAGTTATCGAATATACCTTATTCGAAGGAAAGAATTATCGAATAAGAGATGATTCGAACGAGAGTTACGTAAGGAAGTGTTAAAAAGTTAAAAGATGAACTTAACCTATTTCGCGATTTTGAAATGTTGTTCAGTTAAGGTCTGAAGGTAGTTGTACCCCAACTTGATTGACTTCGTTTTTAATTTAGAAATGGTTAAGGTTCGAGAGTGAAAGTGGTTCATTGATTTAGTAAATAAGTAAAGTGGTTTGAGTTGTCGTCGCAATGTTGATTTAAACACCTGTTTAAATCCAAGTAAAGAAGATCTGGAAATGTTTTCCAGTGTTAACGTATATTTTCTAAACATAGAAAATAAGGAAAATATGAATATATATATATATATATGATTGATGATTGATTGATAGAATTCCATTTGGAAATAATTTCGTTGTTTGCACACCTGTTTTTCTTTGATGGTTAAATCACAGACTATCGAAGTTTTGACCATTTTCATGTTGTTAATATGGAGGGACCGGTTGGATTATTATCCAAAGAACCGCTCTGCATTGGCATAAGCATTGCGAATCATATATGCCAAAGATAATTGAAGACGGAGTAAAGTGCAAGGGCTATTGTATAAGTATTATATAACAGTGCCTAAGATGGATGTACTGAATAGTACCTTCGGTTCATCCTGTTCCTGGGTGACTTGTATGGATGAATGTCGGACAGAGTATTTCCAGAAAGGTCACGTACATTGATTTCTTCAACAGTACCAAGAGTGGAAGCGGAGAAGGAAACTTCTTTTAGCTAACACATAATGTATGGTTGAGGACGTCAATTGGTGATTTGATGAATTTGACGATGTGGCATTCGAAGTGAATCTGATGTGATGATGAAGCGTAACCTCAAGCCTCATCAACTGGTAAATGACAGAAATCGGGCAGGCAGCATGGCTAAGTCGGTCGCTCCGAAGTAGGGCGTATAATCACCGAATCTAGAGTTTCATTTATTTCTAAAAATCTATTGTCGATACTGTCCCATTCGGGATACTGTTGCTGATCAAAACCGTTGGTGATATACATTAGATACATTCAAGCGAAATGAGTGGTTGATCATGGGTGGCCGGGTTGCAAGATGTTCTTGTTGAACCAAGTGTATTCCTTTCTAGAGGTACACTAGTGAAAGGTGTTTCCATACCTTGTCATAGTTGGAAATCCATTACCCAATACGTGCTTGCTGTTTTGATTGTATACTATATATGTAGAACGTGAGATGAAAGCGTTTCTGCTAGATGATTATTATATTGTGTTGATAGACATTATTATAATATCAAAAGGTTTTTGATATAAAGATAATTTGGATTCTCATAAGGGAAAAACCCGTTATGTTATACGGCGTGGTCTTATGAGATATCGTTTACTTGTTCAAACTGTTTTAAACTGTTTTACTCATACCAGTCCCATGACTAACCCGGAGTTTATTTTGTTGTTTTCCCTAAAATCTTGGGTGCCCAATTTTGTACGGGCAGTCAAGTAGTCAGGATTAACAGATATACTGGAAGAGCTTGGAGTAGGAGGCTTCATGATTATATAGCTATAGTTATTTCCGCTATGTTGTAAGTGTTGTACTTTGATAATGATGTATATTCAAGTACAGATGTATATTTCAAGTTATGTTATATATATTATATGTTATTCATTCTGCTGTGAGGTCGTGTTACTCTGATGTTGTATTCTTCTTCTTCTTCTATTCTAAGTTTCTATCTTATCTATCCTCACCCTCTGTTTTCTATCTATTAATTTCCTGATTTTCAGTTTAATTTGGGGTTGGACTTGTGTTTTTGGTCAGCTCAAATTAGACCGGAATTTTGGGTCATTACAGGTTCATTTTCGAGTTTCTAAGTGATGGATTGCTACCTTAGAAAAGTTTGTGATGAAAATTTGTTTGAAAGAAAACAAGTTGTGGGAAAAATTCAAATGTTTTGAATTAAATAAATATATGTATATATATTTATGTGACTTCAGAAGGATTTGAAATAAAACCTGGGAATTTGAATTCTGAAATTTAAATTTAACTTAAGCAAGTTAAAAGGAATTGAAAGAGATAAATTGAGTTAAAATTAATTTGAATGAATTTAAATTCATATGAATGGAATATGAATTGAATGTGAACATATTAATTGTAAATCATTCAGATTAAATGAATGAAACCCAAAGTTTTGGTTGAAATGAAATTGTAGAAATTGAAATGTTGAGTTTAAACATAAGTGATATTTTGAAAAGTAAATGGGTTAGTAGCATTTTTCCTACCTTAGTAATTTCGGGGACAGAATTCTTTTAAGGGGGGAAGAATGTAACGACTCGTATTTTTGGTCGATTAATTTTAAGTATTTAATATGATTTTAAATATTGAGTCGATGATATAAATGAATTTTTATATTTAGTTATTAATTTAAAATTTTGATTTTGATTTAATATCGAATATATTAAATTATCGTAATACGAAATATATTGAGATCGAAGTTAAAAACTAAATCAAAACAATTCAAATAATCAGTTTTAATTCTATTTGAATATAGACAACGATAATAATAATTTATTATCAAAGTATTTATTTGTGTTGAATTTAAATTATTCTATATCAATTTAATATGGTTATTTTATATATATACGTTCAAATTAAATTTCAGAATATATATACAGTGCAATTCAGAATAGCGTTATAACATGATAACGCCGATCGATATGTAAAAATAAGGGTTCTTAATTTCAAATAATGGACCCCGATATTATTTTTGTGGATAAGCACGAGATCAAATCAATATCTGTTTAAAATAAAGTGAAGATCTCTTTAAATCAAATCGATATCCTTTTAAATAAAATAAAAAACCACTTTATTTCTAATCAATTAAATTAAAGCCTAATCAGCCGACCTATTCTATCTTCTAGCGTAGACCTATTTCTGCCAACTTCTTTAAAATCTTCGTCCGGATTGTCTTCTAATTTGGATATCAAGCCAACATAGGATTTAATGGCCCCTTACCCTTTTGTTCCCTGTTCGTGTGTATATATACCACCATCGGCCTTCGTATTTCATTCCTAAATACAAAATCCAACTTCAACTCTTTCCCCTTTTGCTCTCTTTTCTCTGTCACGTAGAAAATCTATTTCGATTGATATAAAAAAAACAGAAAGGGGAAATCAAAATCGCAGTCAAAGCTGGACGTCATCTGGAGCACTCACGAGTAAGGGTTTTCGCGAGTTGGTGTTTGGAGTCGCGATGGGGAAGAGGCACTTCGAACTGAATTCTGGATGGAGTGCGATGTTGATGGAGTGGAGTTTAAGTGTCGCTGATGAAGTCGGTTGGATTGAATTAGGGGATTCCGATCCCTATTGAAGTTGCTGTCAGGGTTGCAACTAAGGGAAGTGGCTTTGGTGATTCAATGGGATATTTGGGAAGTTCAACAGTGGAGAAAAAGGGTGAGTTTGGTCTTTGTTTTGGTTCTGCAATGGAAATGGGGTTAGACTGTGTATTTGGGAAGGTTCGGTAGAGAGAAGATGTCAGGGTATTGACTGTGGTACTGTCAGGTGGAGGCCGAAGTGTTTAGACTGGAGCTTGAATTTCTAAAAAAGGTTGATTTTGGGGAGATAGGAGTAGCTGGTTTTGGATTTTGCTGCTTGAATGAATGGGTGTGGGATTAAGTGCTGTTTGTACAGTGTGCTCGTGAGTTGGAGGAGAGTGTTGGTCAGTAGAAGCCGATGGGTTCAAGCAGTGAGGCAACAACTAAGCAGTGCACTGTGAATGAGTGTGTCAACAACGTGTTTGATGAATTGCCGTAGTGGAGTGGGTATTGTGTTCAGGCTGATTTCAGCAAAACTGATCAATGATGGTTGAAGTGCTTCATCGTTGGTAAAGTTAATTGCAAGAAAAATAAGGTATACATTTTCAATAAATTTAAAATACATGGAATAAATTGTTTATTTATTTTAATACCTAGTTTAAATCAATAGCAACGTAATCAATTTATTTAAAATTAAAATGGTAGGTGAAAAATAAATTTAGTCAAATGGATGCGTAGCCGAGTCGATATGGAATTTAATCGGATATTCGACCAATGGAAAATCAAGGTGAGTAAATCTCACTCGAGAATTTATTTTTATCGTAAAAATAAATTGTTGGCTGCTTGGTTGCTTTTATAAATTATTTATCAGTCTTGGTTATTATATACGTTAGTTATTTAGGCTTAGTGGTTGTCGCTATTATATATATATTGGATTTCCCGCATTACTATTAGCGAATGCCAGCAATATCATTACTGGATGACCCTACGCCCACGATATATAAGTGGATCCCTTTTTATACCGCGATATCCTGCCTTGAAGCAGGATTGATATTATTTTGTTGACTAACATCTGTGGATGCAGGGAAAAACAGGTTGAAGGGACCCAACTGGATTCCTCAAAATTATTTATTACTATTTACATATTTGTATGTGTGTGGTATGTTGAACTGGATTTATGGTTTGTGTATTTGGATGATTGAATATCACTGGCCCTAGATATCGATATTTTAGAATATCATTAAAAGGGATGTTTAGATTTAAAAAGGAAATTTTTTTTTTTTTTCAAAATAGAAATTTTATTTCGAATTGGCTAGAAATTAATAACTTGTTTAAATGGTTAAAACAAGTAGTTGAACTTATGTCCGATGTTTATAAATTATCATCTGATAATTTAGAAATGTAAATTCGGGAATGATTTTAAAAAGAGGGAAGTTTATTTTTCGAAGTAGAAATTGAATTTCAAATAGAATTTGAAATAATCTTGTTTTTATAACAAGAAGCGAAAATTATAGACGATGTTTATAAATAGAATGAAATATTATCATTTGATAATATAAAATTTTAATTTCAAGTATGAATTTAAAGTTTTCCGAAGTGGTACTTGGATTTTAAAAATGAAATTTGAAATGGAAACTGGTTTCAATATTTAAAACCAGAAGTGGAATTTATAAAAGATGCTTATAAATAAAGAAGGGAAATTTCCAGTGAATAATTTATAATTTAAATTCGAATATGATTTTGAAAAGAAGAATTTATTCTCCAAAAATAGAAATTGGAATTGAAATGAAATTTGAAATAGAAAATTTGTTTTATATATTTAAACAAGAAGTGAAAATTTTAAATGACATTCGCTAATAAATATTATCATTGATAGTTGATAAATTTAAATTCAGGTATGAATTTAAAAGGGAAATTTTAATTGGAAATCATTTTGGAAAAAGGAAGCGATGGGATTTTTATTCGATATTCGGAATGTAAACTGGAATTACATAAATCCACATGGATTTATGGGTTTAAATAGGTTATGTCGAATTTGTAGAAGTAAATTTTATTTCCAAAAGATATTGGAATAGTATGAACTAGAGAAAATCTATCTTTTTATATATATAGATTATAGTAATATAATATTTCACATGGGAATCAAGTTTAAATGGAATTTCAAATAAAATTTGTTAAACATAAAATAAGAAAGTGATTTATAAACCATATTTCTAAATGAAATAAAGTAATCTTTCTTTGGGTAGATTGGAAATGGATTTATCCCAAATATAAGAAATGGCATTTAAAAATCATATTTTTAAATGAGATGTAAGCGGGGATTTTTATGATAAGTAATCAAGTTTTTGAAATTATAAACTCTTATCCGTCTCGAGATAAGAACGTTGTCGGTCAAGGTCTGAGAGGTAAATAAAATACCCCAACTTGAACGACTTCGCTATTATCGAGGGATGATATTAGTTTGTAATGGTAAGGAATATAAATTAATTGATCATTTAAATAAAAGAAATTTATGTTCGGAATTCGATTATATCAGATTTTATAAATAATTTATATCCAAGGAAATTGGATTGATTATAGAAGTGATTTTGTTAATTGAATTTGGAAATCCAAGTATAAACCTTGAATTACATCTTGGAATTTGATATGGGAATTTGATTCGAGTTATATATGAAAGCGAATAAAGAACATTTGAACGTTAGAGGTTCAAAACTGAGAGAGGATTAAGTAAAAGAGGTAAATTAGGAATAAAATGGTAAAGTGAAGTTCAAATTGAATTGGGATTAGATGAATATATGCTAGACAGGTATGAGATGAAGATTACAATGAGAGTATAAAGAGTTTAGAGTAAGCGCCCGACAAAAAGGTACACGTTTAAATTTCCATATGAGGTTTTATGCGCCAAATCGGCAAGCCGCTTGGCCTTTTAATTTTCTTTCTGAATGGAAATGGCCTAGAGAGGCGAGTTGGGGTTTGAACAATTGACCGGTACAGGGGAGGTGCTGGCGAAATTTTCCGAAAATTTAAGGAGTCAGAATATTTTTAAAAAGTTTGAAAATTAGAAATTGATATATCGATATTTAGAATTCGATAAGAAAACTTAAAAAATGAAGTATTAGAAAGGGCCAGTGATTGTGAAATTGTTTGATGGATGTTTATTTTTCCTTTGATAGTTAAAACACCGGCTATCAAAGACTTTTGACCATCATTGTCAATACGGAGAGACCGGTTGGATTTCATATCCGAAAAACCACTCCGTATAGGCATAGGCGTTACGAATTAGATTATGCTGAAAATAATTGAAGACGGAGTGAAACTCAAGAGCTGTTATGTTTGTCCAGTCCCAGGACAACTTGTATGGTCGAATGTCTGACAGAGTATTCCTAACGGTCACATAAGACGATCTTTCCAAGGTATTGCGTCTGGTGGCAGAGAAATTCGTTTCTCTTAGCTTTTATACCCGTACTATCTTTGAAAAGATTAACTAGTGATTTGACGGGTTTGACGATGTGTGTAACACCCCATAATTCTGTAACACTAAGATTCACAAATCAAGGCAGAATTAAATTTTAAATTCAAAGTCAAGGGAAACGGGCTGCGCCATTGCGTTCGTCTTGGAATTCTGCATGAGATAGAGTCCGAGTTTGCGTTAATCGGACTCTGTATGAAGGAGTTATGGTCTTCAGAAGTTTCAGAATTCGAATTAAAATTCGAACAGGTCAGAAAACGAGTTCAAAATTCAAAATCGGACCCAGATTGGGCTAGACGGGAATTTTCCCGCCCAAGACCCAGGTCGACTGGGTAGTCGACCTGGGGCACCCAGGTCAACTGGGTAGTCGACCTGGGGGTCAACCTCCCCCGCTTTTTCCAAATCTGCAGTCTGGTTCATTTTTCTGTATCCGGACGCCATTCTGACTAGATTCGTTGACTTCTACACTATATAAACAGCCCTATTCTCCTTCTCTATTCACAATTCTTCTCTACCCTTATGCTGCAAAGATTCTTGGTGAACATGGCTTCTTCTCATCCTCTAAATTAAATAATAAATAAAATAATATGTAAAATAAATCAAGACGAGGAAATGCTGCGCAAGACTTTCAAGAGGAGATTCAAAACAAGCCAGGATTCAAGTGAAGATTCAAACGATTTCAACGACTGTTTTTCTACGATAATCTCTGTAAGTCGGTTACTTTTTAGATTTGAACGTTTCTCTCTGTTCGTGACATGAAATTAAAGGAATAAAAGAATATGCCAAATCTTTCTGTTCGAATCAGTGCTTATTTCTTTGGACCTAATTAAGAACTGTTATGATTCGATGACCAATAAGACTGTGACTATGAAACTATGGACCTTAAAACCATATGCCTCTTTGACTATGAATATTGCCTATGACTATGAACATTGCCTACGACTGTGACTGTGACTATGAGAATTATTTCCTTGACTATGAACACAAGCCTATGCCTTTGATTAGGAAACATAAACTATTGCATATGACATAACAAGGACAACTGTGATTAAACACCTATGATTCATGACTAGGAAAGTGTTGCTTAAGTTTTGTGACTGTGAAATTGGGTCTAAGCCTGATTATCTATTCTTGGTTTTCTTTGGTTTTAGACCTTGGGAATTTACCTATTAAGTTAGGTCTACCCATGTTCTTGAACCTACGTCGTTATTCAACCCTTTTTATGTCATAAGATTTTCAGACCTATAGGCCTTCGATGTTTTAGATCAATTTCAGTGTAACTCATTAGGTCTATAATTAGTAAATTATCATTTTATGCCAGTTATTATGTCTATCTTTTTCATAGCATCTTTGGTTCATTCCCTATTTTCTACGAATCTAGATTTATCTATAATCTAGATTGAATCACGATTAAATGAATGGTGGGAATACGATTTGGGCAAAATATGAAATTTACTATAAACGTAGTTATAAACTTGGAAATTGGCATAAATTGGGAACCTGTATTATGGCATGTTCATAAAAATGTAAATTGGATAAATTTTACATGAATTATAGGATGTGTAATTTGAATCTAGTATTGACTTGTAAATCTAGCATTTACATGAACTGTGAACTAGAATAATAAGTCTAGTTTGACATGAACTGTAATTAGAATGTTAAATCGGAATTGGATTAGCTAATTTGGCACAAGAAGTATATTGGCATAAATTTGAAATTGGCCATAATAGGGAGTAATTGTCATGTTTTGCAAAATCATGGTTAGTGACACTTAATTTGGTACCAAAAAGCATAAATATGATATAGAGGGGAAAATGGGCCATAAGAATAAATGTTGACAATTTACATTAAAGTAGTAATTAGGAAATAAGTAAATTAGGAATGATTTACTTATAGAATTCGTCCTAAATGGGAAAATGTAAATTTAGACAAATTATAAGGTTTGTTAACGACATCTCTTTTAATAATACACCAGAAAGTTCTAGGGTGATAGAGAGGATTGTGTCTAGGCTTGGGTTTGGAAAACACAAGTTTCCTGCTCTCCCTGTCTATCCCTAACTGATCCGACGGACGGGATGGTTACTTTCAAAACCTGATTTGAAAATTAAGCAAAACCCTTTGAACTTAGAAAACACGAATATGCCTTACCCGAGGTTAGACTGAGTTGCGATGTAAACCTGCCCGGAACCAACCGGCACATCCAGTATTCGCAACAATATCTGTCTAATGTGAGTGGTCGTGGCTTTAATTTATTTAGTTAAAGCTAGAACAAGAATGGTAGGGTTAAGTTAACTAAGACACTTAACCAATTCAACATGATAACCAAACCGATGGGTGGGGTTAGGTTCATACTGACACTTAACCAACTTAAAACAGTTAAGCTAGAATGGGAGGGTTAAGTCTATAGGAACATTTAACCAACTTAACACAGTTAATCTAGCATGGGAGGGTTAAGTCCATAGGAACACTTAACCAAACTTAACATCGTAACAGGACAAGATTTGTAGGGGTTAAGTAATTAAGAAAACACTTAGCCAAATTAACATGTTAACTAGACTAGAAGGTGGGGTTAAGTAAAGTTGATACACTTAGCCAAATTATCATGTTAACTAGACTAGAGGTTGGGGTTAAGTAAAATACACTTAGCCAATTTGATATGTTAGTTGGGCTAGACCGTAGGGTTAAGTAAACTTGAACACTTAACCATCAGATTGTGATAAATGAATAAGGTTAAGTCTGAAACATGAAGAGATAATACTTAACCATTAATAACATGTTAGTTAAAACAGACGGGCAAGGTTAAGTTAAAAAAAGGAACACTTAACCAATACAGGATGAATGGGTAGGGTTAAGTAATAAGAAATACTTAACCAATATAACTTGGCTTGTGGTAAGGTTAAGTCAACATGAATTACTGAAAACACTTAACCAGTTTAACAGGATAAATGAAGAGGGTTAAGTTAGCTTGAATTGACTAATGACACTTAACCAATCCAAATTGACGGGAAAGAGAACTAAGTAGTAAACCTTAGTTAAAAGGAGCTAAGTAGTAAACCTTAGTTAAGAAAACAACAATTCTGGAAACTAAGTGGTAAACCTTAGTTAGTAAAACTAAGTAGTAATCCTTAGTATGACACGGGAAGGAGCGAATGTCCGTCTGAGTAAAAAGAAGGCTCCAACGAATTGGGTTATGAAGCCCGAGGCTTCGAGGGGACGTGAGGGTACTCTTGGTATCCGTCTGTGAGGCTGCAGATGATCCTCCTGGGCTCACAGAGGTTAAGGTCTGCGTTAGAAGAACCAGGGGTATGCCTTGGTTGCAAATTATGGCAACCTAAAGACTAGGATGGACCAGCGTGATTTGGCGAGAAACCGGTAGCCCTGTAATAGCAACTCGCCGTCTACCATCCATCTTGAGTCAGTCGAGATACGTGAAGCGGAAAGGCAGAGAACTCCAAAAGACCATATACTTGCTATCTAGTTATGGTGGCGGATGGCCATAGGACAGTGGGGCATAGGGGGGCCTGCGTATAGTTCTCATTTTTCATGGTGTGCCTTTCATTAGTTGAGGGAGGGGTCGAGTGGGACCATAGCCACTGGAATAAAAACAGACCTTAGCATCTGCATCGGCAGATATCTGAAAGCTCCCGACAGAGTTCTGTGTTTCTTGATTTGCCCTGCCATAGGACTCGGGCCGCACATTACAGGACATGTGCATCTAGACAAGCGATAACGATTCGCAATACATGCGTGGGGAAGTATAGGAACATATACCACTCTAGGTAGTGTGTCCTAGACTTGGGGGCATCGTTCGACAGGTAGCATAATCCGTAGTTGGACTAGGTGGCATAAACCCTGAGTCCGAGAAGCATTCAGCAGATAGCGTAAACTCTAGTTGAATCTAGAAAGCACTTGATAGAAAATCCTAAATTAGATCTAGGTAATAAATAATAAATGTATGCCTGAAGGCAATGGAAACTACAGGGATTGGGATCACGTTATCGTTACTAGTGCGGACACTAGTTAGGTGGTGCAGAGATATAGAAACCAGTATAACAAGGAAATAGCAAAGCAGCGAAAGTATTAGGGCATATCCAGTTAATCTTATCTTAGCATATCTTGTGTAAATCTTGTCTAATCTTGCTGATCCTATCATCATGGTGTTATCTTGTATTCAGTTAATTCATGTCGTTTTGTTTTTCCATGTCCACATGCTGAAGTTACTGAACTTACTCAGGTTTTATGTCTGACTCTGTTTTTTTCCTTTGTCTTCTTTTCTTCCGTCCCCCCCCCCCCAGGTAGTAAAGGAGGGAATAGTATAGCTCAGGTTAAGTCGGACTGTCACTCTTTCCCAGCTTGAAGATTTGTCGAAGTTTTGCTTCGATTCTCTTTTCAGATGCTATGGCTTGCTCTTGCTACAAATTGGGGAATATAAATGTTGTTTTATGCTTCTTTATTTTGTAAGACAGATGATACTCTGATATTGTAAAGAAATCATTGTACAAACTATTTTATCAATAAAGTAAACTTTTATTTTCCACTGTTTAATTTTTGTCTGTCTTGTAATTTATCTGCATCTTTTACCCTAAATGCTCCACAGAACTTAGTGCATTCCCTTTGTGAGTGACACTAACAGATGTGGGGTGTTACAATGTGGCATTCAAAGTGCATGGTGGCCAGATGTTCTAAAAGATAGATGTAGCCTCAAGCCTCACAACCGGGAAATGACAAAAATCGAGCAGGCAGCATGGCTATGTGGGTCGCTCCCATTAGGGTGTATAATCGCCTATCTAGAGAAATTCCTTTTACTTATTTAATCTATTTCGATGTTGTCCCTTTTCGGGAAACGGTGGTTTGAGCCCAACCGCTGGTGATATACGTTCAATACACTCAAGCGAAATGAGTGGTCGGTCATGTGTGGGCCGGATTGCAAGACGTTCTTGTTGAACCCAGGTGTATTCGCCTCTAGAGATACACTAGCGGCAGGTGGTCCCATACCTTGTCATAGTTGGAATCCAATCTCCAATAAGCAAACTGCGGTTTTTGATTTTATACCATATATATGTAGAGCGTGAGATGCAAGCGTTCTACTATTTGGTTATATATATTTGATTAGACATTATTATAATATCACTGGGTTTTGATATCAAAAATGTTTGGGTTATAGTAAGATAAAAACCGTTCGTGTTTATGTGTGGACTGGTCTTAAACATTATCCTTCTTTTTCAAAAGATTTTTGAAGTCAAACTATATGATTGGAGTTTACTCACACCAGTCCCACGACTAACCCAGAGTTTGTTTTGTTTTTCCTAAACTCTTGGGTGCCCAAATTTGTACGGGCAGTCAAGTGTTCCAGGCTTTTACAGATACACTTAGAGGAGCTGGAAGCGGGAGGCTTCACCGTTAGTTATCTAGAGTTATTTCCGCTATATCAAGTTTTATTTTGTACTCTGATGATGGTATGTATATATGTACCAAACAGATTTGTATTCCAAAGTTATGTTATATAATATATTTTATTCGTTCCGCTGTGAGATTCTGTATTGTCATTGCTGTTCTTCTTCTATCTTTTTCTATTTTCTTTAACCCTAATGACTCATATTTCTGTATTATTTGAGTTGGACGTGTGTTGTATTAGTCAGCTCAGATAGTATGGATTTGCGGGTCGTTACATAAATAGTAGTGATTTATTTAATAATTAAATTCGATTTAAAAGGGGATTTTGACCGTAACTCGAGACAACGATCGAATTAAGCCACGAAACGAATTCCGTTGAATTCGTATTGACGTTTAGAGTCAAGATAGATATATTGTTTGTTATTTTCAGAGACCGTAAAATAGCGTTGTTTTACGCGTAAAACAGAATAACGGATATGCAAACGACCTCGGAATTTGAGGAAACCTGTCCCATCAGGTCCGGAATATTTTTCTATGCTAGGAGTAGATCTTTAATCTCGCTTGGAGATTGTTTATGGTAGTTTTAACAGATTACTTCGGAGCTAAGTTTATATTTTAATATTACAATAAAAATTGAAAATAAATAATCCTTTCCAAAACTAACTGTCGGTCAAAACAAATCGTTCTAGTCAACAAAGGAGTAACCAGCGCCTCCGCTACTAGTAAGAATGATTAAAGAAAAAAACCTTTGAACCCTCCTCCTCCAAAAATCGCACAAACTATTCATCAATCAATGAAAACTCTAGTATCACCATTAGAGAGCTAGTCGAGATCAAACTGCTGATCTGATATGAGGGGGTTTGAGTGTCAGACCGACCTGAATCGGAGCAGAAATCGTCGGAGTTCAGATCGATTTTGGGGGTTTGTATAGCGTCGAGTTGGAAGCCATTTAGGGAGGTTGTCAAACTAGGTGAGGCGGTCATCGTGGAAGACTTAGATCAAAGTCCGGTAATGCTATAGAGGCGCGGTGGTCAGATGTTTTGAATGGCATCATGGGTTTATGGTCTAAAGAAAACAAAGACAACGTGAGTTTGTTTGTTTTGATGGCCTGGCATGAAATGGTACAACTACAGCAAAAAGAAAAAGGAATCAGTTTGCTTATCACTAACGATGAATGGGTCACCGATGATCATGATTGGGAAGCGGCGGTTGAAGTTGTAGCCGGTTTTGGGTTCTGTAGTGGTAGCATTGTTCTGAAATGGTGAAGAAGCTTGGGCTTGGGATGTGAAGAGGGAGATGTGCATTTACACGATAATTTGAAGTGCTGAAATCAAGATCTGGGTTTCGAAAAGCAGCTGGAACAAAAAGAAAGGGACGATGACTGATTTAAATCGGTTCATATTATATAAAATGGTAATTAGTGTTTTTAATCCTAATTAAGTACTTAATAGTAATTTTTTAAATTAGTGTTAGTGGTACTGGATACAATCTGGAACATGAAACGAATACAAGGGTTATGATATGGGATTCTAAATTAGAAATAGAATCAGTACATAATCGACCTAGTTTATATGTTAACCAAGTATAGTTAAGCTAAATAATTATATTGCTTAGGGTCAATTATTTAACTTAAAATTCATTTAACTTAGATACTATAATCATTAAGATTAATTAATTGGAGTTTAAGTTGTTTAATTAAATTTATAAACTAATTTGCTTAATAATCATCCAATTAGTTGAGTAAAATTTAATTAGGGATTTATAGTTGGTCAGTTGATTTTTGAACACCATGGTTAGGAAATTAAGATTTTTATTAAGGGAATA
Organism: Allium sativum; assembly: GCA_030737875.1. Classification (NCBI taxonomy): domain Eukaryota; kingdom Viridiplantae; phylum Streptophyta; class Magnoliopsida; order Asparagales; family Amaryllidaceae; genus Allium; species Allium sativum. The sequence continues at coordinate 1,029,701,389 of CM060912.1, forward strand.
AGATATTAATTATATTAATTAATATTAGCTTAAATTGTGAATAACCTGTACATCTATGATCAGAATGGAACGAAGATAATTTGGAAGGTTCTGGAATGAATGGAAGTTTTCGGTTGAATTAAACGAGAAATCAAACTGCTTCTACGATAAATCAGATCAAAGTGAGTTAAACTCACTCGGTCCCACTTAAATTTTGTATAAGTTGGGTTTTTATTTGTGTGCGCTATGGTTGCTAATGGTTGATATTAAATTGTTGTTATTGGCTGATTATTGAATTGAATGATTATATTGAGGTAACGTATTTGATGCAGGGAAAACGGGTTGGAGGGATCCAACTGGATTCCTCACAGTAGTTGTAAAATTTCGTTATATTATAATATATGTTGTGAAATATGAAATTGTGATACAGGGATTGACAGGTTGGAGAAATCCAACAGAATGTATTTATAAAATTAATAATGTTTATCAATATGATTTGTTGTGTTCATTTGGATGTGAAATGGGTTTATATTTCACAGTGTGGCACTTTAGTAGATATTTACCTCTTTAGTACCGTCGATAAAGAAATGATTTGGGAAATTGATATTTAATTGATTTGAAACGTTTTTCAAAGATGTATTCATATACAGTTTTGATAATGTTTTATAAAGCGAATGATAATGGTTTATACAACGAATATTAATGATTTATAAAACGAATAGGTAATGGTTTATACAATTAATGTTAATGGTTTATAAAGCGAATGTTAATGATTTATACGACGAATGATTAATGATTTATATAGCGAATGTTAATGGTTTATATAGCAAATAAGTAATGGTTAATTATTTATACCGCAAATAGAAATGGATTTGTAAATGAAAAATAAAGGAATTCGTAAATAAAGAGTTAATGATTTTGCAAAGGAAAGTGAAGGGTTTTGAAATGGAATCTGTAATACTATTTACAAAAGTTAAGTTGAGATATTTTAATTAATTTTGTGAAATGATATTTATATTAATATTGAAAATGATTCGTGAGATTGTAATAATATAATCGCTTTAAAAATGTTAAGGGGAATATGTTAAGGTTTTACGAAATTGAAACTTGTTGTACACTGGTTGAGTTGAGTAAATTTTCGAGGTATTAATTTGATGTTGGTTTCGGCCTTCGTGGTTGATATTAAGAGACATATTCACTTACCAATTTACAATAAGGATCTAATGAGCAGAAATGGAATAATAATGAGATTTTCTCATATTAAATAAGAATAGGGAAAAGTTTTCCAAATTAGCAGTTATGAATATTTAATTAACGACGGGTTAATTAAAGAGGCTAAATGATGTTGGGTATTGATTAGTGAATTCATTTTATTTTTATACATGAATGATTGTTTATTTGATAGTTAAATAACCGACTATCAAATTTGACCAATACAGTTGTTGGTACGGAAAGACCGGGATTGAATTTATATTCGAAAACCATTCCAAACAACATATACGTGGAAGATGATGAGTAAAGATGGAGTATTGAAGACCGTGGATCTTCAAGAACGGAAGGACGACTTGTTGAATATCTCTGGTTAGATCCCAAAGATATTTCGACAGTGATTCTATCGTGATTGGAATCTTCGGATTGCAAGGACTACTCGCTACTGATCCTGTGGATGCGGTTGGAGGGTGCCTTCGGTTCATCCTATTCCAGGATGACCTGTATGGACAGACGTCTCGCCAAATATTTCCAATGGGGTCGCGTACGTTGATCTCTTCAAACATACCATAGTTGAGGGCGGAGAAAGGAGTTTCTCTAGCCTAATAACTAGAGTATTTTTGTGGATGTCAATTAGTGATTTTCTGGCGGATCTGACGATGAGACATTCAAAGTGAATGGTGGCCAGATGTTCTGCAAGAAGATTTAAACTTCAAGCCTCATCAACTGGGAAATGGTAAAAATCGGGTAGGTTGCATAGCAATGTGGGTCATACCCATCAAAAGAATGTATTGTAACCATCTAGGGAATATTCATATTGTTACTTCTTTTCAATTATGTATCTCCCAAGAACTACGGTGGCCGCGACAAAAAGCCGTAAGGTGACAATACATTTGGTACTCTAAAGCGAAATGAGGGGCCGGTCATGTTTAGCCTGGGTTGCAAGATGTTTTGAACAACCCGGTGTATTCTTCTCTAGAGATAAACAATCGGAAGGTGGTTACCCATACCTTGCCATGGAAATCCACTCTCCAATAAGAGTCCGCTGTTTTGTTTTCATACTATATATGTAGAGCATGAGATGAAAGCGTTCTACTAGATTGATATTTATTTATATTTAGACATTATTATAATATCAGAGAAGATATGATTTCCAAAATGTTTTGGGTTATCGTAAGGTAAAAATTGTCTGTATTTATATATGGATTTGATCTTACGATTATCCTTTCGTTTCGAAAAGATTTTGACGTTAAAATCAAGTTGGATGATACTTGTAAACTTAGTGTCTTTTTCTCACTCTGGTTCACCAGACTGATCCGGCGTTTCGTAAATGCTCGGGTTAGACCGGGTTGTACAGGTTCAGGTTACCAGAAGCTATGAAGATACGAGCTGAAAGAGTCCAGACGTATGCTCTTTCATAGATACTATGCTTCTGTGTGTTGTCTATGAGGACAGGTTATTATAATTGTCCAGACATGTTGATGTACTCTAATGATTGTAAGTATTTTAAAAGCTCTTAGTAAAGATTTATTTCTATAATACAATTTTTTCCGCTGCGATGTGAGACTCCGTGTTGTGTTGTTTCTTCTACTTCTTCTATTCAAATATTTCTTTCTTACTTATCACACCTTCTAATTTCTTTCTAATAACTATCTGGTGTTTTCGATGCTTGAGTTTTGGCTAGTAATACGGTTTATGTATTATTGCCAGAATTCGGGGGTCGAATTCCTACCTGGTCATTACAGTGGCATCAAAGTTGTTGGTTTAGTAATAACCTTGGCTCTGTGGCGTAACTCAATATAGATGGGGTTAGTAATACCTTAGATCGAGTTGAGTGTATATATATGAGAGCGTATTTGTAGATTTTATATACAAATGTTTTGTATTGTGTTGTTTGATCGGTTGAAGTGTAGGAAAGCATTGAACTGAAATTGGAAATGATATTGTTTTGTAAAGAGGGCAAATGAAATAATTTTTCCTAAACTATATTTTATATAGAAAAAGAAATAATTTTCTCAAATTATAGTAGTATTGGTTGTTTGATTGATCTGGTTGAAATTCGGAATGAATAGTATAATAAAATTTGAATTGGTTAGAATATTAATTAATTAATTGAGATTATCTTGGTTAAGTGAGATGAATTAAGAAAAGAGTATGGAAATGGAAATCAAATCAAATAAATTTGTGATTTGAATGGAGAATAAATTGAATAGAATCATGAAATCGAATGAGTTAACCTTATATATGTTACCTGTATTATATACGGAGTTAAGTATAGATTCCAAAAGGCTATGTCAGTAGATTTGGCTGTAGAGATTGAAATACAGATTGGAAAAAGAGAGAAGATCAGTAGTTGATTTGCTTCGTAATTGAAGATTGAGTTGCCTAACAAACTGGTAAACCTTGATATTATTGATTTGAGCGATTGATTTTACCCCTGAGTTAGGTGCCGCTTGGCTTTTGTTTTTCTTTTGGAGAAGTTGAGGCCTAGAGTGGCAAATGTAGTTGTACCAATCGAGCTGCGCAGAGGAGGTGCTGGCAAAGTTTTTCGAAAAGTTAAAGAGTTTGAATATTCTTGATAATAATTCTAAAACTATTATTTTAAAACTAATCGGGTTTGTAGCATTCTTCTCACTTTAGTAACTTCGGGGACGAAATTCTTTTAAGGGGGGAAGAACGTAACAAACCAGATTTTTCAAATATTTAAATTTGAATATTTAATTTAATTTGTTATTTTAAATATTATATTTGGAATATTTATGGTTTTTAGATATTTAATTCATTTATAAAACAAAGTTTGAATGTTATAATTTATATTTAATATAAATCGAGCTCGAAATGGCGTGGTAGTTCGTAATATTGAATTTTGAACTTCAATTGAATATTCAGATCCGATATAAGTCGGATTTCTATGAAATAAGAAATATTAGAATCTTATTGATGATAATTTTCATATAAAAGAGAAAAATCGGAATTTCAATTTATTATTTGTTAGTTGTGTCCAATTCAAATTTTAAAATAGTCGCTATGGAATTATTTATAAATAATAGTGATTTATTTAATAATTAAATTCGATTTAAAAGGGGATTTTGACCGTAACTCGAGATAACGATCGATATAAGCCACGAAACGAATTCCGTTGAATTCATATTGACGTTTAGAGTCAGGATAGATATATTGTTTGTTATTTTCGGAGATCGGTTATTTTTGGTATCTAAAATAGCGTTATTTTATGCGTAAAATTAAATAACGGATATGCAAACAACCTCGGAATTTGACGAAATCTATCCCATCGGGTCCGGAATATTTCTCTATGTTTGGAGTAGGTGTTTCATCTCGCTCGGAGATTGTTTAAGGTAGTTTTAATAGATTACTTCGCAGCTAAATTTATATATTAATATTATAATAAAAATTGTCCATAAATAATCCTTTCCAAAACCTAACTGTCGGTGAAAACAAATCGTTCTGGTCAACAGAGGAGTAATCAACGCCTCCACTACTAGTATGAACGATCAAAGAAAAAAACCCTTGAAGCCTCGTCCTCCAAAAATCGCACAAACTATTCATCAATCAATGATAACTCCAACAACACCATTAGAGAGGTAGCCAAGATCTAATTGTTGATTAGATATGAGTGGGTTTGAGGTGTCAGACCGACCTGAATCGGAGCAGAAACCTCCGGAGTTCATATCGATTTTGGGGGTTTGTATAGCGTCGAGTTGGAAGCTATTCTGGGAGGTTGTCAAACAAGGTGAGGCGGTCATCGTGGAAGACTTGGATCAGAGTCCGGTCATGCTACAGAGGCGCGGTGGTTGGATGTTTTGAATGGCATCGTGGGTTTAAAGTCTGAAGAAAACAAAGACCACGTGAGTTTGTTTGCTTTGAAGGCCTGGCACGAAATGGTACAACTATAGTAAAAAGAAAAAGGAATCAGTTTGCTTATCACTAACAATGAATGGGTCACTGGTGATCATGATTGGGAAACGTCGGTTGAAGTTGTGGCCAGTTTTGGGTTCTGTAGTGGTTGCATTTTTCTGCAAGGGTGAAGAAGCATGGGCTTGGGATGTGACGAGGTAGATGTGCATTTACATGATAATTTGAAGTGTTGAAATCAAGATCTGGGTTTCGAAAAGCAGCTGGAACCAAATAAAGGGACGATGACTGATTCAAATCGGTCTATATAATATAAAATGGTGATTAGCATTTTAACCCTAATTAAGGGCTTAATAATAATCTTTTAAATTAGTGTTAGTGGTACTGGATACAATCTGTAACATTAAACGAATACAGGGGTCATGATATGGGATTTCAAATTAGAAACATAATCAGTACATAATCGGCCTAATTTATATGTTAATCAAGTATAGTTAAGCTTAATAATTATATTGCTTAGGGTCAATTATTTAACTTAAAATTTGTTTTAACTTAGATACTATGATCATTAAGATTAGTTAATTGGTGTTTAAGTTGTTTAGTTAAATTTATAAACTAGTTTGCTTTATAATCATCTAATTAGTTGAGTAAAATTTAATTAGGAATTTATAGTTGGTCAGTTGATTTTTGAATACCATAATTAATTTTGTAAACCATGGTTAGGAAATTAAGATTTTTATTAAGGGAATTAGATATTAATTATATTAATTAATATTAGCTTAAATTGTGAATAACCTGTACATCTATGATCAGAAAGGAACGAAGACAATTTGGAAGGTTCTGGAATGAATGGAATTTTTCAGTTGAATTAAACGAGAAATCAAACTGCTTCTGCGATAAATCAGATCAAATTGAGTTAAACTCACTCAGTCCCACTTATATTTTTGTATAAGTTGGGTTTTTATTTGTGTGCGCTATGGTTACTAATGGTTGATAACAAATTGTTGTTATTGGCTGATAATTGAATTGAATGATTATATTGCGATAACATATTTGATGCAGGGAAAATATGTTGGAGGTATCCAACTGGATTCCTCATAGTAGTTGTAAAATCTCATTATATTATAATATATGTTGAGAAATATGAAATTGTGATACATGGATTGACAGGTTGGAGAAATCCAACAGGATTTATCAATAATATTGATAATGTTTATCAATATGATTTGTTCATTTGGATGTGAAATGGGTTTATATTTCACGGTTAAGTACTTTAGCAGATATTTACCTCTTTAGCACCATCGATAAAGAAATGATTTGTGAAATTGATATTTAATCGATCTGAAATGTTTTTCAAAGATGTATTCATACACACTTTTTGTAATGTTATATAAAGCGAATGGTAAAGGTTTATACTGCGAATAGTAATGATTTATATAGCGAATAGGTAATGGTCTATACAGCGAATGTCAATGGTTTATAAAGCGAATGTTAATAATTTATACAATGAATGGTTAATGATTTATACAGCGAATGTTAATGGTTTACATAGCGAGTAGGTAATGGTTAATGGTTTATACAGCAAACAGAAATGGATTTGTAATTGAAAAATAAAGGAATTCGTAAACAAAAGGTTAATGATTTTGTAAAGGAAAGGTGAAGGGTTTTGAAATGGAATCTGTAAAACTATTTACAAAAGTTAAGTTGAGATATTTTAATTAATTTTGTGAAATGATATTTAAATTAATATTGAAAATGATTTGTGAGATTATAATAATATAATCGCTTTAAAAATGTTAAAGGGAATATGATAGGGTTTTACGAAATTGAAACTTGTTGTACGCTGGTTGAGTTGATTAAATTTTCGGGGTATTAATCTGATGTTGGTTTCGGCCTTCAGGGTTGATATTAAGAGATATATTCACTTACCAATTTATAATAAGGATCTAATGAGTAGAAATGGAATGATAATGAGATTTTCTTATATTAAATAAGAAAAGGGAAAAGTTTTCCAAATTAGCAGTTTTGAATATTTAATTAATGATGGGTTAATTAAAGATGCTAAATGATGTTAGGTATTGAATAAGTGAATTCATTTTATTTTTATGCATGAATGATTGTTTACTTGATAGTTAAATAACCGACTATCAAATCAGACCAATACGATTATTGGTACGGAAAGACCGGGATCGAATTTGTATTCGAAAACCATTCCGAACAACAAATACGTGGAAGATGATGAGTAAAGATGGAGTATTAAAGACCGTGGATATTCAAGAACGGAACGACTACTTGTTGAATATCTCCAGTTAGCTCCCAAAGATATTTCGGCAGTCATTCTGTCGTGATTGGAATCTTCGGATTGCAAGGACTACTCTCTACTGACCCTGTGGATGCGGTAGGAGGGTGCCTTCGGTTCATCCTGTTCCTGGATGACTTGCATGGATGGACATCTCGCCAAATATTTCCAATGGGATCACGTACGTTGATTTCTTCAAACGTACCATAGTTAAGGGTGGAGAAAGGGCTTTCTCTAGCCTAATAATTGGAGTATTTTTGTGGACATCAATTAGTGATTTTCTAGCGGATCTGACGACAAGATATTCAAAGTGAATGATGGCCAAATGTTCTGGAAGAAGATTTAAACTTCAAGCCTCATCAACTGGAAATGGTAAAAATCGGGTAGGTCGCATGGCTACGTGGGTCGCACCCATCCAAAGGGTGTATTGTCACCATCTAGAGAATATTCATATTGTTACTTCTTTTCAATTTTATATGTCTCGGGAACTACGGTGGTCGCGACAAAAAGCCGTCAGGTGACAATACATTCGGTACTCTCAAGTGAAATGAGGGGCCGGTCATGTTTAGCCTAGGTTGCAAGATGTTCTTGTTGAACCCGGTGTATTTGTCTCTAGAGATACACTGTTTGAAGGTGGTTGCACATAGCTTGCCATGGAAATCCACTCTCCAATAAGAGATCGTGGTTTTGATTTCATACTATATATGTAGAGCGTGAGATGAAAGTGTTCTACTAGATTGATATTTATTTGTATTTAGACATTACTATAATATAAAAAAGAAATGATTTCCAAAATGTTTTGGGTTATCGTAAGGTAAAAATCGTTTGTATTTATATATGGATTTGGTCTTATGATTATCCTTTCCTTTCGAAAAGATTTTGACATTAAAATCAAGTTGGATGATACTTGTAAACTTAGTGTGTTTTTCTCACTCTGGTTCACCAGATTGATTCGGCGTTTTGTTATTGCTCGGGTAAGACCGGGTTGTACAGGTTTAGGTTATCGGACGCTGTGAAGATACAAGCTGGAAGAGTCCAAACGTATGATATTTCATAGATACTACGCCGCTGTGTGTTGTATATGAGGACAGGTTATTATAACTGTCTAGACGTGTTGATGTACTCTGATGATTGTAAGCATTTTAAAAGCTCTCGGTAAAGATTTATTTCTATAATATTTTTTTTCCGCTGCGATGTGAGACTCTGTGTTGTGTTGGTTCTTCTTCTTCCTATATTCCAATATTTCTTTGTTCCTTATCTCACCCTCTAATTTCTTTCTAATAACTATCTGGTGTTTTCGATACTTGAGTTTGGCAAGTAATACGGTTTATGTACTATTGTCGGAATTCAGGTTTCGAATTCCTATCGGGTCGTTACAGTGGTATTAGAGCTATTGGTTTAGTAATGACCTTGGCTCTATGGCGTAACTCGATTGGGATGGGGTTAGTAATACCTAAGATCGAGTTAAGTGTATATATATGAGAGCGTATTTGTAGATTTTATGTACAAATGTTTTGTATTGTGTTGTCTGATCGGTTCAAGTGTTAGAAAGCATTGAACTGAAACTGGACACGATATTGTTTTGTAAAGAGGGAAAATGAAATAATTTTGCCTGGGCTATATTTTTATAGAAAAGGAAATAATTTTCTCAAATTATAGTAGTATTGATTATTTGATTGATCTGGTTGAAATTCGAAATGAATAGTATAATAAAATTTGAATTGGTTAGAATATTAGTTAATTAATTGAGATATCTTGGTTAAGTGGGATGAATTAAGAAATGAGTATGGAAATGGAAATCAAATCAAATAAATTTGGGATTTGAATGGAGAATAAATTGAATAGAATCATGAAATCGAATGAGTTAACCTTATATATGTTACCTGTATTATATATTGAGTTAAGTACAGATTCCAAAAGGCTATGGTAGTAGATCTGGTTGCAGAGATTGAAATACATATTGGAAAAAGAGAGAAGATCAGTAGTTGCTTTGCTTCATAATCGAAGATTGAGTTGCCCGACAAACTGGTAAAACTTGGTATTATTGATTTGAGCGATTGATTTTACCCCTGAGTTGGGTGTCGCTTGGCTTTTGTTTTTCTTTTGGTGAAATTGAGGCCTAGAGTGGCAATTGTAGTTGTACCAATCGAGCTGCGCAAAGGAGGTGCTGGCGAAATTTTTCGAAAAGTTAAAGAGTTAGAATATTCTTGATAATAACTCTAAAACGATTACTTTGAAACTAATCGGGTTTGTAGCATTCTTCTCACTTTAGTAACTTCGGGGACGAAATTATTTTAAGGGGGGAAGAATGTAACAAGCCAGATTTTTCAGATATTTAAATTTGAATATTTAATTTAATTTATTATTTTAAATATTGTATTTGGAATATTTATGGGTTTTAGGTATTTAATTCATTTATAAAACGAAGTTTGAATGTTATAATTTATATATAATATAAATCGAGCTCGAAATGGCGTGGTAGTTCGTAATATTGAAATTTGAACTTCAATTGAATATTCAGGATTCGATATATGTCGGATTTCTTTGAAACAAGAAACATTAGAATCTTATTGATGATAATTTTCATATAAAAGGGAAAAATCGGAATTTCAATTTATTATTTGTTTGTTATGTCCAATTCAAATTTTAAAATAGTCACTATGGAATTATTTATAAATAATAGTGATTTATTTAATGATTAAATTCGATTTAAAAAGGGATTTTGACCATAACTCAAGATAACGATCGAATTAAGCCACAAAATGAATTCCATTGAATTCGTATTGACGTTTAGAGTCAGGATAGATATATTATTTGTTATTTTTGGAGACCGGTTATTTTTGGTATCTAAAATAGAGTTGTTTTACGCATAAAACTGAATAATGGATATGCGGATGACCTCAAAATTTGACGAAACCTGTCTCATTGGGTCCGGAATATTTTTCTATGCTAGGAGTTGGTGTTCCGTCTCGCTCAGAGATTGTTTAAGGTAGTTTTAACAGATTACTTCGCATCTAAGTTTATATATTAATATTACAATAAAAATTGTCTATAAATGATCCTTTCCAAAACCTAATTGTTGGTCAAAACAAATCGTTCTGGTCAACAAAGGAGTAATCAGCGCCTCCACTACTAGTATGAACGATCAAAGAAAAAACCCTTGAATCCTCCTCCTCCAAAAATCGCATAAACTATTCATCAATCAATGAAAACTCCAACAACACCATTAGAGAGCTAGTCGAGATCAAACTGCTGATCAGATATGAGGGGGTTTGAGGTTTCAAATCGACCTGAATCAGAGCAGAAACCGCCGGAGTTCAGATCGATTTTGGGGGTTTGTATAGCGTCGAGTTGGAATCTGTTTGGGGAGGTTGTCAAACTAGGTGAGGCGGTCATCGTGGAAGACTTAGATCAGAGTCCGGTCATGCTACAGAGGCGCGGTGGTTGGATGTTTTGAATGGCATCGTGGGTTTAAAGTCTGAAGAAAACAAAGACCACATGAGTTTGTTTTCTTTGAAGGCCTGGCACGAAATGGTACAACTACAGTAAAAAGAAAAATGAATCGGTTTGCTTATCACTAACGATGAATGGGTCACTGGTGATCATGATTGGGAAGTGACGGCTGAAGTTGTTGCCGGCTTTGGGTTCTGTAGTGGTACGTTGTTTTGCAAGGGTGAAGAAGCATGGGCTTGGGATGTGAAGAGGGAGATGTGCATTTACCCGATAATTTGAAGTGTTGAAATCAAGATCTGGGTTTCGAAAAGCAGCTGGAACCAAAAGAAAGGGACGATGACTGATTTAAATTGGTCCATGTTATATAAAATGGTGATTAGCATTTTAACCTTAATTAAGAACTTAATAATAATTTTTTTAAATTAGTGTTAGTGGTACTGGATACAATCTGGAACATGAAACGAATACAGGTGTCATGATATGGGATTTTAAATTAGAAACAAAATCAGTACATAATCGGCCTAGTTTATATGTTAACCAAGTATAGTTAAGCAAAATAATTTTTTTGCTTAAGTTCAATTATTTAACTTAAAATGCATTTTAACTTAGATACTATAATCATTAAGATTTATTAATTGGAGTTTAAGTTGTTTAATTAAATTTATAAACTAATTTGCTTAATAATCATCTAATTAGTTGAGTAAAATTTAATTATGGATTTATAGTTGGTCAGTTGATTTTTGAACACCATAATTAGTTTTATAACCATGGTAAGGAAATTTAGTTTTTTTATTAAGGGAATTAGATATCAATTATATTAATTAATATTAGCTTAAATTGTGAATAACCTATACATCTATGATCAGAATGGAACGAAGATAATTTAGAAGGTTTTAGAATGAATGGAATTTTTTTGGTTTAATTAAACGAGAAATCAAACTGCTTCTGCAATAATTCAGATCAAAGTGAGTTAAACTCACTCAGTCCCACTTATATTTTTAATAAGTTGGGTTTTTATTTGTATGCACTATGTTTGCTGATGGTTGATATTAAATTGTTGTTATTGGCTGATAATTGAATTGAATGATTATATTTAGGTAAAGTATTTGATGCAGGAAAAACAGGTTTGAAGGATCCAACTGGATTCCTCACAGTAGTTGTAAAATTTCATTATATTATAATATATGTTGAGAAATATGAAATTGTGATACAGGGATTGACAGGTTAGAGAAATCCAACAGGATTTATCAATAATATTGATAATGTTTATCAATATGATTTGTTGTGTTCATTTGGATGTGAAATGGGTTTATATTTCACGGTTTGGTACTTTAGCAGATATTTACCTCTTTAGCACCGTCGATAAAGAAATGATTTGTGAAATCGATATTAAATCGATTTGAAACGTTTTTCAAAGATGTATTCATATACAATTTTGGTAATGTTTTATAAAACGAATGGTAATGGTTTATACAGCGAATAGGTAATGGTTTATATAGCGAATGTTAATGGTTTATAAAGAGAATGTTAATGATTTATACAACGAATGGTTAATGATTTATACAACGAATGTTAATGGTTTATACAACAATTAGGTAATGGTTAATGGTTTATACAACAAATAGAAATGGATTTGTAAATGAAAAATAAAGGAATTCATAAATAAAAGGTTAATGATTTTGTAAAGGAAAGGTGAAGGGTTTTGAAGTGGATTTTGTAATACTATTTACAAAAGTTAAGTTGAGATATTTTAATTAATTTTGTTAAATGATATTCAAATTAATTCTGAAAATGATTTGTGAGATTATAATAATATAATCGCTTTAAAAATGTTAAAGGGAATATGATAGAGTTTTACGAAATTGAAACTTGTTGTACGCCGGTTTAGTTGAGTAAATTTTTGAGTTATTAATCTGATGTTGGTTTTGGCCTTCGGGGTTGATACTAAGAGATATATTCACTTACCAATTTACAATAAGGATCTAATGAGTAGAAATGGAATGATAATGAGATTTTCTTATATTAAATAAGAAAAGGGAAAAGTTTTCCGAATTAGCAGTTTTGAATATTTAATTAACGACGGACGGATGCTGTGTATTGAATCAGTGAATTCATTTTATTTTTATGCATGAATGATTGTTTATTTGATAGTTAAATAACCGACTATCAAATCTGACCAATACGATTGTTGGTACGGAAAGACCGGGATGAAATTTATATTCGAAAACCATTCCGAACCACAAATACGTGGAAGATCATGAGTAAATATGGAGTATTGAAGACCGTGGATCTTCAAGAATGGAAGGACTACTTGTTGAATATCTCCGATCAGCTCCCGAGATATTTCGGCAGTGATTCTGTCGTGATTGGAATCTTCGGATTGCAAGGGCTACTCGCTATTGATCTTGTGGATGCGGTAGGTGGATGCCTTCGGTTCATCCTGTTCTGGATGACTTGTATGGACGGACGTCTCGCCAAATATTTCCAATGGGATCGCGTACATTGATTTCTTCAAACATACCATAGTTGAGGGCGGAGAAAGGGCTTTCTCTAGCCTAATAACTGGAGTATTTTTGTGGATGTCAATTAGTGATTTTCTAGCGGATCTGACGACGAGACATTCAAAGTGAATGGTGGCCAGATGTTCTTGAAGAAGATTTAAACTTCAAGCCTCATCAACTGGGAAATGGTAAAAATTTGGTAGGTCGCATGGCTATGTGGGTCGCATCCATCAAAAGGGTGTATTGTCATCGTCTAGAGAATATTCATATTGTTACTTCTTTTCAATTCTGTATCTCCTGGGAACTATGGTGGTGCGACAAATAGCCGTAAGGTGACAATACATTCGGTACTCTCAAGCGAAATGAGGGGCCGGTCATGTTTAGCCTGAGTTGCAAGATGTTCTTGTTGAACCCGATGTATTCGTCTCTAGAGTTACACTGTCGGAAGGTGGTTGCCCATACCTTGCCATGGAAATCCACTCTCCAATGAGAGCCCGCGGTTTTGATTTCATACTATATATGTAGAGCGTGAGATGAAAGCATTCTAGTAGATTGATATTTATTTGCACTTAGACATTATTATTATATCAGAGAAGATATGATTTCCAAAATGTTTTGGGTTATCGTAAGGTAAAAATCGTCCGTATTTATATGTGGATTTGGTCTTGCGATTATCCTTTCCTTTCGAAAAGATTTTGACATTAAAATCAAGTTGGATGATACTTGTAAACTTAGTGTGTTTTTGTCACATTGGTTCAATAGACTGATCCGACGTTTTGTAAATGCTCGGGTTAGACCAGGTTGTACAGGTTCAGATTATCGGATGTTGTGAAGATATGAGCTGGAAGAGTCCAGACGTATGATATTTCATAGATACTATGCCGCTATGTGTTGTGTAAGAGGACAGGTTATAATAACTGTCCAGACGAGTTGATGTACTCTGATGATTGTAAGAATTTCAAAAGCTCTCAGTAAAGATTTATTTCTATATTATATTTTGTTCCGCTGCGATGTGAGACTCTGTGTTGTGTTGGTTCTTCTTCTTCTTCTATTCTAATATTTCTTTCTTCCTTATCTCACCCTCTAATTTCTTTCTAATAACTATTTGGTGTTTTCGATACTTGGGTTCTGGCAAGTAATACGGTTTATGTATTATTGTCGGAATTCGGGAGTCGAATTCCTACCAGGTCGTTACAGGCTGGTTCTAAGGGGAAGTGAGGGATGTATGCAGTATGCAAGTGATGTGAATGATGTAACTTCTCTTTCAAATGCTTACAGACTCCGATCTTAATTTGTACATGTGCAGGGCTAATTAAAGACAACCACGTGCCAGTGCATCTTCATTAATATGCTACTCAAATAGTCGAGTTTTTGTTGCTATGTGCACAAGTGCCTATGTATGTTGATGTGTGATTGAACAGTGCCAAGAAATATTTGTAAACTTTGCTCCTAAGTGATCTTCCTATGTAAATAAATATTGAATTGAAAGTGTATGTGCTGGATAGATGTATGGCAATATGATAGCCGCCCCGCTCCATCAGACATTTCTCTGAAATGTGTTGTGTCAATTTCCAACTTGCACGGAACGATAGACAAAAGAGGGTTGAAACAATGTGTCATCAAGAAACTATAGTATATCTCACAGCGCATGGAATAAAATATAATAATAACATAACATGATATAAAATAGGCGAGACGGTGCATAAGTTAAAAACTAAACCATATCCCTCAGTAGCAGAATCCAAAATACAGCTTATGATCCAAACCATTGTTACAACTTCAAAATATTGTCCCAAAAAAGAAAATAAAAGAGGTACACTAATAATGCCTAAAGCAGTGTCCAGCAACAACACAACGAGAATATATGTATATAGTACGTGGAAGCCTCCAGCTCGTCTCCGGATAGCTACTCGTGCAAAACCACCTAACCTGTCTCTAGTTTGCTCGTTTAGGAGAACGCAGGTTAATAAGAAGAGACATAAAATGTGACGGCCCGCCCCGCGCCAACCGACATTTACTCCAAAAGTGCGCTGTACACATGTTCAGTTAGCACGGGACGGTCGCCAAAAGGAAAAGAAAGAAGAGATTGGGCTAATCAAGGAACCTGTAATATGTCTCACAGCGCATAGAACAAAATATAATAATAACATACTTGACATAAAACAGAAGAGACAGTGCATAAGCTAAAAACCAGAACTGAGCATCATAGCAGCGGAAATCCAAAATATAGCTTATTACAACTTTTCAAACTGTCTCAAAGCAAAAGTAAGATAAAGGAGGTACACTACTAATGCCCAAGTAGCGACCACCAACGACACAGGGAGAATATCTATATATCATACGTGGAAGCCTCCTGCTCGCCTCCGAATCAGCTACCCGCGCATCACCAGCTAACCATAACCTGTCTCTAGTCTGTTCGTGTGAGCACCCAG
The DNA here is from genome assembly GCA_030737875.1 of Allium sativum. Taxonomy (NCBI): domain Eukaryota; kingdom Viridiplantae; phylum Streptophyta; class Magnoliopsida; order Asparagales; family Amaryllidaceae; genus Allium; species Allium sativum. The sequence goes on from CM060912.1 coordinate 1,029,717,135, forward strand.
AGTAATAAGAGGAGACATAAAACTCTGGGTCAGACATAAAGCCTGGTATGAGCGATAAGCATCTAAACAGAATAATAACAGGTATAATCCAATCATACCTGAACCTGGACCTGCAACCAAAGAGTTAGCACTACATACTGTACAACACTCTAAGGTGCCCTTTCAAATAGTGTAAAGATAACGGGGGTGGGGGTGTGCATGTCATAGTGATGTCAAACAATCAAGCATAGCAATCATCCTCACATCCCTCACTCAGTGCGTAAAGCATACGATATCCACTACTTTGGTCACCTAATACTTTGGGCCATGACGGAATCCAATCCCGTGTAACTATCACTACAAGCCCACTATCCATCTCTCAGTGGTGAACCAAAGTTATGAATACCGACAACCCCTTTGCACACGTCCCACAGCAAAGCCCAATCATGAAGTGAACTCATTGGTTCCCAACTGGGTCCGGGATGCTGAGCTCTAACTTCCACTTGGACTACCTTTGCATCTCGGGTTTTGGTCAGCATCTCCTCCGGATCGGTCTTCATTCAGTTCGCGACCTCCTGGTTCGGTTCGTGACTCGCCTCCTCGCATCAGCTCGACTCGCGGATCGTGGTCATTGCCTTCGCTCGGATCGGGTCGTGCCTGTTACGTCAGCTCGGGTCGGATCGCACCATTCGTCAGCTCATTCGGATCGCGTCTGCTGCATCGGGTCGGGTCGCGATGCACTCGTGGTCACCATCCCCCTTCGTTTCGGTTCGCAGTCCTCCTTCGCGAATGGTCGGATCGCCATCATCGGATCGTGCTTCACCCATTCGTGGCATCGGTCGAGCTTGGAGTGGCTCGTGACGTCAGGTCGGATCGTGACCTTCGAAGTGGAGCGGATCGGGTCGTCTCGTGGCGCGAGCTTCAATCGGATCGGTTCGCATGGGGTAGGGGCGATCCGGTCCGGGGTACTTCCTGCACTTCGTTCCAGCGACTGTTTTTCGCCATTCGACGGCGTTTTTGACCAAACTAACACTTCTAAACAATCACAAAGCATACCATACAGTCATAGCAACATATAGTATCGACCACAAACACCAAAACATAAATCATAGCATGTAAAATGGATCAATCATAGCCAATACCCCATATTTTCCCTTAAGCATACTTAAGCAAATCTAACAATAAGGTTAGCAAATCTTAACCAAATTGAACCAAACTTCTAACAGAGGTCTAAAACAATATTTCAGAATTTCTGAACATTTTTCCAGATTTTTAACATGCATAAATTCGCTAATTATCACTAATTACCCCTTAATCCCCCAAATTCCGGGATTTGCAAAATTAGTCGAAATTAACCCAAATTCATATCAGAGGCATAAAATGGTGTTTTAGAATTTTAGGAATTTTTCTAGATTTTTCTGAGCCATAATTTCGCTAATCCTCGCTAATTACCATAATTAGCCGTAATTAGTGAAAAACAATGCAAATCACTCACCTTTGCCACAAATTAAACTATAGATCTGAAATGTCCTCTGATTTGGATCCAATCCCTATGTGTTCCAGCAGCTCTCTCGCTGATTTGGTGAAGATCTTCTTTGATTTGATGTAGATTAGGCCAAAACTTGATTAGGAAGTGATTAGAAGGTGATTTGGGTGTTGGAGGCCATGGCTAGAGCTCAAAGGAGGTTTGTGGCGGATGGAAAATGAATGAAGAATCGTTTTCTAAACCCTAGCAGCCCTCAAATAACTCTAAACCCGAAATCTCCCATTGGGCCTAGTTGCTAATCACCCGGTTAAGCCCAATTAGCTGAAAATAACCCTTTAAACCTTAATTCAGCCATATCTCCCAAACGGTAAGTCCGTTTGGCTATTGTAACCACTCTACGGAAAGAGAAACCATCATTCGAATCCAATGGAAGTGGTTTCAGGTCAAAATTCCTTTCCAGTCAAAAGTTATGGCCAGAACAGTACCAACTAGGGGCAAAACGGTCATTTAAAAATCGACAAAAATCATGAACATGGGAAATGACCCCAATAGTCGTCTCCCAAAGTTACATGACCATACGACTTCATATGTGAAAAAAATAAATATTCTACGATCCCATGATGCGTAGAATACGGGTTGTTACATAAAACTCTGATATGGGCGATAGAAAATCTATACCACTAAATAGAGCAATAACAGGTATAAGAAATCATACCTGACCTAGACCTACAACTAAAGAGTTAGCACAACAAGATGTGCAATACTCTAAGATAACACTAATGTATAGTGTAAAAATGGGAGTGTGCGTGTAATGGTGATAGCAAACATCAAACATAGCATATGATATCCACCGCTTTAATCACCAGATCCATTGGTGCCAAGACGGAGTCCAACTCCATATAACTATCGCTATGATCACTTTACCTTTTGGGGCCCTGACGGAGTCCCACTCCCTATAACCTCTGACCCCACTGCACTGGTCTATAGTCAATAACCCTATCGGGCTAACTATTCCACATAGCTCTGGTCCTGTTTCGTCTGCATACCCCCTCTCTCAATGGTGAACCAAAGTTATAGATATCGATAACCCCTTTGCACACGTCTCGTAACAAAGCACAACTCTAGAAGTTAACTCATTAGTTTCCATCTAGATCCTGAGCCATAACTTCTCATTTGGACTTCCTTTGCATCTCGAGTTTTGGTCGGATTGGAGTTGTCCTTCAGAAGAGTTCACGATCGTCGTCGTGTGATAGATGTTCGAATCCATTTCGGTTCATAGCCACTATCTCAGTTCGGGTCGTGGTCCTCCACCGGGTCGGGTTGGTTCATGGTACTCCACCAGGTCAGTTCGTGGTTTCTCTATCGAGGTCGGGTTGGGTTGCTTCACCGGGGTCGGGTTGATTCGTTCTCATTGGTCAGGAGCCAAACCTACGAGCCGGGCTCACTTTCCCCTAGTCAAGAGCTGCACCTCTCAGTCGTTTTCCAACAAGCTAATTTTTCCACTCGACGGCGTTTTCTACCATTCTAACTTTCCTATGCAATCATAAAACATCCCAAATAACAGTAACAACATATAGGTTCAATCAAAAAGATCAAAACATCAAGCATATAGGTTATTTTAGATCAAACATACCAAAAATTCATGATTTTCCCCTTAACCATGTTTAACCATATCTAACTATAGGATTATCAAATTTAATCCAAATTAACCCAATTTATACCAAGAACATAAAATGATATTTTAGAATTTTCACATATTTTTTCAGAATTTTTAGATGTATAATTTCGCTAATTATCACTAATCACCCTTAATTAGCCATAATTAGTGAATAAACATGCTAATCACTCACCTTAGCCACAAATAAATCATAGGTCTGAAACATTAACTGATTTGGCTCGGATACCTATTTGTTGCAGTAGCTCTACCTTGAATTTGGTGCTAATCCACCTTGATTTGATGTAGATTTGATTAATTTGGGGTTAGAAAGTGAGTAGAGAGAGATTTATAAGATGGAGCCATTATTAGGGTTCAAGGAATGTTTGTGGCGGCTAGAAAAATGAAAGGGAATGTTTCTCCAAACCCTTTCAGCCCTCCCATAACCCTAATCCCGAAATGGGCTATGGGCCCACCTGCTAATTACCCTATTAAGCCCAATTAGGCTGTTTTTCCATCTTCAAATCTTATTTTAGCAATATCTCCCAAGCGGTAAATCCGTTTGATTAATGTGACCACTCTATGGAATGGGAAACCATCATTCGAATCCAATGGAAGTGGTTTCAGCTCAAAACTCGTTACCAATCAAAAGTTATAGGTGAAACAAGATTCACCAGGAGCAAAACGGTCATTTAAAATTCGGCAAAAATCGTGAATGTGGGAAATGACCCCAATAGTCGTTTCCCAAAGTTACACGACCATATGACTTCGTATGAAAATGAAATAAATATTCTACGATCCTTCGAGATGTAGAATGCGGGTCGTTACACTCTCCCCCCTTAAGAAATTTCGCCCCCGAAATTCGTTAACTAAAAAACAACAATGGTGTCCCGCATGCCTATCATCCATTTACAAACAATCAAATGTACATAATAACACAATAAGTCTATCCTAGTATGCGATTTACTATCAAGGGAATAACTATATTGCGATTAAAATCTTACCAGGTAAAGAGCTCTGGATACGACTTCCTTATGCTTTCCTCGATTTCCCAAGTATAGTCATTCTCGTTATCACCCCGCTGGACCTTAACCACTTTCACCGTCTTCAGTCGAAGTTGCTCTGAATCATGTTCGACAACTGCGGTTTCCAACTACCTCAAGTTCTATGACCCTCCAAAATCCAATATACAAGCTCTCAAGAGATCCTCCAATACATGATTTACCCTCTCCGTTTGACCGTCGGTTTGAGGATGGTACGCAGTACTGAGATGTAATTCTAACCCTAAAGCATCTTGTAAGCTCTTCAAATACCCACTAGTAAATAATGGATCTCGGTCACTCAAAATATCATTAGGTTCTCTATGAAATTTCACTACCCACTTCATATGCAGTTCCGCTAACTTAGCTGTCGTTCTATTCGACTTGAACGATATAAACTTTGCACTTTTGGTCAATCGATCCACAATCACCCAAATGCCATCATGACCTGATCTACTCCTTGGTAAACCATCAATGAAATCCATTGAGACTTGTTACCATTTCCATTCGGGAATTTTCAGTGGTTGTAACAAACCACTAAGCTTCTTTTGTTCGGCTTTAACTAGCTGGCAGTTCATGCACTTGGATATAAACTTCCCAACGTCACTCTTCATCCCTTCCCAGTAGTAGGTTTGCTTCATGTCTCGATACATTTTGTTACCGCCGGGATGTATAGTCAGTTTCGAGTGATGACACTCTTCGGCACTTCATCTTTAAATCCATTAACGTGGGATATAACGAGTCTCCCATTCATTCGAAGCCATCCTTCTCGATCAAGTCAGTACTTGTTCATTTCCTCACCGTTGGTACCCATCTCTACTTTGGAGATGATCTCCAGTAGGTTAGGATCTTCCCTCTGACTGGAACTGATCCGCTCAATCAAAGTCGATCTGATCGTCAAACTTGCTAGCATCTCTGGAACTAATTCGCACTTAGGTCAGAAATCATACCCCTTGATATACTCCAGTTGCTTCCATTCCAGAAACATCCCCCTAATTGGCATGTCTCTTACTCAATGCATCAGCTACCTCATTGCCCTTTCAAGGTGTGTATGCGATATTGAAATTATATGAAGCCAAGAACTCTAACAATCTCTGCCGACGAAGATTTAAATCCTTTTGAGAGAAAATATACTTTAATGATTTATGATCAGTAAACAACTCGAATCTTTCTCCCAAGACATAATATCTCCACATCTTCAACGCGAACACGATTGCTGCCAATTCAAAATCATGAGTAGGATATCTCTTCTCATGTGGTTTCAGTTGCCGACTAGCATAAGCCACAACCCTACCTCCTTGCATCAGTACAACACCTAGTACGATACCACAAGCATCCGTGTATACCGTCATCTCTTCGTTCCACTTAGTAATAACTAATACTGGTGCGCACGTTAACTTCTCCTTTAGGCTCTTAAACGCATTCTCACGCCTTTCGTCTTAAGCAAAAGCTTGGTTCTTTTTGGTTAACTGAGTTAACGACATCGCTATCTTGGACAAGTCTTGGATAAACTTATGATAATTTTCGGCTGACCCCAAGAAACTTCTCACGTCCATTGCATTCTTGGGCATAGACCAATCTTGCACCATAGCCACCTTCGCAGGATCCACGGTAATACCATTCTCCGAAACAACATGGCCCAAGTACCTCACTTCCCTCCTCCAGAAGTGACACTTTGAAAATTTTACTTTCAATTGGTGTTTCCTCAACACCTCTATCACTGTCCTCAAATGTTCCTTATGTTCTTCCTCCATCCTCGAGTAAACCAGGATATCATCCACTAACACAAGAACAAACTTATTTAATTGATCCCTGAAAACCTTATTCATAAGATCAACAAAATATGCGGGTGCATTGGTCAACCCGAATGGCATGACCAACCACTCATAGAATCCAGACGGCGTCCGAAATGTCATTTTAGGTATACTCTCAGCTGCTACTCGGAGCAGATGAAATCCTATCGCAAGATCTAACTGGGAGAATACTCTTGCTCCATTTAGCTGATCAAACAAATCATCTATATGTGGAAGAGGATACTTATTCTTTTTAGTTACCTTGTTCGACTCGTTGTAGTCCACACATAAGCGAAGTGAACCATCAGCCTTAGTAGCAAATACAACCGGTGCTCCCATCTCGGAAACACTTCTCCAGATAAATCCTTTCTTCAAAAGATCGCCCACTTGCACCTCGAGCTCTCGCTGCTCCTTTGGCGCCATACAACGAAGAGGCATCACTATAGGTCTCGCATCTTTGACTAAATCAATCCGAAACTCGATCTCTCGGTGTGGTAGAAGTCCGGTCACTTCCCCGAAGATGTCCGGATACTCGCCAGCAATACGCACATCTAATAACTCATCATGCAGGGTGTTGAGGGAATTTAGAAAACTAGCCATCACCCCATCACTAGGTAGACAACCCAATACCACCCTCCGCCCATCATCCGCTCTAATGGTCACCGAAGACCCCTCACATTCTACCACCACCCATACCTTTGGAGCCAATCGACTCCCAAAATAATGCCAAACCCAGTAAAGCCCAAAACAAAGCAATCAAAAGCAAACACACATCCATGACTCGATAAGACCAAATTACGACAAATCATACAAAGGATAGTCGAACCACCAATTGAGTTCATCACAACAAAAGGTCTATCGACAATTTCGGGTTCCAATTCCAACCTATCTACCAGGTCACTAAATACAAAGGAATGGGAAGCCCCGGTATCAAACAGTACTCGAACAGGAACATCATAAACAGAAAGCATACCTTGGATAACGACACCCTTTCCCCTCTCCGCCGCTGTTGGGGAATTCAACGAAGAAGGAATAACGTTGATAGCACATGCTTTCAGGATCTGCTTGAAACACCCCACCTCCGTTAGGGTCACTCTCAAAGGGAATGCCCTAATTTTGGTGGAGGTTTATAAGTACAAGTCACAGATATACAAGACAGATATAAGAACACATATTTGTAAACAGCGGAAGAACAACAAATTTTATTTCATAAAGTCAAATACGTGTTACAACAACATCCTTTCCAAAAACATAACATAACACTTTCATAATCTGTCTTGAGTACATTATTTTTAAAGAAGCATAAATAAAACATAGATGAACTGCAAAAGCCCCATAGTGGATTGTCCAAAGCCATAGTTCAAAACAGGAAAGTCCAAGCAATACATTTCTCTTCTTCAAGCTGGATGTTGAGGCTGATCAAGCTGCTGTGTTCCCTCCCTGAGGACCTGGGGGGGGGGGGAATGGAAGAAAGAAGACGAAAGAAAAATAGAGTCAGACATAAAGCCTGAGTAAGTCTAGTACTATTTTGTCTATGAATAAAGAACTGGGTATGATAAGCATAAACAAGAAGTGGGCAAGCACAATAAACTTGGTTAAGTTGTCTAGGGTCGAATATACTATCGTACCCCATGTTGATCTCTGAACCCATATAAACTAGTTTCCAATTTGCACCCCATAATCTGGGTGATGTGATCCATTCTATGATGATCGGCTCCTACTCGCATAGTTACATGTGTCTTACGGCCCCCGATGTCTGTAGTTACCTATGCTGGTCCCACCATGGGGTGTATCAAGTCCCATAGTGGCAACCCGACACAACCTTAGAGTGCACAGGTATGCTACTGGTGTCCAGTGCCTTATTTTTCTGCGCCGGAGTGTGTGCACGCCCGCACTCCGTTAGAACCTACACTGCTACACCACCGCCGTCGCTTTGACCTCTTACAATCAGCCCAGTAATCGTGCCCCACCCTGCCTAGTTTCAGGGTATCCTGATACACCTCTTAGGGTTACTGCTGAAAAGGGTCCCCCGTTACTAGGTTTTCTACCTCTAGCCAACATGCTAAGTTGGTTAAGTGTTTCCTACCTAACCCCCACCAGTCCGTTTAGTTTAGCATGTTCCATTTTGATTAAGTCTTTAGTTTACTTAATCCTAACAATCCTGACTCAGCCTTAATTGTCTTATTAAGGCCCTGACCTCTCACATTAGATAGGTATTGTTGTGGCTGCCTGTTGCCGGTTGGTTCCGGGCAGTCTTACGCCACAACTCAGTCTAACCTCGGGTCCTTATTGGGCTCCATGTTTAACCTCCCACATTGGATAGGTATTGTTGTGACTACTGGACAGCCGGGCGGTTACGGGCAGGTTTACATCACAACTCAATCCAACCTCGGGTTAAACACATCGTATGTTCTACATTTACATATCTTGTCATTCCTCTTTATTTCTTATATGTAAATATTTGCGGCCCATTATTAAGTTAATGGTGTAAAGGTTACACCAATCATGGGCCCAACCCATACTTGAATTTGGGCCCTTCTATTTTATATTTTCATTCATTAATTAATTTTTAACCCAACGTTATTTTCCCCCGTTTTACACGTCCGTTTATATATTTTGGGCTTAGCACTTTAAAGCCCAATTTAGCCATGCGAAAAGGGGAGGCTTATGGCGTGATTACATACACAAAGAGGGGAAGGTGAGCGCATGAACTTGCATATGACGTTGGAAATACAAAATAGAAATTGGTGTACTTGCATAGTGGTAACATAGGTGACATGAATCAAAGCATGTGAACTTGCATAGGTTTAACATGAACCTATATTCTTATTTAGGCATAATGTCAAACATAAGCATGTCATAAATATTCCTAGCATAAGCATAGCATAATGTCAAACATAAGCATGGCATAAATACTTCTAGCATTAACATGGCATAAACATAAACAAGTCATGTTCATAAGGTTTCCACATGTTTACAAAGGGGATACTTTGTTACTAACACAAAAGCATAGTTCAACTTAATCATGGTTTAAGTCTAATCATATAACGATGGTATAAATATACTTATGCATAAATATTCCTAATCATGGTGTTTGCTTTAAACTTGCAAAAAGGGATTTTTGAGTCTAACCTAGCCATGTCTCACATATATTATCATATAATTCTTGCTAACAATATAGAACTAACATGGTCAAATATCAATCATAGCCTAGTCATTTTCATAAGTTTGCAAAAGCATGACTTAATACATGGATTATAGTGTCAAAATTCCAACATAGTTTCATATGAACTATAACAACCAAACTTGTCTCAATTACTTGCAAAATGATTTATGCACAAAAATATACATCATGATGGCATAATACCAAAGCCCAAACTTGCATAAATTTCACTCAACTATATACATGTAGCTTCAACATAGACTACATAATTTGCGCAATATTCCAAACGTATATTTGCATAGAACTACCGCATGTAGTTCTTTATAATGAATAACATAATTTTGCACAAATATGAATTACTTCCATTGCCACAATTCAAGCATACACATCAACACAGTTGTTTATTTATACCAAAGTAATACTCTACTTACAATGGTTGCGGTGAATTCTCTAATTAAGAGACACGATTCCTTTGTTGAATTGATTAGCTTTGAATTGCTTTAGGTTTTAGAACTTTCTTCCTAATTCTCTTTCTAGTTGGCGGCTACTCTTTGTCGTTCCTCAGCAACATGGCGGCTATGTTTTTAATTTGAATGAATAGATTAGGGTTTAGTCTAGGGTTGTTTATATAGAGGTTAGGAATTGATTAGGACCATTGATGTTACTTGGATAGATCGTAGCCATTCATTAGGAAGAGAGACCAATAAAAATCCGCCACCTAGCCCTAATGCCAAAGCAGACCACAGAAATTCGACCAAACACAGACCTGGCCAGCCAGGTTGACTGGGCTCGACCAGGTCGATACCCCTGTCGACAGGGCTGTCGACAGCCCTGTCGACATGGGTAGCCCAGGTCGACAGCCCAGTCGACCTGGGTGGCCTAGGCGGGTTTTTATCCGCCCTGGCCCATTGGGCCCGATTTTTAATTATTTTATTCTGTTTGAATTTTAATTTTAATTCAAAACTTCCGAAGGCCATATCTTTTTCATACGGACTCCGTTTTTCGAAAACTCGGACTCTATTTCGCGTATTTTTCCGAGACGAACGCAATGGCATATCCCGTTTCCCTTGGTTCTTTGTTTTCAAATTAATTATACTTTAATTGGTTAATTTCACAGTTATAGAATTTTCGGGGTGTTACATTCTCCCCAACTTAAAAGGATTTCGTCCCCGAAATCTTCAAGCTAGGAGGAATGTATATCCTAACATCCAATCATCCATCTACTCATCCATCAAACACGAGCATCCATTGTCCTTAAAAGACTTCTAATGCTTCATTATTATATGCGAAGTGTGTGTGTACATGAACTTATCTAATGCAAAATCAGGCGGTCTACTGATTCAGTTGACCTCCTTAATGCGAATTATGTAAGTGCCATGAATCCATTATGTATGCAAATTTTCCTATTTTTGATTCTACATGAGTGCACAATCATTCAACACAGATGCAACATCTACATGACAATACATTAAAGTTCAACCATATACAAATACAAACATATATGCATATGCAATATGAAGTGACTGAGCCGATCTAAAACCTAGATTGTGTGTGTATATATGCAACCACGAGCAACCACTAGCAATCACTTGCAACCACTTGCAACCATTCATCCATAACATGTTTCAACTACATGTTTCCATCCAAAAAGATTTTATCTAAAAGATACGGTCGAGGAAATATACCTAAAAGATAGATAAAAGCGCAACTTAAGGAAAAGGAAAGATCAAGGATGTACCCTCGAACAGAAAAGGGTAGGCTGTACGTATTCTAGCTTCAGTTTCCCAAGTCGCGTCTCCCTCGGCGTCGCTCCACTGAACTTTGACGAGCTTGACTTCGCGGTTGCGTAGCTTCTTCACTTCCGTTCCTAAGATGCGGGTTGGAACTTTTCTTATGGTCGCTTCGCGTTCCACCTCGGCCTCTTCGAGTATATTTGGCTCTACCACTTCAGCAGACTCATGTAGACATTTTCGGAGGTGTGAAACGTGAAAAACGTTGTGGACTCCAGCCAACTTCTCGGGTAGCTCTAATCTATAGGCCATTTTCCCAATCTTCTCGATAATAGGGAATGGCCCTATGAACCTTGGCGCTAGCTTTCCTGTGGTTCCAAAACGAACAACGTTTCTTAGCGGTGATACCTTGAGAAAAACTCTGTCTCCAACTTCGAATTCAAGGTCGGTCCTCCTCTTGTCGGCATAGGACTTTTGTCTGTCTTGGGCCGTCTTCATCCTTCTTCGTATTAAGTCTACTTTCTCTGAGGTCTCTCGGATCATATCTGGTCCAAGTATGAGCTTATCCGAGGACTCCCACCAACAAGTGGGCGATCGGCACGGTCTTCCATATAAAGCTTCGAAGGGCGCCATTCCGATGGTTGCTTGATAGCTGTTGTTGTAGGCAAATTCCACCAAAGGAAGGTGGTCTTCCCATGTCCCTCCGAAGTCAAGGACGCATAGCCTTAAGAGGTCTTCCAAAACTCTATTCACTCTCTCTGTTTGGCCGTCGGTTTGGGGATGATAGGCTGTGCTCAAGCATAACTGCGTTCCTACTGCTTCTTGCAGACTCCGCCAAAATTCGCTGGTGAAGATGGGGTCTCGGTCACTAACGATGCTAGATGGTATTCCATGGAGTCGAACGATTTCCTTAAGGTAAAGTGATGCTAGGGATGAGGCAGTTCTTCTACCTTTGACAGGTAAAAAGTGGGCGCTTTTAGTAAGCCTATCCACTATTACCCAAATACTAGTGTTGCCTCTCCTAGACCTAGGCAGCCCATCAATGAAGTCCATTGAGATGCTATCCCACTTCCACTGCGGGACCTCCAGAGGATGTAGCAGTCCGCCAGGCTTTTTCTGTTCTGCCTTAACCTGTTGGCACACCATGCACTTAGAAACGAATTCTGCCACGTCCTTTTTCATGCCGTTCCAAAAGAAAGTCCTTTTTATATTTTTGTACATTTTATCTCCGCCTGGGTGTATCGTCATCTTGGAGTGATGTGCTTCCTCGAGAACCTTCTTTACTAAATCTTTTATCTGTGGGACGCATAGTCTTCCGTCTCGCCTTAGCAAACCCCTATCGTCAATGGAGTATCTGTTGAGGTGACTTGAAGTCTCACCCCTAATTAGCCTATCAATTATTTCCACAAGCTGAGGGTCTTCGCGTTGTGCTGTCCCTACTGAATCCACTAAAGTTGGGCGCACTTCGAGAGATGCTAGCAGGCCCGGTACGAAATCGGAGGAAGGCCTAAAGTCGAAGCTGGCTATAAACTCTAGGCTTTGTCTTTCAACAAATAACGGGCTTAGGGTCAATTTCTTTCGGCTCAACGCGTCTGCCACTACGTTGCCTTTGCCCAGAGTGTAGGAGATTTCGAAATCGTACGAGGCAAGAAACTCCATCCATCTTTGTTGCCTCAAGTTAAGATCCTTCTGCGAGAAAAGATATTTCAACGATTTATGGTCAGTGTAAAGTTCGAACTTCTCACCTAGGAGATAGTGTCGCCAAGACTTGAGTGCAAAGACGATGGCGGCTAACTCAAGATCGTGTGTTGGGTAGTTCTTTTCGTGCACTTTCAACTGCCTCCCGCCATAAGCTACTATCCTTCCTTCTTGCATTAAGACGGCGCCTAGCCCTGTCCCACATGCATCCGTATAAACAATGAACATCTTGCTCCCATCTGGCAGCGTCAAAACTGGGGCTGTTGTAAGAGCCCTTTTCAGTCTTTGGAAAGCAAACTCGCAATCCAAGTTCCAATTGAACACTAGATTCTTCTTAGTCAATTTCGTGAGCGGAGCTGAGATTTTCGCAAAATCCCTTATAAACTTTCGATAGAAACCTGCTAGTCCTAGAAAGCTACGGACCTCAGTTGCATTCCTTGGTGTCTTCCAATCTTGTACCGCCACTACCTTCGCAGGGTCCACCGCTAACCCTTGTTTGGATACTATGTGCCCAAGGAACCTCACCTCTTCTCTCCAAAAGTGGCATTTGGAGAATTTGGCTTTTAGTTGATGGACTCGCAAAGTTTCCATGATTGCCCTTAAGTGTTGAGCATGTTCCTCTTCACTTTTTGAGAAGATAAGGATATCATCTACGAAGACCACTACGAATTTGTTGAGGAAATCTCTAAATACCCTACTCATCAGGTCCACGAAGTAAGCAGGTGCATTTGTCAAGCCGAAAGGCATGACAAGCCATTCAAAGAAGCCGTCTGGGGTTCTGAACGCCGTTTTATCGATGCTATCTTCAGCCACCCTTAGCTGATGAAAACTGGTTGCTAAATCGAGTTGGGAGAAAACAGACGCCCCTACAAGCTGGTCAAATAAATCGTCAATTCTAGGGAGAGGGTGCCTATTCTTTTTCGTTAGCTTGTTGAGCTCCCTATAGTCAACACATAGACGGAGTGAACCATCCGCCTTTGTAGCGAACACCACCGGAGCGCCCCATTCTGAAATGCTCCTCCTAATGAACCCCTTTTCTAGAAGCTCTTTAATCTGTTTACTGAGCTCTTTCCTTTCTCGTGGAGCCATATGTCTAACGGGCAACGCAACGGGCTTTGCATTATCTACAAGATATATGCGGAAGTCTATTTCCCACTTCGGGGGCAAGCCCTTCACCTCTTCAAAGACATCCGGATATTCCCGGACCACTCTAACTGATTGCAAATTTTCAACAGAGGCATCTAGCGACTCAAGATAACTAAGCATAACCGCATACGAGGGATTACAAGAAATTTCCAAAGTATTACCGAGCTGGGTTAGGAGCCTAACAACCCTTTTCTCACAATCAAGGATGGCCCCATTACTGGATAGCCAATCCATACCCAAAATCAAACCATACCCCGAAAAGCCCAAAACAAAGGCACTACATTGAAATTCTACACTTAGAATAGAAATTTTCAATCCCACACAGATCATAGACAAATGAGCTGGGCCCCCAATTGGGTTTGAAACAATTAAGGGGTCCTCTACCATACTAGTTTCTAGGTGCAGAGATTCTACTAAAGCAGACGAGATAAAGGAGTGTGATGCGCCAGAATCAAATAAAGTGCGAACGGGGTGATCATAAAGATAAATTACACTTTCTACAGAAGCATTTATACCTCGCTGTTGCAGAGGTGGCGCTTCTAGCACATGAACCTGTGCCCCTGGGGTGGATCCAGCCCTCTGCCCATGTCCTCGTTTCTTTGGGCAGTCCTTCGCCCTATGGCCTGTCTCTCCGCAAGAAAAGCACCCACCATTCTCCTTGGCCTTCTTTTTCCGGCAGTCCTTTACTAAGTGCCCCACTTTGCCACAGAAATTGCACTTCCTCTTCTCTTTGTTGCCTTTCCCGCCCTTCTTAAAGTCTGTCTTCTTAGGCTGCAAACCCTCTTTCTTCCCTTGAGAGCTTTCTGCCTTTGTCTCCTTCTTGCCCTTATCCTCTTCATTCAGCAATGCCATTTGCACCAATCTTTCATACGTGGCTCCCATGGGTATATGGGTCATGGCCAAGCTGTGTAATGGCTCATTCAACCCTTTGACGAAACGGAGAGCCTTCTTGTGCGGGGTGTTGACTAGGTCAAGCCCAAACCTAGCCAGCTCATCGAACTGATTCACATATTCTCTGACTGTCTTGTCCCCTTGCTTAAGAAATAAGAATTTTTCCAACTGCAAACTTCTTTCCGCATCTGAGAGAAATTTGGTCTCAAACCTTGCCCTAAAGTCCTCCCATGTCTCCACTGGTCTTTCGGCATTAGTGACTTCCCACCAGTAGGAAGCCTCACCCTTCAATAGCCACACTGCCAATTGTACTTTTTGTCTATCTTCTACTTCAAAGATGATGAATAGGTCCTCCGTTTCTTTCAGCCAATTCCTAGCTGCCACGAAGGACTCAGTTCCATGGAAATCCCTTCCTCCCATAGCTTTAAAATCTTTACATATCTTAGCGAATGTGTTTCACCGAGGAGGAGGTGGAGGAAAAGGTGCTGCTGCAGCTGGATGATTCCCTTCAGCTGGGGGAGGAGGAACGGTAGGACCTGGCTGAGTGGCCCTTGCTTCTAAGAACCGTCTAAACCAACCAGGTATTGGCACCCCTTCCGGCAAGTTAAGTTCTTGGGACATGCTGAAACAAAAAGGATAGATTCAAAACGAAGGATAAGAGATAGTTCCTATGGCTTTGGGGGGGTGGACTTTGCCTTTTAATAAAATAAAATAATATTTTTCCTTTAAAAATGCTTCTTTAAATTTCCTTTTTGAAAATAATTTTTCAAAACTTTTTTTTTTCTTATCTGGTAAACCTATGCTCTGATACCAAGTGAAACACCCCACCTCCGTTAGGGTCACTCTCAAAGGGAATGCCCTAATTTTGGTGGAGGTTTATAAGTACAAGTCACAGATATACAAGACAGATATAAGAACACATATTTGTAAACAGCGGAAGAACAACAAATTTTATTTCATAAAGTCAAATACGTGTTACAACAACATCCTTTCCAAAAACATAACATAACACTTTCATAATCTGTCTTGAGTACATTATTTTTAAAGAAGCATAAATAAAACATAGATGAACTGCAAAAGCCCCATAGTGGATTGTCCAAAGCCATAGTTCAAAACAGGAAAGTCCAAGCAATACATTTCTCTTCTTCAAGCTGGATGTTGAGGCTGATCAAGCTGCTGTGTTCCCTCCCTGAGGACCTGGGGGGGGGGGGGGGAAACGGAAGAAAGAAGACGAAAGAAAAATAGAGTCAGACATAAAGCCTGAGTAAGTCTAGTACTATTTTGTCTATGAATAAAGAACTGGGTATGATAAGCATAAACAAGAAGTGGGCAAGCACAATAAACTTGGTTAAGTTGTCTAGGGTCGAATATACTATCGTACCCCATGTTGATCTCTGAACCCATATAAACTAGTTTCCAATTTGCACCCCATAATCTGGGTGATGTGATCCATTCTATGATGATCGGCTCCTACTCGCATAGTTACATGTGTCTTACGACCCCCGATGTCTATAGTTACCTATGCTGGTCCCACCATGGGGTGTATCAAGTCCCATAGTGGCAACCCGACACAACCTTAGAGTGCACAGGTATGCTACTGGTGTCCAGTGCCTTATTTTTCTGCGCCGGAGTGTGTGCTCGCCCGCACTCCGTTAGAACCTACACTGCTACACCACCGCCGTCGCTTTGACCTCTTACAATCAGCCCAGTAATCGTGCCCCACCCTGCCTAGTTTCAGGGTATCCTGATACACCTCTTAGGGTTACTGCTGAAAAGGGTCCCCCGTTACTAGGTTTTCTACCTCTAGCCAACATGCTAAGTTGGTTAAGTGTTTCCTACCTAACCCCCACCAGTCCGTTTAGTTTAGCATGTTCCATTTTGATTAAGTCTTTAGTTTACTTAATCCTAACAATCCTGACTCAGCCTTAATTGTCTTATTAAGGCCCTGACCTCTCACATTAGACAGGTATTGTTGTGGCTGCCTGTTGCCGGTTGGTTCCGGGCAGTCTTATGCCACAACTCAGTCTAACCTCGGGTCCTTATTGGGCTCCATGTTTAACCTCCCACATTGGATAGGTATTGTTGTGACTACTGGACAGCCGGGCGGTTCCGGGCAGGTTTACATCACAACTCAATCCAACCTCGGGTTAAACACATCGTATGTTCTACATTTACATATCTTGTCATTCCTCTTTATTTCTTATATGTAAATATTTGCGGCCCATTATTAAGTTAATGGTGTAAAGGTTACACCAATCACGGGCCCAACCCATACTTGAATTTGGGCCCTTCTATTTTATATTTTCATTCATTAATTAATTTTTAACCCAACGTTATTTTCCCCCGTTTTACACGTCCGTTTATATATTTTGGGCTTAGCCCTTTAAAGCCCAATTTAGCCATGCGAAAAGGGGAGGCTTATGGCGTGATTACATACACAAAGAGGGGAAGGTGAGCGCATGAACTTGCATATGACGTTGGAAATACAAAATAGAAATTGGTGTACTTGCATAGTGGTAACATAGGTGACATGAATCAAAGCATGTGAACTTGCATAGGTTTAACATGAACCTATATTCTTATTTAGGCATAATGTCAAACATAAGCATGTCATAAATATTCCTAGCATAAGCATAGCATAATGTCAAACATAAGCATGACATAAATACTTCTAGCATTAACATGGCATAAACATAAACAAGTCATATTCATAAGGTTTCCACATGTTTACAAAGGGGATACTTTGTTACTAACACAAAAGCATAGTTCAACTTAATCATGGTTTAAGTCTAATCATATAACGATGGTATAAATATACTTATGCATAAATATTCCTAATCATGGTGTTTGCTTTAAACTTGCAAAAAGGGATTTTTGAGTCTAACCTAGCCATGTCTCACATATATTATCATATAATTCTTGCTAACAATATAGAACTAACATGGTCAAATATCAATCATAGCCTAGTCATTTTCATAAGTTTGCAAAAGCATGACTTAATACATGGATTATAGTGTCAAAATTCCAACATAGTTTCATATGAACTATAACAACCAAACTTGTCTCAATTACTTGCAAAATGATTTATGCACAAAAATATACATCATGATGGCATAATACCAAAGCCCAAATTTGCATAAATTTCACTCAACTATATACATGTAGCTTCAACATAGACTACATAATTTGCGCAATATTCCAAACGTATATTTGCATAGAACTACCGCATGTAGTTCTTTATAATGAATAACATAATTTTGCACAAATATGAATTACTTCCATTGCCACAATTCAAGCATACACATCAACACAGTTGTTTATTTATACCAAAGTAATACTCTACTTACAATGGTTGCGGTGAATTCTCTAATTAAGAGACACGATTCCTTTGTTGAATTGATTAGCTTTGAATTGCTTTAGGCTTTAGAACTTTCTTCCTAATTCTCTTTCTAGTTGGCGGCTACTCTTTGTCGTTCCTCAGCAACATGGCGGCTATGTTTTTAATTTGAATGAATAGATTAGGGTTTAGTCTAGGGTTGTTTATATAGAGGTTAGGAATTGATTAGGACCATTGATGTTGCTTGGATAGATCGTAGCCATTCATTAGGAAGAGAGACCAATAAAAATCCGCCACCTAGCCCTAATGCCAAAGCAGACCACAGAAATTCGACCAAACACAGACCTGGCCAGCCAGGTTGACTGGGCTCGACCAGGTCGATACCCCTGTCGACAGGGCTGTCGACAGCCCTGTCGACATGGGTAGCCCAGGTCGACAGCCCAGTCGACCTGGGTGGCCTAGGCGGGTTTTTATCCGCCCTGGCCCATTGGGCCCGATTTTTAATTATTTTATTCTGTTTGAATTTTAATTTTAATTCAAAACTTCCGAAGGCCATATCTTTTTCATACGGACTCCGTTTTTCGAAAACTCGGACTCTATTTCGCGTATTTTTCCGAGACGAACGCAATGTCGTATCCCGTTTCCCTTGGTTCTTTGATTTCAAATTAATTATACTTTAATTTGTTAATTTCACAGTTATAGAATTTTCGGGGTGTTACACTGCTTCTCCTTATGGTGTTGTGGACATTTATCCTTGTGATGTCCCACTCGGCCGCAATTGAAGCACTTCCTGTCCACTGGCTTTGCTCAACAACCTCTGGCATAGTGACCCTTCTTTCCATAGCTAAAACACTCTATATCTTTCTTATCCTTCTTTTTCTGACCATCCTGAGTTTGGTTCTGTTTCCTTTTGTTCTGGGAATTCATCTTGCCTTCACCGCTTACATACGGTTTTGGCTCTCATACAGATGTAATAACGACCTCAATCTTTGGCTTAGGGTAAAGGCTCTTTGACCTCAATGTCTTTACCACAATAGATTCGAATGTCTCATCGATATGGTTTATGAGTCTTTTTCCCCAAGTACCCATCTCAGCTAGTTATGAACTTGTTACAACCCGAAATCCCCCTTGCGGGCAATCACAGATTGAGTTGAGAACAAGCCACATCGGAACGCAAACAGGAGAACATTTCATTGTTAATTACAACAATTCCATCAGAATATAAAAATATACAGAGTATGAATAAATATTACACAGAAAATATCAGAGATTACAATACATTACATAGCAGCGGAAAATAATACAAAACACAACTGAAAGTAATACACGGATACAGAGCTTTCCAAGTACCGTTCCTGCTGTACCAGGTTCCTGTGAATATAAATCTGCAAAACCAAAACTACTAGCTGCTCGTGTCAAAATAGGGGCACCCAGAGTGTAGGTTAAAACAATAAACTCCAGGTCAGTGATATGACTGACGTGAGAACTAAAACAGTTATTAATCTTTATTTTAAAGTTAGGTAAATCAAAGGACCACGCCGTATAAGACGGAACGGGTTTTCTCCCAAGAATACCAGTGCATGAAACAACAGCGCAATGCTAAATAAAGAACAATGAAGCCATTATAAGACCCAGGTCCCATCACACAATGCAACACAAGCCGGAGGATAGGGTTTTACATTATAATAGCCAAAGAATGTTGGATACGCTAAATTTCATCTTTTATTACTATAAGTGTATAGTGTCAAAATAATTTCAATCGTAAGTATCAATCATAGGCGGCATAAGTGCCCCATCCCACTATGTCGCCATATATAGGTTCTACAATCAAAACCGCAAATTCACGTATTGGAAATTGGATTTCCATCTGTGAACCGAGGCAAAAGATAGTCCTCTACCGATTCGAGACTGTCTAGACCGAGTCTCAAGATCAAAACGCATCGACCCTTGAATCGTCAGGGCCGGTCCACCGATGTGGATTAAAATGCCTGAACATTGCGTTTCCCCGCCCTTTGGGGCGTAAATGAGCCAAATGACTCCATCGTCTCCACACAGTCACTGATATATCCGAGGCGCCTCGCAACAGCAACAACCACATAAGTCAAACTCGTCAGGGCGTGTAAAACCACTGACGCCACTTCTAGCTAGAAGGAAACGCATGCCCTCCCTGATGTCCTCTCCCATTTCTGGTTCACAACCGGGGTGTGAGGCTCGCAAATCAACGCTACACAATGCTATGCCACACAGGCCGTGCTTTGATCATCAACCACAAGACTCTGCTTTTCAATAGGAGCCTTGATCATATTGCCACTTAGGCATGCCACACAGGCAATTCACTCCATGCGTTTGATATCCATCAATATATAACCTCTGAGCTCGTACGTCTCAGAGAAGGGCGTTAAGCAAGATAATAAATTCTCCGCCGCCAAACAGATATATATTTAATAGAAATCAATCACACAGAATAAAATCCAATGTTAGACACACAGTCCATTTACAAGTTCGTTCTGGGTCTGAACGAAACCGGAGGCACCTTGTACCTCGCATATCCATCAATCTCCAAGTACGTCTGGACGATCACTAACTGATTCCCTCCTCTTGGGTGTACGGCCCGATCAAGATCATCAGTAATTATCCAAACGACGTGAAGACCTCCGGTCTTCAACACCGTCTTCATCTTCGACACCACGTCGAATCAGTTATTCAGAATGGGATAAACCGGTCTTTCTGAATAACTCACGTATATAATAATCAAGTGTTACACAAACACAACATACGCCTCATTCCAATTCAGAATATTCTTTTATTCAAATATTCTTATACTTTGGGAAAGGTTCCCATTAATTTTATCAAAGATAAATTCTTTAAATTTATACTTTAATCTTCCTTTGAATGTCAATTCAAACTAGTCGGGATTAGCGAACCACACCGAAGTAATCATTTATTTTATTTCCCAATCCCAATCTATTCATACCATGAAGTAAAACTGGTAATACTTCATATCTAACACTACGGTGTTATCGGTAAATTCAATTCCCATTTCACGTTCAAATCTATTACTTATACTGGATAGGAGAATCCAGACTCTTTTTTGATCAACACGTGGCATAGTTCAAATATTTGTTCTCCGTGAATTCTTTTTCTGCATCTAAACCGTTTTTTTCATCAGTCCCCTATAACTGTACACATCTTCCCAGTCAATGCCCCCAAAATTTCCCAAATCAACAAATCGATCAGAAAAAAAAATTATACGGGCATGTTCAAGGAAGTAGTTATTCATCGTACCATCAATTCACCTATTAGCGACAGGCAATGGTGCTGCCAATTCCCCCAAAATTCAATAATCAACAAATCGACCAGAAATTATTAAAAGGGCAACTTGGACGAAGTAGTTACTCATCGTGGCTTCACTTCACCTATTAGCGACAGGCAACAGTGCTGGGAATCAAAATCTTCTCATTACGGTAATCAATGAAGCCCTGATTGGTGATAGTTTCTCGATTTTTATTTTGTTCATCGCTATGATTGTCTATAACATGGTAGGTCTGAAAGTAAAACCATGCTACTCACGCACCGTCATCTCGAATCTACATATTCTATTATAATCAAAATTAGGTTAGAATCATGTAATATTGTTTCAGTGTCTGTCATGTACTTTCGGATTTAGTCGTTTTTTTTTTGCTATAACTGGCATTTGAATTTCATATTGTGCCTCAGTAACCAATTTATGTAAGTCTGTTGAATTTACAGTAATTGTATGGAGTATTATAATGTCTCAGCAGTAAAACAGTAAATGAGGATGCAAATTTGGTTCTCCATCTTACAGGATGCAAATTTGATGAATGATAAAATTTGATGGTTTAACATGATTTTTTGATGGCTAATTTAAATGGTACTCATAACAGTTAAAATATTTACTTATTCTTTTATTTGGGTTGGAACAAATTAACCTTTGTTCAGAAATCAAATGAATAATTAAATTAGAGTACGACCTACCAAGTATGCATCTGATCTTTTTTGTTTTGTTTTAGATAACACAGCTTTGACATATACATAACGTACAGAATTATACTTTAGTGAGGATCGGAGAATATAAAATTATTATGTAGGATGACCTTCAATTCTGAATCTTTAGGACATTACATAATTTTGATTAGGACACTTTATAGTTGGACATTGCATAGGTGGATCAATTCATTTTTTTTTCCAAATTTGCCATTTTAGAAACTTCAAATCTGCATGTGCTTAAACTTATATGACTAGATGATATATTCATCTGTTATTAAGAAAATATCAAATTTCGTTACACCTGGAACGGTTTACCATTTTATAATTTTCATCAAATTACCGGAAATATAAAGCATAACATCAAACAACTTTTATATTCGACTCTTTGTTATCTTTGTACTACACCACTTCCACTATTAGTTGCTTTTGTACATTACACCTTCTAACAAATCATTTGAATTGGCCATCTAAATCATTATGAAAATTTTCAACTAAACTGTGCTTTCCAAGACTGGGAGGTCCATATGGTTACCAGCATGCTTTATAAGTGCTATTCTATTTGATATCAATGTTTCCATTTTGTAAAATCCAAGTATAAGATGGGTTAGTTTGAATCTGGGATGTTGTTGTGGATAATCTGTAAAATTAAGTTTCATAACATAATACATTTAATCCGCAAACATATACATGCTAAATTTGCAATATACTTATGAGCCTTGAAACTATATTACATATGCAACAACAATTACTGAATTTTCGTAGTTTAATTTTATCAAGAAGAGAATATTTGAAAGATTAATATTTTTCAATAAGTATATTTAGAATTTATCAAATACTTGAATTCAGATATTAGGAGACTTCGGCTAGACTTGATGTCAATCTACGGTTCCCCCAGAGTATACAAGAGTTCTGTAGGTTGTTAAATACTTTAAAATGATTCATAGTCATCTTCTGGAATTCTATTTCTATTGGGATTCTAATCTTCTTTATTTTTCCCTTTTAAAATATGATACCATTGGTTGTAAGTCTGGTGTTATCCTAACCTTCAAAATTGATCTCAAACTATGCACCTATTAAGCTCTGTTATCATTTTATAGATATTCATACTTTCATGGTTTCCAGCCTCATGCTGTTTTGCATGGTTTTAATTAGGTCACTGCATAATTTCACTAAATTATCCTTGCATAATCTGCTTTATGGCTGTAAATCAATAGTCTGAAAATAATTTTGTTATATATAATCTAACATGCCTAAGATAGAAAATATACCTCAAACAACCTTTTCTGGGAGTAATACTTCAAACGCCCTTATTATTTATTAACATTATGCACTAACGGATGCCTGTAAAACTCAAAATTCGTCCAAATCCATATTTTGAAAGTGGATATCCGAAAAATGGGTATGGATGTGAAAATGAAAACATCTACATCTAACAAACTATTCATCCACTTTTTGCAAAAGTTATAAATTATACTATGTGTATCTAATCATAGTTATGAATGGCGCGCGCCATGGCGCACGGCGCGGCGCGGCGCGACATCTGCGCCATTTCTTCTTGCGGCGCGGCGCATATGAGAAGGCGCAGCAAATGGCGCACGGCGCAAAAAAGGCGCACGGCACAAAATGGCGCGCGGCGCAAAAAAGGCGCACGGCGCAAAATGGCGCGCGGCGCAAAAAAGGCGCATGGCGCAAAATAGCGCGCCTTTTTTTTTATTTTGTTTTTTGCTTGTTTTTTGTATACAAACATATCTATTAGCAGGTAAATCAAATATATATCATATGTAGTTATATACAAACAATTCTACAAATTGCTGCATGCGTACACAGTAGTATGTTGACTTTGTAATTGCTGCATACAAATATTTAGCATACAGTGAGTATGCATTCCTATTCTCCCTTCTGCATACAGTAAGTCTACATACAAATTGCTGCATGCTACAAAAGTAGTGCATCAGCTAATGTTTTAGACCAGAACTTTTGGAAAATATGATTGTTGAATCGGATTCGGATTTCTAGTTTATTAGTAATATATATTGTTATTTTGGATTTTGAAAACTATTATGCTTGAAATTCTATGTTAATGATGTCAAATATGATGATGTTTCTTTTTGTAAAATTGTAAAAACTTTGATTACATATGTTTTAGCAAAAAATACTGAACTTTTAAATTTGTTGTTATATGTTAAATTAAAAAATAAACATGCGCAGTAAATCAGAAAGGCGCACGCCATTTGCCGCGCCGTGCGCCAAGGCTCCAGACTGATGTTGCGCCTTTTTGCGCCGTGCGCCATTAATAACTATGTATCTAATTACAATTAAAGTTATGTTTATAATGTTTTATTAAATTAATACTTTACATGCATTTATTTACTGCTTAGAACTATTTACAATCATTATACTTGATTAGTTTTCATACTTTTATACTCATTGGGTTGAAGAATATTTATATTAATCCAAAATCCTTTGTTTGTGTTTCTTTATATTACGACCTTTAGCGGATAGGATAATTATCTGATATCCTACTTATCAGAGGATACATATAACTAATATCCGAAATTGCTTCCTGATCAAGATATGGCATTATACAGGTCTAAAAGTATTTGTTGACAGGCCAACACTTCATAATAACCAACGATTTAGACAATGCAAAATATATATTTTTAGTTGGCCAAATAGCTTAATCATACGTCATTCTTGCTCAATACGATATATCATTGTTACAAACTCGATCATTTTAAATGTAGTGTATGATGCTTATTGCTATATATGTTATTTTTATTCTTGACCTAATACAGTTGCACCATTTACTTGCATGTTTTTGCACCAAATTGTTACCATGGGTATTATGATTTTGCATTGGCGGTATATTATAATGGAAACATAGAACTGATTATATGATGTGCATTTCTTCTGCATTATATGTTCTAGACGATACTATAAGTAACCAAATTTTATGGTCAATATACTGTCGGTTATTTTAAAGTAAAATATCTTGGTAGTTTTTTGTTCACAATGAAAGTTTATTATTCACGGTGATTTCAGTTGTACTTGGTCATAGATGTAACAAAAAAAATATATGTTCGCTTTGTGAGTGTGCAAAATAATTATTTGTATAGGCTTTGGAAAGAGTTCTTAATACCAAACCACCTACTAGAGTAGAAGATTGGTTAATATTTACACCATCACTTTGGGGATTCAATAGGAATAGATGTAGCTGGTATTTGTAGCTAATTTTATATATCAGTGTTTTATTTATTTATTTATTTATTTATTTTATTTTTGCTTCATTGGACTGTTATTGTGATTTAAGGATATATTCTAATTTAGTAGTACACATTAAAATACTAAGAAGTTGGTTTTTGTGTAAATTCATGTATATAAGAAGATTTTTTTTAGCTTCACACGTAGTGTATATTCTATGAAATGCTTTAATTTCACATTTCAATTTAGAATAGACTTCAAAAATTCGTACTATTAACTGGACTCAAGTTATGTCCAAAATATTGAAAGGCCTACTAGAAAAATAATTTCAAGTTCACACCATGTTAGATTACTATAAAAATAGTCCTCTTTTTACATACATATTTTTTATACGTACACATTCCGAAAATACGCATGAACTAATGTTTCCCAATGAATATAGTTACACATTTTGAAAATGCACAAGTACAAATAAATGTTTTGTTATAAAACGGTGAAATATTGTAAAGAAGCATATTCTCTCAGTAAGTTTAAAAAAAAAAATCTAAATTTGAAATAATTTTCTCTAGTGGATGAAATGAAAATTTGTCCTATATCCAACACGTCTAAGCACCATCTATAGAAAGAGAATAGGGTACGATACAAAAATAGTAATATGCAATATAATTTCAAGGCATACACGTTGTTGCAAAAAGAAATAATAATTTGGTTTTTATTTTGTGCTCATATTTGCTACTGTTTGCAACTGCACCAGGATTTCAGAGCCTATCATTTATGGGCATGAATCCCCAATATTGGGCGTACACTACCCAAATGGATATTACTTCGAGGAGGTTGAAGGAAACATACTAGGACACAAAATATAAAGATCTAGGAAGCATTAAAATGGTTTTCTTCAGTCCAATCCAACTCCATGCTCAGAAACATTTGTAAGCTTTTGCCCTATCAAGCATGGAAATCCATTCTTTCCCTTTGTGCTAGGTTCTATTTATCCAAGTCACTCCAACCATGGATCAACTAATTTTTTCCACTTTGTTTGTATTTGCGTTTTTATTCATTTCTTTTATCTAGCTATGAAGTAGCTAATGTTTTATGCGGTGTTGGGTACTTGCTACTATTGTGTAGTAAAAATAAATAACTTATTATACTAAAAAAAAGGAAAATACACGTTGTTGAGGAACATGGGTTTGGCTATGAATTTGTCAAATTAACTGGCCTTCGAAAATACAAAATAGAATATAAGATAATGCACTTCTGCCACATATTACACATTATCAGTGTAAAAAGGTTGTATTTGCTTATATATAAGTATTAACATAAGTTATGATTATATTTTTACCCTCACACATAAGTATATTAAACCATTTTTGGTATACTCAAATAGTTGTTCCTTTAAACAGCTTGCGTATGATTTTATTTTTTTAATATACTAAATTGTGCACAAGGTCCTTCATACATAGCCCATGATTGAACATAACAAGTTTCCAAAATATTAAAATTAATAAGTACTACAATGATAATACCCAAGGCAAAATCTTTTCTCTAATGTTTGGTTAACATTTATTAATGACCGGATGATATTCCTATCGAGTGACCGCTATTTTAAGGCAATTTGAGCATAAGCACGTACATATTGACAAGTCTACAAAGGTTTTGTTCTAACACAGCTCTATGTTTTCATTAATCAAATCAAAGATTTGATACCCTATAAATGTAGTTTTCCTTCACTAGTGCATGTTATAGTTATATATGGACCATGATATAACTTCAGCATGTCTGCTACACAGGGTCAGCCTATGTATTAGCTAAGTTAAGCATCAGAACATGTTATAAGATGCAAGATATGTAATATGTCCAGGTGATAAATTTTTGACACAATTTTTTTTAATACTTTTGTATTTAATATCTTCCTTTTGGGAAACAAATAGCAGTAGCGAAACAAATAAGTAGCGAAAAATTTGAGAAATCGGAAATGCTATATAAGCTTATCACCATCATATGAAATTTTTATGATTTCTCACTTTATTTTGTCAACCATCATGATGAAAAGTGTTTAAATTGTCTCGAATATCTTTTGAAATTCAGTAAGTCAAGTGCACAACTATTTTTGCACTTTAGTGTCCGAGTTTTGATGCATTAACATTTTGTGTTACTAGAAATCTAAAAACTGACTTCAAAAACAGCAAAACAGTAATTTATTCCTCCACATGATATTTTTAATAAGGGGCCGACTATTTGGACACAAAATAAAACACAAAGAGAGAGACACAAAGCCTCCACTGTTGGATTTGTTTGTCTTTATGTGGAGAGTGCAATTCATGGAAGGATCCAATGGTTCAGATTTATTGTGTGCAATTTTGTGTCTAAATAGAGTTTCCCTTTTAATAATATTATAATTTCTACCCAGTTTGAATTATATGTACTCCCTTCTTCTAATTTTTAATTCCATCCAGATCAGATTAAACTATAGTTTATGCCTCTTGCATTGTAGGACTTTTTTTATTAAGTGAACACCGAAGACAGTGGATAATTGCAATTTGTCTTCTTCTTTTTTTCCTGTATGATTCTCATATTTGTATGTCCGTATGTGTTTCGATACAGGAATCAGGAGGCCATGTTGATACAGGTATACTAATGGTTATACATGGGTTGGCTTTCCTAGCGTTCTTTGAAGGACATTTGTTTAATAATAATAATAATTTCAACAATCCACATCTACCACGAAGAATGGCCGAATTTGAGATGATTTGAATGATGGTATGGTGGCGAGAGAGTGCAATGAGTTGCTAACAATGAGCTGAATAATAGTTTGCTATTTCAGGAATGGAGTGGCTGTTACAATAATTTCAACCATGCCGTAAGTTAGGAGATGATGATTCAACGGTAAATTGAGTTGAAAAGTTGAATAGAACATGCGAGAACAGAGAGTGAGATATGGTTTACGTCCAAGATTTACATTGTGATAGTGCAGTGGATGACATATTGTATTTCATATTGAATCAAGTAATATAATATATTATTAATAAAGTATTCACTGCCAAAGCACTAGGACCGTTGATGAAGCATCGTGATATGATACTCTGTATGATATTTGTGTCTCAATGGTATATTATTAATGTATTTTATCTATCTAACAAAGATGCATAAGTTAACCATTGACGTTTACGTCATTGTGATGTGTTATGTGTTTGTACTTTATCTTCTAATAGATTAATAAAGTTTAATTTTCAATTTCAAAATTTGTTGATGTTCTGAAGCTAAATCTCGACCCATCCAGCTGACTGTTTGCTTGGGATGAGAAATCTGTACTCTTGCTGGTTGTTACAAATAATGGGATGTCTACTTGCAACAACTGTAGGTTATTTATTTTGAGTGGTTTTTGTAGGACATGGAGAAAGTTCAATAAATAAATGGCTGGAACGTGTATAATCAAATTTGTAGCATTACCCATAGACATAAAATATGCTTTAGTTTCTTTTCAGCACATGTTCCATTTATGGGTTTCTCAGTTGCTTCTCCTTGCTATTTGATCCGTTAATGTTTATAACTTCTAAAATTTCCCTAATTTGTACTATTTTACTTCAGCATATTTGTTGATTGGTTTCACAAATTTGTAACTTTGAGGTATTTTTCATTTTACAAGCTTAATCATACATAATAGCTTACTTAAAGCAAGTAAAAATGTATTAATTAATTAACATCTTATTTAAGTCATAAAAAGCATGGTCAAAATAATTTTATACTACAGCTATAAACATAGCGATACCTCGCTATAAAATTATAAACATAGTGATACCTTAATATCACAATAAATATAAGAAAAAAAATACGAAAATTTAAAAAGACGTACTAATTAATTGAACGTTGCTATGAAGCCCAATAAAATGGGTGTCAAAATGTGCGGAAACCCTGCAATTCGTGGGGAATCATGCGATTCATGGGGGAGCATGCAGAAAAGTTGTTCAGCAGCCGTCAGATGTTATTTCACACATTTTGACAAAAATAGCTTCGGGCCTTTTAGCATTTGCATAATTAATTAATGTAACATCTAGGTCATAAAAGTATGCTCAAAATAATTTTATACTACAAAATAATAAACATAGTATTATGTGAATCACTAAATAAATATAAGAACAAATAGTGAACGTTTGCAAAAATAACACCATAATTTATCTTTCAAACCTATTGGTTTCTTAAATGTCCACGTGCTTAGCACGAAGTAAATAGGTTGCATACATCCCTATTATACTGAAGAGATTGGAACCTTTTGTTAATTAACCATAATATCCCTAACATTGTTTTCAATCATTCATTTTTTTTATGTATGTGCCCAAAAGTATGTCTTTTTCAACTTACACATAAACAAACAGTTTAACCACTCATTAGATATAACCTGCATACATGAAGAGAAAGGAAACAAGAAACACGGCCATAGACCAACCAAATAGAAAACACAGTACGCCCACCCAATTCAGTGATGTTTCGTACCACTTTCTCAATATATAAATATATATGTATGTATGTATGTATGTATGTACACACACAAAATCAAAAAAGAAACGCTAAAGTAGTGCTAACATTCCTTATTGCAAAAAAAAGAAGGTCGACGAAGTGGAAAAGTTTGGGGGATAGGAAAGCTCTGCCATAATTCCTTTCTCATCCACTCTATAACCTTCTTCCTTTTGAATTGCCCACCACATGATAACAAATTTCATACTGACGACAAAATCGAATGAAAAGAACTGATAAAAGGTGAGTTTTTTCCTAGGAAGGATTGGGCTGTAGATGTCCAACATGACGGTTGAGGAGGTTGACAACTGATAAGCACCGATACCAAAATCCTATTGCAATAGAACCAATTGGTTTGAACATCGAACCATGGACAAAATCGTGATGGTCCATGGTCAAACGTTCCAAAAGTGTAACCGGTCGAAATTTTAAAAATTATGCATTTCTTTTTTTATATATAATATGAATTGTATGCAGAATATAATAATTACCAAAAATTATATTACAAAAAAAACAATATTGAAAAATAATTTTGTACCTTTTTGAGGCTAAAGTTTTAATTATTTAAGAATACTTGCTTAAAAAAAATTACTTACTTTTACTTATTTAAAACCTAAGATGTTCATAATATTACCATTAACTTTAACACCAACAGGGAACTAGAAGAAGTAAAATTGATGTTTAAAAAGCTAAGACATTCATCCCACATTTTGCATAATGGAATAAATATTGGTCCACTCATTTATATTTACGGCTAACCTGACTAATACTAAGTTCACTACTGCTGTAATCCTACCATGTACGTTTCGAAGTTTAGCCTGCATCTCTTTTTTAAACTTGGAATCCTAATTTCAAACCTTAGAGTACTAGACTGGATGTTTAGACATGCTACTGCAGTTTTTGAATGGTTCATGTAGATAAATGGTTCGTATTCATTCAGGGCCTTTTAGGCTGGCTGTCTGCAGTTCTCTGCTGTTTAACTTGCGCTACGTCCGATTTTTCAGACAGAGGAAGAACCACAAACTGAAACAGCCTAATCCACTGGAACATTATGATCATCTGAATGGACGTGCACAGAAAATTTGTACACAGTGCAAAAGGAAAATCAGCAAGGAAATGGGCTGGGACCTTATCAACAAAAACATAAGCATGATCCATTGTAGTGAGAGACTGATCTCGCATTTCAAAGGTAGAGTGTTCAGTAGCATCTGGATGGACAGCGGAGCATGACTGGACATGAATCAAAGGTTGATTAAGTGCAT
Source organism: Allium sativum (assembly GCA_030737875.1). NCBI lineage: Eukaryota > Viridiplantae > Streptophyta > Magnoliopsida > Asparagales > Amaryllidaceae > Allium > Allium sativum. Next base: position 1,029,748,032 of record CM060912.1, read on the forward strand.
TACCTTGGCTAATAGTGGCAGCTGTAGAAGCAGCTCTATTGGCTCAAAATTGTTTTATGAGAAATTCTACTTTTGGTAGATAGGTGATGAGGGCATTGATTTATCATTTGATAAAATACATCTTGGTGACACAATCTTACAGTTGACTATCTTTTCTTTACTGTGCGTCTTTTTCAACTAATATGGTATCAGCATGTGCCAAGCATGGTTGCTACACAGTATGTGATCATGCTTTATCATTCAATATTTTTTCCATATAACTACGAAAAACATGTAACTAATAGTTAATTTTTTATTTTATTTTAGTGAGTGGTACTTGATACAATTAACTCTTCTCTCTGTATTCATGAAATATAATTTTTTAAGTATATATTATTTTAGTGAGTGGTACTTGATACAACCAACTCTTCTCTCTGTACTCACGAAATAATAATTGTTGAAATATTTATTATTTTAGTGAGTGGTACTTGATTCAACCAACTCTTCTTTCTGTATTCACGAAATAATAATTTTTGAAATATCTATTTTTACAAAATTATATACATATAACCTTTCTACTAGACAGTTCCTATCCAACAAATCATTGGTAACAATTGCGTAACATACATGATCCGACAATCAGAAGCCTGCGATATCTTCGTCACTAAGAGCGTAGTCCGTCACCACTGTTGTAATGTTATGCAGCATTTTTATTAAAAAGATAATACAAATGGACACGTTCATGTGTAATGTTATATTTTAGATTAATGACAGATGATGTGATGTATATAAACATCTGAGGTAACTCAATTAACACAAGTTATATTATGTGCACTTCGAAAGGCTAGAAACTAAAATTTTAAGACAATTGCAATGGAACATTTTAATACCTTTTCTTTTGGTAAATAGAAATTAGTTCCCATCTATAATCAAGTACCTGACATGATATATGTACTTCATATTTCAATTAGCTTCCCGTATGCGTAGCACGGGCCACACACTAGTCTAATTAGAGATTTAACTATCGCCTGGAGCAAAACTGGTGATACTCCATTCTCGATTATTTTAATCTAATTAAAAATTCATTAAAACTCCACTTAGTTTTAATCTTCCCAATAATCACTATCAATGATTATTTAACTTGGGAAATCACATCCGGTCTTTAACTGGGTTAAAGAACCAATGTCATTTAAAACACGGTTCACTATAAACCCAAAATCACATTCCATTAATTATCGGGTTAAAGAACAAGTTTTATTTAAAATACCGTTCGCGATAACCCAAAAATCAATTCAAATTCAATTCCAATTAAATACCATTTAATTGGTACACTTCATTAAATCTAAATAAAAAGATTTAATCTTTTCTCAATTGGGTTTAAGAACAGTGTTAGTGAAGACACCATTCACGGCAAACCCAAATCACATTTGATATTAAATACAAGGCTCTGAATAGAAAATATATCGGCTTATATTCAATATCAAATTCTACGACCAACAAATATCGTATTGGAAATAACGATATAAATATATCTTTCAAATTCCCATAACAATATCAGTATAATCATAAAATCCAACATCGAAATATTTCAAAGACAATTTCGATTCAAATCCATTTCCACTTTATATATTGGAAATTCTGGTTATTTTCAAAACCATTTTATTTATTTCAAAAAAAATAAATGAATTATAATTCTAGTTCAAAACTAGTTCATTTTGACAAAAATCTATTTTTATCTTTTCAAATATGGAAATTTTCATCCCAATTCTTCACAAATCATTTCTTATGATTTTACACAAATTATTACTATTATTAATAATTTTATCAAGGCCCGTACGGTCGATTTCCATCAACGACCATCGAACTGCACTTACAACGACCTTTTCCAAATTTGATTTGGACATAATTCCAAATCCAACCGTTAGATTTCTAATTTCTAATATTCATTAGAAAGATCTTTTCGATACGAACCCAACGGTTCCGGTTTTAGGAGAATCCGACGGTCGGCTCTCCCATAATGTCCATTCGAAGTCAATGGTCGAGATTCACGAACTGCCACAGCGCGGCGCGTTCTATTCAGGCCATTATATATAAAATATATATTATATATATTTCGTCGATTTCCTTTTAAAATGTATTTTATAAATCGTTTTAAATTCGTTTTCGAAACGATTTCAACTTCATATTCAATTTCTAATCAAAATTGAATATTCCACATCATCGATATACAAATGATAATATTTTCAAAACATTATATTTTGAAATCATTTCCTTTTCTATATTCATTATAAAAATGAATGAAATCGATATAAATATCGTTCACGTCCAAAATGGCGCATATCTAACCAACACGGCTTTATATATTTCAATAATTTCGTTATTCTATTCAACAAATGAATATTTTCTTCAACACATGAATATATATTTTATTTTAACACATGAATATATATTTTTATTCAACACATGAATATATATTTCTATTTAACACATGAATTTTATATTTCTTATTTTCCAAATTGGAATGAGGCCCACTCAATTACCATATAATGTTAATTATATGGATTCTCTACAACACATGTACATAACAGCAACGATAAATAATCCACCATCATCTAGAGTGCACCACACAACTGCATAAGCATATACACTGCCTGTCGACCAATCGATCGACATACAGCTAAATAATTGGGATTAGTTTACGGCCAATATCATCCCAATACCCGTGTGGGGTTTCAAATCAACAAACACATATTTTTATCTGTGCAGTTGGTCAATGTGTAAAATTTATCGTCCCAATCAATATTAGTTAAATCGGTGTACATAAACAAATCGTTCGATTTGTAAATGAATATTTATTTTATGTCAACACATGAATATATATTTTATTTCAACACATGAATAAATTTTTTATTCAACACATGAATATATATATTATTTCAACACATGAATATATATTTTATTTCATTCCACATCACACTATCAAATTTCACTACACAGAAATCAAACAAACAAGTCATCCATGGTCTGTGGACGACGGGTGTCAAGTGCTGCTAAGCACCGTCTGCATCCTAGTATATATTTCAAACTAGAAATAGAAATAAAAGTGAGGAGTTCTCACCTTGGGGTTCCACTCCGCCAGTTTTATTCCTGAACGGTTTGAATTTCGTTCTGCTTCCACTCAGTTCCATCGCAATTTGTTTCACATGATGTTTATATTAAAAATCACATTTTTACTTCGATGCTATTTATAAATAAACATCCTATTTTTATTTCTATACTATTTGCATAAAAATCTCGTTTTTTTACAATTTCAAAAATCGTGTCTTTAATTTTTCAAAATCAAGTCTTTCATATTTTCAAATCAAGGGTATTTTATATTTTCATAACCAAGTCTTTCATATTTCTCAAAATCAAGTCTTTATATTTTTTTCAAAATCAAGTCTTTATATTTTTCAAAATCAAGTCTTTTATATTTTTCAATACCAAGTCTTTATATTTTTCAAAATCAAGTCTTTATATTTTTCAACAACATTGCTATTTTATATCTTCAAAAACATTACTATTTTTCTATTTCTATTTTCTAAAACAATCATATTTTACATTTTTAAAACAATGATTATATATGTTTTTAAAACAAACTGATTTTATTTCTCTAAACAACTGATTTTAAAAAATGAAAGTTTATATAATAAAACTATTTTAAACAATGTAGATTTATATAATAAAAACTGTTTTAAACAATGCAGATTTATTTAATAAAAACTGTGCTGATTTCCTTTTAAAACTTAATTACATGGTTAAAAGAATACCCTGCGTCTTCTTCAGTAACCCGCTTGCTTCAGGACCACGACCGGAAAACCTCAACGCCGCCTGCCCCCATGATGACCGGATCGAGATCGGAGCTCGCCCCCTGACGCGCCATGGCGCGTCCTTTCACCTGCCGGATGGTGGGCCAGCTCGATGGCCTCCAAGCACTGGGATTCCGCCTCCAATAGCGTGACTTTGGCTCGAAAATTCGAGCAACATCCACCGATATACGTCATCAGACTGGTATCAAATTAGAGATCCAACTTGGCGCTACGATTTTTGTTTTCAAAGTTTTGCTAATTCGAAGTAATTTGTGAATGAATGGAGGAAGAAAATCAGAGGAGGGCTGTCGTTCGTGGAAGGAGATGGAGGCGCAAGTTTGACTGGGTAAATGGTTGACCTTCGGTTTGACCATGTATTTATAGAAATATTTTATTTTTTATTTATTCTAAAAATAATAGTTTATTGATACGAACTCCAATTCGAACCCAATGACTGTCACCGCTAGTTGAATACCCCCATTTCGAACACAATGAGATATGTCTGGTAAGCTAATACGACTGTTACGATCAGTTTCCGTTCAAATTAAAATATAAATCAATGTATATTGAATTTGAACGCTTATTTCAATTTACCGAGGTCGCATATTAACTCTAAAAATTCCTGAAAAATATTTTCTAGCTTCGTATTGACGATACGGTCCTAACAAAACTAATTTCGTCAAATTCTTAGAACGTTTGAAAAATGGCCAATTTCCAATCGATTAAAATCAATTGAAACTGATCAAAACACGTTTTCGTTCACCATGCTCACATATTGATTCAGAAAAAAATGAATTTCGGAATCTAGCAATAATTTGAAATCCTGGATCCAACAAAAGTGGTTTCGTCGAAAACCGAGGTCGTTTGCAAAATTTCCATTTTTAAGTGCCAGAATTCCATAGCGACTAGTCTGAATTTTCATCTGGGCATGACTTTTTATCCCCGCTATGAAAAATCAATTTTTCGGATTCGTTGGAAAGATATTCTCAGTTAGATTCTATTGTTTTTGGTTTCGCCAAAATCCGGTTTATTTTGAATCCTGTACATTCATTTAAACTTTGAAATTGAATTTTCAAACTACCGTGCCATTTTCATTTCCTTTTATAATTTAAAATATTTATATTCTAACGACGATTCAAATAGATATACATTTTCTATTTCTATTCAAAATAAATTTCTCATTGTTATTATTTAAAATAATTCATTTTAAATATTCAAAATTCGCTGAACTTGCCAAAATAATTTTTTTAAATTGGCTCGGATTTCCGGGTTATTACAGAACTTCTCGTTCTTCTTCTCGTTAGTATCGATAAGAGATAATCCATATTTCGATAAAGTATCAAATTCAGCAATATATTCCGAGATTGCCCTACCATTCCGCTTAAGCTCCAAAAACTTCCTAAACAATTCTGATTTCTGAGCAGCTGGAATAAACCTGTCACTGAAGCGAGTCTTAAACTGATTCCAAGTAATTTGATCCTCGGGAATAGCTGCTTTAATGGCACTCCACCAATTCATAGCCCGTCCGTGAAGCTAACGCGATGCTAACTTTCTCTTCATTGCATGATCAATCCCCAAATCCTCGAAGATGCGCTCATAACTATCAAGCCAATACTAAGCCTCCATAGCCGATTCCATTCCGTGGAACGGTTTCCCGCCAAGACTGGTATAATCCTTGCTAAGCTTGGCAAAGTCGGCTCTAGGAGCCTGCACTACTGCACCACCACCATTAGCGGCATTAGGAACTGCTCCCTGAGCATCCCTAAGCATCTCTCGCATAAAGGCAGTAAACATCGCCCTTATATCAGGGACATTCTCATTTTTGGCCCTTGAATCCGTACTCCTCGTATTTCGGATCAGCGTCCAATCTGTAAAGAGAAAACGATTAACCATCTTCTTAGTGGTGTCCGTGCAGTGCGACTTCATCCTTAGATATACTAATAGTAAATATATCTTTTGAAAACCAAAATATCACAAATATGCACTCTTAGATACATATACTATCTCTCCTTGATGTCTTCCTCTAGGTTAAACTACGCAACCTAGGCTCTGATACCAAGTGTGACGACCGCCCCGCACAATCAGACATTTCCCCGAAATGCGCTGTGTCAATGTCCGACTAGCACGGGACGATCGCCAAAAGAGGTTTGAAACAATGAGTCACCAAGAACCTTTAGTATATCTCACTGCACATGAAATAAAATATAATAATAACATAACTTGATATAAAAATGCGAGACAGTGCATAAGCTGAAAACTAAACCATATCCATCAGAGTAGCGGAATCCAAAATACAACTTATGATCCAAACCATTATTACAACTTCAAAATACTGTCTTTAAAAAGGAAATGAAAGAGGTACACCACTAATGCCCAAAGCAGTGACCAACAATAACACAGGGAGAATATATGTATATAGTACGTGGAAGCCTCCTGCTCATCTCCGGACAGCTACTCGTACATAACCACCTAAATTTTCTCTAGTCTGCCTGTTTAGGATCACCCAGAGTAATAAGAAGAGTCATTAAACTCTAGTATGAGCGATAACAAATCTATACCGCTAAATAGAGCAATAACAGGTATAAGAAATCATACCTGACCTGGACCTGCAACCAAAGAGTTAGCACAACAAGATGTACAATACTATATGGTAACACTAACATATAGTGTAAAAATGGGAGTGTGTGTGTAATGGTAATAGCAAACATCAAACATAGCATACGATATCCACCGCTTTAATCACCAGTTCCATTGGTGCCAAGACGGAGTCCAACTCCGTATAACAATCGCTACGATCACTTTACCCTTTGGGGCCCTGACGGAGTCCCACTCCATACAACCTCTAACCCCACTGCACTGGTCCATAGTCAATAACCCTATCGGGCCAACCAGTCCACATAGCCCTGGTCCTGGTTTGTCTACATACCCCCTCTCTTAATGGCGAACCAAAGATATGTCGATAACCCATTTGCACAAGTCTCGCGGCAAAGCCCAACTCTAGAAGTTAACTCATTGGTTCCTATCTGGATCCTGAGTCATAACTTCTCATTGGGACTTCCTTTGCATCTCGTTTTTTGGTCGGATTGGCGTTGTCCTTCAGAAGAGTTTACGATCATCATCGCATGGTAGAAGTTCGAAACCGGTTCGATTCAGAGCCATTATCTTGGTTCGGGTCATGGTCCTCCACCGGGCCGGGTCGGTTCATGGTACGTCCATAGGGTCGGCTCGATTCGTGGCACCTCCACCGAGACGGGTCGGTTCGGTTCGTGGTACTCCACCGGGTCGGTTTGTGGTTGCTCCACCGGGGTCGGGTCGGGTTGCACCATCTGGGTCGGGTCGTGCTCACTGGTCACGACTCGAACCCACGAGCTGGGCTCACTTACCCCTAGTCATGAGACGCACCTCTGAGCAATTTTCCAATAAGCTAATTTCGCCACTCGACGGCATTTTCAATCATTCTAACTTTCCTATACAATCATAAAACATCACAAACAACAGTAACAACATATAGGTTTAATTAAAAAGATCAAAACATAAAGCATATAGGTTATTTTAGATCAAACATACCCAAAATCAATGATTTTCCCTTTAACCATGTTTAACCATATCTAACTATAGGATTAGCAAATTTAATCCAAATTATCCCTATTTACACGGACGACATAAAATAATATTTTAGAATTTTCACATATTTTTCCAGAATTTTTAGATGTATAATTTCGCTAATTATCACTAATGACTCCTAATTAGTGAATAAATATGCTAATCACTCACCTTAGCCACAAATAAATTATAGATATGAAACTTTAACAGATTTGGCTCTGATTCCTATGTAGTGCAGTAGCTCTACCTCGAATTTGGTGCTAATCCGCCTTGATTTGATGTAAAATTGATTAATTTGGGGTTAGAAAGTGATTAGATAGAGATTTAGAAGATGGAGGCCATTACTAGGGTTCAAGGAATGTTTGTGGCGGCTTGAAAAGTGAAAGGGAATGTTTCTCCAAACCCTTTCAGCCCTCCCATAACCCTAATCCCGAAATGGGTTATGGGCCTGCATGTTAATTACCCTATTAAGCCCAATTAGGCTATTTTTCCATCTTCAAATTTAATTACCCTATTAAGCCCAATTAGGCTGTTTTTCCATCTTCTAATTTTATATTAGCCATATCTCCTAAACGGTAAGGCCGTTTGATTAATGTTACCACTCTACAGAATGGGAAACCATCATATGAATCTAATGGAAGTGGTTTCAGGTCCAAACTCCTTATCAATCAAAAATTATATCCGAAACAATAGTCGCTAGGAGCAAAACGGTCAATTAAAATTCGGTAAAAATCTTGAATGTGGGAAATACCCCTAATAGTCATTTCCCAAAGTTACACGACCATATGACTTTGTATGAAAATGAAATAAATATTATATGATCCTCTGATACGTAGAATGCGGGTCGTTACACTCCCCCTTCCCCCTCCCGTAAGAAATTTCGCCCCTATATGAATGTACTTGTACTTTACAAATTAACAAATCCATCCCTAGTCTTCACCACAACAGCCTATGTTATGTCCTAGATGTACACAGCAGGGTGAAAACGAGTAAGGTAGCCTATACTTTAATGGAAAGGAGGATTTCAAGTTGACTATACAAATATGATTTGAAATAACATGTACTTGGCTTCTTTTCTACCTTTTCTATTTGCAAGCCTAGGTCTAGGCTATCTAAATATTTGCAATAGCACTACTCTCGTATGAACGTGAATTCATGCCCTTGCATATACTTATATATGAAGTAAAAATTAAATTTTACTTCAAGTATACTTTATTTTATATTTACATGAATTTAAAAGCAAGTTTCAAATGCAAATAAAAATTGTTAAAACAACAAACAAGTATGTATACACACACATGATTTTTAGAATAATAATTATTCTATTTTGAATGAGTTTGATTTTACTAGCATTATTGAATTTATACTGAAAATCTTTGCATTGAATAAATATCTTCTTATATTCAGCAATCCAATATTTGCTTATGTTTTCTTCCATATGAAGTTATCTTGTATTATATAAACAATTTCTTATCCTTACTTTCAAGAAAAAGCACATATGAAATATTCCACTTTCCCTTCTATTTTTACTTGGATAATCTTATATTCAAATGAGATGAACTAATTAAAATTACAACAAAATTTTAAGACATCAATTACTTGTTATATATATAAATATTCATTGGTTAAGGAATTTTAAAATAATCAACATATATTTAATTTAAACTTAACTCTTACACTCTCCAGATATATAATTCTAATTTTGTTTGAATTAAATCAAATTATCAGTATAATCTACACATTATAGATTTTAAAATTGGTCCAAAACTTGGGTCGTTACAATCTAACCCCTCAAAAGAATTTCGTCCTCAAAACTAAAGAGTAACTAGGAGATCCTAGTTATATTCAAAATTATAGACTTATGTCAATACATACATGGGTCATCCCCTAACAATAACATTTTTATCCAAAACACATCGGTTATCTACCAAAATATTTTACTGCAATCAAAACATTCAATACATCAGCAATTTACTATCAACCATAGTTATATATATATATATATATATTAAAATTAGGAATATCTGTTATTACAGTTGGAAACATTTCCATTTCACATTCACGCATTACCATTCTTCATCAGTTCCTGACCGTAAATTGGAAAGAGAATAATTCTCTAAGTTTCAACCCTGAAGACCAAAATCAACATCAGATCAACACTTAGAAAATCCTTTAACTTAACCAATCTCCAGTCTAGGTTCTAATCAACCCATATTTACCCCATTTTTAATTCAAATATCCTTGATTACATTCCAAATCTTATCTTCCTTATTAATTTGAGTCAAACTTGCTCAGCCATATTTATCTCCTACAAATCCTCTTTTTGAACTCCACTCCAATTTAATTCCATTTAATTTAACTTTACTAGGTCAATCCTATTTCAGTTGAATTTTCCAATTCCAGAATCCTAACTCTTGGTTTTATTTCAAAATAGTTCGAAATCACATAATTCCACTTCATTGCAAATTCAAACCCTCTGATTTTTTCCGAAAACATTTTGTTTTTATCATATACTTCTCCAGTTTGTCTTATTTGTATATTTCATCCTTTATAAAAATTCAATTTGGTTAACTATGTAACCATTTCAAATTTATAATCTTATTGGATTATAATAATAACAATCGAAACATCGATATATAATAATAAATAATAATAATTTTAGAAAATTTTATACCAAAATATAATTTTGAGAAAGATTATTTCATTTACCCATCTTTTAAAATAATACCATGTCGAATTACTCTATTCAAGAGTTTGGAAACACCTATCGATACAGTTTCAGCTACCGAATCGACCAGAATTCATAAACCACCCAACAAACAAACCAACATAATATAAAATAGTTTTTTATATCAATTGACAAATATGCGATCATATATATATATACATATATATATACATACGCGCACACACACACACATATATATACACACACATGCTCAAACACATTCTAGGGCATTACAGACCCCATCTCTATCGAGTTACACCACAGAACCAAGGTTATTACTAAACCATTTCTCTGATACAACTTGTAACGGGCCGAAAATTCCCGATCCTAGTCATCGACACAAATACATATCAAGTATCTCATATCGACTAATCAAGCATAAGAAATTAGCTAGTCATTAATAGAAAGAAGTTAGAGGGTGAGGAATAGAAAGAAATGAATTTAGAATAGAAGAAAAAGAAGAACATAAAACAACAGAATCAAAGTATCACGAATCTCACAGCGGAACTAAATAAAATATATTATATAACATCTTGAAATACAAAACTGTATTAATACTTACATCATTACAGTACAACATATATACATTACAGCAGAATAAACTCTATATATCTAACATTGAAGCTTCCTGCTCCAAGATCTTTCAAGTGAATCTGTAAAATCCTAAAACCACTTGACTGCACGTACAAATTTCGACACACAAGAGTTTAGGAAAACTATAGAAAAATAAACTTTGGGTCAGCCATAGGACTAGTGTGAGTAAACGATTTTAAAATAGCTTGGTTTAATGTTCAAAAATCCTTTGAAATAAAAGATAATCGTAAGTTCGACCCACACATAAATACGGATGGTTTTTACCTTATGATAACCCCAAATATTTCTTGTATCAAAACTATTCTAATATTATGATAGTGACTAAATCAAATAAATAGCAATCTAGAAGAATGCTTGCATCTCACGCTCTACATACATACTATACCACCAAAACTGTGGGTGCTTATTAGTTAATGGATTCTGATTATGACAAGGTATGTAACCACCTTCTGATAGTGTATCTCTAGAAGGGAATACACTGGGTTCAACAAGAACACCTTGCAACCTGGCCCACATGACTGACCACTCATTTCACTCGAGTGTATCAAATATATATCACCAACGGGTTGCGATCAGCAACCCGAAAAGGGACAACATCGAATAGATTAAAGAAGGAAATGAAATTTCTCTAGATAGGTGATTATACAACCTACTTGGGAGCGACCCACTTAACCATGCTACCTACTTGAATTTTGTGATTTCTCGGTTGATGAGGCTTGAGGTTAGAATTTACCTTTAGAATATCTATCTACCATTCACTTGGAATGTCACAATGTCAGATCCATCAAATCACTAATTGAATTCCACAAATAACTATGAGTGTAAAAGAAGTGCCCTTCTTTGCCACCAACTCGGGTATATTTGTAAAAGAAAACATACGTGGTTTTCAGGAAATACTCTAACAGGCATTTGTCCATGCAACTCATCTAGGAACAGGATGAACCGAAGGTACTTTCCTACTGCATCCAATATTGGAATCACCCAATTTATCAGTAGCGAATTTCCTTGCAAATCCGAAGATTTCAATCATGGTAGAATCACAAGTTATAATAACTCTGGAGGCCTCCAGAGAATGTAACAAGTAATTCTTTTCGTTCATGAAGATCTATGGTTTTCAAATTCATTTATATAAGTATCATGCACGTTAATTTATGTAAATTTGATTCAAAGTGGTTTTGGGTCTAGTTCCCATCCTGGTCTCTTTGAACTAACGCGTAAGGAATATTTATTTGATAGTCAGTGTTTTTAACTTATCAAATTTAAACGGTGTAGATGAGTAAATCTATTTTTACAAATTATTTAATATCATACAAAATTTTCATAACATGCTCATTTATTCATTTAACTTATATAGGTCTCAATTCTAATTTCAGAACAGTTAATGGCACAAAGGGATTAAAATCAAGTAAAACATGTAAACGTTCTATTTGAATCAATTTAGATTCGATTGATCACTTCATATCATAACATAATTATTTGTCACAACATTAACAATCAATAATGATTTAACTTTTAATTTCAAACTAAATAACAGTTTGAAATATACGATCTAGGGTAACAATGTGAAGATCTCCAGTCTTCAACCACCGTCTTCTTCGACTTTTAGTCATCATATCAGTTATTCAAAATGGGACAAACCGGTCATTTCGAATAACTCGCGATCTTATACTCGAGTGATATAAAAACACATCATATGCCACATTCCAATTAAGAATATTCTTTTATTCAAATATTCTTTTCACAAATTAAACAAAATTAAGGTTTATCAAACTAGTCGGGATTATCAAGCCTTACGGAATTAATCATTTATTTTATTTTTCCAATCCCAACCTATTCATCCCATGGAGCAAAACTGGTAGTGCTCCTTATCTAACACCCATTGTGTTATAGGTAAATTTAGTTACCATTTAACATTTCAAATCTAATTAAAGATTTAACTATTGCATGAAGTAAATCTAGTGATACTCCATTCTCGAACATTTCTTGAATTTGGTAAATTTAATTACCTTATTCACATTTCAGTCTAATTAAAGATTCATTAAAACTCCATAAAGTTTTAATCTCCAAAAATCATTATTTAATGATTATTCAATCTTTTAGGAAACTAATCCTGTCTTTAGCTGGGTTAAAGAACCAATGTCACTTAGAAATAAAGTTCACGATAAACCCAAATCATCTTCCATTAAAATGGAACTTCCACGGAAATCATAACAGTATATAATCGATATAAATTTCCGTATCAAACTAATACTATAAGTGGAATTGCGACAAGGCCCTTTTAAATTCCATAAATAGTAACATTCTTCCCTTACAGAAGTTCATCTCGATTATTAAATTGAATTCTATTCAATTCCAATTTAATATATTAAATTGGAAAACTTTACTTTGGAAAATTCCATTAATCTTAATAAAAAGATTATCAATTCCAAATCATAACTTCCCTGTTAATTGGGTTACAAAACAAATGTTATTTAAAACATTGGTCACGATAAACCCAAAATCAACTTTCAATTCAATTCGAATTAAATTAATTAATTGGTAAACTTCTCTAAATCTTAATTAAAAGAGTTATTCTACTCTCAACTGGGTTTAAGAATAGTGTTATTGAAGATACCACTCACGACAAACCCAAAATCCATTTTGATATTAAATACAAGGCTCTGGATAGAAATCATATCGGCTTATATTCAACATCATATCTGAAACCAACAAATATCGTATTGGAAATAACGATATTTATATCTTCCAAATATCTCAATAATATCTGTATAATCATGGAATCCAATATCGAACCATTCCGAAGATTATTTCCATTCCAATCCATATGTTGGAAGATTTTGGTTATATTAAATCCATTTCAATTCTTTTTCAGTTCTTTATTTTAGTTGATAAACAACTTATTCAAATAAAAATATATTTTACCTTTACAGACATGGAATATTTCATCCAAATTCTTTCCAAATCATTTATGATGATTTTACGTAATTTATTCAGATTTTTAATAATTTTAATAAAGCCCTTACGGTGGGTTTCCAATATCGGCCACCAAACTGCATCCATAACACATTTTCCAAAACTAATTTGGACATATCATAAAATCTAATTATTAGATTTCAAATCTCTTATTATCATTTGAAAGTTCTTTTCGATACAAACCCATTGCTTTCCAATTTTAGGAGAATCCGACGGTCGAATCTCCCGTTATGTCAATTTGAAGTTAATGGTTGAAATTCACGGACGGTCTCCATGCGGCGCGTTCTATTCAGGCCATTTAGATATATAATATATTTCATTGATTTCCTTTTAAAACATATTTTTTAAATCGTTTATAAATTCATTCTAAAACGATTTCAACTTCCTTTCCAATTTTAAATCAAAATTGAACATTCCATATCATTATAATATTAAAAGGATAATATTTTCAAAATATTAGATTTTGAAATCAAATCTTTTCGATATTCATTATAAAATGAATAAAATCGACTAGAAAATTCCGTTCGAGTTAAAATGGCGTAAATCTACTTAACTCGGCTTCACATATTTCAGTATTTTCATGTCCATCCAAAATCTGATATCAAAATCATATTTTGATTCTTCATAGAATATTATTTTAAAATGTTCATTATTTCTGAGTTAGAATCAGACTCAATCAATTACTAAATAATTTTATTTATATGGATTCCATACATCCCGTGTATTAAAAAATAGTGATAAACAACTATTAAACATTCAATTCACATCCAGAGTGCTATTTAGAACTGTATAAGCATTTAGTAATAAAATTACGCTTATCACAGTATGTCAATCCATCGGTTGACATACGATTAAATCCAAGGAAGATGTGAATTAATTATCATCCCAAGACCCATATGGGGTTTTCAACCATCAACAAATAATTCGGTGATATGTAATATTATCGTCCCATTACCGGTGTGGGGTTTACATCACAGTCCATGTGAATATAATTCTATTTTCACAGTTTAATAATGATAACATTAAAACTATAAACAACCATCAACCACCAAACAAATATTGCAATCACAGGCAATAAATACATATTCAGTCACAAATATAATAACTGTAAAATAATTTAAGTGAGAAAGTTCTCACTTTGGTTTCCACTCCGTCAGTATTTAATTAACGATTTTAGTACCATTTAGGTTTAAATTCACCTCAAATTCTAATGTTCTCCATTTCCATTCTGGTCAGTTCCACAGTGTAGTATTTTTCATCACGATTCCAATGCTTCTAAAATCGTCCAGTTTCGTTTCTCTTTGAACAAGTTACGGTCTTTTAAACCCTAAATAATCTTATAAGTGATTAACTAATAATTAATAAATTTAATTATCATTATTTTCCCCTAATTATCTCTAAATACATAACTATTCACCATCTTCTTCAATACCCAGGTCACGAAAAATACTCTACCGTGCTCCTTGATTTCCCATGCCTCCACAAGCCCTGGCTGGCCGATCTGAATGTGCCACGCGTAGTGCCGGGGCTCCACCACCCCATGCCAAGAAGACGGGCGAACTCACACCCACATGGCGCGTTGAAATCGTGGCCCAACTATTGGCTTATGAGCTCGAAATACAAGCCAATCTCTCCATGAAATATCATCTCTACCATATGAATTGATAGTACATGAAAATCTCAACCATATTTGTGTAGAAATTATGAGCAAATTCGAAATTATTTTTGAGAGATTAAGGAAGCAAAATAAGACAATATCGGCCATTAAAAGTATAGAGGGTGACAACGCGGATTTCTGGGTAAGAGAATTAGTGTTTGTGTGAGAAATGAATACATACATATACAAACTATATTTTTAATATTTTTTAGTTCGAATAATACTTGTTTATCGATCCGAACTCCAAATATAACCCAACGACTATCATTCCTAACTAGATACCCCCATTCCGAATACAATGGGATATGTTTCATAAGCTAATTCAACTGTTTCAGTCAGTTTTTCTCAAAATTAAAACATAAATTAATATAATGTTTAATATTGAATTCCAACATACATTTTAATTTACCGGTGCCATATATTGACTCCAAAAATTATAAAATTTGAAATCTACCTATATTTTGGCGATACAATCATACAAAAAATTAATTTTGTCGAATTTGGAGGTCATTTGAAAATGGCCTTTTAACTGGTTTATTAAATTCAAACTGAAATTGAAAACTCGTTTAAATTTACTACGCTTACATACTAATTCCAAATGGCTTGAAATTTTAAACCTAACAATAATTTGACATTCCAAATCTAACAAAAGTGTTTTCATCGAAAATGGAGATCGTTTGCAAAATGGCTATTTTTAAGGGCAATATATAATATTAATATATATATATATATATATATATATATATATATATAAATTCTATGCGACTATTTTAAATTTTAAACTGGACATAAATTATAATTTATAAATGAAATCTATAATTTTCACATTTGTTAGAAAGATATTATTAAACAGATCCTAACGTTTTTTATTTTGTCAAATTCTGATTTATATTGAATTCAATACATTCAGTTGAAATTAAAAATCAAATTTTCAAACTACCCCGCCATTTTGAGTTCGTTTTAGTAAAATTTTAAATTTATATGTTCTTAATTCATTTTAAAATAAATTTCAAGTCATTATTTATTAAAATAAATTATTTTAACATTAAAAATCCATTAAATCAATTAAAAATAAAATTTTAAATTGGTTTCAGAAATATGGGTTGTTACAATCTCCCCCACTTAAAACTTTTTCATCCTCGAAAAAGAACAGAGATGAAAGTTGTTTAACTAATCAACTCAACTTTCATTCTAGCTTCAGTTCTTCAACGTTTTAGTTTCTAAGAACTTTCAAATTTCTCTGAAATTTGGCTAACACCCTAAATTTCTGAAAATTTTCGCCGTAACCTCCTTTGTATGGAGAGGGTCTTAAAAATTAATTGGACCGTATTAGGCGCCCAATAAATCAATAAATTTCATACAAATCAAATGTGCACACCTATAATAATTTATAAGCCCTGCTCCTCCCTCATACCTACGTCCGGTAATAAAAACAAGAGAGAAGTGTTGTGTGTATTTTTTTTCATCTCAAGACCTGTGTAGGGTTTGTTATTAAATCCTGCAATTTACCGTTATAGATTATTAACTCCATAATCAGTCCTCAGTTCAACCTCTAATTCAGTCCTCGCCATACAAGCACCTTGCTTGTATGGTAATCCAAACATCATCATATAAGTGCCAAATGCTTGTACAGAATATGATATGATATGCTGTCTTCAGTAGTGTGTTATGCGGTGTGATCCATAATTTATTTGTTGGTATCCTATGTCATATGTCTTATTTCGCACAGAACAACCATCACAACGCATCCAAATCACTCACAATAGTTTATAATAAATAAAATTGCGCAACCAACTCATTAAGGTGGACCTGTTTGTTGGGCACGCAAATTAATTCTCTACTCAACAGTTAATCCATAACCTGCTCATCATATATATGTATATCCATGCATATAAATCTAGCTAGAACTAATTTTCAATTTAGTTTAAAATTATATTTGATTTGGCTTAAATTAACTTTCATTCTTATATTGGTTTTTTTTGTTAGTTAAACTAATAATCACACGTCATAACCAGCAATCAATTAATTGATTAGCTTTTCAAATATATTTAAGTTTTATATATTTAAAATCATATTTTTAGTGTCAAATTACAAACAATAAACTCTAACAAAGCTTTGTTTCTCTTACCAATCAATTGGAAATGTATAGATATCCCACTTTCGAAACCCGAACATAGATACTGATGATAATCAATTAATCATCTGAATCATCCCCGGGCGACTAGACTGTGATTCTATATCTACCCAGTGTATTTGAGACTTCAAATATACGTTCATGACACGTATATGCAAAATCTTCCTGTACTCGATAGTCCAAAATCAAAATAAAATAATTAATTCTTTATAATAAGGTATAATTTTCAAAACTAAATTCAATTTTGTAAATAATACTGAATTACTAACCCTATCTCTAATAAATCATTATTATAGGATATTACTAATCCTATCTCTGATCAATTCTTTCGTTTGGTTCTAATGTGTCTTTGTAACGACTCGCAAATTTAACGTTTTAAATTAATAATTAATCGAGATTTAATTTAGAAATTTGATTTGCTGATTAAATATTAGCGTAAATCTGAGCAATAATTTCAATCTACTTCGTTTAGTTAATCGATACTGACTGAAATTATATTTAGTAACATTTACAGATAATAATAATTAGTTGAATTTGAATAGGTAATTGAATCGTATTATCAAAACAGTGTTTTACAATGAAAATATCGCTTTTGCAAACAATATCAAAATCAGGCAAAACTAATTTCATCAAATCCAGGATCGTAAATTATTATGCAATGTCGACTATCATATCGATAAGATCGTATATGTAACCGTGCGAGTTTGAAAATCAAATATATATATATATATATATATATGTATATATATATATATATATATTGGTAAATCAAACATAGCATAAATTAAAAGACTAGGTTTGAGAGAAAAAACAACAGGTGTTGGAAATAGAACACACGCTTCATTTCTATTCTTTTAAAACAGGAACTAAAAACGATGTCCACTTTCACCTTTTCATCTTTTATCTTTCCAAAAGCCAGATGTTCAAATAGAAAGAAAGAAAAATCCCAAATATAAAACATGCCTTTATGTGAAATAAGGAAAACAAACACGTATCAAACAATGATACACGTGTCCTTAATCCTTTCTCTGTTATTTCTTTTAAACTCCTTATCTTGGTCCACTTGTCCTCTTTCATTTTCTAAAATTCAGCTCCAAAAAAAGAAAAAAGAAAGAAATAAAATCGAAACAACATTAATCAGGAAATCGCTCCTCCTCTTGCTTCGCTCCCGTTGCCAAGCCGAAAGCCTATGCTTGCCAAACTCGTTCCCTTCCGCCTTGTCAGACACCACTACGCACCACCTTAAATCGCGCAATAGGATGTTTTTCCCCTTTACCTTGCTAATCGCAATTACTGAAAGGAAAATCTTTGTGTTCATTTGTTTTGGTAGCTCAGTGATGATTTTGTGATGCTCGATTTTTAGTAGTCCATTAGTGTTTCGATCCCTAGGCATGTCAAGCAGCAATATTCAATTTGGGTTTGGCTTTTTACATCAAGAAATTCCTTGCTAAATGAGGTGATGGAGTCGGTGATTGAAGACACCCTATGCTGTGATGGAGGGACAGGGTGTTGAGACGACCCGAAATTCCGTTCAGACGGAAACAAGGGTTATCTTTGGAATATAACACATAAACAGATAATAGCAGAACAAAATTAAATAAATACACCGGATAATGAACAATAAAATATACTGGATAAAAGTAATCATCAGAGTTACACAGTATACAGGATCTTACTTAGTACAAATACAGTTCAGCTATACATAAATGTCTACAGCGGAAATAAACAAAATATGTACAATAGGAGCTGAACAGCATAAAAAGAGATAAATGATAGAATCCATCTTCAGCTCCAGCTATCCAGAAAAAGAACCAGCTAAACCTGAATACAAGGCTGCCCATGTAGAAAAAAAGGGGCACCCGAGTTTGAAAGTGAAACAAACTACGAGTCAGTCATGGGGCTGTTATGAGAAATCTATTCAACACATATATAATATGGCTAATCACTGGACCACGCCACTTTCGTGGAACGGGTTTACTCCATTGGATTGCCAGTGCTTTAAAACAAATCTTTCTTTTAAACATCGCTATGCTTTTTATAAAAATGAAGTCGTTATAAGACTCAGTTCCCATCACACAATGCAACGCAAACCGGAGGATAGAGTTTTTACCTTATAACGGCCAAAATATGCTTGATACGAATAAAACAAAGGCATTTGATATTATTGCTAGTGTTTATATGTTTGAAAACAATTTCAAATCATAACTATCAATCATAGACGGCATGGGTACCATATATCATGTCGCCATATATATATATACAATCAAAACCGCACGATGTCGTATTTGGAAATTGGATTTCCGTCATGAACCAAGGCAAAAGATAGTCCTTATCGAATTCGAGACTGCCTAGCCCGAGCCTCAGGGTCAGAGCGCATCGAACCTTGGATCGTCAGTATCGGTCCACCGATGTGGATTAAAATGCCTGAACACTGCGTTTCCCCGCCCTTTGGGGCGTAAATGAGCCAACGAATGACTCCATCGGACCCGGATCGTCCGATCAAACCGAGGCGCCTCGCAACAGCAACAACCACATAGGTGAAAAGTATATAAATGTCAGGGCTGGTATGTCACTGACACCACCCTAGCTAGGAAGAAACGCAGGCCCTCCCTGATGTCCTCTCCCGTTTCTGGTTCATACCGGGATGTGAGGCTCGCGATTTTACGTTATACACAAAGCTACGCCACACGGGCGGTGCTTTGATCATCACCACAAGACTTTGCTTTTCAACAGAAGCCCTGATCACTGCATCTTAGCATGCCACACAGGCAATTCATGCCATGCGGCTGATGTCCATCGATATACAACCTCTGAGCTCGTGCGTCTCAGAGAAGGGCGTTAACAAAAGAATAAATTCTCCGCCGCCAAACAGATGTATATTTAATAGAGATCAATCAACACAGAATAAAATCCAATGTCAGACACACGGTCCATTTACAAGTCCGTTCTGGGTCTGAACGAAACCGGAGGCACTAAATACCTCGCCAACCCTTCGATCACCACGTACGTCTGGACGATCACCACTCATTATCCATATTTCGGGATGCCTCCCTATCAGGACCTCGGTTACCATCCAAACGAGGTGAAGATCTCCGGTCTTCGACCACCGTCTTCATCTTCGAATTTCAATCGTCGGTCAATTATTCGAAATGAGAATTAACTCGGCCTTTTCAAATAATTCACGTATATTTAGAATTTCAAATCAATTTATTTCAATGGTAAATTATTCGACAACACCAATATTGTTTTTTTTAATGTAATTTTCACACCAAACACATTCAACCATCAAATACAACATAAATCGAGCAAATTCAGTTTATTTCCACTCCATATTGTTTATGATACTTTATAATGATTTATGGCTATTTTTATTTATTTTAAAATTGCCCATTTATTCAAAACGACGCTTCGGGCCATAACGCGGCCGTGGCGCTGTTTTCCTTCAGATTTGATTTACACATGTCTAAAAATCTAACCGTTGGATCTTAACAAAATTTACATCATTAGAAAGGTCTTTTCGAAACGAATCCAACGGTTCCAGTTTCGGGAAAATCCGACGGTCGGATCTCCCGGTACAATCGTTTGAATTTTCGATTTCAAAATACGAACTGCAGCATCGTTATTCGATTAAATATATAATTTTATTTATATATATATAAATATAATCGCTTCTGGCGCTGTTTTTCATCAGATTTGAATTAAACATTCCAGACAATCCAACCGTTGGATTTTTACAAGGTTGGTGCCGTTGGGAAGATATTTCCAAGGCGAACCCGACTGTTGAGGTTTCGGGAAAATCCAATGGTCGGATTTCCCGCACTAGTTGTTTGAAATCACGGTTTCAAAATACGAACTGCACGGCCTCGTTTCGTTTTAATTTTATTTATATTTATATATTTATATAAATATAGTTCATTCAACAATTTCAATATCGTTTTCACTTCAAATATTTCACTACGATCCGACCGTCGGATTTTTACAAGGTTGGTGCCGTTGGGAAGATATTTCCAAGGCGAACCCGACTGTTGAGGTTTCGGGAAAATCCAATGGTCGGATTTCCCGCACTAGTTGTTTGAAATCACGGTTTCAAAATACGAACTGCACGGCCTCGTTTCGTTTTAATTTTATTTATATTTATATATTTATATAAATATAGTTCATTCAACAATTTCAATATCGTTTTCACTTCAAATATTTCACTAACGCCTTAAAATTTTGGAAAATTTCGCCACAACCTCCCCTGCACCGGGAGCATCGGGAAATCGCAAATAGCTTTCCCGGTCCTTCTAATCTCAAAAAGAAAAAGAAAAAGCCAAGCGGCTAGCCAACAGGCTCATAAAATCATCACCCAAACAAAACAGTAAATGTGTACCTATTTGTCGGGCACAAAATTTTATTCCTCTTCTCTAGCCCCTTTGCTATAACCTGTTCAATGAATATGCATGTACATATATATAGTTCTTATCATTTATCATTTTCTATTCAACTTCATATTTGATTTCTATTTGGTTTAAAAACACCATTCATTCTAAGGTTACATACATAGGTACAAATCATTTCATTAGCTAATTAATGAATTTTCAACTCATATATGTTTATTTGAACAAGTGGCTATTTTTAACACTTCACATTTCAACGATTCATGCATACAATAAAAAATGTGATTTTTATTGTAAAACAACTCATTTCAAAACACTATTATTTTATATATTTCATATTGGTGATAAAAATAGGATTTTTCCTATAAAACAATTTCTTTCAAAACGAGATTATTTTACACAGTTCATATAGTCGATAAAAGGTGATTTTTATTATCAAACAATTTATTTCAAAATATGAATACCATTCAACACATGAATTTCTAATCAACGAATGAATATCGATTTAACACATGAAGGTTTTCTATAGTTTCTATATATAGATAAAAATGTGATTTTTATATTTAAAACGCGAATACCATTCAACACATGAATTTCTAATCAACGAATGAATATCAATTCAACACATGAAGGTTTTCTATTCAATGAATAAATATAGTTTAAGCAAATGAAAATAATTCAAACACACGAATATTATTCAAAATTTCGGCAGCATAACGGCAGGGTAGTTAAAACCGGGACCGTCCCTAGTACGGCTCCTCGCTCTACCTTAAAACCTCGCGGTTTTTGACAATGGGGATCATGCATCTAGTTCGCACGCAGGCGGCATGTATATATTTATTTCAGTTCCACAAAATAATCCTATGTGGTTTCAACCAAATATTTCTCAATCACAAATGGGTATTTTTCAACCATAATCAACCAATATCAACCACAAACAATCCCAAACAACCATTCGCTATCAATCAATTTTCACAACAATTTCAATCAATCAATATCGTCCATGGTTTGTGGACGAGGGGGCGTATATATATATATATATATATATATATATATATATATATATATATTTATATATAGCAATTCACTTTTATTTCAACACATATATATATGGCGAGAAAAAGAAATTGAAGAGTGAGAAATTCTCACCGAATAGCTAATTCAATCCCACGACTCTTCTTTGCATAAATCTTCACCGTTCTCGCCTTTTTGTCGCTTTCGCCCGTAGCCACTACATATAAAAAAAAATCGAATTTTTACTTCGCTATTCAATATATAAAAATCGAATTTTTATTATGCTATTCAATATATAAAAATCAAATTTTGACTTCGCTATTCAATATATAAAAATCGAATTTTGACTTCGCTATTCAATATATAAAAATCGAATTTTGACTTCGCTATTCAATATATAAAAATCGAATTTTTATTATGCTATTCAATATATAAAAATCGAATTTTGACTTCGACTTTCAATATAGAAAAATCTGATTTTTACTTCGACTTTCAATATAGAAAAATCTGATTTTTACTTTGACTTTCAATATAGAAAAATCTGATTTTTACTTCGACTTTCAATATAGAAAAAATCAGATTTTTACTTCGACTTTCAATATAGAAAAATCGATTTTTTTTTTTACACTATTCAAAATCATCTCTTTGCTACGATAAAATTCTATCTTTTCATAAAATAAAAATCCTTACTTTCTTCATACGATGTTATATATAATAAAAATCTCATTTTTATTCTACGCTACATGGAGAAACCGATCTCAAATACAAACTGAATTTAAAATGTTTTTAAAACTGATTTTTGATTTTCTAAAATCATCTCCCTTAAATAAACCAAACGAAAGTAAATAAATGAAACAAATAAAGGCTTACCTTGATTGGTTTTCTACTGGGTGGTGGTTTCTACGCTTTGAAAAAGGAGAAGGGAGGGTTGTGGAGCTGCTGTCGATGGAGGCGAGGAGGGTGCTGACATCGGTGGTGGCGCCGCGTTGGTCTCCAGGTGCGGTGGCTTCAATGGTCTCGAACTGAGGGGAGGGGGTGGATGCGTCGCGAGGTGGGTGGAGAGTCGGAGGGGGGTCTCGAGCTCGCGTCGGAGCTGCTAGTGGCGCGCCGAGGTGGTGGCTGGAATTTGGTGGAGGCGGCGACTGCTGCTCCTCCTTTCTTCTTTTTTTTTTTTTAATTTTTGTTTAATGAAATCGGGGGGGGGGGGGGGGGAGGGGGGCAGAAAGAAGAAAAGGGAGGGAGATTTTTTTTTATTAATTAATTAATTTAATTGCATAAATTTGACTTTTACCCACGACCTCGAAACGAGGCCCACCACCTGTCGTCCATAGCGTTTAACCCCCATTCCGAACACAATGGGATATGAATCGCAAGCTGATTTGATCGTTACAATCAGTTTCCGTTGAATTCACATTTAAATCACTATATTGAATTTTAAACGTACATTTCAAATTACCGGGGTCATATACTAACTCTAAAAATTCGAGAAAAATATTTTCTAGCTTCGTATTGACGATACGGTCCTAACAAAACTAGTTTCGTCGAATTCTGAGACCGTTTGAAAAATGGCCAATTTCCAGTCGATTAAAATCAACTGAAACTGGCCAAACGCGTTTTCCTTTGCCACGCTCACATATTGATTCGAAAAATTATGAAATTTGGAATCTAGCAATAACTTGACATCACGGACC